>OW203750.1:8202119-8850528 GCA_934045075.1 Yponomeuta sedellus
AGGAAAGAAGGAAAGAAGGAGGGTGGGACGGAAGAAAAGAAAGAAGGAAGGAAAGAAGGAAGGAAGGAAGGAAGGAAGGAAGGAAGGAAGGAAGGAAGGAAGGAAGGAGGGTGGGACGGAAGAAAAGAAAGAAGGTAGGGAGACAGGAAGGATGGAAGAGAGAAAGCAACATTGCTATTGACCGCGTCTGGCCGCAGAGTCCGACGCGACGGGGTCCAACTCCGCCGGGCTGTCGGCCTCGTCCTCGCTGGACAGCGCCTCCGAGCTGCTGCTGGCCGCCGCCGCCGCCGTGGAGTCGCCCGGGGAGGAGGGGGAGCCCGCGCCGGGTGAGCGTGAGCCAGCAGCTTACATACACACCTACACACACACACACACACATACACATACATACATACGAGGGGCGGCTGAAAAATTTTGAGCCTAAGTACTTCTAAGAATCACTAATGACTCGCAATGTGCATCACTAATTGCGCGTATTCTAAGTAGTATAAATACCAAGTTTCATGTCATTATCATCGTTACGCTTCTAGTAATTGAACATTAAACAACACCATGTCTGAGTCATCCGCGCTTTGCACGAAATTGGAGTACAGAGCTGTCATAAAATTCCTCACCAAGAAGAACAAAACGCCGACAAAAATATTTGAAGTAATGTCTGCAGTTTATGGGGATTCTGCACCTTCATTTGCCACCGTAAAACGTTGGACACGTGAATTCAAACACGGCAGGGAGTCGCTCGAAGATGATCCCAGGTCAGGACGTCCAAACACCGCCGTTACCGAAGAAAATATTGAAAAAGTGAAAAACCTTGTTCTCGAAGATCGGCGAATCAAGATGTGGCAGATAGCTGAATCCATAAGCATCAGCAAGGAGCGAATTGGTGACATTTTGCACAATCATTTGCACATGAAAAAGGTGTGCGCGCGATGGGTGCCAAAAATGCTCACGCCACTGGACAGGCAGCGTCGAGTCACAACTTCGAAGGAGTTTTTGGACATCTGTGGCGATAATCCTGACGATGTTTTTTCTCGCCTCGTCACTGTCGATGAAACATGGATCCGGCAGTACGATCCGGAGTCAAAACAAGAGTCAATGCAATGGATAGCAAAGGGAGAAAAGCCGCCACGGAAATTCAAAGTGGAACGATCGGCTTCCAAGCTCATGGCCACTGTTTTTTGGGATTGCAAAGGAATTTTGTTCATCGACTACCTTCCCAAAAATACTACAGTGAACGGAGACTATTACGCCGTATTGTTGACAAAAGTCCGTCAAGTGGTTGTCGAGAAAAGGAGAGGCAAACTGGCGAAAGGAGTCCTGTTTTTGCAGGACAATGCGCCCGTGCACACTGCCCGAGTTGCGAGACGTGCCCTCGCCGAAACAGGATTTGAAGAAATCAACCACCCACCCTACAGTCCAGACCTGGCTCCTAGTGATTATTTCCTTTTTTCAAATTTGAAAAAGGACCTCCGAGGACGAAGATTTTCCAGTGACGAAGAAATGAAGGCGGCCGTAAACGAGCATTTTGAAGGCAAAGACGGCGAATATTTTTTTACCGGGTTAAAAGCTCTTTTAAACAAATTTAAGAAGTGTATTGAAATAGAGGGAGATTACATTGAAAAATAATTTTTTTATACATTTCTATCAGCATTTTTAATACCTTAGGCTCAAAACTTTTCAGCCGCCCCTCGTGCATACATACACACACACACACACACACACACACACACACACACACACACACACACACACACACATACATACATACATACATACATACATACATACATACATACATACCTACATTTATTTATTATTATACAATAAGAACTTACAGTTACCCAAAACGCTCTTACTGTTACTATATCTATTGTAAGCACACTTTACTAACTACATAAGTGTAATTTTAAATGTACAACAATATTATATAGGTATTGAGTCAACAAAGATGGTATGGGTGAAATTTTTAGCCTCTAAATAGGTTTTTCAAAACCTTTTCATTTCGTAGACTTTTAGTCCGGATCTACTTATGGGTGTTGTTCTACCGAAAGAGAAGAGTAAGAGAAGGGAAGAGTAAGTAGGTCCGGACTAAAAGTCTACAATGTGGTGTGCTTACGAAAGTTTTAGTTTTAAAAACCTATTTAGAAACCTCTTTAGGGGCTGAAAATTCCACCCATGCCGGGATTCGAACCCGCGACCTCTGGCTAACCTTGCCAGCGCTCTTTCCACCTGAGCCAATGGGCGACTCACCGGCATCAGTGACATTTCGAACCTCTTTACAATACTCTCTCTCTTTACTCTCTGTATTACGTACAGGCAGCGACATCTTTCTGAAGTAATTTGCATCACTTGCAGCCCTGAGTACCTACTTCGCAGTTAGGTTTTAACATCGGAATGATATTGCTGTACCCACATGATTATATTCTTTTTCAATGCACTAACCCGTGCTCAGAAAAATCTTAAAAAATCTATTTAGAGGCTAAAAATTCCACCCATGCCGGGATTGGAACCCGCGACCGCTTGCTAACCGTGCCAGCGCTTGTAACTTCAATTGTTTAGTGTGAGCATTGACTTAATTTAGGGTTAATTTTTCATTAGTCAAATAACTTTATCTGAGGAAAAAAAAATGGCGGTTTGACATAATTTTCATACATAAGCTGTCAAACCGCCATTTTTATTCCTCAGATAAAAGTTATCTGACTATTGAAAAATCAGCCCTTAATGGTGTAATTATTTTTTCCAATGATTTTTAGTTAAATAAAAATATTGAATTATTAAATTGCTTAATTTTTTCGCAACTGTATTAAAAATAGTCGTTCAGTACACGTGCGGAACCGTCATTGCAACTTGTTCCGACTGTCAAGCCTCGCCTTCGGCTGCGCCTCGGCTCGGGTAGACATTAATGTCGGAACTCTTTGCAATGACAGCCTTTCCGCATTCGTCATAAAATTCATAACAAGTGCGGAAAGGCTGACATTATTACAGTCGGAACAAGTTGCAGTGACGGTTCCGCACGTGTACTGAACGACTATTTTAATACAGTTGCGAAAAAAATAAGCAATTTAATAAAGAAAAATTATTTGGAAAATGGCGCCAACCGTACAATATCAGCAGAGATTTTTTTTCTTCACCCGTTCTGGTAGACAAAGGGAACTATGCCCATACTGCCAAGTCTTCAGTAGGATTTTTTTATTGGTATGAAATGAAAATGAAATTTAATGAGATAAAATGAAAAAAAAAAACCTATTAATAAAATAATGAAACAAATTAGTAGCTTCTTTTTAGAAATATACGTATTTGCATGAATAATATTTTTTTTTCAAATCTTAAATGTGAATCATAACAATGGGCTTTTTTCCTCACAGATAAATTCTGTAGCAATAACTGTCAAATTCGGTCTATTATCTGTGGTTTCCTTATCAACCATAGAGCAGTGCACGGAGTTTGACAGTGGTTCCAACTCTATTTGACATAAGGAAAAATACACTATTACGGTTGACAGGTGTGAGTTTCATATTAATTGATGATCAGCAAGTGCGTCTGTGTCGCAGGCGAGCTGTGTCGCACGGTGCGCCACCTCATGCGCTCCATCGCGTCCATCGAGCGACTCATGGACCGCGTGCTGCGACACTGCGACGACTGGCGGACGCACCCGCAGAGGTCAGTGCATAGCGACTCATGGACCGCGTGCTGCGACACTGCGACGACTGGCGGACGCACCCGCAGAGGTCAGTGCATAGCGACTCATGGACCGCGTGCTGCGACACTGCGACGACTGGCGGACGCACCCGCAGAGGTCAGTGCATAGCGACTCATGGACCGCGTGCTGCGACACTGCGACGACTGGCGGACGCACCCGCAGAGGTCAGTGCATAGCGACTCATGGACCGCGTGCTGCGACACTGCGACGACTGGCGGACGCACCCGCAGAGGTCAGTGCATAGCGACTCATGGACCGCGTGCTGCGACACTGCGACGACTGGCGGACGCACCCGCAGAGGTCAGTGCATAGCGACTCATGGACCGCGTGCTGCGACACTGCGACGACTGGCGGACGCACCCGCAGAGGTCAGTGCATAGCGACTCATGGACCGCGTGCTGCGACACTGCGACGACTGGCGGACGCACCCGCAGAGGTCAGTGCATAGCGACTCATGGACCGCGTGCTGCGACACTGCGACGACTGGCGGACGCACCCGCAGAGGTCAGTGCATAGCGACTCATGGACCGCGTGCTGCGACACTGCGACGACTGGCGGACGCACCCGCAGAGGTCAGTGCGTAGTGGCCGACTGTGGCCAGCGGTGGACGAGTGTGGCCGACGGTGGCCGAGGGTGGCCTACGGTGGCTTACGTTGCCGGAGTATGAAGGAGTATGAACAGCAAAGGTTTCCTAGAAGAGAACGCCTCTTGCATTAAGCACGCCCTTGTACATTTACTCATGTAATTAGTGCAATAAAGAATTAAAATAATAATGAAGCTAAGTGGCTGGGCCCATAGTGGCCGACAATGGCCTTCGGTGACCGAGTGTGGCTTACGTTGCCTGGGGATGGCGGAGTAACTCAAGAAGTGCCTTATTAAGCACGTCTCTAAAATTGTTTTAATTTTTACACTTTTTTCACGACTGAGAAATCTTAAGAAACAGTTGAGGAAAACACCATTGTATAATAATAGTTTAGGGACATGTTGTTCTCAGTAATATACTATCAATATCAACCCTTTGTTGATATCGATCGTATCATCATCATCGACCCATTAAGTCCCCACCAAGGGGCACGGGTCTCTTTCCTGAGGAAGGTATAGGCCTATACTCCACCACGTGCCAAGTCTGGATTGGTGGAGACCGTATATTAGTGCCTAACCTTCCTGCGATGCAGGAATACACCCATACCCCAGCTGTGGGTACGCACACAGGTTTGATATCGTAACAAATACCTATTTCCATTCTAAAAACCTATTTAGAGGCTAAAAATTCCACCCATGCGGGGACTCGAACTCGCGACCTCTGGCTAACCGTGCCAGCGCTCTCCCAACTGAGCTAATGGGCTACTCACCGGCATCGGTGAAATTTCGAACCTCTTTACAATACTCTCTGTATTACGTACAGGCAGCGACGTCTGGCTGAAGTAATTTGCATCACTTGCAGCCTCGAGTACCTACTTTGCAGTTAGGTTTTACATCGGAATGATATCGCTGTACCCACATGATTGTATTCTTTTTATTACTGACTCGAACCCGCGACCTCTGGCTATCCGTGCCAGCGCTCTATCCAACTGAGCTAACGGGCGACTCACCGGCATCAGTGAAATTTCGAACCTCTTTACAATACTCTCTGTATTGTAAAGAGGATTAATTGTCTTGATGGAAACAACTAGTTACTCTGTTTGTAACACACAGGACCGTCTTTAATTGTATTTTTGCTACAAATGAGAAAAACTGATGTCTGTATCACAGGTTCTTACCTGGCATAGACATCAGAGTTGCACTTAGTGTAAGTAAGCTAACTCCTAATGTTAGGACTCTGACTAACAGAATATTTACTCTCTCAAGACTTATTTTATTGTTGCTGTAGAGTTGTTGTTGCAGTTCGAATGAAAGGGATGTTAATGTAGTATATACAGATGCGTATTTTATTCAAACCTAACTCTAACTTACTTAAGCCTTACACCATCTATAAAACCATGTCCCAGGCACTGCAGCGTCGGAGTGGTGCCTTCACCCATCTAGTGTGAGTGAATATACCACTGGACGCTGTATAAATCATCTCATTAAGTAGATGAAAAAAGGCCAATTATTTATTATTTTAACTCTAACTTACAATATTTACAAGAATGCGTAAATAATAAAGGAAAATAATAAAGATTTTAAAACGGCAGATTCGTTGCGAGCTTTCGACTGAAGTGTTATTTATCTCCATAGTAACTGTGGCGTGAACAGTCTGTGATGCTGCCACTTTACAAATAATCATTTTCATTTCATTATTACGTATTTCTATTCTGTTCGCAGGAAACGTGTGGACGTGGGCCTCTCAGAGGTGGACCGCAAGCTGATGGCCATGTACCGACGACTGCCTGAGGTGCATCGACGCCAGCTGCAGGTTTACAGGAAGCAGAAGAAACTGTCCACGGTGAGGGTCTGGGATTCTATGGGAAACTGTCATATTCTCAACTACCGGAGGTGCTTTAAAGCAAGCTGCAGGTCTACAGGAAGCAGAAGAAACTATCCACGGTGAGGGTCTGGGGTTCTATAGGAAACCGTCATTTGGGCAACTACCGGAGGTGCTTTGAAGCGAGCTGCAGGTCTACAGGAAACAGAAGAAACTGTCCACGGTGAGGGTCTGGGGTTCTATAGGAAACTGTTATATAGTCAACCGCTGGAGGTGCTTTGAAGCGAGCTGCAGGTCTACAGGAAGCAGAAGAAACTGTCCACGGTGAGGGTCTGGGGTACTCTAGCAAACTGTTATATTGTCAACCGCTGGAGGTGCTTTGAAAACAGCTGCAGGTCTACAGGAAGCAGGAGAAACTGTCCACGGTGAGGGTCTGGGGTTCTATGGGAAACTGTCATATTCTCAACTACCGGAGGTGCTTTAAAGCGAGCTGCAGGTCTACAGGAAGCAGAAGAAACTGTCCACGGTGAGGGTCTGGGGTTCTATAGGAAACTGTCATATTCTCAACTACCGGAGGTGCTTTGAAGCGACCTGCAGGTCTACAGGAAGCAGAAGAAACGGTCCACGGTAAGGGTCTGGGGTTCTATAGGAAACTGTCATATTCTCAACTACCGGAGGTGCTTTGAAGCGAGCTGCAGGTCTACAGGAAGCAGAAGAAACTGTCCACGGTGAGGGTCTGGGGTTCTATAGGAAACTGTTATATAGTCAACCGCTGGAGGTGCTTTGAAAACAGCTGCAGTTCTACTGGAAGCAGAAGAAACTGTCCACGGTGAGGGTCTGGGGTTCTATAGGAAACTGTCATGTTGTCAACCGCTGGACGTGCATCGAAGCCAGCTGCAGGTCTCCACGAAGCAGTAGCAACTCTCCACGGTCTGGGGTTCTAAGGCAAACTGTCATATTGTTAAAGACTCCAGGTGCTTCGAAGCCAGCTGCAGGTCTACAGGAAGCAGAAGAAGCTCTCCACGTTGAGGGTCTGGGGTTCTCTAGCGAACTGTCATATTGTCATTCGGTGGAGGTGCTTCAAAGCCAGCTGCAGGTCTACCAGAAGCAGCTCTTTACGGTGTGGTTCTGGGGTTCTGTAGGAAACCGTCATATTGTCAACCGCTGGAGGTGCTTCGGAGACAGCTGCAGATCTTCAGGAAGCAGAAGAAATTCTCGGTTCTTGAACTCCACAGTTCTTGTCTTCAGAAATGTTGGTCGGAGTGAAGTTTTTTTTCTGCTGCCTTTTTCTCCACTGCACTACGGCCCGAAGGCAGCGGCTTACATTTTACCTTGTTCATTGACATTCAGCAAATAAAATTGATTTCATTTTATTTCAAAGTGTTACTGAGTAATATTAACTGTATACACCCGACAGTAATTCAAGAGAATGTCAGCCAACAGAATGTCAACTATTTACGTAGAAATAAAATTTATGTGATCTACCCTACTCTTTGGGTGCGAAAGCCGAAAGAGTCCTCCGCGATGGTGCGGCCATTTTCGTCCATCAGCGCGTAACCCCGCGCCCCTTGCCCGCAGGTGTGCATGCAGCTGGTGGGCGGGCGTGCCCCGGCGCCCCCCCCGCCCGGCTCCCCCCCGCCGGGCTCCCCGCCGCACGGGGCATGCCGCGCGCTGTGCCCCGAGTACCACCTGCAGCGGTTCAAGGAGGTCAGTGGGGGGAAACAAGGGTCAAGGAGGTCAGTGTGGGGAACAAGGGTCAAGGACAACGCCGTCTTAAACTAAGTTGGGGCCCTTGGGCACACAAGAATTGGTGGCCCTTTTGGAAAGTAAAAAACGCAAATTATACTAACCTTTTTAAAATAAGTTTATAACTTATTATAGGTAAATCAGATACAGTATGATGTTATATTAGATGTCATTAATGATATTCGAATGCTGCTATTTTTTGGTTCTGATTACGATAATGGTTTCTTTCGGGATTTTTGTTGAGCAAAATCTTCTATTATATCATTAAAGTCAATGTTTTGAAGGATATCACTTTCAATGCACATAATCGACAAATCACTTAGTCGTTCTTGTAACATTGTTGTTCGTTATTCATTTTTTATTCTCTTAAGCTACGAAAATGATCGCTCTCCACTACAATTGGTAACCATCAGGCAAAGGAATATTCTTGTAGCAATTTCTACGTTTTGTTAGGGATTTACGTGAATAGTTTTTATTTCTATTAAAAATCACTTATGAACGATTCTTAAAATAATAATAATAATGGCTGAATGTTTTTACTTTGTTGTGATAAGTACTCAATACTGGTTTGATTTTTAAAAAAGAGCGCTTTGGCGGCCATTCCCGGTAGAAACGTCACCGCTGAAGGTTGGCTCTGTTGCACAAAAAATTGTTAATTTTGATTAGTGCTGAAGAAAGTAAATGGTTTGTATTTGATCACAGCTGAGGAGTATTATTTCAGTGGGGTAACTAATAGTCAGAAGTGGTCTGAACAAAAGTTGGAGATATCTTGAGGTATGTAATTTCACAGTATTTTGTCGGCCGTAAATCAAAAGTAAACAAGTAAAACATTCATGTATACATCCTAGATTATTGTTTTTTTTACATGTTTTAATGGCTATAATATGATGTAAAGTTTAGTTGGACATTGGTGTGGCATAATACACTTAGCCACTTCCAGAATAATACAAAATAAAAGAGAAGTTAAATGTTGGTATCGGATAATCAACATTCACACCACATTAAAAAAATTTACACGAATACCTATATCTTAACGGGTTAGAACTCTTGTGTACAATGTAAGATTGTTTGTGTATGCGGAGCGCAAGTAGCAACGCTGCATCACGAACGGCAGTCGCGATTTCCTACCCTACAGTCAGCATTATTTAACAAGTATCGAACAAAGTGGATAACTCTCGATGTATATGCAACAAAACTCATTATTGACTACTACATTTAGTCCATAACTTACTAGTAAAAAGATCGAGGGAACGATGCACGACTGGTAAAACTTCATCAAGATGAGTAAAGGAAAATTAGATACTAATCTACTAGGTTGGTGTTTAGAATAATGCGTAATCTAATTACGTACTGATCTAATTCGGTACATCTTACAACTTTAATGCTCAACATGGTTGTAGCCTGTTGTAGGTGGTCTAACTTCGTATTAAAATGAATTAATTCATCGATATAAACAATTCCATGATCTGAATAATTAGGAACGTACAAGTCTGGTAATACGAGTGGTATGCGAATTAATAAAATTGGTTTTACAAACTACTGCGATATGTTATTTTGTTTTTCTAATCTCTCTTTACAAACCGGACACGCAAGCAATGTTTCCTATATTCCTTAAGTACCTGCCGATTAAACAGCTTATTTTGCAGTGCCAGTATTCTGATCATATTTTTTTGTTTCTTCTCTTCCTACTAAAATTCTAAATCTCTAACCCCATCCTTTGACAAACTATTGACTTCTTGAATTTTTCACTGTCAAATATTTATTAGACTTCACTCACAGACTACTCGACCGTTACAATGATGTCCAGTGAAAGGTCTAACTATACACCCCCGATTGAAACTCGATCGTCACGAAGTCCGGATCGCAACAAAACACCTAAACATAGGGGAAGATCGATAAGTAGACTGAACAGGAGACAGAAGAAGCGTGACACTTACCGCAGCAGGTCACGGCGGCGAAGGGCCTCATCGTCTAGTTCAGATCAAAGTATAACATCTGAGAGCAGTGCGTTGGCACAGTATCGGATTAAACAAAAGGCGCGTTACGCAAGACGTAGGCCAAGTATGGACGATACTGACATCAGTACAAGTCGACGAGACCGCACACGTAAAAGGAAACGCGCTCGGTCTCGGTCTAGCTCATCCAATACAAGTGCGTCAACCACTGATGAGCGGTCCCGGCCTCGATTTCGGTTTTCCTCTAGACAAAAACGGAAACGATTGCGAACAGAGCCGACAAGCTCCTCTGAGAACAATCTCATGGAAAAATTTGCGAAGTTACTCAAGCATAAAGGAAACCACTTCGAGGGAGCGCACAATGTGATCCCGGAATTTGACCCCGATGCCCATTCGCAAACAGCTGTAGATTGGGTTCGTAAAGTGAACGAGACGGCACGGATATATAGATGGAGTGAAAGACAAATTATCTATTATGCAATACCAAAATTAGCTGGGCACGCAAAAAAATGGTATCAAGGTAGAAGTACTGTAGATTTAAGTTGGCGGCAATGGCAAAGAAAGATTATCAAAACTTTCCCAGATGATCGCAACTACGCTGATCGTCTAGAAGAAATGCTAAGCAGAAGAAGTAGACGAGAAGAACCCCTTGAGGAATATTTCCACGAAAAATCTCGATTGGTTAAAATGTGTGGCATAACTGGGAGAAATGCTGTCGATTGCATAATTAGCGGTATATTCGATAATGGCTTACGACTAAACGCTCAAGGTGGCAGCTTTAAAAGACCATCCCAATTACTCAAATATTTACGTCGCATATCAAAACGAAATACTCATGTGATGTTTCGGAAGGAAACATTGTTTGCAAAGAATGAATCGCAAAGTACCCGCAATATTGAGCCCAACCGCAACAATATTAATAGATTCTCTACAAACACTCGCGACAAAACGCAATTTGTTTTGCGGTGTTTTAATTGCTCTGAAGTAGGTCATACAGCCCGGCGATGCACGAAACCATTGAATAGATGTGACAAATGTTCGCGCCTAGGACATAAATCCGATGTTTGCGACATTGTCGAAAAGGCTTACTCGAAAGCACCGCAGTCTCAAGAGAAATCTGGTGCCAAGTCTAATCCTCCTCAGAATGTACTACAGATAACTTCCACCGACAAACCTAACAGTAAGTATTTCAAGTCCATAACACTGAATGGTAGACTTTGTTCTGGTTACATCGACTTTGGAAGTCAATGTACTTTAGTGCGTGAGTCAATCTCTAAAAACCTTAATCTGATCACAGACAATTTAGGGCTACCAGTTATAAAAGGTTTTGGGCAAGGCAGCGTTTCACCGTTAGGAAAGGTATCGATTAGCATTGTTGTAGATGCAGTTGAAGCAGACATACTTGCGTATGTCGTGCCCGACCATCTGCTTAGTACCGACGTTCTTATTGGGCAATCTTTAACGGAATTACCCACTGTAGTTGCATTTAAGACCTGTGAACAATTAACGTTATATTGTGATGGCTCTGACGTGAATCGTATAGACATTATGAATACCGAACAGGTAACGGTTGTAGGATTAAGGGACCTGGCAGTGCATACCGACAACGAGCATACGGGAATGCTGTTCATTCCTGGCTATGCCTGTATGCAATCTGGTAATGAATACATTCTGCTACAAGGTTTATATCAATTCGAAAAAGGCAAAGGGCGTTGTCTTATATTAGGTTTATCAAAAAAAGGGGCCACATTAACGAAATCAAGGTTATTAGGGCGAGCTGTCACGATAAACAAACCAGAACTGATTGGTAATTGTACTGAGCAGAACACCGTGGATGTTAAGGCTATCGATATCACTGAACAAATACCTCAGGTCGCTAGCAAAGAGCGCATCACACTGGAAATGCTTAACATCGGTTCTAAAGTTACGGACGAACAAAAAACGCGAATACTTGAGCTTTTGACAAAGTTTAGAGACTGTTTTGCTTTCAATACACAAGAGCTGGGACTTACAAATATTGCAGAAATGACACTTCGCCTTAATGACGACACTCCCGTAATTTATCGGCCCTATCGTCTTCCATTTAGTGAACGTGCTAAAGTTAGAGAGATGGTTGGTGATTTACTAGCTAATGGCATCGTACGTGAATCTCAGTCAGCTTACGCCAGTCCTATAGTCATGGTGCGGAAAAAAAACAATGAGTTACGTCTTTGTGTGGATTACCGAGCCCTTAACAAAAAGACCATCAAGGATAGCTATCCGATGCCGGTCATAGATGACCAACTTGATCGACTCAGTGGCAACTCATATTTTACTAGCCTTGACCTGGCATCTGGTTACCACCAGATACCCGTAGCCGAGGGGTCACGTCATTTAACGGCATTCGTGACTCCGGACGGCCATTACGAATACACAAGAATGCCTTTTGGTCTGGTGAATGCTCCGGCCGTCTTTCAGAGCATGATCAACAAGGCACTAGGTGCCAAACGCTTCGATTTAGCTATACCGTATCTAGATGACTTGCTATCGACAGGCAGAACGTTTGAGGAAGGATTTGGTAAACTCGAGTCTATCTTAGAGCTTTTACGTAATGCTAACCTCACGCTTAATCTTAAGAAGTGTTTTTTCTTTCAATCCGAGATTAACTATTTGGGATACGAGATATCGGAGTCTGGGCTTAAACCTGGTAGTGCTAAAATACAAGCGGTCTCAGAATTTCCAAAACCAACGAACGTTCATCAAATTCGCCAGTTTGTTGGCCTGGCTAGCTACTTCCGGCGCTTTGTATATAATTTTGCATCAATTATTAGGCCACTGACTCATTTAACTAAAGTTGGAGTACCGTGGCAATGGGGCGCCGAACAAGAAAATGGCTTCCAAAACATAAAAGCAAAATTAGTCTCACGTCCCATATTGGCGTTGTATAATCCTGATTATATAACTGAAGTTCACTGTGACGCCAGTAAGCATGGTTTGGGCGGCATTTTATTGCAGAAAGCCTCAGACGATGATAGTTTTCGACCAGTCGCTTACTTTAGTCGCCAGACAACTCCGGAAGAGGCATACTGGCATTCATATGAACTGGAAACTGTCGCGGTCGTACTTACCCTAAAGAAATTCAGGGTTTATTTAATTGGCCTGGAGTTTAAGGTTCTTACAGACTGCAATGCATTGCGCTCGACACTAACAAAACGAGACTTAATACCGAAGATTGCAAGATGGTGGCTAATGCTCCAGGAGTTTAACTTTACAATAGAGTATAGGCCTGGACACAAGATGCAGCATGTAGATGCTTTAAGCCGTAATCCGGTCTCACCACCTGACTGTTCTGAGGAATTAGAAGTTCTCAGTATTACTACTAATGACTGGCTTCACACGGTTCAGATGACGGATCCCCGAATAAAACATGTTAAAACTGTTCTAGAAACCAATGAAGCCGACATTAAAGACATAACAGACAATTACGTACTTCGAGACAGCAAGGTTTACCGACGCGTGGGTTCTAAATTAAAATGGGTTGTACCCAATTCGGCTCGTTGGAGAATATGCCAATTAAATCACGACGAAATGGGTCATTTTTCGACTGAAAAAACTTTAGAGAAAATAAGAGCGGACTATTGGTTCCCGAAGATGAACCGTTTCGTCAAAAAGTACGTCGATGCTTGCATTAATTGTGCATATAATAAGGAGATTTCCGGAAAGAAGTCAGGTTTCTTACACCCGATCCCTAAGGTGAATGCGATATTCCACACAATTCACATGGACCATCTTGGCCCATTTATAAAAAGTAAAAAGGGAAATTCGTATATCCTTGGAATCATAGATGGATTTAGTAAGTTTATATTTGTTAGAGCAGTTAAAAACACACGCACAAAAACAACCATTAAAGTACTCGAAGACATTTTTGCGACCTTTGGTAGTCCAACTGTCATTATCTCAGACCAGGGTACAAGCTTTACGTCAAATGAGTTTAAGGCGTTTGTTACTTCAATAGGAGCCAAGCAGGTGCTTAATGCTGTAGCCACACCTCGAGCGAATGGGCAAATTGAGCGCTACAATCGGACGATACTTAACTCATTATCCGCTATGAACCATGGTCTGGATGAAAAAGACTGGGATCTAAAAGTCGCTAAGCTACAATGGAGTTTAAATAATACGGTTAATAAAAGCACCGGAAAATCACCTGCAGAGATTGTATTTGGACAAAGAATGTCAAGTCAAGAAGAGGGTGTAATAAAAGCAGCCCTTGAAACAGAAGAGCAGATGTCAAATGTTGAAAGAGAAGAGACTAGAAATTCTGTGCAAGAAAGAATTGAAAATTGTCAAAAGAAAATGAAAGATAATTTCGACAAAACTAGAGCACCAACAAAAATATTTAAAGAAGGTGATCTTGTAATGATACCCAATCATAATCCTGAAAAAGGCAAAAGTAAAAAGCTAGCTCCTAAATTTAGAGGTCCATTTAAAATCAGTGCAGTATTAGACAAGGACAGATATGAAGTATCCAGTATTCAGGGGCATGCTCAACGACGTTATATAAATATTTTCCCTGCTGATCAACTGAAGTCTTGGATTTCCTTAAATGTATCGCCCGTAGTAAGTGGAGAAAGTGGTACAGATGGGGACAGTGAATAGCTGATTAACTATATACGCGCGTTGATTAAAATTACATCGGAAATGCTTGTAACATAATGATTGGTGATATTGTGATGTAATATGTGTGACTTTAACGGGTTGATGACAGAAAACATTTTACGTGATTTTAACTCCCTCCATAACCTTTTCAGACTAGGTTGAGATTAGCCTAGGTAATCGGGAAGCCTCAGGCGATCTTTAACAGCTGGAGCAGGCCGTGACTTACGGATAGTCAAACGGAAGCTTGCAGCAGTTGTTAATCAGAAAACCGTGGCTCTCGGGTGGCTAGACGGGACCGGACCAGTAAGCCGTGGCTCTCGGGTGGCTAGACGGAAACTGGTAGTAATAAGATGTGTAAATGTATATAAAGATAGCTTTCGGATGGCTAAAAGGTCTATGATGCCGCATCGGATGGGATGGGTGGCTATTACCGATGAATGATCTTGTAAATGTGCTGTCAAATAATAAAAAAAAAGAAGATAAAAGTGTGAACATTTTGTTTTGGTGAATTATGATGAATCGGATTTATCTTATAGTTTGCAAAGGTTCATGATTTGCACAAATTTATGAAATTAAATAGGTTAAATACCTAGAGTCGATTAAAATTAATTTATCAGTCAATAATTGTATTAAAAAAAAAGGTAACCTTAAGCAATTTTGTGTAATGGTATTTTGTTTTATCTTGGCAGTTTTATTTTACTCTCATAAACCTCCATGAAATGATGTAATTTTTGTTTTGGTTTGTATCGATGGAGTTAAGGTTTAGGTAATTTTATCAGTAATGTTTCACTTACATTTATGGCATGGGGTCCATACCTCATAGAATGGCCGAGTTGTAATTCGGAATGGGGACATTCCTATTGCAGAATGGCCGTCTGTTAGGGATTTACGTGAATAGTTTTTATTTCTATTAAAAATCACTTATGAACGATTCTTAAAATAATAATAATAATGGCTGAATGTTTTTACTTTGTTGTGATAAGTACTCAATACTGGTTTGATTTTTAAAAAAGAGCGCTTTGGCGGCCATTCCCGGTAGAAACGTCACCGCTGAAGGTTGGCTCTGTTGCACAAAAAATTGTTAATTTTGATTAGTGCTGAAGAAAGTAAATGGTTTGTATTTGATCACAGCTGAGGAGTATTATTTCAGTGGGGTAACTAATAGTTTGGAAAAGTTTCTTCCAATTTATCTGCTTTTATTAAGTTATTTAAGATTGAGATATTTAAATCCGCCGATTGCTTTGCTATGTTTTTTACATATTCACTTAAATGCAAACATTCTGTTTTGAACTCATCTGCATTTATGTCTTCATGATAAAATTCTGCAAATTCTTTGCATTTTTTGGTCAACTCATCAGATCCTATTGTTGTTAACTGACAAAGAAAACTAAATCGACAATCAATTTCTTGGTATGCTGCCGAACGTTTTTTTAAATTTGTAATTAATGTGTCAATTATGGGAATGAAAGTATCTACACGATACTTTTCCTTGCCTCTCAACTGTGCCGCCTCTGATGATCCTTCAAAGTGATGCGTGTGCTGCGAAATCTTTTTCTTTCAAATGTGTCTTTGTAGTCAGCATATGGATTTTTTTCTTTAGCAGGTTGAAGTCGATGGTTTTGAATCTAATGTGTGATTGTCATTTTCCTCACACGTAAACTCTTTTTCCTGGTGACATTCAGAGGTACTTTTGTCTTGCGGTGATGAGAATGAGAATCTCTCGGCTTATTTGTTTCTTCAACCGTAAAAAACGAAGTCAGCTTTGGAAGTTTTTCTGTTATTTCTTTTTGAGCTGTAACTTTTTTTCTTTTTTCTGAACCACTTAAATATATTCTTTTTGTCATAATGAAATAATGTTTAAATGAACCAAAAACGAACAAATCAAAACTTCTGTTTATCTTACTCAATTTTAAACATAAAACGAAACAAAATAACTCCACTCACTAATAATAATAACAGACTGAAAGTCATTCGGGGATTTCTCCGACCATAGACGATGTCGACATTTATGTTAGGCCTTGTTTAGACGATGCAGCTCCGATTAAGCAATTTCGACGCTAGCGCTTCAGTTATTGGAATCCCGGAATACAAATCCATAGGCGTCTCTCGGCCTCAGCTTCCAGATAGAAATGAGCCTTCTTGGACCGTCTGTCTTCGTTGATATAATAGCGTAGTTTATGCCATGTAAATACCTTCTTATAAAGTTACTAATTTGCGAAAAAAAGTAATGTGTCCGACAAAAATGTTTTAAAAATAAATGGTAGAGAGAAATTTAAGTCCTTTGGGGGCCCCCCTGAGAATGGGGGCCCTGGGCACAGGCCCCGTGTGCCCTTATGGTAAAGACGGTATTGGTCAAGGAGGTCAGTGTGGGGAACAAGGATCAAGGTGGTTAGTGCAGGGAACAAGGGTCAAGAGGATAGTATGGAAGGTTCATGGTGGTCAGTGTGGGAAACAAGGGTCAAGGTGGTCAGTGTAGGAACCAAGGTTCAAAAATGTCTGTGTTAAAATGAGGTTAGTGTGGGAACCAAGGTTTAAGAGGATAGTATGGAACTCCGGGTTGGTGTCCTGTATCCCCGCATTATGTAAGGGGATTTAAAAATGTTAAAATATTTCGTTATACCTATCAGGCCCGGTTTGTTTTGAGCTGTGATAACCTGTATCTGTTTAACAGAATACGGCCATGTAAATAAGTTTAGCCGATAACTATTGTGATCGCTTGTGTTTGGAGTGTTTGTTTTTATTCTACCTACAAAAGTGCGCTGCCGATATTGTATGTACTAACAAATCATTGCAACATACGGCTACCCACATATGGAACTATTGTCTACTTAAATAATAATATAAATTGTTGCTATTTTATAAGCTGTGTGGTGTCGGCCTAGAGAATAGCACCAACCCAATTCTTCCCGCGGGTGTCGTAAAAGGCGACTGAGGGACACAAACCGGGGGGTGGGCGGCAGCGCCCCCTGCAGTACAATTCCAGCGAACTGCGATCCCCAACCCGCATGCCCAGCGTGGGTATTATGGGCATTACCCCCCAATGATGGCACAACCTTGTGACGGTGCAAACCTCTTTACACCATTTTTATTTCTTTTTCTAACTATCATTTTCAAATATTTAAATTTTGTCACTCATTCTTCGATTTCCCTCATTTTTCATCCACTACTACTTTACCCTTTGACCAGATCTGACTTTTTACCTGCTTCTCCGTTTATCCGTTTTTATCCAGTTTTCTGTTAATATTACTACAATTCTACAAATAAAACCACACATAAAGTCGTTCCAGAGTTTATTTACTATACAAGTTATAAAACGTTCCAACCTTGCGCTATGGAGCTCATTAGGGGAAGGCTATGTCCAGCAGTGGACTAATATAGTCTGAAGAAGAAGATTTTATAAGCTCATGCATGTTGATTAAATTAATTTATTATTAATTCTCATTTTAAGTGAACATATGTATTGTTCTTATGAGAATAAACGTCTTAAACCATAACTATATAACCATACTGTGAGCCAGCTGTATCCCCCCCGTTTCCAGGTCCGCCGCAAGGTGATGCACATGCGCGACCAGCAGCTGTACTACCACCGGCTGCGGAGGTGGCTCGAGGACCAGCTGCGGCTCGAGCGGGAGAGGTGGTGAGCGCCTTTTCATCTGGAAATTTTTTAATAACAATAAAAACAATTCTATTATACTATTTGTATTTGTAATGCACTAACCCGTGCTAAGAACAAATATAAAAACCTATTTAGGGGCTAAAAATTTCACCCATGCCGGGATTCGAACCCGCAACCTATGGCTGGCACGGATAGCCAGAGGTTGCGGGTTCGAATCCCGGCATGAGTGATTTTTTTTGCCTCTAAATAGGTTTTTTAAATTTGTCCTTAGCACGGGTTAGTGCATTAAAAAATAAAAATAGCATAATCATGTGGGTACAGTGATATCGTTCCGATGTAAAAACCTAACTGCAAAGTAGGTAGTCGGGGCTGTAAGTGATGCAATTTGCTTAAGCCAGATGTCGCTGCCTGTACGTAATACAGAGGATAGTGTAAAGAGGTTCGAAATTTCACTGATGCCGGTGAGCCGCCCATTGGCTCAATTGGTAGAGCGCTGGCACGGATAGCCAGAGGTTGCGGGTTCGAATCCCGGCATGGGTGAAATTTTTAGCCTCTAAATAGGTTTTTAAAGAATTCTATTGCCTCATCAAAAACAACTTGAACAAAGTAAGACTTAAAACTAGATATTATAAAATAAGGCAAAAGGTACTGGCTCAGCTGGTGCTGACCCGGCTTAGCCGTGGACAGCGCTGATTTTCAGCCACTGCCTTCTCCCTAAGATGTTGTACGGGAGTAATGTAAAGAGGGCTGTATCAATTAAGTAACCAATTTAGAGGCTAAAAATTTTACCCATGTCGGGATTCGAACCCGCAACCTCTGGCTATCCGTACCAGCGCTCTACCAATTGAGCCAATGGACGACTCACGGCATCAGTGAAATTTCGAACCTCTTTACAATATTCTCTGTATTACGTACAGGCAGCGATATCTGACTTAAGCAAATTGCATTACTTACAGCCCCGACTACCTACTTTGCAGTTAGGTTTAACATCGGAACGATATCTCTGTACCCACATGATTACACTATTTTTATTTTTTATGCACTAACCCGTGCTAAGGAACAAACTTAAAAACCAATTTAGAGGCTAAAAATTTTACCCATGTCGGGATTCGAACCCGCAACCTCTGGCTATCCGTACCAGCGCTCTACCAATTGAGCCAATATAAAATTTTTAGCCTCTAAATTGGTTTTTAAGTTTGTTCCTTAGCACGGGTTAGTGCATAAAAAATAAAAATAGTGTAATCAATTAAGTAGTTTTTCGACTGCACGCCCGATCGTACTTCTGCTTAGGCCCTCCAAACGTGTCGAGGAGGTTTGATTGATTGATCCGGCATGTCGTTATTAAATTGTGATAGTGTGGTGGTAATCCGAGAAGCCATAACGTCCCGATTTTCACCCTTTCCCAATTCTCAATGGGCTCTCATTGTCTTTCACTATCTAAAGACCCGATCATCTCTCTAACGTCCCGATATTCACTCTGTAACATCACGATTTTCACCCTCAAACCTCCCGATTCTCATCCTCAAACCTCCCGATTCTCACCCTTAAATCTTTCAAATCTCACCCTCAAATCTCCTAATTTTCACTCTCAAACGTCTTCGTTTTTACCCTCAAACCTCCCAATTTTCGCCTTTAAACGACCCGGCTTTCATCCTCAAACCTCCCGACTTTCATCCTCAAACCTCCAGTTTTTCACCCTCATACTCGTACCTCCTGACTTTCATCCTCAAACCTCCAGTTTTTCACCCTCATACCTCCTGACTTTCATCCTCAAACCTCCCGACTTTCATCCTCAAACCTCCAGTTTTTCACCCTCATACCTCCTGACTTTCATCCTGAAACCTCCCGACTTTCATCTTCAAACCTCCGGTTTTTCACCCTCAAACCTCCAGACGTTAATCCTCGAACCTCCAGACTAATCTCCAGCTTTTTACTCTCAAACCTCCAGACTTTCATCCTCAAACATCCAGTTTTTCACCCTCAAACCTCCAGACTTTCATCCTCAAACCTCCAGACTTTCATCCTCAAACCTCCAGTTTTTCACCCTCAAACCTCCAGACTTTCATCCTCAAACCTCCAGTTTTTCACCCTCAAACCTCCAGACTTTCATCCTCAAACCTCCAGTTTTTCACCTTCAAACCTCCAGACTTTCATACCCATTTTCACTCTCAAACGCCCCAATTTTCACCCTCAAACGTCCCGATGCTCGCACTCTCAAAGCCCCGCTCCCCCGGCAGCGCGGCGGAGAGCGGCGGGTCGCAGTGCGGGGCGGGGCGGGGCCGCGGCCGGCGCCCCGCCCCGCGCCCCCGCCGCCTGCTGCAGCTGCTGCGCCGGCGCCCGCGCAGGCACGCGCAGGAGGTACCATCTTTACGTCGCCTCATACTTTATTGCACGCGTGAAAACCATTCGGAAAACACCCAAATTATACTGATTAGTTTTTTTTTGCGTAGCCTTTATGTGTCTCACTATAGGGCACTGGCCTTCACACAGGTAGAGAGAGATAGAAAGAGAGGTTTTATAACTTATAATTATCTATAGTATAAAAATGAATCCCCGAATGTGTTGGTAAGCGCAAATCTCGAGAGCAGCTGAACCGATTTCGCTAATTATTTTTTAAGAATAACCCTTGAAGTACGAGGATGGTTTTTACGGAGAGAAAAAAATAAAGAATCGACTGTTAGGCGGTACGAAGTTTGCTGGATCAGCTAGTAACTTATAATTATCTTCTATAATATAAAAATGAATCGCTGAATGTGTTGGTAAGCGCAAATCTCGAGAGCAGCTGAACCGATTTCGCTAATTGTTTTTTTAAGAATAGCCCTTGAAGTACGAGGATGGTTCTTACGGAGAGGAAGATTTTAAAGAAATGTTGGGCGGTACGAAGTTCGCGGGGTCAGCTATGTTATGAATAAAGATGTCCAGGTCTAATTAAAGTAGCCGTAGTAGTAGACAGTAAATAGAACAGCGGAATCAGAAGTGAAAGGTTCAGGTTCGATTCTGAAGTCATTGATTGGGTGTGATACACCGAGATTTTTTTCTAAGTTATAATCATTAATTAAGATATAAAAGTAATATCATGTGAAGGAATATATCGCGAGAAAACCTGCGTGTCCGAGGTGTTCAAATACTCGGCGCTTGAAACTGCCAATCCGCGGTGGGCACGCTTGTTAACGAATCCTCTCTCTGTGAGAAGGACTGTACCCTCCAGTGAGACCTATATGAGCTTCGTACAGGAAAAACAAATAAATTCATTGCATTATAATCTACAAAACTTACATCTTAAACACAATTGATAAAACATTGGTAGTTTGTTCGTTTGTACAAAAATTAAGCCCCACAATTTGCAGGCGGAGCCGCCCGCAGCGTTCCCGCTTGACGTCAATGACGTCAGCGACGCTGACACGATCGTGGGCGAAAAGGAGGACATGTGCAAAGAGGTCAAGGAGTGCCTCGCCAAATTCGCCAATTTCGCCCTTCAAACCCCGGAGATAGAGGCGCATTTGCAATTGCCCGAATCCGTAAGCCCGCCCCTGCAACAGACCTCGCCGACGACTACTGAGCCGATACCCCTCTACACCCCTCAACCCAGCCAAAGACTCCTCTCCGTCAACAAACTCTTGACCCGACACAACCTGGACAAGTTCAACAGCGAAAAGCTGGACTTCCAGGCGCCTGCACTGCTCCCGGAGGTCTTTAACGTGACCCCCCTCAACGCCAGAAGGACCCCGGTCCTCGTCGAGGAAGTGGAAGAAACTGTCGAGGCGAAGACGCTAGAGACTCCAGAAGTTGCAGGCGAAGGGGCGAAGGATCCTAACATCTACAAGTACGTGACCTTCGGCCTGGAGATCAAGAAGGCCATGGAGGAGTGCCAGAACATAATCAACTCCTACAACTGCATGAAGGAGAGCCCCGATTGCGAGACTAAAGCGGAGAAAACGGGCAAGGAGGGCCCTCTCTCCCTGGAGCAGATATGCGAAGTGATGATGAGCCTCGACAAAAACGCCGAGTTCCTCGACACGGAAGAATCGATAGACAATGCCAATTCCAAACTGGACGAGATCGTGGAAAGTATGCCCCAAATACTGGCGAACATGCCCGAGATTGCCAGTAAGCTGACGGATTTCGCCGGCGCCTCCTTCGAGTTGCCGGAATTCGCGACGATTATGAGCACTCTACCCGACGTCAACAACGAAGCTCAACTCACGCCCGAGACGTTGAAGCAGATACGCGAATTGAAGCTCAGCAAATCCCGGGACAGCATTAAGGTGACGAAAAACACGACTAAGCGCAAAACGGTTAGGAAAGTCAAGAATAACATCGATAACAGCGACATTATGGGCACGATGACGTTCGAATTCGACTGCAAAGATATCTCTGAGCTCCTCAAGGACGAGAAGGAACTGCAGGCGCTGATGAAGAGTCAATCCAATAACAAGGAGGACTTCAAGGACTTACTGTTTTCAGTCTCTGCGCAAGTGGTTATAAACAAGGTGTTCGAGTATTTGAAGAACAATAAGAACCCGGAACTAGCCAAGTGTCTCGATTGCGACAAGGATTTGTTCGCGCTGCCCAAGAACAGTATTAACTCTGAAATGTTCTCTAAAGCCTCTACTCTGTTCGATAATTCCGTGAAAGACGCACTCTCGATGGATGAGCTCAGGGAACTGGTGAAATCCAGATTCAGCTACTGGAAGCATTACGTCACGACGAAATTCAAGAGTATACCCATGGAGTTGCTTGAGAACGAAATCGAGTCTATGCTCGAAAAGTTCTACAGCTACATACAGGACTTGGCTCACAAGCAGTGCGTCAGCGAGGGCGATAAAATAGAGCACACCAGCTTAAAGGACTTGGACGCCGATGGATGCCCACCCAAGGACTCCCCGACGCAAACGACCTATTTTCACAACACAACAGCCGTCAACACATTCGATGTACTGCTCATGAAACTATCCAAGATGCCCAAAGACAAGCAGTCCTCGGTGAAACATCTCAAGTTCAAATACATAGACGTGATAAAGCGCTGCTCGGAATCGCCTCAGCTAGCCGCCTGGATCCTCCACGATCCTGAGGCGGCCGGAAACATCATAGCAGAAATGACCGGCCTGCCGTCCACTCGGACGGAAATCAAACTGGACACAAGCACTAACGAGAAGAGAGCCGAATATTTCCTGCAGAGGCTTCGGGAAATGAACTCACAGTACATGGAGACGCTGCCGAAGGCGAATCTCACTGGCGACGAGTGGCTCGTTACGCTGTACAGGCTGGAGGCGCTAGAGATTAAGCTAAAAACTTCGTTCGCCAAGTCTAACCCGCCGAAGATACCGACGCCGGTAAGCGAGACCCACGAGGCGGAGATCCTGGCCGGGAGGGGGTTAAGCAAGCTCATCAGCCAAGCCAACGCCAAGGCGAAAAGGCCCGAGGCGAAGGCTCCAGCCAGGAAGGAGGAAAGACCGCCCGAAAACAAGGAACCTAACCCGCCGAAGGCTGAAGACGTAGAGAAGAAGTGCAAAAACGACGCGGTCCTAGCGAAGTGCGAGGCCATACTCACGTCCAAGGGCGAAAAGACTCTTCTAGACAGCTTTTATACAATCAAATCGTACATCACTCAAGGCCTGCCGGTCCCGGAGACATACAAAAAGCACGTCATCTCCATATGTTCCAGCATCGACCCCAAACTGCTAGACGAAGTCATAGAAGACACTCTAACCAAGAAGGCAGACAAATCTCAAGACGCCACGGAGAAAACGCTCAAGAACACCCAGACGGACGAGGACTCCGGCAACTCCTCATCCACCGGCAAGGAGCACAATCCCGCGGCGATGATCGGCTCGCCGGAGCTCCTCGCCAAGTACTCGGCGCAGGCGCTGCGCAAGGCAAAGAAGACCTTAAACGCGGTGGCCTTCAGGAAGAACACGATGAGAAACGGACAGACTAAGTCGGAAAGCGACGCCTGCGACACCCCTAAGACTGACTGCAAGTGGACGAGCGACTGCATCTGTGACACCTGCAAGGGCTCCGACGCTACCGGGTCGGTTTGTCTCGGGGACATTGTGAAACAGTGCTACGATATGGAGGCCAAGTCCAAGGCGGGCCTCGAGGAGCGGAAGAAGGAGAAATTGAAGCCCGCGGCCAAGGCGCAGGCTAAGGCGGCGCCGAAGCCTTGCGACAACGCGTCGCATCAGCAGCACGTTTGTAAGGGTGAGTTTTGTGATTTTCTTGGCTGCTTTTCTGGGTTCGTCCACTCGGTTCACATCGAACCAAGCAAAATATTCCACTCGGATCGGGTGATCCGAATGGACTACATGTTTGATTAGATCTTTTCCATTCGGATTACACCGTTAATCTTAGTAGGAAGGTTATCGATATAATTTAATAAATACAAAAACCTATTTAGAGGCTAAAAATTTCACCCATGCCGATTTTTAGCCTCTAAATAGGTTTTTAAATTTGTCCTTAGCACGGGTTAGTGCATTAAAAAGAAAAATATTATAATCATGTGGGTACAGTGATATCGTTCCGATGTAAAACCTAACTGCAAAGTAGGTAGTCGGGGCTGTAAGTAATGCAATTTGCTTAAGCCAGATGTCGCTGCCTGTACATAATACAGAGAATAGTGTAAAGAGGTTCGAAATTTCACTGATGCCGGCGAGTCGCCCATTGGCTCAATCGGAAGAGCGCTGGCACGGATAGCCAGAGGTTGCGGGTTCGAATCCCGGCATGGGTGAAATTTTTAGCCTCTAAATAGGTTTTTAAATTTGTCCTTAGCACGGGTTAGTGCATTAAAAATAAAAATACTATAATTAATAAATACAATACAATTCCACCGAACTGCGATCCCCAACCCGCATGCCCAGCGTGGGTATTATGGGCATTACCCCCTATGATAGCACAACGTGGCGCTCTTTAGGGGAGGGCTATGTCCAGCAGTGGACTAGTATATCCTGACGACCACGACGTCACTATAATCATTTACTTAGAATAACTATAAGTAATTATATTCTCGCACTCCCTTGCTGTTTGTTATCAATATATTTTCGATTTCATTATTTATGTACATGCACCACGTACCGACTATATTCTTCATGCAATCGACTCCATCCAAAGGTTGTCTGGAAGAGATCGCTCTTAGCGATAAGACCGCCAATTGTATAACATTACTTAGATTTAAGAATCATGGTTGTAATATTTTTCTGGTTGTGCAATAAAGAGTTCTCTATCTATCTATCTAACTATTGTTCTATTTTTCAACATTTAAAATCAGAATCAAGAATCACAAAAATCAAGGTTTTCATACACGATTATTGCCGTAACCTTCCTACTAAGATTAATGGTGCGATCCGAATGGAAAAAATCTAATCAAAAATGTATAAATGTATTCTACTCGGATCACATGATCCGAGTGGAATATTTTGCTTACAGTCTGATTTTTCATTCCGTAGAATTCTGACATTTCGTAAGTGTTGCTACTAAAAGAGTTCTCCACCGAAAAAGAGACAAATTTGACCCATTTCAGAATAATAAAAAATTAAATGCTGTGTATTTTTTATGTTTTGACTACATAAGGTTAAATCTACGTATTTACTTGCTTAAATGACTGAATACAAAAATATTTCAATATCATGAACAATACATCGAATTAACTTTAATTACTTTTTTTTACTCTAGACCTGACAACACCACCACCTAATTTAAGGTTTAGTAAACCTTTTTAGAAGAATAAAGTGCTAACATTTTATTCTTTTATAAAGGTTGTCACGTCGTGTCTGTCACTTTGATCGATTTTCATTCAATTCATTCATTCGACTTCTTTTAATTAAAGATTTTAATAAAAAAATGTTATCTTTACTTGCGCGGTTTTTGCTGGTTGTGACGAAGAGACATAATTATCACTCGTCGTAAATTCACTTTTAATGTGGAGCACCGCACTTTATAAAATGGAAACATTCACTAACAAATCAAATGTATAGACTCAGATATTCAGACTCGTATTGAAATTGAAAAATGTGCCTGGCCCAAAAGGTTTGTAACCTCTGATATGTCAAAAAATGATAACTGTCAGAATTCTACGGAATAAAAAATTAGACTATAGTTTGATGTGATCCGTTGCGACTGTGATCCCTTTCTGTGATCCGAGTGGACGTACCCGCTTTTCTTTGGTGTTCACAAGGTGACACGTAGGTCTGAGAGTGCATCGTAGGCTCATTAATATGGCGGAACAACGTTTGCGGGGTCAGTTAGTGTTATTACATATACGCTGTGAAGGAAAACGTCGTGAGAAAACCCGCGGTTTGGCTGGGGCGTAGCGCCGCATGTATCGACTAGTCGTTCTTGTGGGCTAGGCGAACTAAGCTGCCTGGATGGTATAGGAGCCGGGCAAGCCTTTTTTTTTTTTTTTTTCGCCCAGGAGAAACCCCAATTACGGGTACCACCGGCTCGGGGGAGCACAGTGGTTATGTCGGACTCCCCGCCCTGAAAAGGGCGGTATACCGACTAAAACTCCTGGGGTGTTCCTCCGCACCGCAAAGGACGGGGCCACGGGAACGCTTGCGCACACTTCCGCGACCCCGTCTGCGGGCGCCCTTTCGGGCACTCCTTCGGCGGCGCTTCTGCCCCGTCGGTGCTCGACGACGGGGCTAGAAAACGCCGCATCTCTTCGTTGGAGCGCATAGGGGCCAAGTGCGTATGATCTTGGCCCCCATACGCCCCAACGCGCCGCCCCCTCCATCCCATCGCAACCCGGTCGATGAGACGGGGAGGGCGGCGCACCTCCTCGTTGAGGCGCGTGGGGGCCCAAGCGTCCCGGTCCCCACACGCCCCACACGTGAGGCCCGTCACGTCGCCCACCAGCACTTCTCTGAAAGCAGAGAAGGCGGTGAGCGACCGCGCGGGCCCCCTCCGTGCCAGAAGGCACCCTCGGAACACGCAAGGGCGCCTTCCGGCCCGCCGTGATGGACGCGGAGAGTCCCCCGACCCTCCGCGTCCCGGCGGCCACTCTGGTCCGACTGGTACGAGGCGCTTCCGCGCAGCGGCGCCCCCCCCAGTCGGTCCTTCATTCGGTTGGTCGCCTGGGTCCCGCTCCACAAAGTGAAACAGGGCCCACGCGACCCCTCCCGCCAGATTTTTCGCCGCTGGCCAGCAAGATCCCATAAAGAGAAGTTACTGACCAGCGCCCAGGGTGCACCGGCCCTTGCCACTTACCCTTCCTACTGGTTCAAGATGAATCAGTAGGAACGGAAGCAGAAGGGCACACGGGAAGGTAATCTGGCATCGCACCCCGAGCCGGGCAAGCCTACTCCAACTAAATAGTTATAGTGAACGGCCGCAGTCGGTCGGGTTTCTAGCTCGACTGGCATAACATAGAGTTCTTGGCTAAATAGTCTGTGTGTATGCGTTCGTTCGTGTGTAAGTATGTACGTTCGGTCGTACGTGCGTGCGTGTATTCTTGCGTGCGTGCGTGTTAGCGTGTCAGCGTGCGTGCGTTCGTTAGTGCGTGCATGCGTACATGCGTGCGAGCGTATGTACGTGTATTCGTGCGTGCCTGCATGCGGGCGGGCGTGCGTGTGCACTATATTCTGTGCCGTGTTGGCTCCCTGTGGCCAGTTTCTTGCTGAGCTCGACTTGAGCGCTTTGCTTAATATTCTTTGTGTGTGTGCGCGTGCGTTCATGCGTACGTACGTTCGTTCGTGTGTTTGTGTGTGCGTGCGTACATTCGTTCGTGCGTCTTTGCGTGCGTGCGTACATTCGTTCGTTCGTACGTTAGTGCGTGCGTACGTACGTCCTTTCTTACGTTAGTGCGTGCGTGCGTACGTACGTTAGTGCGTGCGTACGTACGTACGTTCGTACGTTAGTGCGTGCGTACTTACGTTCTTTCTTACGTTAGTGCGTGCGTACGTTCTTTCGTACGTTAGTGCGTACGTACGTTCGTACTTTCGTGCTTGCGCACTACACTGTATGCGGTGCGGGCCTCCTGTGGCGATACTAACGAGGCATCGCGTCGGCAGTGGGCCACGGCGGGGCGGCGGCGGGGGCGGCGGGCGCGGGCGGGGGCGCGGCGTGCGCGGGGGAGGGCGCCGAGTCGCCCTGCTCCTGTTGCTACTGCACCGTCTTCGGGCACGCGGTGAGTGTACTGCACCTTCTTTTTACATAAAGGTTATCGTACCTCCGATGTCTTGCAACAGTACAGTCTATTAGCTTTTAGAATATACCTCGGGCTCTAGAGTAGGCTTCCGTTTTCGCCGAAAGCACACGAGTGTAGTACTCCTTCTTGCTCTGTATAAGTTTAATTTTCGTTTCGATTCAAAAATTAACTGTCATATTAGTTCCGATATTTTTATTACACAAATATATCCCATAGTAGCCGAGGCAGGTGTATTCTGAAAGCTAACAGACTGTACCATCCTTAAGCGCCCTAACAGTATTATAATGTCCCGCTAAAAAGTGCGTCGCTTCCGACAGCCGCCGATCACGACGCCCGTGCCGCGTCACTACAACGAGACGCGCGAGCGGCTGCGCTCCATTCTCAACAAGAAGAAGCTCAAGTGTAGACCCACCGCCAATGTGAGTGTTTAATAATAGGGGTTAAAGTATGAAATTGCCGTTTTATTGCAATAGGTTCTTTGAACTGACATAGAATCTTCATGGTTTGAGGTTTTCGAATGAAACTTTTTTCAAATGGTTTCCATGATGTTCTTTTTTTAAAAAATGTGAGACATTTGAATATCGACTTTCAATTGTTTTTGTTATTCCATTTAGACTCAATTGGTAGAGCGCTGGCACGGATAGCCAGAGGTTGCGGGTTCGAATTCCGGCATCGGTGACATTTTTAGCCTCTAATTAGGTTTTTAAATTTGTCCTTAGCACGGGTTAGTGCATTAAAAATAAAAATGGTATAAGTAATAAATAATTAAAACTGTTTTAATGCGGATTTCACTCTTTTATTATTATTTTTTAACAATTTTCCGACGTTTCGGCACTTTTACAGGTGCCGTGGTCTCGGATGACTGTCATCCGAGACTACAGATGACAGTCACAGCAAATAGTGACAGAAAAAATATAATAAACGAGTGAAATCCGAACCAAGTGAAATCGAAATCCAAATTCTACCAAACTGCTATCCCCAACTCGCATGCCCAGCGTGGGGATTATGGGCATTACCCCCTAATGATGGCACAACCTTGCGCTCATTAGGGAAGGGCTTTGTCCAGCAGTGGACTAATATAGCCTGAAGAAGAAGAAGAGTGAAATCCGTATTAAAACAGTTTAAATTATGTCTAGTACTCGTGTTAACCTTAGAAAAAGTAAAAATGTTTTCCATTTTCACTTTCACATATACAACATTCTTTATTTCGTTATCAACTAAATCGTGGACTATAGTTCTATTTTTAGATAGAGTCGGCTGATTGACGTTTACTGTGTTGTCAGACAACAAAAAAAAACTGAGAGTGATGTACTAAACATTTTTTCAGTTCATTCACTCGGTGAACGAATGACTTGTTTATTTTTGTTCTTTAAATTATTTTAGTTTACGAATGAACGATTATTGACCTATTATTAGTTATATTACTTATCTCAAGCAAAAATTATAACAAATAGAAGTGATTCTTATATTTTTGAATAAACAAAATGATTAACAATTAAAAAAAAACGTATGCAAAAGATTGTAGAAAATCATGTTAGCGATGTTTAAATATAAGGGGCAAATGATTGGTACCACGAAAATAACCTGGCTTAAATTTAATTAATTTAATGATCGGAAATGTCACTGGCACTTGATTCACTGGTACTTGATTCATTTAAATTTATGACAAATTCATCAATAACGCCGTCAATGAGGTGGTCGAGATTGCACATTTTGTCTTCTTCCTTGATCGCGTGAGACACACAGTCACTCCATTTTTGGGCGGTTACTTTTCTTAACCCTTCTTCTAAGAGCGATTTTACCTCCGCCATTTTGAATGTTTTGTTATTCATGGCCACATGACCTTTTACCTGCGCCCATACCAGTTCAATGGGAATAAGTTCGCAATGGTATGGGGGTAGGCGTAAGACAGTGACACCGTGCTCCGCTGCCATCTTATGCACAACATATTTGTTGAGGCAAAGTTCTTTGTTCTGCCTAACGATATCCATTAGAGTGGCTTTTACATAAGTTGCATCGAATGATAAGTTTTTGCTTGTTAGCCAGTTACTCCTGTATTCTTGCTTTAATCCAAGACATCGTAGGCAGTAATTCCACTTTTCTGGAGTGGTAGGGGTAGGGGATGAAACAGGCTTTTTGGGTAGGATATTCTAACCCCGGTATTAAAGTTGATGGCAACAAATCGAATACATATTTGTAGACGTTGCGAATCATTTCTTTTTCAGTCACGGTGAAAGCAGATGGTCGTCTTTTTTTCTTGGGAGATGGGAAATTGTGTTCCGTGGAGAAACCAGGTTGAGGTGCCATCCTGATGGTCAGTGAGCAACAAACTTAACAATAACCACAAACACAACTTAATAGAACTCAACAAAAACAACGTCATCATCGTCATCGTCAGGCTATACTAGTCCACTGCTGGACATAGCCCTCCCCTAATGAGCGCCATAGCACCCTGTCTTCAAAAACAACGTAACAAAACTTAACCGACAAATTGCAACAAAAAAAACTCAACAATAATAATAACAAGAAATCGCGTCCGCAATGAAAACATTAAGGTAAGGAGCCGAATGAAATACTTTCCTCAAAAACAATTGAAGGCCGATATTGTTCCGGTTGAAGACAGTGGAATAATACTAAGAAGCTCGGACCATGGAGGGCGTGAATCAGCATGTCCTTTGTAAATGGCATTGTTCCGGGGAAGGTGCAATTCGAAAATGGAACTCGTCCTAATCGTAATTTGCTAAAACGTAGAAAGTTTTAATATTTTTATTTCGTCTTGAACGAAACTAATGAATGATTTTACGTAACCAATCACTTGTTGCAAACACTAGTGAAATTAATCTGGCAACATTATTTCAGAAAATGACTTTTGTTATTGTCAAACGACCGACTCGATCTAAAAATATTACTATAGGTACGGTCGCCTGCACTAACATGTAAACACGTTACAACCTTGTCACATTAACCCCTTCTAGCCTGATGTATGAGGAATTGAATATTTTTCCTTTTTAAAACTGTTTTTATACGGATTTATGCTCGTTTATTATCCGGGACCAGGGCACCTGAAAAAGTGCCGAAACGTTGGAAAATTGTAAAAATGTAATAAACGAGCATGAATCCGTATAAAAACAGTTTTAATTATCTACTCTACTGCTCGTCTACTGCTCGTGTTAACCTTAGAAAATACTATTTTTCCTTTGACAAGGCACTGAGTACGCAAGAACTCATTTTAGTACGTGTGTTCTAGTTAAATATGAACCTTTTGGTTATGTAAACAAGGATCAAAATCAATGGACAATAATTAAATTAAGTTTGATAATAACTCTTTATTTTGTAGTACCGTTTCCTTGTTTATGTCATTCCATTTTAATTTAAAAATACAATGAAATACTGCTCACCGATGAACTGTTTCGGCATGATTGGTAAATTTTAGTCCCCAACTCTTATTTACATTCTAACACAGCACCAGAAGGCATTTTAGTAGAATTTTCACGGTTTTTTCCTTTACTAGAAACGAACGATAACTGTGGTATGAAGAACTGTCAGAGACTACGCATAGGCAGTACATTGCTAATGCGAGGTACGACTTCTAGCTCTTTTCCATAAAACATAATTAACACACACACACAAATTCATTTTTACACTTCTTACATCTGATGTCGGCAGGGTGAGGCGGAGCCGGCTGCGCCCGCGCCCGCGGCCGGTGACTCGGCACCGGCGCCGGCACCCGCCCCGGTCGCGCCCGCGGTTGCGCCTGCACCGCAGGCACTCCGCATTAACGTCAACAGGCCGGTACGTCGCTGTAACATATCTTTGTTTTTTTACAATGTGTCCCACACAAACGCTTGATATCATCATGCAATAGGTCATCTTGTATGTCCCCACTGCTGTGGCACGCGTCTCTTGCTGCATCGAAGGTTAGGCCATACTAGACCACGGGGGCTAAGTTCTGTTTGGTGTAGGATTGTGAGACAGTGGCGGGCCTTACTGTCAGAAGTTATCAGTCTTTTGTAAGTGCTGTTTCTCGAACAATTTTTCGGGTACTACAATAATATAGAATTTTCTTACCTTATCTTTTAAACAGTGATGTGGCCCCCGTGTTGGAGTATGGCCTAACCTTCCTACGATGCAGGAAGAGCGGGTTCATACAAAGGGTTGATATATATATTTTTCACTTTGACTTTCGAGAGCCGTCTAATGTCGCGTACTTCCCCAGCTGCTGCCGGCTGCCCACGCCGGGCCGCGGCCGGCGCCGGCTGCCGCGGCCGACCCGCAGCGGCAGCTGGCGGAGCGGATGGCGCGGATGGCCGTCGCCGACCCGCCCGCCAAGGTAGGCCACTCGTCGTAATGTAAAAATATTATATTTGTAGTTTGTCAAAAAATTCAAGAAACCGGAAGTGAAACTTTATTATTGGTATTAACGAAAATCACGACCATTTACTACCTTTGATTAAGTATAATACATAATTTTAATGCAATGACTGTAGTTTTTATTTTTAAAATGCTTGCAAGAAATTAACTAACACAGACAAAAAGTCTGAGCAAAACCTTACTCTTTAAATTCTACACTTTTTAGACAAAGTATAACTAGCTGACCCAGCGAACGTCGTACCGCCTAACAGTCGATTGTTTTATTTTTCTCTCCGTAAGAACCATCCTCGTTAAAGTACGAGGAATATTCTAAAAAAAGAATTTGAGAAATCGGTTCAGCTGGTCTCGAGATTTACGATTACCAACATATTCAGCGATTCATTTTTATGATATAGACTAGCTGACCCAGCGAACTTCGTACCGCCTAACAGTCTATTCTTTAATTTTTCTTTATCTCTCCGTAAGAACCATCCTCGTACTTCAAGGAATATTCTAAAAAAAGAATTAGAGAAATCGGTTCAGCTGCTCTCGAGATTTGCGCTTACCGACACATTCAACGATTCATTTTTATATTATAGATAGATAGATTGCCAGTAGCCGCTTACTTCATTTAGGCAGTCTGAATCCCACACTATTCCCACACACGAGGATGGTTCTTACGGAGAGACAAATGAAAGAAAAATTAAAGAATCGACTGTTAGGCGGTATTAAGGAAATTTTCAATTTTCGTTTCCTTTAAAAGCATCCACGCTTTGTTACAGGCGTTGCAAAGGACCGTCCCGGTGCCGGCCAACGTCCAGCCTACGGCGGCCGAAAGGAAGCCTCTCACCGCCGAACAGATCAGAGAACAGGTTTGCATTTACGCGATGAGATGATTTGCGACCACAACCAACCAAAGCAACTGTTTAATATTAATGGCCTTACTAATAAAGGTTATGAGCGGTGTATACAGCCGCTATGCGAGGTCTGACAAACTGGTTATTTGTACGCCAAATGCTATTAAACCAGTTTAAATTGATATACGTCAAATAGTTATTCAGATCTTTATATTTTGTTAACACCTATGACTCGATACTCGATATTGTTTCGCACTGCCAACCGGTGCTAATTATGATTTTTCGTAACCTACCCGACTTCCACGACACAGGCTGTGCCTAGTGTGGGAGATGCAATTGATCATCATTGTATTACTGGATTTTTAAATAAACATTTTTTTTTTTTGAAATCACAGGGGAGATTGTCTGATTGAAATGCACTGGTCCTTGGCACTGTGTTCATTGTATGAACTTAGAAATTGAATTACAAAACAGAGCACCTTTAGACACGCCTAATTGAGTGATTGACCGAGAACGAAGAGAGCGAAACCGAGAATGAGATGACAGATATCTATTTTGGTTAGAATAATAAACAGAAACCACTGGTACGGGATGGGTGAGCGTCCCGTGACTACCGCTGGTGGCATTTTTCCGAGCGCTTCCGTGCTTCGCAAGGCACGTTAAGCCGTTGGTGCTGTATCCCTCTCTATGGAGTGAAGCGTCCCGCACCTGACCGCGCCTCTTCTTCAGGCTATACTAGTCCACTGCTGGACATAGCCCTCCCCTAAAGAGCGCCACGTTGCGCTATCATAGGGGGTATTGCCCATAATCCCCACGCTGGGCATGCGGGTCGGGGATCGCAGTTCAGTGGAATTGTACTGCAGGGGGCGCTGCCGCCCACCCCCCGGTTTGTGTCCCTTAGTCGCCTTTTACGACACCCGCGGGAAGAATTTGGGTTGGTGCAATTCTCTAGGCCGACACCACACCCCGCCTATTGTTACTTAACTCAAGTGATTGATTATACTCTATTTTTTTTAATGCCGGTGAGTCGTCCATTAGCTCAGTTGGAAAGAGCGCTGGCACGGATAGCCAGAACTCGCGGGTTCGAATCCCGGCATGGGTGGAATTTTTAGCCTCTAAATAGGTTATTCAAGCGATTGATTCCAATCACTCGGTTTGACTAGGCCACGAGCGCTTCTGCACCATCGCACCAACAATACTTAGTCAGCAATAAATGATAAGAAAGGAAAGGAATATTGTTTATTGTACACCAGAGCACATATCGTCGGTATAAAGGTAAAATTCAGTCACTGCAAATGAGCTTAATCGTAGCAACTGCGCTAATGTGAGTTTGAGATACTAAATGTAATATTTAGCACAGAAATAAAAACGCTCACCTATCGTATTTTTTTTATGTGTAAACTAGACAGTGTTATTTTTGGGCAAAAATAATTATCAGTTTATAAATAAAAAAAAATGGAAAAGCAGTCAATGAGTTTTACCTTTATACCGACGATATTATAAAACATGTAAAGACACAAAATACAATTGGCGGCCTTATTGCTAAAAGCGATTTCTTCCAGACAACCTTACGACGGAAAGTTGCGTGATTTCTGTGCTGTTCTATTCAATTGTTTTTTTTTTTGTGTGTTTTCGTTAAGATTTGCGTTTTTTATGTTTTTTTGTTACCGTTTGGTTTTGTTTTTGAAGTATTGCACCTTTAAATAAATTGTTTCTCTCTCTCTCTCTCTCTCTCTCACTCTCTCTCTGATGGAAACTGCCCGCTAACGTCCGCCCCACGCCATGCTAACAGCAGATGCGGCAGCAGCAGGCCGCACAGCTGCAGGCGCAGCAGCAGATGCAGATTCAGCAGATTCAGCAGATGCAGCAGATGCAGCAGCTGCGGCAGCAGAAGCCGGAGCCCATCTACGAGACGCCCGCGCCCAAGCCGCCGCCGCGACCGCAGCCCGCAGGTCAGTCATTGCAGCTACAGGGTAAAAACGTGGTCGGTATAGGGAAGAGCGGGTGACCGTGCTCTTCCACTGTAAAGGGAAATTTCCCGCCAGGCAGATCGTATGCCTGGGGACGGCCGGTCCAACTATTGTTAGTCGGACGTTATATTTATGGTATGTTATTGAAACACTTTGATTGCGCGATGCAGGAATGTTGGAGTTAGTAGCGCGCGCGCAGAGTTGACATGTGCTCGCCACATCACTCCCCTTCAAGACCGCAGCTACGCATAGCTAGGTCTGATAGGAATCTAAGTCTGTGCTCTGAAGCCTGCAAGTGCTAGGTGACGCTGAGTCAGTGAGTCGACTAGCGGTTGAGGGTGTTCGGCGGCTAACAGTCACTTCACCGGCGACAGTACCATGGAGACCGCGCATGTGGTAGGAACCGGTGAAGGCTGCTGTACCACTGGCAACGTGTGATGTTGCTGTGTGGCTGCCGTGCCGAGGGGTTTGGATGAAGATCACCATCATTGTTATGTGGATGTAGCCCACAGTCGGTAGTAACAGCTGCATGACAAGCCGCGGTCGGTAGTTGCAGATGTGCAAAAACGTGGTCGGTAGTAACAGCTACATGACAAGCCGCGGTCGGCAGTAGCAGATTTGTAAAAACGTGGCCGGTAGTAACAGCTACATGACAAGCCGCGGTCGGCAGTAGCAGATTTGTAAAAACGTGGCCGGTAGTAACAGCTACATGACAAGCCGCGGTCGGTAGTTGCAGATGTGTAAAAACGTGGTCGGTAGTAACAGCTACATGACAAGCCGCGGTCGGCAGTAGCAGATTTGTAAAAACGTGGCCGGTAGTAACAGCTACATGACAAGCCGCGGTCGGTAGTTGCAGATGTGTAAAAACGTGGTCGGTAGTAACAGCTACATGACAAGCCGCGGTCGGCAGTAGCAGATTTGTAAAAACGTGGCCGGTAGTAACAGCTACATGACAAGCCGCGGTCGGCAGTAGCAGATTTGTAAAAACGTGGCCGGTAGTAACAGCTACATGACAAGCCGCGGTCGGTAGTTGCAGATGTGTAAAAACGTGGTCGGTAGTAACAGCTACATGACAAGCCGCGGTCGGCAGTAGCAGATTTGTAAAAACGTGGCCGGTAGTAACAGCTACATGACAAGCCGCGGTCGGTAGTTGCAGATGTGTAAAAACGTGGTCGGTAGTAACAGCTACATGACAAGCCGCGGTCGGCAGTAGCAGATTTGTAAAAACGTGCCCGGTAGTAACAGCTACATGACAAGCCGCGGTCGGCAGTAGCAGATTTGTAAAAACGTGGCCGGTAGTAACAGCTACATGACAAGCCGCGGTCGGTAGTTGCAGATGTGTAAAAACGTGGTCGGTAGTAACAGCTACATGACAGGCCGCGGTCGGTAGTAGCATATATGTGTAAAACGCAAAAATCAGTAATGACAGCTACATAAAAAGCCCCTGAAACGAATGCACGTAAATAAAATTGATGAAAATGCGAATATCTCGTAGCAATCTTTTCTGTCTGTCTTTTTACTTGCTTTACGATGACATTGTCCCATTTCTTAAAAGTAGACATAATATTAAAAAACGCTGTCAAAAAGTAAAATACTTAAAAAAGGTTGATTGGCCGGTCGGCAATAGCCGCGGTCAGCAATAATAGTCAAATGACAAACTGCTATCAGTAATAACAGCTACATGACAAGCCGCGGTGAGTGTAACAGCTACATGACAAACCGCGGTCAGTAACAACACCGACAACCGAGCTAAAGTAATCTAAAAACATTAATAACAGCTAGAAAACAAGCTGCTATCAGTAATAACAACAACACGACAAGCCGCTGTCAGTAGTAACAGCTACATGACCGGCCGCAATCTGTAATAACAGCTCCATAACATGCCGCGACCAGTAGTAATACCGACAACATTAGCCATAGCAATCTAAGAACAGTAATAACATCTACAACACGAACCGAAGCAAGATACAATCAGTAATAACATCCGGTTAACGTAATTCCTAAAAACATTTGTCTACAAAAAATCTAAAAACCTATTTAGAGGCTAAAAATTTCACCCATGCCGGGATTCGAACCCGCAACCTCTGGCTATCCGTGCCAGCGCTCTACCAATTGAGCTAATGGGCGACTCACGGCATCAGTGAAATTTCGAACCTCTTTACATTATTCTCTGTATTACGTACAGGCAGCGACATCTGGCTTAAGCAAATTGCATTACTTACAGCCCCGACTACCTACTTTGCAGTTAGGTTTTAACATCGGAACGATATCACTGTACCCACATGATTATACTATTTTTAATATTAGGGTTAGTGCATTAAAAATAAAAATAGTATATACAAAAAATCTTTACAGACCAATAGAATAACATTTTTCTAAGGAATACCTTCAACTCTCCCTGTTACCCTCTCCCTCATCCTAGCCCAAATGAATAGCTTTTTCTTAGGAATAAAAAGAAAAATAGCGACGTTTTACCTGAAAATAAAACGTTTATTAAAAATACTTACCTTGTTCGAACCCTAATAAAAAACAAGAGAGTAGCATCGTTCGTCTCCGGTCTAAACTTAGCCGCTTGTCCGCCCGCATCCTAGCCTTCTGCTATGTTCCGCCGGCAGTTGAGTTCACTTTTCGAAACTGTTTTCGTAACTTTGGTTTCCGAAGTGGCCGAAGGCGGTGTTAGCGGAGCGGTGTAGAACGCCGGCTTCTCAATCGGGAGGCCGTGGGTTCGAACCCCGGCATGTACCGATGACTTTGTTTTCTAAGTTATGTACATTTGTGAAATTATAGTAGCAATACTACTCGCTGACGTGAAGGAAAACATCGTAAGGAAACCCCAGTGTCTGAGGTGTTAGCGTACCTCAACGCTTGCTACGTACAATGGCCCAACTATGAGGCTAACGGCCGAATACTCAAACGTCATTCAAATATTTAAAGGCATCTTAAATAATTGACAAGCCGTTAAACACAAAATTCGTATACACAAACGTTAGTTAAAAGCTTCTGTTAAATTTAAGTGGAACACAAAATAACTGGCAGTTAAACATCACTCAGCGAAAAATTCGTATACTCAAACGCAACTTAGCGCAAATTAGCTGTCAAATAGGCTGTCAAATCGAGTTGAGTAGGCGTTACAATTGAAAGTGGTCGCGAGGTTCTTCAAATTGTAAAAAAGTTTCAATAATCAGTGAACTTAAGTGAAAAACAATGTCCTTGTCATCATTATGCTCGTTGTCGGATGAGGTTTTCCTCATCCTAATGTGCCTCGAAGAAATGAGGCAAAGTTAAATGCTTTCGAGTTACGTTACGTTATCAACCCTTGTATGTCCCCACTGCTGGGGCACGGGTCTCTTCCTGCATCGCAGAAAGGTTAGGCCATACTCCACCACGGGGGCCAAGTCCGGGTTGGTGGAGGATTGTAAGACAGTGGCGGGCCTTACTGTCAGAAGTTATCAAGCCGCCCATAAGGCCTCTGACATGGCTTAACGACTGCCACCATATGACAGCCGGCACCAACGGCTTAACGTGCCTTGCGAAGCACGGAAGCGCTCGGAAAAATGCCACTAGCGGTAGTCACGGGACGCTCACCCATCCCGTACCTGACCGCGCCTGTTGTTGCTTAACCAAGTGATTGATTCCAATCACTCGGTCCGCCTAGGCCACGAGCGCTTTCGAGTATTATAATGAAAAAGACTTCCAGGCATGGTTCCGGCTGTCGAAAGAGTCCGTCTTTGGACATACAATCCAACCAGTTACAAGGCGTAATAGATCCGGTGGACCAGTGGACCAAATTTTAATAACCCTGCGTTATTTTATTATGCTACTGGCATAATAATAATTCTCGTTCAATTCTTGTTTATATTAATATTTATCAGGGAATAGCTTTCAAAAACCGCTATACCGCAATGTTTTTATCGTGGTAGGCTTTTCAAATGTCATTGGTGAGATAGCCCTAACGTTTCATTCTACGACAGTGCAAGATATTATTATTTCAACATTAAACATTTTACACTATTTTTATTTTTAATGCACTAACCCGTGCTAAGGAACAAATTTAAAAACCTATTTAGAGGCTAAAAATTTTACCCATGCCGGGATTCGAACCCGCAACCTCTGGCTATCCGTACCAAACTTTGCTAACTGCAAAGTAGGTAGTCGGGGCTGTAAGTAATGCAATTTGCTTAAGTCAGATGTCGCTGCCTGTACGTAATACAGAGAATATTGTAAAGAGGTTCGAAATTTCACTGATGCCGTGAGTCGCCCATTGGCTCAATTGGTAGAGCGCTGGTACGGATAGCCAGAGGTTGCGGGTTCGAATCCCGGCATGGGTAAAATTTTTAGCCTCTAAATAGGTTTTTAAATTAAACATTTTGCTTTGTACAAAACGTGGTAATATTATCTAGTACAATAATCTTAATTTGTTTGATAAATCATATTATGATTCATATGACGACCTCTGTGGCGTAACGGTAGCGCGTCTGCCTACCATGCAAGAGGTCCCGGGTTCGAATCCCGGCTGGGGACAAAAAAAAAAAGTCCAGGTCTTGGATGTTTACATGTTTGTGATGTCGTTGTTTCTGGTTCCCACGACACAGCGTATCCTAGTGTGGGGCCAGAAGCAATGTATGTGCGTGTATGTAAATGTTATGTTATGTTATATTAGTTTATTTTTATAAGAAAAACTTAATATTTCATCACAAAACTTAAAATTGATCAAACGAATTCTGCGTAAATCGGGTACACAACGTAAGTTTAAATATTTTGTCAATGAAAACAGATTTGTTATTTATTTGACGGCTTCTCAGCTGATCACGGTCTGAAATTGTTTAATTGACGTTTGTGTATACCACTTAATATTTAACAGATGTTCAAATTTGAATGCCCTTCAACTGAATGATCGATTTGACTGACGTTTGAGTATTCGGCCGTAAGTGCGGAAATCTCAGGTCTAACTAACTAAGTGGCCGACGGGGAATTAAATAAATAAATAAATATTCATGGACATATTACACAGATCTCGTTACCCCTATACTAAGTGCAACTAAATGACTTGTGTTATAGGTGCTAACTCGACGATAAATTTAATACATTAAATACATAGGTAGATAACATCCAAGACCCGAGACAAACTAGGAAAGTTCGTTTCCTAGTTTGACCCGGCCGGGGATCGAACCCGAGACCTTCCGTTTTACAGTCGGCGTGCTAAACCGCTGCGCCACCGAGGCCGACAATTCTTTCATCAGCCCAAATGTAATAACACTTTCTTTCATCAGCCCAAATGTAATAACACTTTTCTTCACCAATTCCCCGCAGCCCAACCGCAGCCGCCGCAACAGCCGGCCGCGCCACACGCCACACAACATCATCCACATCAACAAATCCAACATCCAAATCAACAACATCAACAAAATCAACAACAGCGCCGCCGCCAGTCTCTCTCAAGCCGCGACACCAGCGTGCTGTCAACCTCCTCTGGATGCTCCGGGTAGGTCCACTCGACTAATTCACTTTTCCCGACTCGATATCGACCCTTGTGTGTCCCCACTGCTGGGGCGCGGGTCTCTTCCTGCATCGCAGGAAGGTTAGCCCATACGGGATCCACCACGGGGTCCAATTCCAGGTTGGTGGAGGATTATATTCTTTTTCATGCACTAACCTATGCTAAGGACAATTTTAAAAACCTATTTAGAGGCTAAAAATTCCACCCATGCACACTGGTTCCACGCCCTAAGAGTAGCGGTCATAGGGTTTCGCGATAATAATGACTGTCGTTGTCATAGCTGATTATTATTATTATGGTGTTTTGTAATACTTTAAGCCATAACACAATAAAAAAAAAACAAAATAATCTTAAAAAGCTTATTTTATTTACAAAATTATGCATTTTTATTACACTTAAAAGAAGGTTTGCAACTTAATAACTATTAAACCTTACTATTTACATTTTATATTACAAATAAAGTAAATACTTAACTAACATCTAAGTACAAACACACAATTGGACAAAAAATATTATATTTACATAATAGGAGTTATGTAAAAAATAACATAAATACCTATCTTATTTTTTACATTTTTTCCTAAACCGACAACAAATTTAATACTTCTTTTGATAGAATAGACTTCTTCTTCTGTGGTAACCTTCTTAAACTAGAAATATAAGGATCCGAATTAAGGAGAAGTCTATGTATCAAGTCGGTGTTTGTGACAACCCGAGACATTTTCCTCGTGTTGTCACGCCTGAAGAGTTTGATTAATTTATTGCAAGATTCGGCGGCCTCTTCCGAAAGCTCACCTATTGACAATAATGCGTGTTCAATTACTTCCGACCCATGAATGAGGACCTTATGTACAGACGATGGCAAGTTGTACCATGGATAGGTAGCAACAAGTTTACGTGCTGTTTCTAGAGAATACTCTTTAAAAGTGGCGTTATTAATTTTGTATCCCGACGAAAGACACTGCAGCAGATTATGACATCTGTCAATAAGGATTTTATCTAATCCAGTAATTTCCGCTGAAACCGCTGAGTTAGAAAAAAACTTTCTGGCAGTGTTTCCGTCGTTAGATGTGCCACTTCCTCCACTTCGCGGTTTGTCGACTATTAGACCAAGTTTCTGCCTAAACTGTTGCTGCACATGTTGTTTTTTTTGTGCAAGAAGAGCTTTTTCGTCTGAAGAACGTACCTGCCATTTCTTTATGTCTAATCTATAAGAAACGTGAATTAAATATTCGAAGAATCGGATATACGAGTGAAGAGGAGATAGTCCAAATTGATAGGTACCACTATCTGCAGTTTTGCTCAGCGATTTATCAATGTCATTCATCTCTTTTGGAGTTGAACCACAAATATAACATCTACTACAAGATGTATCGCTCAGAGCACTGCACACTTTACCATCAACCATGGTTAATTGTAAAGAATGCTGCACTTTTATTTCATATTCACCGTGAGTGAAAGAAGTCGGTTGTAAACTATCAATTTTAGTCTTGAAATAAGCTTCTTCTTGCACAGAAAGGTCTTTGGATTCTTTGGCAAATTGGAATCGAATAGGCCTACAATACCTGGTGGAAGAAGGGCGCGGATTTTTCCAAACTATTTGATCTGGGTCGGAGGTATTGGACTTACAAACCAATTGAAGAGGACAATATGAAGTAACAAACATACTGCCATCATCATCGATACCAGAATCTCCAAAAATCTGTTTATATTCGCTGTGCCCCGTACTCCCATCGAAACCCCATTTTCCAATCAAAACAAATTCTTTATTAGGGTCAATATTATTCAAAACGGGTTTTTGGGATTCTAGTATCCGGCAAGCAGTATGATCTAACAATGATTGTAATTCTACTTCAGCAGATGATTCCGTGATAAACTCTTGCGATGGATAGCACCGCTTCTTAGCTTCTAACACTTTTTGATAAGATGGTAATGCATTAGGTGATTTTGCATTAACGAAGTCTTTCACCAAAAGATACTGATGTTTAGTCAGTTTTGTCTCATTTATAAGAGACAAGACTTCGTCAGTGCTGAAATTTAAAGATGCAGCGGCGTTAGATAGACTAGAATCGTCCAACAAAGAATTTATCGCAGAACTGTCTACTTTACTTAACTCTGCAAGCCTGCGGCGTTTTGATCTCTTGCTACATTCCTCAAAGTCCTTCCTGTGCTGGTGCTGTTGGGTGCTTGTCGAAGCTTCTGCTGCTGGCCGTTGGGTGTTGTGGCTCCCTACTGTTGCACAAGTTGGCAGAACGCAAACTTCAATTTCGTTCAGCCAGTCTCCGTACTTAGAGACCATGCGAGAATGGTTGCGCGTGACTTGCTTCCAAATTGCTACCAATCTTGTACAAACTTTAGTAACTCTTTTTTCCAAGTCATCAGCAATGTAATTCTCAACATCAGGCAGCAATTGTATTAGGTCTCGAAAAACTCGATGCCAACGCTCCAGTTCAGATTTGCTGTCTTTAATAGACAGCCAAGTATCTAGTACAAGCATTCTTTTGAAAGAACACTTAATACTAGTACCTAAAACAAAATAAAAATACGTTAAAAGCGGATCAAAATAGATACATGTTTCGTAGCAAGTGCTACGCGCCTGCTACGTGTTCAGGCGCGCGGCGTAGCACCTGGCTGCACCTTACAGACGCAGCATGACGCAGCTAAATTTGGAGAGGCCTAGTAGTAGACATTGTAACCCATATTTCTATACCAAATTGAATGGTACAAGTAGGTACAAACATAAGTAAAAGCTTCAACGTAAAAAATATACAGACATAAATACATAAAAAATGCCACGTTGGCGTAGCACTCTATTTAAAAAAAAAATGTAGAAGGAAAAGGCAAAATAGTAAAGTAAATTAATAATACATACCTGTGACTTCAAATTCCATTGTAAAATAGCAGGTCACAGACAAGTTGGAACTTAAACACACGCGTCGCGTCTTGGGCTAATTAAAGCACTTGGTGATAACAGGTTGATGACTAATTACTTGTGTTCACTTCGGATGCCGAAAAAGGAATGTTGGGAACATCATCTCGCGGTCTTCTCACACTTCCCCCTGGGGAAAGTGGAGGGTCGGGGTCAGGGCGTGGCCCTCTTCCCGAGGGATCTACCGCTGTCCGCGGCTACGGACAGGTCAATGGGTGGCCTTCCAGGCGGTGGTCTTCACTAGGGGTCGCAGGTGGTCTTCTTTAGACCGAGTTGGCCGTGGACTCGACCAGGCTTCGGGGGACGCGCTTGGCGCGGCTGTCGGGCGGTCGCGCGTGCAGTGGCGCCAGCCCGCGCAGGTGCTGCAGCTGCGACCGGTCCGCACGCGCGAACATATCGGTCGCCAGCCGCGCCACGAAAGCGTCCAGCTCCTCCCACTTGAGGTCCCTCGCGATCGTCGCATTCCTCACGTAGCGAGGTGCGCCGACGATGGTGCGTAGGGAGAGGTTCTCCTGGGCTCGGAGCCGCTTCTTATTCGACTCCGAGACAAGCGCGAACCATGCCGGCGCAGCGTACGTGAGGCGGGGCCTGACATAGGTCTTGTAGACCCCGAGCTTCGCTCGCAGAGGGAGGCGGGAGGTGAAGATTGGACGCAGCTTCGCGCGCGCCACCTTCACCTGGTTGACGACTGCGCTGACGTGCGCAGCCATCGTTAGTCCACGGTCGATGGTGACCCCCAGGTATTTCACTTGGTTCTGCCACTCGATGACCCGCCCGTGCAGCCGGAGCGGCGGCGGCGGGTGGCAGCGGCCTGTCAGCATGGCCTGTGTCTTCCCGACATTGACCGACAAACGCCACTTCTTCAGCCAGTCGGGGAGAGCGTCGAGGGCACGCTGCATCTTGGTTGCAGCGTGCTTAGGTGACATGGACGACGCCAGGTAGGCGGCGTCGTCGGCGTATAGCGCCAATTGGACGCCCTCCGGGACTGGTATGTCGTCGGTGTATCGGGCGTAACAGGCTGGGGACAGGCAGCTTCCCTGGGGGACGCCGGCAAGGATGTGGCGCTCCTCGGACACGGCGTCCTCCACCGCCACTCTGAAGCGGCGATCCCTCAGGAACGAGGCCACGACCGCGGTGAGACGTCGAGGGGCAGCGGACGTCGACAGTTTGTACAGCAACCCCTCATGCCATACCCTGTCAAACGCCTTCTCCATATCCAGGAGTACTGCAACGGTGCACTCCTTTTTGTTGAGGCGCACCGTCATGTCGTGCAGTACCCTGGTGAGCTGAAGCGTCGTCGAGTGCTCAGGCCGGAACCCGAACTGTTCCGGACGAGGCTGGACGTGCGGGAGCAGGTGATGCAGCAGGAGCTTTTCGAACACCTTCGAGAGGGTACTCAGCAGCGTGATGGGCCGGTAGCTTTCGGGCTTCTGTGGATTCTTGCCCGGCTTGGGCAAGAGGATGACCAGGCCAGTTTTCCACGTTTGTGGAAAGTGACCGGTGCGCAGGATGCCATTGAACAGGCGCGTCACGACCGCAATTGAGCGTTGCGGGAGGTGCCGGAGCGCCGTGTTCGTTATGCGATCCTGGCCCGGTGCTTTCCTTGGCTTGGTGCGCTGGATCATCCGCTGCACTTGGCCGGGCGTGAAAACCACAGGGTCCTCAGCCGGGGCCATCGGTGCTGCGAAGTAGGCTCGGAGATGTTGCTCGACTGCTGCGACGTGCTCCGTGTCGTTTGTGGGGTTCGGGATGAACGCCTTCTCAAGGCACTCGGCGAAGACTTCAGCTCGGTCTTGTGCCTTGAATCTTGGGTGGCCGTCGCTGCCCAGCAGCGGCCGAACAGGCGGGGGTTCGGTCGACAGCCGCTGGCATAGGCGATGAATGGAGGGGGTGTCATCGCCCACGGTCTCGATGTGGCGCTCCCAAGATTCCTCGGCATTGGCATCTAGCTCCGCCGTCACTTTCATCGTCAGAGCGTTGAGGCGCGTCTTGAGCTGAGGGCAGCGGGAGAGCTGCCATTGCTTTCGGAGGCGGCGCTTTTCGCGAATGAGGTCCATGATCCGAGCGGGCAGCCGAGTGGATTTCCCTCCGCTCGGAACAGTGCGCGAGGATGAGTCGAGCGCGCTCCGGATGCAGGCAGTCAGCTCGGACGTCAAGCACTCAGCGTCTTCCGGTGCGGCGACGGGGCGGGATGGGGTTTCCGCCGCGAGGGTGGAGGCGAAAGAAGCCCAGTTAAAAAGTCGACGTGGCGCTGGCGGTGCAACCCTGGTCGGCAGATCGTCAAGGACGAGAAGAACCGGCCGGTGGTCCGAGGGGAGGTCAGCGAAAACCTCCTGGCGAGGCGGCGTCCGCAGTCCCTTGTAGACGACGACGTCGAGTACGTCCCCCGAGCCATCACAGAGGTAGTGGGTGGGCTCGTCCGGACCCGCGACGTCGTAGTGGGACATCACGGAGTCGGCGAAGAGACGTCGTCCTTGGGCGTTAGTGGCCGATGAGTTCCACGCGGTATGCTTGGCGTTGAGGTCGCCGGCGACGATGGTCGGTGATGGCGACTCAAGGAGCCCCCGCAGGTCTCTAAAGTCGAAAGCGGCATCTGGGGGTTTGTAGGCGGCATAGAGTCGCATCACTGTGCCGGCGACTTGTACCTCGATGCCGAGAGCGTACATTGACGCAAGCTCCCGGAACTCGATCGGCTGGTGGACGACCTTCCTCTTCACTATCACCGCCAGTCCTCGGAAAGCACGGTGTTCGGTCTTCTCGTCCTTGCGATAGACGACGTAGTTGGGGATGGTGAGTTTATCACCCTCCCCAAGCCAGGTCTCGCTGAGTAGCGCCACGTCGATGTCTTGCTCCCGGAGGAAGACCTGGAGCAGCCGCTTCTTCTTACGTAGCGACTGGGCATTCCAATGCACCACCCTCAGAGGCCTAGCGAATGTTACGGGCATTCGCCGGGCTTGGGGTGACGGGGGTTTGTGAGATCCCCGTCTCCAGCGCCGCAAGGACCTCCATGAGGGCACTAACCGCACGCGTCAGTGCCTCATGGGAGGTCGGGAGTGCTGCGGCAGCTGCAGGTGCTGCTGTGGCTGCTGCTGTGGTCGCTGGTGGAGCGGCCGCTACCCCAGCCTGCCCAGCGGGCTTTTTCTTCCCGCCCCTCTTCCTGCGCGGCTTGGTGGCCGCGGGAGTGGACCGGGATGTGGACGGGTTTGCCGGCGCCATGAGATTGGTAGGCGCCGACTCCTGCACTGCTGGCTGCTGCTGGGCCGGGGTGTTTCTTCCCCGGCCTCCCTGGCCTGAAATGGCCACGGTGCCTGCCTTTGTGTTCCGCGCCTCCTTGCGGAACACTGGGCAGGAGGAGTTGTTAGCGGCGTGTGGTCCCCCGCAGTTCGCGCACGTCGCTGGCTCCTCCCTTGGGCGAGGGCAGTCCCGGGCGTGGTGTTCCTCCCCGCAGCGCACGCATTTCTGCGGGCGGTGGCAGTGCTGGGAGGAGTGCCGGAACTGCTGGCACCGGTGACATTGCGCCGGCCCCTGCTTGCCGCGCCATGCTTCGATTTTCACTCCCGGCATGTAGAGTAGCTCATTGAGCTCATACAAGGCCGGGAGGAGGTCGGGCGTTCGGCGGAGCGATGCAAAGAAGATGCATCCGGGGCGCCCCGCGCGCGGCCGGATGCTCGACGCATACTCCGCCTCAAAGCCGTGCTCAGCGAGGGCAACGATGATGTCTGCCGGCGCTGTGTCCGCCGGCAGTCCACGGATCGCTACCTTGACGCTCCGCTCAGCTGGAAGGGAATAGGAGAACCACGACACGCGGTCCTCCCTCTCCAGCTTGGTGAGGTAGCGCTGGATGAGGCGGTACTCGTCGTCCTCAGTTGGGGTGAAACGCACGCCGTTCCCATACGGGCGCGCGTTCGGTGGACGGCCGAGTTCCGCCGCGATGTTCCTGAAGTGGAACGCCCAGTTGGGTAGGCGCTCCACCACCAAGGGCGGATACTTCGGCCGCTTAGATGTTGCTGCTTTGGGAGCGGCGGAGGCGGCAGCGAGGACGGCGGGCTCGCACTCAGCGGCACCGGGGAGAGCAGTGGTGGTCGCGGTAGCGGTCGCGGCAGCAGCGGCAGTAGGGCCGGCGGGCCCTACAGGGGCAGGGCGGACGGGTCCTCCAGCAGAGCGGGCGGGTCCAGCGGCAGACCCCGGTGCGTGTCCGGCGGCGAGGCGAGCGGAGCCCAGCGCAGGGCGGGAAGGACCGGCGTTAGGGCGGGTGGCGGCTGCGGCAGGGCGGGCGGCGGCAGCGACCGGGCGTGCGGCCGTTGCGGCAGGGCGGGTGGGAACTGCGGCAGGGCGGGCGGCCGTTGTGGCAGGGCGGGCGGCCGCTACAGCAGGGTAGGCGGCCGCTGCGGCAGGGCGGGCGTGCCCCGCGAAAGGGCGGGCGGGCGCCGCGGAAGGGCGAGCGGCCACTGGAGCTAGGCGCGCGGTTCCCGCGGCAGGGCGGGCGCGACCCGTAACAGGGCGGGCGACAGCGCTGGCGAATGTCGGCAGTGGAAGCCGCATCGGACTGGACGGCGGCGACGTCAATCCGCGTGGACGGACTGGCGCCCGAGGGTCGGTCGAGGCGGTGTCAGTTTCCATGATCACCGCCCGGGGAGGCGGCGACGACTGCGCTTGCTCTGGCAGCAGGCCCAGCGCCTGCATCACCTCGAAGGAGAGGTCCCTGGGCGGTGGTGACGGCGAACGGGGGGCGGTGCCCTGAGCGGAGCTCCCGTCAACGTGGGCGCGGTGCGGCGATGGCGCGCGGGTGTTGGGGGCGCTGCCCGCTGAGGGAGGGGACACCTGATGGCGGCTCGTCAAAGTGGCTGGTGGCGGAGTGAGGGATCGGTTGATTGTCGCGCAGTGGCGCTTCGCCTCCTCCTCGGCAGCGTCCGGGCTTCTCTGGCGGCGGCGGCGTGGGGCCGGCGGGTGTGGACCACTTGCGTCACCGATGCGGTCGTGATCCCCATCCGCAGCGCCCCATTTCAAGTAGGCCGCCTCCAGCTTGAGGTAGGCCTCCATCCATGAAAGGAGGCCGTCGGAGAGCAGGCCATCGACACGCAGACGCCGAGTCCTCAGAACGTCGGAGTCATATGTGGCGCGCAGCGCTCCCAGGCGGCCCCCTTCCTGGTGAGGGCCCACGTTATCTTCACCCGCAACCCTAGGGGGCGCGGGCTCTTCATCCACTTCGTCTCGCGGGAGACCAGCGGACACACGGCGTTGGTCGCCATGGCGGCCGGGCTCGGCGGCCATGGCGGGCGGCGTGTAGGGGACGGGCCTGGCGCGACCAAGGTCGGCTAGCTCCCTCCGCACGTCTTTCCCCGGTGATTTCCGCTTGTGGAAGGCCGGGGTCCAACGCACGAAGAAAAGTTCACCAACCTGGCAGCTTCGAGAGTGAAGGCGATCCCCGCCGCAGCGCGGGCCGATTCGCGCAGCCTTTTTATTTTAAAAAAAAGGTGACGTGAATACGTAGGGAGGGCGAGTCGCGCACGTCCGTCCTCAACCTGTGTCGAACACGAACTCCGAATGTTGGGAACAATAGATTGCGAAACCTTTTATACCCTCAGGTAGTATGACAATTAGTGGGTAACTGAGCCAGATATCATGGCTTAGCTCAGTCATTGCCATCCGAGTCCTATGACCTACTACGGTACCACCGTGCCATGCCGGGACTGTGGTGGAGGATTGTGAGACAGTGGCGGGCCTTACTGTCAGAAGTGAATGAGTTAGGTTATGTCTTATGTTTCATTTCATTTCAGCTCATTAAATTTAATTTGCATTTCATATCAATAAAAAAAAATCCTACTGAAGACTTGGCTGTATGGGCATAGTTCCCTTAGCCTACCAGAATGGGTGAAGAAAAAAAAATCTCTGCTTATATTTTTTTACGGTTGGCGCCATTTTCCAAATTATTTTTCTTTATTAAATGGCTTCATTTTTTCGCAACTGTATTAAAAATATTCGTTCAGTACACGTGCGGAACCGTCATTGCAACTTGTTCCGACTGTCAACCTTTGGTTGGCTGCGCCTCGGCTCGGGTAGACATTTGTCGGAAATCTTTGCAATGACAGCCTTTCCGCACTTGTAATGAAACATACTATAGGTTAACATGCATGCAGAATAAACTAATCGACACTTAATTTATGTAACTTTTCAAAGTAGTGAAGAAAAGTTTTGTACAGAGCTGAGTGCTTAGTGCGAGTTTTTTAACTACTCGATCGCGTTAACGTAAACTCATATTTCTATGGCATCGAGGAAGCGCCACCTAGCGACAAGTATGGAAATTAAAATTGCTGAGTGCGAGTTGTAATGGTTTACGTTGAGAAGTGAACACGTTTACCAGCCAAAACACGAATAAACGCGAGTGCGAGTGATACTGTGATAGCGTTTTGTCAGTTCGAACGGTTAACTTACTCATACTCACTACTCAATGCTCGATTAACGCGGTAGTAAAGTTATTCGATTCGATCTGTCAAACTCGCACTAAGGACTCTGGAAGTAGTATTACACTCGTGTGCTTTCGGCGAAAACCGAAGACTACTCTAGAGCCCGAGGTATATTCTTTAAAATTTAGAATAAAAGCTAACAGACTGTACGATTGCAACCCTGTATGGACATACTGGGTCCCCACTGCTGGGGCACGGGTCTTTTCCTGCATCGCAGCAAGGTTAGGCCATAATCCACCACGGGGGCCAAGTGCGGGTTGGTGGACGGTTGTAAGACAGTGGCGGGCCTCACTGTCAGAAGTTATCGAGCCGCCCATAAGGCCTCTGACATGGCTTACGACAACGACAGGCTGTACAGCCTGCTTCTGGCATACCTAATAAGTTCCGAACTGCGCTCGTATGGCGGTCCCTGTGCCCCGAGGCCAGTATACAGAGTGTCCTATTCCCGAGGCCAGTATACAGGGTGTCCTATTCCCGAGGCCAGTATACAGGGTGTCCTATTCCCGAGGCCAGTATACAGGGTGTCCTATTCCCGAGGCCAGTATACAGGGTGTCCTATTCCCGTGCCCGCAGCAGCTCGTGCTGGCGCGGCGGGCCCGCAGAGGACCCGCGGGATCTGGACGCGCTGCTGCAGTACATTGAGGGCCCGGCGCGGCATGTGGACCGCGGGAAGAAGCGGGCCAAGAAGCTGCGGCAGAAGAACAAGAAGGTAGGACTAGTAATTACCTGTCTGTTTGTCTAAATATACACCCTACTCTTAAAAACTAGGAAATACTCAGAAACGTAGGATACACACGTGAAACTGGAGTACATTTTGAAACAAGTTAGGAATCACTCAAGGTAAGATGGACTCAACAAGTTAAGATATACTCAAGAAGTTAAGATAGACTCAAATAATTAGGATTCACTCAAGAAGCTAGGTGACACTCAGGAAGTTAAAATAGACTCAAGAAACTAGGTTACACTCAGGAAGTTAAAATAGACTCAGGAAGCTAAATAAGACTCAAGAAGTTAGGATAGACTCAAGAAGATCCGCGGGATCTGGGCGCGCTGCTGCAGTACATTGAGGGCCCGGCGCGTCACGTCGACCGCGGGAAGAAGCGGGCCAAGAAGCTGCGGCAGAAGAACAAAAAGGTGAGACTGTTAATTGACTGTCAGTCTATCTCGGCTGCACGAGCTTCTTGGCTAGGGTAGAACCACACGCGAAGCTGGAATACATTTCGTAACAAGTTAGGATACACTCAAAAAGTTAGGAATCACTCAAAAAGGTAAGATGGGCTGGACAATTTAGGATATACTCAAAACGTTAGGATAATACTCAACAAATTAGAATACACTCAAGAAGTTAAGAAACACTCAAGAAGCTAGGATACACTCAAGGAGTTAAGATAGACTTAAAAGTTAGTATAGGCTCAGAAGAACCGCGAAACATGGACGCCCTGCTGCAGTACATCGAGGTGTCAAATGGACCGCAAAAAGTGCCTATATGAACTGTGGTAAAACTGCATGAACGTGCGTTATATCAACGTGTATTTTTTATACAATATATCAATATTTTTATGTTTTTAAATATTGTTTTATAAAATATTGAAAAAGGAAAAAAATATACAAAAAAAAAGTATAAATAATAATTACTATATATTTTTACCTATTATACATTATTTAAAGTGTTCCGTTTGCCGCCGGCTGGAGAGCCGGCCTTGTGTGATTTTTTTTTTGTATTTCTAGTTTATTTATACATATATTTTTTCTTACACATTTTTTTTTTAATAAATCGCACGTCCGCCGCAACTAGTGAGCCGTCTGTCGTGTGAATTTATATTTACATATGTATTTATGGAATTTTATTTTCTAATATTTTTTTAATAAGTCGTACTTTTGCCTGCAGCTAGAGAGCCGGCTGTCGTGTGATTTTTAATTTCTTTGTTATCATTTTTTTTTCTTACAATTTTTTTTCATAAGTCTTGCTTCTGTTTGCAGCTGCAGCAGATTTTTATACATGATAATTTTATTTTATATTGTATATCTTTTTTCTTACACATTTTTTTAATAAGTGTCTTGCCCGTTGCAGCTGGAAAGCCGTCTTTCGTGTGATTTTTTGTAGATTTCTTAAATAAATAATATCAGTACCTTTTTTATATACTTTTTGTTCACAATTTCTTAAGAAGTGTCATATCCGCCGCAGCTGGAGAGCCGTCTTTCGTGTGAGTTTTTGTAGATTCTTATAAAAAATGATATACTTTTTTCTCTCACCCATTTTTTCTCGTCCGTCCCCCCGCAGCTGGAGAGCCGGCTGTCGTATAATTTTTCATAGATCGTAATTTTTTTTGTATACTTGTATACTTATTTTTTTCGTAACGAGTTTTTCTTGTCCGTCCCCCGCCGCTGGAGAGCCGGCTGTCGTATGTTTTTTCATAGATCGTAATTTTTTTGTACACTTTTTTTTCGTAACGAGTTTTTCTCGTCCGTCCCCCCGCAGCTGGAGAGCCGGCTGTCCTCGGAGCGCGCCCAGCTGGCGGGCGAGCTGGCGGCGCGCCGGCGCGCGTGCGCCGCGCTGCGGGCCGCGCACGCGCAGGCGCGGCGCCGCGTCGACGACGCGCGCGCACGGCTCAAGGACGCGCAACCCGGCAAGGGGAAGAAAGGTAGTGTTACCGACAGGGCTGTCTTTTAAACTGTACCTATGTTATAATAAACACACATGTGTCCGTGCGCGTGCGCGTCGCTGTGTGTGTGACAGCGGCATCCCCACGCCGCAGCTCACGTCAGTCGGCCATTAGCTACCAAATTTAGCGCACCCTAGCGGCACGCACGCACAACCACATATCGTTTTTGAAATCCAAGATCTTCTGCCTTACTCTTTTCCTCATCCCCATCTTCTGACTTCGCACATCGCTAACAGGTAGCGAGCACTTTTCTTTTTCGTCTCCTCAACCTGCCAGTGTCTTGAGTGATAGTTGTTACAGTCTGTTAGCTTTCTTTATTTAGTTTATTTATTAATTTCTGTTGGAAAGATTAACAGCCGCATAACAATTGTACATTAACTGAAGGCCAATTATAAATCTCCACTTTTAAATAGAAAAACAAAAAAAAAACCAAAGATAAAGAAAGAAACATCGGCAATTTCGACAGACAGAAAAGATGCATTTTTTTCGTCTTTTGTAACCTGTCAGTGCCTCAAGTGGTAGTTATTGCAGACTATTCGCTTTTTTTTGTTTTAACGTGCCAGTGCCTTAAGTGGCAGTTACAGTCTGTACGGGCAACCGCACATTGTATGTATAATAAGTAGGTCACTTAGATTAGCATTATGCTTAGGCCACGCGCGCGCACGGCTCAAGGACGCGCAGCCCGGGAAGGGGAAGAAAAGTAGCACACACTTTTTTTTCGTCGTTCTCTCAAACTGCCAGTGTCTCGAGTGAAAGTTGTTACAGTCTGTTAGCTTTTTTTTTTGTTTTAACGTGCCAGTGCCTTCAGTGGTAGTTACAGTCTAAGAGCCCCTACTAGTCACGCTATGATCAGGTACGGCTCTTACGGTTGGTAACGAGATTAGCTATAGTCTCGTAACCGGGTAGCTAAATGGGGTAGCTTGCTGGGGTGCTATCTGCTAGGAATGAAAGCACTCTTTTGCTGTTAAACCATCACTATATTATACTGCTACTTAATAACGATTTAATGAAATGCTAATGAGTACGCGTGGCGCGGCTGATTGGCAGTTCCGAACTAAAGTCAGTTTCCGCGCTAGTTAGGTGAATTGATGGAAATGCTGACTGTACAAAAGATGTGCGGTTGCACCGTACATACAGACTGGTAGCTTTTTTTTTTGTTTCAACGTGCCAGTGCCTCAAGTGGTAGTTATTGAAGACTGTTAGCTTTTTTATTGTTTCAACGTGCCAGTGCCTCAAGTGGTAGTTATTGAAGACTGTTAGCTTTTTTATTGTTTCAACGTGCCAGTGCCTCAAGTGGTAGTTATTGAAGACTGTTAGCTTTTTTATTGTTTCAACGTGCCAGTGCCTCAAGTGGTAGTTATTGAAGACTGGTAGCTTTTTTATTTTGTTTTAACGTGCAAGTGCCTCAAGTGGTAGTTATTGAAGACTGTTAGCTTTTTTATTGTTTCAACGTGCCAGTGCCTCAAGTGGTAGTTATTGAAGACTGTTAGCTTTTTTATTGTTTCAACGTGCCAGTGCCTCAAGTGGTAGTTATTGAAGACTGGTAGCTTTTTTATTTTGTTTTAACGTGCAAGTGCCTCAAGTGGTAGTTAGTCTGTACGGGCAACCGCACGTATCATAGGTAGGTCGCTTAGGTTAGCATTATTATTCACTTTATTACTTAATTTATCTAATTTATCTAATTGTATCTTACTAACATAGACTAAGTTCGTACTAACAACTCTATGGATTTGTTTATCTGAATTAAACGTGTATAATAAAAATTACTTGATTTGACGGCCTCGGTGCGGCCACGCACGCGCGCGCGTCAAGCACGCGCAGCCCGGGAAGGGGAAGAGCTTGTAACGGTGCAAACCTCTTTACACCATTTTTATTTTCAAATATTTAAATTTTGTCACTCATTCTTCGATTCCCCTCATTTTTCATCCACTACGACTTTACCCTTTGACCAGATTACCTGCTTATCCGTTTTTATCCAGTTTTTTTCTGTTTTATTAAAATATTATACTAAATCTGCAAATAAAACCACACCTGAAGTCGTTCCAGAGTTTATTTATTAATTATAAAAGTTATAAAACGTTCCAAGCTTATAGATACTTGACCTTGGTAGCTTATAGATAAAGTGTTCTCTATAATATATCTAATAGACTGTAACAACTATGTAGGCCGCCGTCTGTACTCTTAGGTTAAGAAATATCTGTGTAATTTCCATTTTTATGTACAATAAAGTGTGCTCTATCTCTATCTATCTAACTATCACTCAAAACACTGACAGGTTGAGAAGACGAAAAATGTGGGCGAAATTAAATGAAATGAAAAGGTTTTATTCAAAATGGCGCAGATATTGCGGCTTAATGAACGTTACAAGTCAAACTAGGTGTCCATTTCAAAATCTACATCATTTTGGAGAAAAGATGGACAAAAAAATTCCAAGCGAGCTATAATTTATCTTTATCTATCTTATCGCTTGGAGTCGCCCATTAGCTCGGTTGGAAAATCCGCGCTGACACGGATAGCCAGAGGTCGCGGGTTCCAATCCCGGCAGGGGTGGAATTTTTAGCCTCTAAATAGGTTTACAAAAAATGGTGTGAAGAGTTTTTTTTTGAACTAAAACTTTCGTAAGCACAACACATTGTAGACTTTTAGGCTGACATTCAGAGACGAAAACTGAAGCTAAGACCGGTCAGAGACCATTGAAATGTCAAAATGTACGTGATTTGGACATTTGTAAGACCAGTCTTTGCTTAGTTTTCGTCTCCGATTGTCAGCCTTAGTCCGGATCTAATATATTCTTTATTGCAAACAGTAAAAACGAAATAACATTACATAAAATTTGTTTCAAAGGCGAACTTATCTCTAACAGAGATCTCTTCCAGCCAACCTTAGCATCTACTTACGGTTGTTGTTACCGTAACTGCCGTAACCGTAACTAGGTTAGGTACTGTTGTTGTTGGTTGTTGTTGTCGGACTAAAAGTCTACAATGGTGTAAAGAGGTTTGCACCGTTACAAAGTGGTATTATATTTTTATATTTCTTTAATTCTGTCTATGTTTTTCACAATTTAAAATGACGTCACCCATTTTTCAGATTTCCTTGACTTTTTGGCATTACTGCTCTACGTTACATTTAGATCAGACTACGTAAATCGTCTTTTACCTGCTTATTCTGTTTTTTATCAAGTTTTCTGTTTACATTTTTTTTTATGTAGCCTCGATTGTGTCCCACTGCTGGGCAAAGGCCTCCCCTTTTGTCCCTGTTCATGGCCACTTCCTGCCAGCCCGGCAGAAAGGTTGTAAGGTCGTCCCGCCATCTCCGCTTGGGTCGGCCACGTTTGCGACATCCGTCGCGCGGTACCCAGTCAGTGACGATTTTTGCCCACCTCTCTGGGCCCATACTATTATTAATAATAAAATAAATAAAACACACAGTTGAAGTCATTCCAGTTTATGTTCTACAACTCCACACCATCATGTAACTCCAACACGATCATGTAACTACATGATCGTGTTGGATTATATGATGAAAAGCCAGGGATCGGTGATAAGCACATAGATTGCAATATATTTTTCATTTCTTATACTCTGAAAGTAGTGTTGTTTTGATCTGATTATTGGGTGGAAAATGCTGCTTCCCTCCATAGAGAGGGAAAAACTCATACAAATTACTTCCCACCTAAGGGCCGGAATGAACTTTAAAAATAGCACTACCTGTCAGTTGTGAAAAGTTTTATGTAAAAAAAACTATTTAAAAAAATGCTGCGGCCTTGTGAGTTTCTAAACAGCCAGGGTGCACTTACCGCAAACTTCTTTGAGCGGAATAAGACGCAACAATTACGCGGTGAGTTCCATATTTAAAATTTAAAAAGTCGACTTAAATTGTCGGGTCTATTAGGTATAGTATCTGTGACGGAATTAAAAAATAGGTAATAAACTTTTATGCTAAGATTTGAATATTAAAAATTAGTTTTTATTTTCCTCATATTCGAAATGAAAAGTAGTGCTTAGAATTAATTTCTACTCGGACTATAGTCTAAAAATACCTCGGGAATCGATTCTTTCTACCCTCGTTAAGCAATCTACGCAACCAAGAGACCAACGGGAACAGATAATCAAAGACATTGATATTTCGATGTATGGAGTAACCAAGCAAACCAAATAGTTTGCTGTTTATTAATCCTCTAACAGATCGGAGGGCAGTTTTTCTATTTATCGTTATAAATAATTTATAATAATTTATTTCAAGTTTTTCTGCTTAACGTTATAAATAAAATACAGAGTAGAAAAAAATGGTGTAATGTGGTTTGCACCGTTACAGTTCTACCCACCGGCAGCCCAGTGCGTAGAACGAGGGACTCGCAAGCGAGAGGCCCGGGTTCGATACCCCGTGCGAGCATGTAGAAATATAACGGCGCCCATTGCTTAGCAGAGAAATCAAAAAAAAATAAACATGTTTTTTATGACTACCTCTGTGGCGCGGCGTAGCCGTAGCGAATCTGCCTACAGTGCGAGAGGTCCCGGGTTCGAACCCCGGCTGGGAACAAAAAGAAACCGCAGGTCTTGGATGTTCACATGTTTGTGATGTCGTTGTTTCTGGTTGCCACGGCACAGGGTATCCTAGTGTGGGGCCAGAAGCAATGTATGTGCTTGTATGTAAATATTTTATGTTATATGAAAAAATGAATCGAAAATGAAAAGGATAAACACTAACCGACATGTTTTAAGTAATGCGCTTTTTAAAAATAACCCTATACAGAAACAGTTGATAAAAAAATACTTTGCAACCCAAGAGAAAAATAAAAATTCAATAATTAAATCGAGATTAATATGATATTTGAAATTTCACTATAAGGTACATTGAATGCTATAAAATAATTACTAATTTATTAATGTAAATTTTATAATAATAATAATGTACATTCAGAGATAATGTACAAAGCATAATCACTAAAAGGAACTAAAACACATTATATTCATCATACCTTTTGAGTCACTATCCCACCCATAATACATCTTCACAAAAAGAAATATATATAAATATTAAATACAATTTTTTTCTCCAGTACACAATGCACTTAAAAAAAGACATTACTATAATATTATCTCATTATTAATAATTTTCCAAATAATTGTTTTAAAAAATATCAATCGTTGCAATTGATTTTTACTTCTACAATGTTTCATTTAAAAAACGCAATTTTTTTTTTAATACCTATTTTTGTGAACGATAAAGTAATTTACTAAAAGTTCCAAAAAAAGACGACTATTTTCTCCCATCGGTGGCGCTAGTGGACCGCCCTCAGTGCCCGCCGAATGAGAATAAAAATAGTACCAGCAGCTGCCACTAGAGGGCGCCCCTTGTATCCTGCATCGCGGTATGATTGTGTCCCCGCCCGCAGTACATATAGCCGCGAAGCCAATGGTTTACATCATCAATCTAAAGCCTAATCCACTGCTGGGCATAAGCCCGATTTTTGAAATGGAGTGGTAATTCCTCTCCTCTTATGAAGCTAAATTATGTTGACTGTAGGAGTGGGTCGTTGTCCGATTTTTCGACGACGAAACGCAACCCTTTTTTCTGGAACGAAAACAGGTCCTCGAAACGGTCCTCGTTCGCAACTGGTTTCATTGTATGCGAACGAGCAAGGCGCAGAGGACGGTCAAACGAGTGCGAACGAGACGAAATCACGAAACATCGGAAAAAATAAGTGGTTTTACACGATATTCGACTGTATACTCATAGACATAAAGATTACTTTAATGTATCTCAGACCAAAACGAACGGAACGAGCAAGGAGCCGACGACGACGTCGCAATGATCTCATTACGTTCTAGGCTCTATTAATATAGCACTAAAGGACATATCCGCGTCAAACAATCTAAGGACTGGTCTCGCGACGAACAAACGCTGGCACTGCTTTAGAGTCTCTGGCACTGCTTTATAATGAAACGTAAAACGGTCCTATCGTCGCGGAACACAAAACGGTCTTATAAAACGGTTCGTCTTTGCAACGATCACGCCTAGTTGACTGACTGGTACTTGAACCGAGCGATTCCGGCCTAAGTTAAATGCTTTCCGGGACATTGCTGCTCACCTCACATAACTGTTCAATCAATCACCTTTTTGCTAATTAATATCTAGAGTCTGTAGCAGTTAATCCCCCGAAATTACTTTCCTCTAGTATTTTATAGTCTAAAAACCTATTTATCCCGGCATGGGTGAAATTTTTAGCCTCTAAATAGGTTTTTTTTAAATTTGTTTCTTAGCACGGGTTATTAATAAAAATAGTATAATTTTATAGTCTATAAATTTTTAGAATATACTTCGGATATATTCGTGTATTAGAAAATATCGAAACTAATATGACACTTAATTTTGAAATCAGTACGAAGACCGAAGCATATAGGCCCGAGGTATATTGTAAAAAGTAACAGTATATTTTTTTTTTACTAAGTATGCGAAAATTTTCTCATAACATTTTGGCCCCATGCTCATAAGTTCTTAATCGATTTTCACACCGAATCATATTTTAACCAGCCCATTCATTATATTACGATTATTTACAAGGAATCACCTCACTGGAAAAATGTATCTACCTACTATCCGTTCTGAAATATAATCAAAAAACAATAGTAGATTGCTTAACGAGGGTAGAAAGAATCAATTCCCGAGGTATTTAGACTATAGTCTATAGTCCGAGTAGGAATTGATTCTTTTGACCGTGTTATACACTCTACTTTTCGTTTTGAATATGAGGAAAATAAAAACTCATTTTTAATATTCAAATCTTAGCATAAAATATTATTACCTTTTTTTTTTGAATTCCGGCACAGATACTATAACAGATTAGTACCCGCCAATTTAAGTCGACTTTTTAATTTTAAATATGGAGCTCACCGCGTAATTGTTGCGGCTTATTCCGCTCAAAGAAGTTTGCGCTAAATTGACACTGGCTGTTTAGAAACTCACTCCAATTTATTACAAAAACTCTTCACAGCTAACAGTAGTTCTATTTTTAAAGTTAATTTCCGCCGTTAGGTGGGAAGTAATTTGTTTGAGTTTTTCAGCATTTTCCACCCAATAATCGGATCAAAACAACACTACTTTCCGAGTATAAGAAATGAAAACATATTTCCTGAATATACTCTCCTCGGTTGAGTTTTCTTACACCATCGGGCGCGGGCCACCTTGTGGTCATTCGTCGGAAAGCAGATGCGGTATGCAACGGCAAACTGGCTTTCTCACAACAAGCGCTTCATGCAAGGTCTTCTGCATGGTTGTCCCTGAGATTCCTGGTAGATCCTCTCCCTATACGTCACATGAAGATCTTCGAGAATTAGTTATCAATCAATCAATATATTTATTGCCATAAATTACATGTGTGTTATTATAATACAATGAGTTACAATGCAATTTTGCCGGTTAGGCGTGGCAAAAATGGTTCTGTGATACATTATCTATTATATTTACAGCATAAATCAAAATCCATATAGTATTATACTATTTTTATTTTTGATGCACTAACCCGTGCTAAGGACAAATTTAAAAACCTATTTAGAGGCTAAAATTTTTTTTTTTTTCACCCATGCCGGGATTCGAACCCGCAACCTCTGGCTATCCGTGCCAGCGCTCTACCAATTGAGCCAATGGGCGACTCACCGGCATCAGTGAAATTTCGAACCTCTTTACAATATTCTCTGTATTACGTACAGGCAGCGACATCTGGCTTAAGCAAATTGACAACATTTCAAAATTGTGTGGAGGTCTAATTCGAAAACCATTTCGAGATTTGGCTTTGTAAAGCACGTAAACATTTATTTCAGTTTTTTCTGTGGTTGCATTTCGGAGAAAACTGTAAAAACACAAAAATACGCTGATGACGTCACACCATGGCTCTCAGTGAACATGCCTGTGCCACGATAAAAAAAAAGTCAATTTCAAGATCTAACCTAAAAAATTACTTTGTGTGTATTTAGTAATTTTTCGATACGAAATGATGGGCGATGATGATGTGACAACTTGGAAACCGATGACTCTGCAGTATTGCTTCGTGAACAGATTGAACAAAATTGAGTAGAGAGAAATAAATTTAACACTACACAAAGTTTGTTTACGTTACGCAAGGCAAGCCACACAACATAAGTATCAGGGTTACCATACTTTATACTTACCATTATAAATAACCTTGAAAAAGTAGCTACAAAAGTAACAAACTGGCAGCAAAAACACTCCGAACGCAGATAAAGGCTTTGCCAACACAAAGTGCATTTAAAAAAAGGAACAACTACATACATAAGGGACGATGAATTGAACTAAGCTGATTTAATTGTATAAAAGAAAAACATATTTGCAGATGTTAAAAAAATACAGAAACTGTTTTTTAACATGGCCCTGGCAATACTAAAATGACATTTGTTAGTAACTATGTTTTTTTAGGATATTAGGCTATAGAAAACATATTGTGAGCCTCGTTGTTTCGTCACTTCCGGTAAAAATATTTTAAACTTTAAAATTTATAAAATATAAGAAAACGTGCGTGTTTCAGAAAATACAAAAATATGGGTCGTTTTATTTTGTATCTAGTTTCCTTTAAGACAATAAAATACGTATTCTAAAAAAATGAAATGTTGTCAATTGCATCACTTACAGTCCCGACTACCTACTTTGCAGTTAGGTTTTACATCGGAACGATATCACTCCCAGCCAGCACAAACCGTCTGAGTAAGTTTTTTTTACCAGCAATCACAGAAACTAATTGCTGAGTAAGACTACCGTAATTAGCTGATTTGGCGCTTGCTCAGACGTTACTCAAACAATTTGGGCACAAAATTATACTGCTAATAGCTGTGTAATAGCAGTGTTACAGATGAATAAGTGTTGAATAATTGTACGACAAGCTGAATATCTTCTGCATAAAAGCATTTTATTCTTCTATGCAAGTATTACAGCTCTGTTAGCCAGACGATGAATGAATGATAAGTGAACTTTATGATATGTCCTTTAAAGCTCAGATATTCAGATGATACACAGCGGTTACCTTATTCAGTATATTTTACCAAGAAGTTAATCAAATTAAATTGAAGTTGACAAATCCGAACACAATTAATTTGGCACGCGTTTGTTTGGTGAATGACAGAAATATAAATGGCCAAATTAATATGTCCTAATCGGTAAGTAAAATAATTTTACCCTTATTGAATGCTTAAAGTAAGAAGTTGTAGGTGCGCGTGCAACTTTACCGTGTATTTATATATACATTTCGTGTAAAATTTTTACGCGCTACCTGATAAGCCGAGTTTTTGAGAAATAAACAACATTCGTCTACTGGTTTGTTTTTACGAGTGAAATATTTTTTATGTTGTATGGAATTTAGAGGGTTCAAAAATAACTTTGTAATACTTTTTACAAGAATATTATACCGATTTCGGTATTATAATTGAGTATTGGACTATAAAATCCCACATCATTGTAATAGGTTATGTTATTCATTATGGCGACGCTCATTCTGAATAAAATCTGCTCGCACAGCGGCTCCTCGTCTAATGTCTGCATAACAGACCTTATAACTCCACTTATTCAGTTGTTCTCTGGTTGAAAGTGGTCTGCACACGACATATTTTCGATAACTGTTCTATAATCACACACATTCGTACCATAAATCAAACAAATAGGATTCAGCCATAAATAAATGAAAACCCACGTATAGGTAATACCTATTGGTTATTAAATAATTTTGTTCTTTTTAGCTCTAATCAAATACAGATATTATTATTGCATATGAATATTTACTTAATACTTATTTTATATGTAAAAAAGGATAACGACACGAACAAATTACAACTAACATATTAATTAATGTAGTACAGAATAAATAAGTATAGTAGGTTTTACTTACTTACTACACCCCTTGTACTGTTTAGGTACTCTTCTCTTCTCGGCTCGGGTCGGTGCGGGCACGCGACAAGTTTCTCACTCAACCCCCCCGCCACCCCGCTCGCTCCACCGTAAAACACAGTACAGTAGTCTAGTCAGTCAGTCTGCCACCAAAGTGCATGCGTGCGGCCGTTCGTGGAGATAGTTTTTACATTAATAAGTCAGTTAGAGAGAAGAGAGACACTGGTTAAAAAGTTCATAAGTGTCAGACATAGGTAGTTTTAGCCGCCGCGCTACTAATATAGGTTGGTATAAGTTGTGCATTACAAAAAATATTTAGGTTATTTCAAGTGGCCAAATATAATTTACGGTAAGTACCTACGTACTTATTAAGATTGTTTATATTTTTCAGAGAACATGCCGTTTAAAATTGTGTCAACGCGTCGAAAAGGCAAGGTGGAACTATGTACTGTGCCGGAAACATGGGAAGTCAAAGGAATATTGCGTTGGCCTAAGATGTACGGTGATATACTCGCAAAAAATGATAGTACGCAGCCCCAGACAGATTGGTTGACCTACAATTGTGTAGTGAAAAGAAGAAAGTACCCTACATATGAAGAAGCAGAGGATGAATTAGCAAAAATGTTAGACAAAACAGACACGGATGACACCGATTACGGGGAACGATCCTACAAACATACAACTCCTCCACAAAAAGTTCTTAATTTGAATGCTGCAGCTCAACGAATAATGGTAAATTAATACCTACTTATTTATTTAATCTCCACATCCATTGTCATTTTACACATCATATTATAATTTAAAGTAAAAATATGAATGACAAACTAAGAAAATTGAGTCTGTATCTAGCTGGCAGCCGCGTTGCCCATTGTTTTAAGGCGGTGTTATTCGACCGTACCCCAAAAAACGGCAGCCTAAAATGCTTTTTATTCTCACATTATTAGTATTTAAAATCTGAAAAAATTACATATTAATTTTCAATATCTTATCTAGGGTCGTCGGTCATAATTTTTATGATTTTTTTAAACTTTACTGCATCAAAAAAAAATCGCGAACATGAGTCTAAATTATAACTAAATATGTTTTTATTTGAGCCAAACTGAGTTTTGGATAATGAAAAATATGTCAAAATTATTATCATTGAATAAGCTAGTGACCTCGGTCGTCAAAATTGCAAAAGATGGAAGTGCATTTCTGTGATTTCAAATATGCCTACTTTTTCCCCCACTATTCGCTCGCGCAGCGCAATAAGTCCCATACAAATCCGTGCGCTCGGAGAACCCGGCCTTAAACAACTAACTGGTTATAAGTAATTGTCAGAATTATTTGTTTTTAAATAATTTACAGTTGATTTTTCTACAATCATTCAAAAAGGTTCTTATGCATTGTTGCAGATTAAGTCTGGAAACCCAAAGAAAAAAGTAAAACAACCAACTTCAACCATTCAAGCGAGTCAAATCATACAAGAAAGTCCAACCATATCAGCATGTCCATCCATACAAGCAGGTCCAACCATACCAGCAAGTTCAACCATACAAGCAGGTCCATTCACACAAGCACGTCCAACCATACAAGCAGGTCCAATCATACAAGCAGGTCCAACCATATCAGCATGTCCATCCATACAAGCAGGTCCAACCATACCAGCAAGTCCATCCATACAAGCAGGTCCATTCACACAAGCAGATCCAACCATACACAAAATTCCAGAAACGTCAATTCTAACCAACCAGCAGCCCTATATTATTGATGAAACAGTTTATACAATATCCACTGAGGAGCAAGAAAATACGCCTCAAGAAGTACACTACGAGTATTATAATACCAACGATCAAAATATGACAACCCAAATTAATAATATATACGACATACAAACTGCAATTTTGGACAACCAAAATAAAATAATGAGAAAACTCGCGGAAATGTCCGTTCAGTTACAAGAAATACAGGGACAAAGTACAGAAAATATTACAGTTACAACTTTAGCTCAAGCTAAAGGAATAGAAACTAAAAGGATGCGTATGGATGTTGTCGATAACATCGAAAGCTTGGAGAAACTCGACAAAGGACTATCGTGCCCTAAAATATTTAAAACACATTTGGAACTGTATGCAATATTATGTTCTACGGCACCAGGATCAGGCTCTAATTGTGCTTATAGACTTTTAGATTCAATGTTCACCAAAGAGTTCCTTTGCCAGTGCTCCTGGACTGGAGGAAGTCGTGGAGATGATCTTAAAATAGGCTTCAAAAAATATAAAAACATATTGAAGTTTTTTTTCCAAATGATCTATTATTGGGACAACACGTACACAGTCCAAGATAACGAAAATTTTTTTAAAAACATATTGAGAAATGCTTTAAAAAGAAAGACATCCAAAAACATTCGTCAGTCGAGCAAGAAAATAAGGAAATTACAACCCAAAAGAGTCCAACTTAAGCCTCAGAATCAAATAAGTGCAGATAATGCTAATGATGACGGTGAAAACAATACTAATTATGATGGTGAAGAAAATATACATAATGATGGTGAAGTTAATATGAATGATGATGATGGTAACCATAATCCCAATGACGAAAATACTAATAATGGTGGCAATAATAATATAAACAATGATGGAAAAAATAATCCAAGTAATGAAAACGAAGCTATAATTTAGTATTTGTAAGGAAATAAGATGTTTCTATATGAAAGTATTTTGTTCCTATAATGCGTAACTCTATACGTTTAATTCTGTTTTGTTGATTTCTTTATTACGACGTAACGCTATACGTTTGATTCTATTTTGTTGATTTCTTTATTACGATTTAGATTTTTGTAGCTAGAATTTTAATAAGTGTTCTGTCAAGTAGAATCCCGAGTGAAACACTTGCGTTTACTCGATAATCGGATTTTTAAGTAGATTTTTCTTTTCATTCTTTGTTTAGTGTAATCGTTTGATAGATAGTGATTTATCCGAAAGTTTTTGAACTGAAAATAAAAGGAAGACTGATTGACTTACATAATCGTTTTATTACAATTCACATAAATATTAGATATTTAGTCAAACATCCAACACTTTTTATAAATAGCATGAGATCAAGTTAATACACATAATAGTAACTATACAGCGTGCCGAAGTTAATCCATAGCCATTGGAACATGGTCTATACCTACAGTTTAAATTGTTAATGTATGTAATAGAGGAATGAAATAAAGCTCATTTTTGTTTGTAGTTACTACGAACTTATAGCTAATGCTATTGAAACTTATGTTTTCTGTAGTACGGTTACCATTTTGTACGCCTATTTTAAACATATTAAGATATGATGACTTAATAGGTAATTCGAAGATGTCGGATACATTTTCAATTCTGTACCCTTTGATATGTTCATCAGTTATGTCGGCCACTTCTATAATTTCTTCTTCTGTAGTCATAAAATACTTGTCCTGTTTTTTGTTAGAAATTATGAACTTACCAAAATCAATTATTTTTCTATTTTTGCTATTTGTTTTTATGACAGGATATTGGTTAGTTTCATTTTTCGCTTTATTTAATTTAGAATGAACATTCCAATCACTTTCTGTAAGCCTTTTAGCTATTTGTTGTAATGGCTTGTTGCCAGCTCTAAGCATTTTTTTAATGCAGTACAGTTTGTTCTCAAAAGGGTAAGAATTAAAGGTGTTAAGTGGTCCGAATTTACGAACTTCATCAGTAATGTGAACTAAATTATGAATGTTGCTAGTAATGTAGTTACCGTAATATGTTTTAAAGTTTTCTACGAAATATAATAATAATTCGTGAGAAAGGTCCAATATTGAGCTGTACTTTAGACTAGAGCAAATTGTTACCCCACAGAAAAGCGTCAAGAAATGTTCAAAGGGACCTTTCGACATAAAGTCAGGCAGAATAACAATACTCAAATAATAGAAAAATGACCGGAATTCAGATGCTTTCCAATGATGAAGCTCATCTAGACCTCGCATGGATCTATGAATTTCGGAGGGTAGTTTACAGGTGAGTAAAAACTGTGTTACTTTCAGCGTATCGTCAGCTCGCCATTTTGTAGTAAGATTCTTGAAGTTTCCATCACGCCATCCCACGAGTAATCGTTTCATAACTCCTAAGTCAATCAGATGTAATGAATCGGAAATAGGAAAATCTTCTATCATATCTATGGGTAATTTTAAAAGTGGTGTATCAGATTTTAGATGATCTCTATATTTCTTGTTTCTGAATTCTTCATTTGTTCTTTTGGGACATCTTGAGTTTGGAAACACGACAGTATGATACTGATGCGAGTATTCTCCTACAGTCGTACATTTTAAACATCCATGCCTAGAGTTGAAGTTGGAAACACCTGAAAATGTAAAATATTTTCAATTAAGCATTGTAGTTTCATTTTAGTACGATCTACATAAAATACCTCTTTTCTTTATAAATTTATAGTTCTAAAATACGAAACGGATTACGGTGGCCACTCAAAATCGGTTCCGTCCGTGTTTTGAATAAAACAACATTAGTGCCAAAACGAGTTTTTAAATGACGTCTGTAATAAAGGTAACATGTTTAGTCATCATTTACCTTTTATAAATGCTCTCGCTGGAGAGTCGCAGATGAAGCACCTTATTTTCACATTTACTATATTTTCTTTGCCTTCTCTAACTATATGAATTCCATTTTCAAGAAGACTTTCAGTTTCTGTGACAAAATCTTCTAAATACTGACTAAGGCTCTTTGGTTTTCCTGATCCATAGTAAATTCCAACTACGAGAGGCTCTATTTCTGGTTTTTCGCATATGTTGCAAAGAATTGGCCAAAATTCTTTTTTCGAGCTGTTGAAAATTGGTAAACCATCAAAATTCAAATTTAATTGTATAGATTCAGGGATTTCCAGCCATACAAAATTAATTATATCTTTTAAAGGTTCAATAAGTCCTTTGTGCCAGTATTCCCCGCCTTCAATTTTTTTTATTACAACATTTCTCTTAGTCTGTAATAATGTTCTCGGGTCTACTGGCAAAACTCCTGGCAATCTTTGATTGACGACAACTAATAATTCTCTTAAGGCTTCTAGAGAAATATTTTTATTTATGGCCCATTGTTTTAAGTTATTACGAAAGATTAAATTTTTTTCATATTCCGTTTCACTTCTTTCAAAATTATTGGAACTTGCATCACTATCTTCAGACGTTTGAATTGATTCATAATCTCCATACAATGTAGATTCATAATTATTATTTCTTACGGAACCCGTTTCTATCGATTGTGGTCGCACTTGATTTGAACTTGGATCAGATGAAATGGAAGAACTTGTTTCAGTCGTTTGTTTATTGGCACAAATAGAGTTTTTTATGTTTTCATACTCGCGCAAGCACTTTCTTCGTATGCCTCCTGTTCTTTTTCTATTTTTCCATGAATTGGAGATATTTATAGCATTTTTTTTTATAGGCGGCATTTTACATAACACATATACAGCGCGCGCTGCAGTCGAAATGTCAAACTAGTAGCCGCTTAAATGCTGACTAATGATCCAGAATAGTCCTTCTTGCTTAAAAAATGTCTACTTTTCGTGAATACCCAGTAAGTTTCTGCATAAGAATCTGTTACTTTTGCCCTTACCACAATTAGCTGCACATGACGGTAATTTCGTACTTAAAGCGGCATAAAGTAGTTATAACAGCTACCTTAATTTCTGTTAAGTTACTATATGCTTCATAACAGAAACAAAACCTACTTTATACACCAGCTGTGTAAATGTCAAGATGTGGTGTGTAATACAGCTAAAAGAGAACTGAACATACATTATCCAGTACCATGCTTGATAATGGAATCTTATACCAGTGTTATACAAAAGGTTCCACAAACTCTTGAGAAACAGGCCTATTTATGGTAACTATTCAGCTTTAAGAAAAAAAATCGGCAAATTACAGAACTAACTCAGCTAATAGCATTTTTATAGCAAAAAAAAACTTTAATACAGAACTTGGCAATACACACAGCTTCTATACATGTATAATAAAACTTAACCCTGCATAAGGTTAAATTGTTGGCCAGTTACCTGACTTGTGTGCTGCCTGGGCTGTACCCACATGATTATACTATTTTTATTTTTGATGCACTAACCCGTGCTAAGGACAAATTTAAAGACCTATTTAGAGGCTTGTCCTTAGCACGGGTTAGTGCATCAAAAATAAAAATAGTATAATCATGTGGGTACAGTGATATCGTTCCGATGTAAAACCTAACTGCAAAGTAGGTAGTCGGGGCTGTAAGTGATGCAATTTACTTAAGCCAGACGTTGCTGCCTGTACGTAATACAGATAATAGTGTAGAGGTTCGAAATTTCACTGATGCCGGTGAGTCGCCCATTGGCTCAATTGGTAGAGCGCTGGCACGGATAGCCAGAGGTTGCGGGTTCGAATCCAGGCATGGGTGAAAAAAAAAAATTTTTAGCCTCTAAATAGGTTTTTAAATTTGTCCTTAGCACGGGTTAGTGCATCAAAAATAAAAATGGTATATCCATATAATATGTCCAAGTAATCGGACCTCAAAATGTATGTTCGTTCAGGAGTTCTGCTACCTTATAATAATTTTTATCTCATAGCAATGATGTTATCCTCAATATAGTAATATACTAAAACTGGAGCTACTTCAACGTAAAGACAGGCGGGGATACTGACCACTGTACTACCGCGGAAGCGCTCGTGGCCTAGGCGAACCGAGTGATTGGAACCAATCACTTGAGTAAGGCAACAACAGGCGCGGTCTGATGCAGGATGGGTGACCGTCTGGTGACTACCGCTAGTGGCATTTTTCCGAGCGCTTCCGTGCTTCGCGAGGCACGCTAAGCCGTTGGTGCCGGCTGTCTTGTAACGGCAGTCGTTAAGCCATGTCGGAGACCTTATGGGCGGGCGGCTTGAAAACGTCTGACAGTAAGGCCCGCCAATGCCTTGCAATCCTCCATTAATCCGGACTTGGCCCCCGTGGTGGAGTATGGCCTATACCTTCCTCAGGGAAGAGACCCGAGCCTCTCGATGGGGACATAATGGGTTGATGATGACGTTATTTCTGTGATAGTGTGAAGTGTAAATGAAAAGCTGCTCAGTGGGTAGAACCATGGACTCGCAAGCGAGAGCCCCAGGTTCGATTCCCAGTGCGGGCATTTAATAATGACTTTGTTTAATTTCAATGTTACGTACATTTGCAAATTTGTAGTCGCAATACCACACGCTAACTGTGAAGGGAAACATCGTAAGGAAACCCGCGGCTTGGTTGGCTCCGCACGTATTGACTAGTCTTCCCTGTGGGATAGGCCGACTAAGCTGTCAGGATTGTATAGGTGCTGGGCAAGCCTATACCATCTATAAAACCATGTCCCAGGCACTGCAACGAAGGAGTGGTCCCTTCAACCATCTAGTGTGAGTGAACATGCCACTGGACGCTGTATAAATCATCTCATTAAGTAGATGCGAAAAGGCCGATATACATATAGGTAGAATAGTGAATAATTTTTTTTTAACTTTGACTTTGATTTTCCCCAGGCAAGAAAAGCAAAGTGAACCCGGTACAGCAAGCCAAGACGCAGGAAGTTGCCGAGCAGCTAGGCGAGTTGACCACTATGCTGAACAGCACCGCTAAGGTAGTTTTCCTTTAATTTTCTCTAGCTTATATACCGTGTAAGACGCCCTCCGGCCAGGTGGGATGACGATCTGCGATAAACTGCCGGCAGATGCAGGATGCGGCAAGCTGAAGACAGGCCGCTATGGCGCTCATTAGGGGAGGGCTATATCCTGCAGTGGACTACATAATATAGCCTGAAGAAGAAGAAATACCTCCTTCCTCTTCCTCTTCAGGCTATATTAGTCCACTGCTGGACATAGCCCTCCCCTAATGAGCGCCATAGCGCAAGGGGGTAATGCCCATAATCCCCACGCTGGGCATGCGGATTCGGGATCGCAGTTTGGTGGAATTGTACTGCAGGGGCGCTGCTGCCCACCCCCCGGTTTGAGTCCCTTAGTCGCCTTTTACGACACCCGCGGGAAGAATTGGGTACCTCCCAATTATATACCTCCTACCGCATAATTATATACCTCGTGCCGCAGAGCAAAGGTATCCTCTCAGAGAGAGTGTGTGAGGACGTTATTTTTGAAGTCTTCTCCAAGTCGTTCATATGATTTTCCCAAAATGCAATTAGTTTTCATTTCTGCCGCTAGATGGCGCCACCGGTATCCTACATCGCGGTATGGTTTGGTTTCACTGTATTGTATATATTTGGGCTTTACCTGAAACTAGTTTTTCTTGGAAGAATCTATTGTTGATTTTGATGTCTGATATTCTAAGATTACTCTTCGAATGCGTTACAATGTTAGCAGTGCTGCAAACTCTACTGATTTATCAGGAGATCTCCTGATTTTAGGCACTGTCTCCTGATCTACCGTTTTATTTGTAGAATTGAGTAAAATCTCCTGAATTTTGACAAGTAGCCACTACATTTCTGCATATTCCACCTTTGTTAACTAACTAACTAACACAATCTCAATGGCTAGTTCTACGAAAAAAATAAGTATTCGCAAAATGTTTTTGGTGTACTTGTTGGAAGTGTGCATAGCCATTGGAGATTTTCTTTTGATACTCTGGCCAAAATAGAACCATTTTTTTAGTTAATGGCAACTCAAATTACTAACTTCAATCTACCTAACTGTCAAAAGTCTTGAGTGTCAAAAGGTTTTTTTTTGTTATTTTATGGTCTGGTAACACAATCTTAGAGTCATATCTTTATTGAATAAAAAAGCATTGTGTTTTTTGTGTTGTATTTTTCTGTTTCAATAACTTGATTTACTTAATCTTAACTCATAATTGATCAAAAAGGTATTTTTTTGTTTTTTCCCGATTTTTTTTGGCGTCTCCTGATTTTTTCTTCAAAATCTCCTTTTTTTTTGATGCTGGTAGGGTTTGCAGCACTGAATGTTAGATTTACTATTCAATTCACAATTAAGTTTTATTTTAACGTAAAGATTAAGATTAATTTTAATTTACATGCTGCTTGCTGAATGTTTAAGTACAATTTTAAATGTAAGCCGCTGCCTTCGGGCCGTAGTGTGGCGGAAAAAAAAACTCCACTCTGACCATGGTATCAACCCTTTTATGTCCCCACTGCTGGGGCACGGGTCTCTTCCTCCATCGCCTGAAGGTTAGGCCATACTCCACCACGGGGGCCAAGTCCTGGTTGGTGGAGGATTGTAAGACAGTGGCGGGCCTAAATGTCAGAAGTCATCAAGCCGCCCATAAGGCCTCTGACATGGCTTAACGACTGCCATTACATGACAGCCGACACCAACGGCTTAGCGTGCCTTGCGAAGCACGGAAGCGCATAGAAAAAATGCCACTAGCGGTAGTCACTGGATGGTCACACATTCTGCACCTGACCTGCAGCCTGTTGTTGCTTAACTCAAGTGATTGATTCCAATCACTCATTTCGACTAGGCCACGAGCGCTTCACTCTGACCATAATTAGGTATATATACAAAGGCGGTGGTAGCGGAGCGGCAGAACGCTGGCTTTTCAATCGGAGGGTCGTCAGTTCAAATATATAATTTATTGTATTAAATCTAGAGACTTGGGTGTGGCAAAAGAAGCAAGAAAGTAGAATTAATGCTGTAGAAATAAGGTCCTTGAGAAGTATGTGTAGTGTTACTTTGAATGACAGGATACTCAATAGTCTGATTAGAGAACGTTGTGGACTGAAAGAGGATGTAGTGACTAGAATTGAGAAAGGAATGTTGCGTTGGTTTGGACATGTGGAGAGGATGAAGGAAGAAAGATTGACGAAACAAATACATATTGCGAATGTGAGTGGAAGGGTTGGTAAGGGACGTCCCAGACGGACATACATCGCCAAATAGGGGATGTATTAGGAAAGGGAAAGATAAAAAGTACCCGCAACCGGCGTGCGTGCGTGCAACGACTTATGAACGTTGATTAAGCGAAGGTGATCTGTCAGGATCGTGGCAAGTGGCAGTTCCTGGTCTTTGCCTACCCCTCTGGGATACAGGCGTGAGGTTATGTATGTGTACGTATGTATTAAATCTATCGTAGACTTAGTACCTGTATGACAAGTCATTTAGTTGTACTTGACGGCCTCTGTGGCGCAGCGGTAGCGTATCGGCCTACCATGCAAGAGGTCCCGGCTTCGATCCCCGGCTGGGGACACAAAAAAAGCCAGGTCTTGGATGTTTACATGTTTGTGATGTCGTTGTTTCTGGTTCCCACGACACAGGGTATCCTAGTGTGGGGCCAGAAGCAATGTATGTGCCTGTATGTAAATGTTATGTAGTGTGGGGCTAACCAGATCTGTGTAATATGTCCATGAATATTTATTTATTAATTAATGAAAGCCAGTACAATGCTTGAGTTCTATGTTTTATAATAATTTTGTAAACTCTGTTAATTAAGGACTTTGAAAAGACTAAGTTTGGAGTTTTTTGTCGGCTTCAACCACTTTCGAAACCAAAGTTTCGAAACCACTTTCGAAAAGAGAATTATTTTCCTTTTTAGAAAACCTGGTTTCCGAATAAAGAAAAATCATTCTGCTTTCGAAGCTGGTTTTCAATACTGAATATAAAATCTTCTTTAGAAACTCTTTCAGAGGTTCGTAATTTCACTGATGCTGGAAAGTCGCCCATTAACTCAGTTGGGAGAGCGCACGGTTAGCCAGAGGTCGCGGGTTCGAGTCCTGGCATGAGTGGACTTTTTAGCCTCTAAATAGGTTTTTAAAATAAAGAACCTTGTTTGTTTGTGTCTTATGCCCAGCAGTGGGCACCGGTGGGCTTATGATGATGCTAAAAGATAAAAGAAAAGTTTAAAAACCTATTTAGAGGTCAAAAATTTCACCCATGCCGGGATTCGAACCCGCAACCTCTGGCTATCCGTACCAGCGCTCTACCAATTGAGCCAATGGGCGACTCACCGGCATCAGTGAAATTTCGAACCTCTTTACAATATTCTCTGTATTACGTACAGGCAGCGACATCTGACTTAAGCAAATTGCATTACTTACAGCCCCGACTACCTACTTTGCAGTTAGGTTTTAACATCGGAACGATATCACTGTACCCACATGAAATAAAGATTTATTAGAAATAATTAAAATAAAAATAGGTCCAACTATTGTTAGTCTGACGTTATATTTATGGTATGACATTGAAACACTTCAATTGGTAGAGCGCTGGTACGGATAGCCAGAGGTTGCGGGTTCGAATCCCGGCATGGGTGAAATTTTTTCCCTATAAACTGAAAAGGTTTTATTCAAAGTAGCGCAGAAGCTGCGGCTTAATGTACGTTGCAATTCAAACTAGGTGTCCATTTCAAAATCTAGATCATTTTGGAGAAAAAATGGACAAAAAAACTCCAAACGTACTCTTTTCCAAGTCCTTAACCCTTAACCAAGCAACGTTCTTTACGGGACCAGATTAAATTCAGCCCTATCAACTTGAAATAAAGTCCAAAACCAATGAAAAATTCACACTTAAAGGATTATTTAAATCCTTTTTAAATAATCCTTTTTGTTATAGTAGGCCTTTTGGCACAAAGTGTACTTGACAAATTTTTTGAACAGCGTTTCAGCGTTTTTCATGTATGTTCGTATGCGTAGTGTGTTTGTGTATGAGTGCGTGCGTGCGAGGGTGTGTGCGTGCGTGTGTGTGTGTTAGGCGTGATCGTTGCAAAGACGAACCGTTTTATAAGACTGTTTTGTGTTCCGCGACGATAGGACCGTTTTACGTTTCATTCTAAAGCAGTGCCAGCGACTCTTAAAGCAGTGCCAGCGTTTGTTCGTCGCGAGACCAGTCCTTAGATTGTTTGACGCGGATATGTCCTTTAGTGCTATATTAATAGAGCCTAGAACGTAATGAGATCATTGCGACGTCGTCGTCGGCTCCTTGCTCGTTCCGTTCGTTTTGGTCTGTGATAAAATAAAGTAATCTTTATGTCTATGAGTATACAGTCGAATATCGTATAAAACAACTATTTTTTTCCGATGTTTCGTGATTTCGTCTCGTTCGCACTCGTTTGACCGTCCTCTGCGCCTTGCTCGTTCGCATACAGTGAAACCAGTTGCGAACGAGGACCGTTTCGAGGACCTGTTTTCGTTCCAGAAAAAACGGTTGCGTTTCGTCGTCGAAAAATCGGACAACGACCCACTCCTAGTGTGTGTTATGATAGCCTACAAGATGTCGAGTTTGGGACATTTCTGTTTGGGATTTCTTATTATCTAACACATTTTACGAAACGAAGGCTAAGAGCTGATGATGATATTTATTTTATTTTATTTGTTGGGATTGCAACAGGATGAGTTGCACATAAAAATAATCTTATAGTAAAATACACAAGTGAATAAGGTAAATTTACAAATCCCCTTAATGTATCCCAATGATAACACAAACTTCAAATGATATTTTTAATACAGTTGCTCATAAAGTGGCGTATAACAGAGACGTATAGCGTGCGGGATGTGGGCTATTACACACTCGTGCTGTTTTTTACCTTTCCCGCACTCGTGCGTTTTCTTTCCCAACTGTCAAAATAATGTCTATTAATAAGAAAGACCAACCATGAAGTTTTTACTAAAAAAAATCATAGAAGTTTTTATGAGCTACTAATTTGTTTCAATATCAGATTTAATGATTTGATTGAATGAGTTAATTTAGGTTTCATTTCATTTCATCTCATTAAATTTTATTTTCATCTCATATCAATAAAAAAAATCTACTGCGCCTCGGCTCGGGTAGACATTTGTCGGAACTCTTTGCAATGACAGCTTTTCCGCACTTGTAATGAAATATACTATATTGGTCTGCGTTTGACAGGAACTGCACGCGGCCGAGACTGAAGTGGCGGACTACACGAAGCGATTGCAGCACGTCGAGAACCAACTTCGGTCCATCAACGCCGACGTACGTAACGGCTCACTCAGTCACTCAATCAATCGATCAGTTAATCAATCTATTAATCGTTCTATCAATTCATCAATCAATCACCCACTCATTTCTGTATATTCAATTATGTTCAAAAGAATATAACCTATTTGAGGTATTTTAAAAACCTATTTAGAGGCTGAAAATTCCACCCATGCCATGGACTTAATAGGTTTTTAAAAATTGTCCTTAGCACGGGTTAGTGCATTAAAAAGAATATAACCTATTTGAGGTATTGTAGACTTTTAGTCCGGATTTACTTACGGGTGTTGTTATATCGGAAGAGTCCGACCAGGTTTCGCTCCGATTCGCAGAGCTTAATCATGGTGAGCAGAGACGGAGCTCGCGTCGTCGGTTGCTGTGAGACGAGCTTCCGATATAACAACACCCTTAAGTAAATCCGGACTAAAAGTCTACAATGTGTTGTGCTTACGAAAGTTTTAGTTCAAAAATATTTGAGGTATTTTAAAAAACCTATTTAGAGGCTGAAAATTCCTCCTATACCATGGACTTAATAGGTTTTTAAAAATTGTCCTTAGCACGGGTTAGTTACGGGTCATTAATTTAAAAACCTATTTAGATGCTAAAAATTCCACCCATGCCGGGATTCGAACCCGCGACCTCTGGCTATCCGTGCCAGCGCTCTACCAATTGAGCCAATGGGCGACTCACCGGCATCAGTGAAATTTCGAACCTCTTTACACTATTCTCTGTATTACGTAAGTAATTTTTTGTTTCCAAATAAGTTTTTAAAATTGTCCTTAGCACAATTTAACTGCAAAGTAGGTACTCAGGGCTGCAAGTGATGCAAATTACTTCAGCCAGATGTCGCTGCCTGTACGTAATACAGAGAATAGTGTAAAGAGGTTCGAAATTTCACTGATGCCGGTAGTCGCGCACTGGCTCAATTGGAAAGAGCGCTGGCACGGATAGCCAGAGGTCGCGGATTCGAATCCCGGCATGGGTGAAAGTTTTAGCCTCTAAATAGGTTTTTATAACTGTCCTTAGCACGGGTTAGTGCATTAAAAAATATAACTATTTGACCTATTTAATTCCAGCTGGAGGAGCTTCCGCGTCAGCCGCAACAACAACATCCGCCGTCACAACAACAACAACAACAACAACATCAACAACAGTCACAGCAGATGCAGAACATGCAGCAGCAACTGCTGCAGCAGCAGTTAAGGATACTCGAGGAACGGCAGATCAACGCCGCGCTTATCAGTGAGTCTGTTGTATTTAAGATAGGGGGCCATACGTAAATTCTATATCGAACCTTGTATGTCCCCAATCTTGAATCATGGAATCTTATCAATACGTATATGTGTATGTGAGTGCTTAGTGCGAGTTTTTTAACTACTCGATCGCGTTAACGTAAACTCATATTTCTATGGCATCGAGGAATCGCCACCTAGCGACAAGTATGGAAATTAAAATTGCTGCGTGCGAGTTGTAATGGTTTACGTTGAGAAATAAACACGTTTACCAGCCAAAACACGAATAAACGCGAGTGCGAGTTGTACTGTGATAGCTTTTTGCCAGTTCGAACGGTTAACTTACTCATACTCATACTCAATGCTCCATTAATGCGGTAGTAAAGTTATTCGATTGGATCTGTCAAACTCGCACTAAGCACTGTGACTGAAAAACTAACTCCTACGGTGGACGGTAAAGTTGTTTTACGATCGAATCAACCCTTGTATGTCCCCACTGCTGTGGCACGGGTCTCTTCCTGCATCGCAGGAAGGTTAGGCCATACTCCACCACGGGGGCCGAGTCTGGGTTGGTGGAGGATTGTAAGACAGTGGCGGGCCTTACTGTCGGAAGTTATCAAGCCGCCCATAAGGCCTGTGACATTGGCAGGCTTAACGACTTCCATTACGTGACAGCCGGCACCGACGGCTTAACGTGCCTTGCGAAGCACGGAGGCGCTCGGAAAAATGCCACTAGCGGTAGTCACGGGACGGTCACCCATCCTGCACCTGACCGCGCCTGTTCACTCACTCTTCTCACCTGTTCACGACTCACATTCCCATATCTAAATGGGAATGTGAGTGGAAGGGTTGGTAAGGGATGTCCCAGGCGGACATTACATCGACCAAACAGGGGATGTTTTAGCAAAGGGAAAGATAAAAAGTACCCGGATCCGGCGTGCGTGCATCATGCAACTTCTGAACGTTGATGAAGCGAAGGTGATCTGTCAGGATCGTGGCAAGTGGCAGTCCCTGGTCTCTGTCTACCCCTCTGGGATACAGGCGTGAGGTTATGTAACCTCACGCCTGTATCCCAGAGATACATGTATGTATCTAAATGGGACAAGGAAGGATAGATAGACTGTGTTTATCGTCGTCCTGAATAATGCTTTCATCCCTCGAGATAAGGTTCAAATTGCCGTCTACAGATGCCGACGGCGGTATGGTGCGTCTGCGCCGCGTTGACACAGCTACTGTGCCCACAGAAGAGCGAATGAAAGGTAAAACAACACTGCTTAATGCGTTTTTATTTTTACATTTATAACATAACATTTACATAAAGACACTTCTGGTCCCACACTAGGATACCCTGTGTCGTGGGAACCAGAAACAGCGACATCACAAACGTGTAAACATCCAAGACCTGGGGTTTTTTTTGTCCCCAGCCGGGATTTCAGATAATTCTTCGGCCCAGCGTAACACGCTGAAAGTTTTTCGACATAACATTTGTCTCTACAGCGTCATTCGAAACTAGTACGTAGTATCGAATGACGCTGTATATATCCCGGGGAATCGAACCCACGGCCTCCCGATTGAGAAGCCGGCGTTCTACACCGCTCCGCTACCACCGCTCTTAGTTATATATCAAACGGTTCTAATCGCGATTATTTGTTAGGTAAAAAGTAATAACCTTATTCCCCGACGTTTCGGCAGCTGTGGCATTTTGCCGAGCTTCGCTAGGCACAATGGAAAAACATCATACATTCTATCTAAGTTATATATTAAACGTATCCCACAGCCATACCAGTGAGCCAAGTCGCCGAGCTCAACGCCCGCCGCCTGGCCTCCGGCCCGGCCGGCCAGGGGAGTCAACTGGGCCAGGGGAGTCAACTCGGCCAGGGGGGTCAACTGGGCCAGGCGAGCCAGCAGTCTGCCTCGGCCGCGGAGCGTAAGCAGAGCTGGGAGCAAGCGGTGGCGCATATGGCAAAGCTCGCTGCCAACGAGAAGGTGAGATTACAGTAGGCGTCACGACAGTATCAAATAGTTAGAAATAAGTCTCGCGGATGTACGGATGTACCTGCGCAGATGACCAAATTTTGGATTTGCGGCAAGTTGATCGACCAATCAGATAGTTTCATTTTATGGCAGGCCGCGCGCCTTTGTTGCTATTGGTTGATTCAACGTCATCGATGGAGGTGACTATTCGTTTGGCAATATTAGCGTGAGCGAAATAGGTAGCGCTACTGCGGCAATCAATTCTGCACCTTAACCGTATCGGTTAAAGATCATGTTGAATGTACTTATAGCTTCGGGTACTTTCGTTACACTTCTTCCTAGTCTGCGCGAACGTAGATTCCCGAAGGGACTATGATGTGTAGAACTGTAGTTAGTTAGACCTGAGATTTCCGCACTTAGCCTCATAGTTGGGCCATTGTACGTAGCAAGCGCTGAGGCACGCTAACACTTCAGACACTAGGGTTTCCTTACGATGTTTTCCTTCACCGTCAGCGAGTAGTATGGCTACTATAATTTCACAAATGTACATAACTTAGAAAACAAAGTCATTTGTACATGCCGGGGTTCGAACCCACGACCTCCCGATTGAGAAGCCGGCGTTCTACACCGATCCGCTACCACCGCTCCGACAGTATCAAATAATCAATCATCTAACGATGTTAGGGGAAACGGCATTTTAAAAGGATACAAAACACGGGCATACATCGACCAAATAGGGGATATTATTAGCAAAGGGGAAGATAAAAAGTACCCGGAACCGGCGTGCGCGCATGCAACGACTTATGAACGTTGATGAAGCGAAGGTGATCTGTCAGGATCGTGGCAAGTGGCAGTCCCTGGTCGCTGCCTGCCCCTCTGGGATATAGGCGGCAGCCATACAACTCATACAACTCATACAAAATATTGCCATTAAGATTTCCGTATTATTTCGTAGTACCAATCTCTAAATTTAAAGAATTGAACGATTCGCGAAGAATAAATTGCCTCGCGAATCGTTCAATTCGCCTCCGACGTATTTAAAAACAGCGAGCGTTTTTAAACGGACGACGCCGTTTGCAAAATGCGGAATCGTACAATTTGCCTGCGACATACCTATTTCTTTCTTAAATATATAAAAATGGATTGCTGTGCGTTAGTCTCACTAAAACTCGAGAGCGGCTGGACCGATTTGGCTGTTTTTTGGTTTTTTATTTTTCTGGAACTCCAGGGAAGGTTTCAATGGTGAGAAAATATGGAGATATAACGAAAACTTTGGTGGTACGAAGTTCGCCGGGGCAGCTAGTGATATATGTATTTGTTTGGTCAATATTTCTTCCTTCATCTTCCATTATGTAGATTCCAAGCATTCATCAATATCTGTAATACACGTAATATTTTATCGAACAGAAGAAGGCTAAGGCGCCCCCCCCGAAGGCGGAGCCCCCCCCTCCGCCCCCGCCGGCGCCCGAGACTCAGCAGCTGTCCAAGAAACAGCGGAAGGCGCTCGCCAAGAAGGAGGTACGATAAGATTAGAAAGTAATTTTTTTTTACCCCATTCTCGGAAAGAGTATTTTGGCTCTTCGTGTTTTTGTCCCCACCGAGGGGCACTGATCTCTTCCCTGAGGAAGGTATAGGCCATACTCCACCACGGGGGCCAAGTCCGGATTTGTGGAGGCTTGCAAGACTAGTGGCTGGTCTTACTGTCAGAGGTTTTCAAGCCGCCCTAAGAGCACCGACTTGGCTTGACGGCAGCCGGCACCGACTGCTTAGCGTGCCTCGCGAAGCACAGAACCGCTAGCGGTAGTCACGGCACGGTCACCCATCTAGAACCTGACCGCGCCTGTTTTTGCTGAACTCAAGTGATTGATTTTCAAAACCTATCCAGAGGCTACAAACCTCACCCATGCCGGGACTCAAACCGGTTTTTAAAATTGTCCTTAGCACGGGTTAGTGCATTAAAAAGAAAATAATCAAGTGATTGATTCCAATCACTCTGTTCGACTAGGCCACGAGCGCTTTCTTATTCATTAATTCGATTAAAATTTCACAGGCCGAAGAGGAGGAGGCCCGTCGGAGGCAACGGGAGGCCAAAGCGAAGAAGGCCGAGCCGAAGCCCGAGCCGAAGGCCGAGCCCCGCAAGAAGGAGGCCAAGCACGAGCCCGCAAAGCCAAAAGAGACGTTGAAGGAGGCCAAGAGGCAGGAGAGGGCCGAGAAAAAGGGAAAGGAGAACAGACAGGAGAAGAACGGTAGGGGGTGTTGATTTTGTCTGTTTTGTTTATATGTCAGCCGCATTGGACGATTTTATTGAGGACCGCCTTTAAGTGGTGAAATTTGTAAAATTTTCAATGCCAAAAAGGAAAAGGATAAAGGGTGGAGGAAAAAGGGAAATGAGACTAGATAGGAGACGAACGGTAAGGAGCAGTGCTTTTTTTGATTTTATATATAAAAAAAAATTAAGTGCCTTTGAAGAGCCGGCTCCTCAAGGGGCACTTAACGGTGAAAATTTGCAATTAGCTAAAGTAATGGAAATTAGCAAAACTAGCAGTTAGCGACATTGGTGAAAATAAGAAAAAAATTTAATTTTATCAAACATGGTGAAAGTTAGCAATTAACAAAAATCGTGAAAAATTACAATTAGCAAAACTGGTCAAAATAAGCAAAGTTAGCAATTAGCAAAATTGGTGAAAATTAGCAATGAGCAAAATTTGTGAAAATTAGCCACGAGCAAAATTTGTGAAAATTTGCAATGAGCAAAATTTGTGAATATTAGCTAAGTTAGCTGTGAGCAAAGTTAGCCATTAGCTACAGTGGTGAAAGTTAGGACAGAGCCCTATACGTGTGTGTATCGCCCGCAGCACAACCCGCGAAGGCCGCCAAGCCGCCGCCGCAGCCCGCCCCCGCGCCGCCAGTTAGCAAGAAGGAGAAGAAGAAGAAGCCGCAGCAGGAGCCCAGAGGATCGCATGCCGTGAGTACCTAACATAACATTCACACAGGAGAAGAAAACACAAGAAGAAAAAGCCGCATCAGGAGCCCAGAGGATCGCATGCCGTGAGTACCTAACATAACATAACATTCACACAGGAGAAGAAAACACAAGAAGAAGAAGCCGCATCAGGAGCCCAGAGGTACCACGATTCAGATAACTCGACAGAGTCCTTATTCATTTTCTTTTTATTGCACTAACCCGTGCTAAGTACAATTTTAAAAACCTATTTAGAGGCTAAAAATCAGCCAGATGTCGCTGCCTGTTCGTAATACAGGGAATAGTGTTAAGAGGTTCGAAATTTCACTGATGCCGGTGGGTCGCCCATTAGCTCAGTTGGAAAGAGCGCTGGCACGGATAGCCAGAGACCGCGGGTTCAAAACCCGGCATGGGTGGAATTTTTTGCCTCTAAATAGATTTTTAAAAATGTGCCCTAGTCCCGAATGTTAAAAGTAATTTCTTCGACGAAGGTAAAATGCTCCCTGTCTTCCCGGCAGGGTCCATGCGGCGCCGAGTGCGACCAGCCAGCCTCCTGCAGCATCATGGATCAGCTCAGCTGCGGCGTGCAGGTACTTACACGATTCGCTCTCTCCCAACATCGTCGTCAGGCTGTACTAGTCCACTGCCGGACATAGCCCTCCCCTAAAGAGCGCCATGACGTAACGTTTACATACAGGCACATACATTGCTTCTGCTGTGTGGTGTCGGCCTAGAGAATAGCACCAACCAAATTCTTCCCGCGTGTGTCGTAAAAGGCGACTGAGGGACACAAACCGGGGGGTGGGCGGCAGCGCCCCCTGCAGTACAATTCCACCGAACTGCGATCCCCAACCCGCATGCCCAGCGTGGGGATTATGGGCATTACCCCCTATGATAGCGCAACGTGGCGCTCTTTAGGGGAGGGCTATTTCCAGCAGTGGACTAATATAGCCTGACGACGACGAAGACATACATTGCTTCTGGCCCCACACTAGGATACCCTGTGTCGTGGGAACCAGAAACAATGATATCACAAACATAGCGCCGTGTCTTCAGTTTGCCCCATCCAGATAGCTTACTCTGTCTAAATCATCTTCAGGCTATACTATTTCACTGCTGGACATAGCCCTCCCCTAATGAGCGCCATAGCGCCCTGTCTCCAGTTTGCCGCATCCAGCATCTGCCGGCAGTTTTTCGCAGATCGCCATCCCATGCGAATTGAAAGCGTACACGCAAAATAGTCGACATTTGTAACTGACAATAAGATAGAAATTCATTTTCTCATTCGTCTTGATTAATTTGCATTCTGAACGCCATGCTAGAATGAATATTCTAGCGTGGCGTTCAGAATGCAAATTTCGGCGGTCGCTCGACTTTTCATTTTCGAGGTTAATACATCCTTCGTGGGGCATTGTATACTTTTCTATAATAAAATCCCTGAAGATATATTAAGCTTGCCTGAATCGCGGTTCAAAAAATTAGTTCAGCACACTTTGTGCCAAAAGGGCTACGATAACATAAAGGATTATTTGGATGACAATGAGGTCTGGAATTAAAGCCAGCACAATGTATGAGTTCTATGTTTTATAATAATTATGTAAACTATGTAATTAAGGACTTATGCCCGATTTCACCAACAATCCCCTAACATCCACCTAACTAGGGAACTCCTAGCTTAAGTGATTCCCTATACCATCCCGCAACTTAAATTCGTTTTCACCGTACAAAGAATCACCTAACTAGGGGTTACTTACTTAGGTGAGGTTTTGTCTATGGTCAAGTGTTGTGTTTTAGCGTCTACTTACCGGTAAATTCTTTTTACGTGTTTTGAGTAATTTTAAAGGACAATTGACTACATTATTACATTATCATAGCTTTATTACATTATCATTTTTGATTCAGCAATTAATATTTAGTAAAATATGTAATAATACATGTAAAGTGGATGGCTGTCTGATGATATCTCAATGCGACACCAGTAAAAAAAGAACTGCCAAAAAGTCAAAACAATTTGTTTTGCTTTGTTCTAAAATCTCGGTCGGTTGTAGGAGGAAGATCCTTTTTTGTAGCTGCGATCGATAGCAGATAGACCTTTAGGTAGCTTACCTATATTTTATCGTCCGTAATGCAACAGAGTAGGTAATAGAGGGTGCACGCACGTAATGTCAGAGAAAACATAATAGTTTGTACCTAATGTGTACAAAGTACAAAACTGAAACGGTGCAGTATTCACTTGTTATCTTTAAATTCGAAGCGAACTTAAATTTTGTTAGGTAAGAAAAGAACAGTCTGGATAACCTATAACGCTTAACAAAATCCACGTCGTCGTACTTTGCAAAGGAATCGGGCCTTTCTCGATAAATGCGAGGCCGCCTAAGAAGCCTTGGAATCGACACTAAGTCCAGGTCTTCAAAACCTCTAAAGTCACCAATAAAATCCAACAAATTGTCCATTTTAGACGGCAAAGAAACTGTCACCTAAGGCTAGGGGCTCAATAATCGGCCTCCTAAATTTAGGGCTTCCCCTAGCGGCGTAAGTGACGCTTTACCGTTGGTGAAAGCGAAACAACCGTTAGGTAGCCCTTAAAAAGGGATAGGGGTCCCTTAAAAGTTAGGGATTGTTGGTGAAATCGGGCATTACACTATTTTTATTTTTTAATGCACTAACCCGTGCTAAGGAACCAGCGCTCTACCAATTGAGCTCAATTGGTAGAGCGCTGGTACGGATAGCCAGAGGTTGCGGGTTCGAATCCCGGCATGGGTGAAATTTTTAGCCTCTAAATAGGTTTTTAAATTAAGGACTTTTGAAAAGACTAAGTTTGGATTTTTTTTGTTCATTTTTTCTCCAAAATGATGTAGATTTTGAAATGGACACCGAGTTTCAATTGTAACGTTCACTAAGCCGCAGTTTCTGCGCTACTTTGAATAAAACCATTTCATTTCTTTTTACGTAGAATTTCAAGTCGAAAACCTTAGAGTCGTATACGAGTTATTTGCTAATGAAGTGCGAATTGGCCCCCTGGCACTCAATGAGCGTGTCCTCCAGGTGGCCGACCTCCGCCTCCCGCCCGGCATCACGCTGACCCGCGTCCCGCATGCCGAGAAGCGGGATCCCGTCAACATCAAGTCCGTGGTGAGTGCTTACACACGCACACACATATTATACACACACACACATATATATTATACACATACATACATACACACACACACACACACACACACACACACACACACACACATACATACATACATACATATAAAAACATTCATCGTTCAAACATAATAATATTCATCATCAAAGCTGCATATTATAAGCTTTGTAACACATAAAAAAGTATACCAACGTTTTTAACAAAATTGAGAAACACCCATACCTACACACAAAGACACACACACATACACACGCACGAACGAACACAATTTAAACTGTCACACATTTAGAACGATTGAAAAAGTGGAATAATATGGAATATTATTCCACTTTTTTTGCGCACCAAAGCCCTGGGACACACTGTTAAAAGGACCTAGGAAAAACACACAGCTTTCCTCACGGTTACGAAATATCGTGAGAAATCTTGTCTGAGGTGCTCACTTTAGCGCCTGAACTAAGAAAGAGCTTAGAGAGGGTATCTGCACTACTTGGACGTTAACAGTCTAAAAAAAATGGGTACAAATATTTCTATCTATCTATCTATAATCTATAATCAGCCCACCTCGACCCACTGCTGGGCATAGGCCTCCTTTTTACTGCGCCATTCCTCACGGTCCTGTGCTAATCTGATCCATCTCTGACCCGCAACCCTCACGATGTCATCTGACTATCGTGTCTGTGGTCTGTCTACCAACCTCCTTCCCTCCCTTGGCCACCACTCCGATACTGCCCTGGTCCACCGGCCGTCTTCCCTTCTAGCCAAGTATCCCATCTCCACTTTAACTCTGATCCGCTCACTAACGTCTTCGACCTAATATTTAATAAAGATGAATCGTTTGTAGCCCCGGCTGCCTGGCCTGAGTGATCTTGAACGATCACGAAGGTTAAGCAACACAGGACGCGTTCAGTGCGTGGACGGGTGACCGACTATGACTAACGCCAGTGGCATTTTTCCGAGCGGTTCCGTGCTTCGCAAGGCACGTTAAGACGTCTGTCTAAGACGTCTGTGCCCGTCCAATCTAACACGTCCGTGTAAAACATTTGTGCCCGTCCAATCTAATTCGTCCGTGTAAGACGTTTGTGCCCGTCCAATCTAACACGTCCGTGTAAGACGTTTGTGCCCGTCCAATCTAACACGTCCGTGTAAGACGTCTTTACCCATACAATCTAACACGTCTGTGCCCATACAATCTAACACGTCTGCGTAAGACCTCTGTGCTCGTACAGTCTAAGACGTTTGTGTCCGTACAATCTAAGACGTTTGTGTCCGTATACAATCTAACACGTCTGTGCCCGTACAATCTAACACGTTTTCTGTGTAAGACGTCCGTGCCCGTACCATCTAAGACGTCTGTGCCCATACAATCTAACACGTCTGCGTAAGACGCCTGTGCCCGTACAAACTAACACGTCTGCGTAAGACCTCTGCGCTCGTGCAGTCTAACACGCCTGTGCCCGTGCAATGTGGCACGGTCGTGTCAGACCGTACGTCCGTCCGGAGCGTCCCGCGGCAGCCCTGACTGGCCCGTCCGCTCCCCGCAGCCCATCTGGAAGAGCGGCCAGCTGGCGTGCGCGCCGACGCCCGTGGCGCGGCCGCCGCCGGTCATCGCCGCCGACCCCGCCGCCGCCATGTTCACGGCAGCCGCCGCGCCGCCGCCCGGTGAGTTGAAGGAAACAAAGAGAGAGAGGAAGAGAGGAAGGGAGAGAGAGTGAGAGACAGAAAGAGACAGAAAGAAAGAGAGAGAGGAAGAGAGGAAGGGAGAGATAGTGAGAGACAGAAAGAGAGAGAGAGAGGAAGAGAGGAAGGAAGAGAGATTGAGAGACAGAAAGAGAGAGAGAGAGGAAGGGAGAGAGAGTGAGAGATAGAAAGACAGAAAGAGAGAGAGGGAGGGAGAGAGACAGAAAGATAGAAAGAGAGAGAGAAAGAGAGAAAGAGGGACGGAAAGAGAGAGAGAAGGAGAGAGAGGAAGAGAGGAAGGGAGAGAGAGTGAGAGACAGAAAGAGAGAGAGAGAGAGAGAGAGGAAGAGAGGAAGGGAGAGAGAGTGAGAGACAGAAAGAGAGAGAGAGAGAGAGGAAGGGAGAGAGAGTGAGAGACAGAAAGAGAGAGAGGGAGGGAGAGAGACAGAAAGAGAGAGAGAAAGAGGGACGGAAAGAAAGTAGGTTTTTCTCTAAGTAGGTTTTTCTCTAAGTAGGTTTTTGAAATAATATTTATTTAAAGGAATGGTTGCAAAGAATTACATACTTGTGTTTATATTATTCCAGAAGAAAAACATAACAAAAACGTAATTTTATGTGTCTTCTACCATAAGTAGACTATCTAGTGGCCTCTATTTATGGTTAGTAGGCCCGTGCCTCTTGCAAAATGTATTTATATGACGACACAATACTCAAGACAAAGGTAAATGTAGGCCAATTGTGAACCGACAGACACTAGACTGCCGTGCCGACCGGCTACTGTGAAGAAGTACCGTTACAATACATATTTACTGGAAGAAAAGAAAAATATAGCTGAAGCTGAATTGTACCATTGATATACAACTATGCTCCAAACTGCACTAAATATTTATATAAATGTGCACAATCATTTTATATCTTCTGTTTGCGCCTGCCAAAAGGTCGCGCGCAACCTCCTTGCTACTTAAAACTTATTTTTTTCTGCAATTCGCCTTTTGTTTTTTTTCTTTTGTAAAAATATTTGCGCAAGCAACACGCTATTGTAAATGAAAACATTGTTTCTATTGAAAAGTCGTCGTATTTATTCTGCGAGGATTTGAAAAATGTCGTCATTTGGCGACCGTGACAGGACAATGTCTTACCACCTTTTTTTTCCTCCGCAGAGCCTCCAAAGACGATCATAGTCCCGGAGCCTGCCCCACCGCCCGCCGGCAAGTCCAAGAAGGCCAAGAAAAAGGCCAAGAAGGCCGCCGAGCACCAGACCGCCTTTGGCGGCGACAAGAAACAGGACGGGACCAAGATGGTCACCCTGCGCAACCCCATGTTCCATCCCAACTTGCCGCCGGTCCAAGTATCGCAAGCGCAGCAACAGAACAAGAAACAGGAGTCGATACGCGTCCCGGATCCCATACCGATGCCTCCGAATCCATGCCAAGCGACCATCACGCCTACGTCGAACGGAATGTACACAATACGGAACCCGTTGATGTCGATGATGCACCAGCAGACTCTAATGGGCGTACGGAACCCCAGCCCTCAGGCGAACCCCGCCTTCCCCCCACAGAACTTCAACTACGTCAATCCCAACGTCTACAATCCAATGCCGCAGCAGGCATACGTCATAGACGGCGGCGCACGGACCCCTCCCAAAGCTAACATCGAGGTGAAGACGGAATTCCCCAACTCGCGGATCATGAATCTGGCTTCGTTCACGCAGAAGAACGAGGAGGGGTATTCGCTGTTCAAGACGAACGACGAACAACAGCAGCGGGGCTTCTTGACCCCCGAAAGTTACTACCTAGACCCGTCCTACTCCAACGCCAGTCCGAAGCCGACTGTATCGCCAAACCCTATTGGGACCCGACCGAGCAACGAATCCAATCGCTCCTTCGACTCCAACGATTCGTCGCTGTTCGCCAACAATCCGATACAGAGGCCCGAACCGATCGGCACACCGTTGAAAAGGGAAGAGGATTACGTTGGACTGTACACACCCTTTGGCCACGAGGAGAGCAATGTGTTTCGCAGCGCGCTATTCGATAAGGGCGACATTGGCTCCAACATTGGCCGTGGCGACGACTGTGGGCCCAATCATATGTCCAACGGCGACACGCTGCCCTACTTCCAGCGGTTGAGGGTTGGGTCCAAGCTGAATAATGAGGTGACGATTCATCACGTGACGGAGTCCAAGTTTTACAAGGGGCAGGTGAGTTATGATGTTTTAGTTATATAAAAACCTATTTAGAGGCTAAAAATTTCACCCATGCCGGGATTCGAACACGCAACCTCTGGCTATCCGTGCCAGCGCTCTACCAATTGAGCCAATGGGCGACTCACCGGCATCAGTGAAATTTCGAACCTCTTTACACTATTCTCTGTATTGCGTACAGTTATATAGTTAGTTAGACCTGAGATTTCCGCACTTAGCCTCATAGTTGGGCCATTGTACGTAGCAAGCTCTGGGGCACGCTAACACCTCAGACACTAGGGTTTCCTTACGATGTTTTTCCTTCACCGTCAGCGAGTAGTATTGCTACTATAATTCACAAATGTACATAACTTAGAAAACAAAGTCATTGGTACATGCCGGGGTTCGAACCCACGACCTCCCGATTGAGAAGCCGGCGTTCTACACAGCTCCGCTACAACCGCTCTTAGTTATATATTTAACGGGTCTAATTGAGATTATTTATTAGGTAAAACGTAATTACCTTATTTCCCGACGTTTCGGCAGCGTTAAGTGGGTGATCGACGGGCGAGTAAGACCGCGGCTTTAAATACCGATAAACTTAGCTCGCGGCTCGTTGGCGCTGATCGACTATCGAGCCGAGTAAAAAATATAGCATGACGACGAGCCGCGAGCCAGGTTGGCGGTATTTGACACCACGGTTTTGCAATGATACACCGGCGAGATTTACCGACGAGCCATAAAACCGCCATCTTACTCGCCCGTCGATCAACAGCTTTACACAATAATTGACTGTACTCAGTCTACACGAGGCCACGGCAACTGGACTAAACGTGCAGTCTAGATTCTATGATTAATAGATTGGAACTTTAATCGATTTATTTTTGGCGGAAAGTTATTAGAGTCCTTGATTGTTGATTCTACGTTCTAAAAATGGTTATCACAGTTGTTAATATTTCTCATGTTCACTTTTAATTGAAAACGTATTATAACACAAGTTATGATTTTTCCCATTTTAGGCGCTAGTTAGCGACCCGAAACACCTTAATGAACGTGACAGTATAAACTAGGTGTCCATTTCAAAATCTAGATCAATTTGGAGAAAAAATTTTCTTTTCAATGTCCTTATTGAATTTATAAGTATTTGTAAGTTCTTTCTTTCTCTTTCTCTCTCTCTCTTATAACAAACCTGTTGCCGGCAGGAGGGCCAGCCGCTCCTGGAGCCGGCTCTGGCGGCCCTGCAGCCGGACGACCGGCTCTACGCCGGCACCTGGGAGAGGAGCTACGTGCCGCCGTCGCCGGTCCCCTACGGAGGTGAGAAACGTCTTGTGTCGCTACCGATTCCGACCCTAGGCACAACTGCTATGCTCAACTGGTTGTGCCGTGGGCACTTTTGTTTCCCGCCGGTACAACTGATTGGTCTGCTGGGGAAAAAAATGTACCGATGGCTCAAAATAGAATCAGTTTTCGTCGGTCGAAGAACTGCAGACACAAGTCACGGTAATAGATGAGGCATTTAAAAGGAAAGGTACGAACATAAATGTGAGTTAGGCGAAAGTACTGGTCTTTGAAAAATATGATGAAATGAGTGCAAGATAACGATTAGAGGCGAGAGTGGAACAAGTAAAAGAATTTGTCTATTTGGGGAGCCTGTTTACGTGGATGGAAAGTGTGAAGGTGATATAGAAAGAAGGGTAAAAGCGGGAAATTGTGTAAACGGTGCCTTGCACTCCATTGTGTGCAACCGAAACATCTCCAAAAGAGCTAGATTGGCTATTCATAGTGGCGTGCTGGTCCCAACACTTATTTATGGTAGCGAGACTTGGGTGTGGCAAAAGAAGCAAGAAAGTAGAATTAATGCAGTAGAAATGAGGTCCTTGAGAAGTATGTGCAGTACGCATTAGTCTGATTGAATGATAGAACGTTGTGGAGTGATAGAGGATGTAGGGACTAGAATTGAGAAAGGAATGTTGCGTTGGTTTGGACATGAGGAGAGAATGAAGGAAGAAAGATTGACGAAACAAATATATATTGCGAATGTGAGTGGAACGGCTGGTAAGGGACGTCCCAGGCGGACATACATCGACCAGATAGGGGATGTATTAGCAAAGGGAAAGATAAAAAGTATCCGGAACAGGCGTGCGGGCATGCAACGACTTATGAACGTTGATGAAGCGAAGGTGATCTGTCAGGATCGTGGCAAGTGGCAGTCCCTGGTCTCTGCCTACCCTTCTGGGATACATACAGGCGTGAGGTTATGTATGTATGTAGAATCAGTTTTTGTCGCTGCTCCGACTCCCGGCCTAATAACGTGCAGTCGCAGGTTGCTATCAGTGAGAATAATGTAAAAACAGATTGTTGTTTAATTTAATTGTTGTTGCAAGTGATGCAAATTACTACAGCCAGATGTCGCTGCCTGTACGTAATACAGAGAGTGTTGAAAGAGGTTCGAAATTTTACTGATGCCGGTGAGTCGCCCATTAGCTCAGTTGGAAGAGCGCTGGCACGGATAGCCAGAGGTCGCGGGTTCGACTCCCGGTATGGGTGGAATTTTTAGCCTCCAAATAGGTTTTTTAAAATTGTTGTTTAATTGTTCTTGTGTACGGTCAAGAAAGCTAGCATCACCATATTCGAGGATAGGGAGTAGTAGAGATTGAAGCGCTCGTGGCCTAGCAAAACCGAATGATTGGAATCAATCACTTGAGTTAAGCAACAACAGGCGCGGTCAGGTGCAGGACGGGTGACCGTCGCGTAACTACCGCTAGTGCTATATTTTCCTAGGACTTTCGTTCTTCGCAAGGCACGTTAAGCCGTTGGTGCCGGCTGTCATGCAATGGCAGCTGTTAAACCATGTCAGAGGTCTTGGCTTGATAACTTCTGATAGTAAGGCCCGCCACTGTCTTACAATCCTCCACCAACCCGGACACGGCCCCCGGTGGAGTATGGCCTAACCTTCTTGTCATGCAGGAAGAGACCCGTGCCTCAGCAGTGGGGACGTGTAAGGGTTGACATCGTGGAGATTGTGCGAGCGCAATATTGGTAGAAGTTGGAAGGAAGTTCCGTAACATCCTCAAGGAGGCCGCTGAAGCGAACGTTTTCCGGCTCACCTCGGCTAGCTGCGGCACACAAGACAAGCTCCTGTCAATGACAACCCCCAAGTTCTTCACCTATCGTCATCAACTCATTATGTTCCCACCGAGGGGCACGGGTCTCTTCCCTGAGGAAGGTATAGGCCATACTCCACCACGGGGGCCGAGTCCAGATTGGTGGAGGCTTGCAAAACTAGTGGCTAGTCTTACTGCCAGAAGTTATCAAGCCGCCCATAAGGCCATATAATATGTCTTAACGACTACCATCACATGACAGCCGGCACCGATGGCTTAACGTGCCTTGCGAAGCACAGAAGCGCTCGGAAAAATGCCACTAGCGGTAGTCACGGGACGGTCACCCATCCACCCATCCTGCACCTGACCGCGCCTGTTTTTGCTTAACTCAAGTGATTGATTCCAGTCACTCGGTTCGACTAGGCTACGAGCGCTTCTATTTATAAAGATATTTTGTGATATTTTTCAAATGCGACCCAAAAAATTATTATGTGATAATTTTTAATGTCACACTCATAACTTCTTTTCCACGCCACGCTAATATAAGCTACTCGAAATACTAATCCTGCGCAGACGGAGTCGCGGGCACCAGCTGGTTAATTATAATTATACATTTGGTGAATTGTGGCCTAACCTGCCTGCGATGTAGCAAGAGACTCGTGCCCCAGCAGTGGGGACATACAAGGGTTGATAACGAACATCAATTATTATTATTATTGTGTTATGGTTGTTATCTTCATTTATAAATAAAAATTGTATAAATGTCTCGTCCGGCAGCCGAGCCTTCCCACCCGGGCGGGCTTATCGGCGACGACGAAGACTCGGGCTTCGGCCCCGTCGGGACCCGGGCCCCGCGCCATCCGCTCGGTGAGTCTTAGACTGGAGTTCACACGTTCAGTCTGACGTCAGTCAATTCCATCAGTCTCGTTGGACTGACGGCAGACTGATTGTGTATTCAGTGGAATGATGGACCAGACTGACAGATATATTCTAATATTTTCATGATTTCTCGGATTGACACCAGACTTCATCAGTCTGGTATCAATCCGAGACTAATCAAAGGCACGGACTGAACTGACGCCAGATTGAACGTGTAACCACTGACCTGGGTTAGGTTAGGTTTGGCGAGTCTTTAAAATACATTGATCTATAGAGTCATACAATAATGTATTAGAAATGGTCGTTTTATATTTTGTTATGTAAATTCTAATGTTATTCTGATTGTCAGCGAAAACCTGTTATTGGCTTTAAATCTAATTCATCTTATTCTATGTAAAAATGCCTCGTGTATAAGCTGTTGGTTTTCCAATAAACAATAAAAAAAAAAAAAAAAATATACACACTATCGGTAGTCTAGTTACCAACCTTATTGCAAAAATAACCCATTCTACTGGGTAAATAACGTTAATATAATTGCTAACGTTAACGTTAATTGCTAAATAACGGCATGGGTTAAGTGGCATGGGTAACGTTGCAAAATATCACATGTTAAAAAAAATATTTTTCTGAAATGAATGCCAACCCGGACTTGGCCCCCCTGGTGAAGTGTGGCCCAACCTTCCTGCGATGCAGGAAGAGACCCGTGCCTCGGTGGGAGACATAGGGTTCAGATTTTTTTAGTTTTAAATTTTTTTTCTTATGTACCGAATTTGTAATTTTTATATTCTATGGCTAAAGATTAAGATTTAATATAGGTATATGCTATTTGGTCCACCTAGTGGACCTAGCGTGGGGATCACTGTAATGATTGATTTAAAATCGAGTAACTTTTCAATGTACCTCATCTACCGTTTTGTAATGGTGCATGCAAATTAGACTATTTCATAGAAATAGACAACAGCACTGCAGCGTTAGAGGGGTTCCTTCACCCATCTAGTGTGATTGAAGATAACACTGGACGCTGTATAAATAATCTTATTACGTAGATGCAAAAGGTCCATGGTCCTAGGTCCCTAAGTCAGGTCTCTTATTATATTTATCTCTATAAATATATTTATATAATTTTACTATTTATTTTGGGGCCCCATTTGTTTTGCCCGGAGCCTGTGCTGACCTTGCTACGCCACTGGTTGCAATACAAATTTTACATTCTTGAGCAAATTATTTAGTAGTCACGTTGTCAAATATAAAACCAATTGCAATTAAACAATAAAGTAAACCGCTATTAATCCCGTTATTTACATATAATATTATTTACTAACAATTTATCACCAGCCTGTGACTAGGCAAAATGAAGATGCCCCAGTGATTGTTCGGTAACAAAATAATACACTTTGAATACTGAATAAGTAGATTCGAGACTTGACACAGCGTAAATACAATGTGTATTAGCGATCGAAATTCAACTATATTTTTTTTCTTCACGATAAGAAAAAAATTTTAAAGGAACTTACAGACCAAAGGGGTCATTTACTGTAGTAGTAGTTGTATGGACGCCATTAATTAATGACAGCTAAACAGATTATTCTGCACCAATAATCTATCAATAATCACCAAGATAAACTCTATTTCTATTCTACATCAATATGATCTATCTACCCGTATCTATTTGTCATCGGTAAATTCTCCAATTTGAGGTTGCCGTGAAGAAATCGATATCAGCAATAGGGCCGCCGATCCGCTATTTGACTCTCTTTTCAAGTAAGACTTAAATGGAAAATATCTCTTCTATTAGACCAAAAAATTTTTTAAGTGTATTTTTTAAGGACCTAAAAGCAACATAAATAAATAGGTTTTTAAATAAAAATATATTTCAAAACTTTGGTTTGCTAAACAGCCAAAAACGCGGTCAGTCATTTTTGTCTACGGTTTGAAGACCTGAAGACTTGTAAACAAAGTTTGAAATTCACCATCTGTGAGTGATTTGTGAGCTGAAATAACAACAACGCATCCACGATTTCATCGAGTTTACATGTAAAATATAGCAATTATCATTATTTCATTGTTCGAGAATGTAAAAACATGTCAATAAAGACCCCCGGAAAGTTGTGGATTCGTGTATCCAGTGAAATAAACATACAAATTAACGAAATAAAAAATTGACTTAACTTTATCGACTGAAACTCGGGTGTCTTTATGTGAGGATCACTTTCATGTTAGTCCTATAATAATCAACGTCCGCTGGCTCTGACTGACAGATGTTTGTTTACAAACGAAAGATGCTTTCAATATGGTGGATAGCGTTTTCAACGTGCCGAATTAAAAGCAAAAATACTTTTTTAATTTGCAAATTTTGCAGCCATCCACTTAGCACAGTCAGTATATTTCAGTTTCTTACGTTAAATACTACGGGAAATATTCTTTTATCGCGTCAACTTTGATACGAGTCAAGTAGCGTATTGTATTGGTTTTATCTTTTGTATCTGCCGTCTCGAATATTCACATTTTATCTTATGATTAACGTGGGACTTGTCTTTCTCTTTTGCAGAGAGCCCAGGCTCCCTCGAAGCGATGCAACGCTTCGAGCAACTGTACGCACACCAGCAGAGATTGCACCACCTCGACACCAAGTAGACTACGTATAAACCATCTGTACCGGGCCCAGAGTCACACGACATAGCTGTTCCATATAAGAAGAACTTTGACCTTTCCATGTACGTGACGAGATGATTTATACAATACAGCTTCCAGTGTCACCTTCACTCACAGATGGGTGAAGGGACCGCTCAAGCGTGGCAATGCCTGGTACAGAGTCACAGAACATAGTTGTTTAATATAAGAAGAATTTTGTCCTTTGGATCTATGTGATGAGATGATTTATAGAGTGTCCAGTGTCATATTCACTCACAGATGGGTGAAGGGACCACTCAAGCGTGGCAGAGCCTGGGACAGTAACACAACATAGTTGTTTAATATAAGGAGAATTTTGTCCTTTGCATCTAAGTGATGAGATGATTTATACAGCGTCCAGTGGCACCTTCCCTGCAGACGTACTGTGGTCTAATTCTCCCTACAGAAATACAGTGGTCTAACTCTCCCTCCAGAGATACTGAGGTCTTACTCTCCTTTCAGAGATACTGAGGTCTAAATCTCCCTCCAGAGATACTGAGGTCTAACTCTCCCTCCAGAGATACTGACGTCTAACTCTCCCTCCAGAGATACAGACGTCTAACTCTCCCATCAGAGATACTGAGGTCTAACTCTCCTTCCAGAGATACTGAGATCTAACTCTCCGTACACAAATACTTGAGGTCTAACTCTCCCCACAGAAATACTGTCCTCTCCCTCCAGAAATGCTGTGGTCTAACTCTCCCTGAATAAATACTGTAGTGTAACTGGTCTTTCGTTAAGGATAACTTTGAACCAGGGATGCGTAGAAAGCATTGCCAGCTGACAAATAAAAATGCTTGGATTCACTCTCCTTCCTTTTTATAGCGTAATCTAAAATCTTTTTCTATCTTAATATCTTACACCATCAATACTGTTGTCTCCTAGACACCCGTTACTGAAACAAATACATAGGTACTATGATACGTCCTAGCTTTTCACAATCAGCTACTTGACTCGTATAAAATTTGACGCGATAAATGAATATTTCCTGTAGTATTTAACTTAACAAACTGAAATATATTGACTTTGTAGGATGGCTGCAAAATTTGCAGATGAAAAAAAATTTTCCGCTTTTAATTTGGAACGGTGAAAACGCTCTCCGCCATATTGAAAGCATCTTTGGTTTGTAAACAAACGTCAGCCAGTCAGTGGACATTGATTATTATAGGACTTACATCGAAGTGATCTTCACGTAAATACCTACACCCGAGTTTCAGTCGATAAAGTATCAGGGTCTCTTTGGGCAAGTTTTTCGAATGTTAATTTCACTGGGTACACGAATCCACAACGCCCCGAGGGTCTTTATTGACATGTTTTTGCATTCTCGAACAATGCAATGCATGTTCGAGATATCATTTGCAGTTACGTGAAAAATATACCATGATAATTGCTATATTTGCACGTAAACTCGATGAAATCATGGTTCCGTTGTTGTTATCTCACTATTCTCACAGATGTTGAATGTCAAACTTTGTTTACAAGTCTTCAGGTCGTCAAACCATAGACGAAAATGGCTGACCGTGTTTTTGGCTGTTTAGCAAAAGAAAGTTTCAAAATATATTTTTTTTTGTTGCTTTTAGGTCTTCAAAAATATACAGAAATATTTTTTGTTCTAATGGAAGACATATTTACCATTAAAGACTTAATTGAAAAGAACGTCAAGTAGCGGATTCTCTACGTTCTTATTGACGACAAAAGGTCGCCCTTTTTAGTTAGACCTGAGATTTCCATACTTAACCTCATAGTTGTACGTAGCAATCACTATAGTTTCCTCAGTATGTTTTCCTTCCCAATTAACGTGTTATTGCTACTATAACGTCACAAGCGTATGTAACTCGAAAAATACGACCTCCCGATTGATATTCTGAAGGGAAAAGGCGCGCTAGAGGGATTTCATTGCATTGCTCAATATAGTAAATTATCTTGAAAGTCTCAAGGGACCATCCATAAATTGCGTCGCACGTTAAGGCGTTTTGGGGCGTTAACTAGAGACACCAATCGAAGAAATCATAACTTGTTTCATAATTGACGGCCTCTATGGCGCAGCGGTAGCGCATCTGCTTACCATGCAAGAGGTCCCGGGTTCGAACTTTAACAGTTGTTTAAGATTTCTCATGTTAACATTTAAATAGAAACGTATCATTCAGTTTCCGTTTCTTCTTTTCCGTGAATGGTTGTCTGGAAGAAATTACATTTACTAATAAGACCGCCACTTGTACTGTACTGTTATTTTTATGTCTCTTATGTAATCCCTGGTGTACATGCAATAAAGAATATTCTATCTATCTATCTATGAAAAAAGTTATGATTTTTTCCATTGGCTAGTTAGCGTTCCCAAGTACCTCAAGGGGGAGGGAAGGGGTCAAGGAAGTGTGACAGGGGGGCGGGAGGGAGTTCTAAATTTCGTGACGTCACATTTCCAAATCTACGTGTTAACCACATAAATACATTGATTAAATTGTTTTCATTCTGGTTAGACTCTTTGTTGCTTCAATGTACAAATAAGTGACATAAAAAAAACATTTCCTCTAAAGCACTCCTCAGAGTCGTAGTTATATATTAAACGGGTCTTTACCTAATAAATAATCGCGACTAGAGCCGTTTAATGTATAACAATGTATGAGTATCGCGAATCTTAAGAAATACTCCTTAGTCTGTTTGTTTAATCTGTGATCTTTTTTTTTTTTGTAAAATTTATATCGCAGACTATTTTAGGCAGCGTTTTTTGGAGTGTTTTAAGCGATTGTTTTTTTTTTTAATACGGGCAAAGGTGTTTTAATTCACGATAACAGTAACGAGTTTAAAGTGAAACTATGTTTTAAAATCTAGATAATTTGGAGGAAAAATGAACGAACAAAGTCCAACTAACTTAACCCCTCGACTGTTACGCGGCGCGCCGTCGACATAGTATCGTACAATCATTCATTCACTAATTTAAGTCGTATTTCGTAGGAATTCGATACATTTTCGAATAAAAAAGGCTTGCGGAAACGTAGACCTGCACGTTCCGTCAATCGAGGGGTTAATGCGGATTTAAAACGTGATGGAGCGAGCCATATGGTGGATTGACCAAGCTAGCAGTAAGTGCCAATTGTAGCTACTTCCGCAGCTAAATAAATATGTACCTATTAACATCAAAAAAATAGTGAATGTCTCAATGTCTTGACGTTTGTCACAAAAATCTAACAACTCACGGCCTTAGTCTTTGTAAAAACGCAATTCCAAAATACTTGCTAAAGTAGTCTGTGGTGGAGATTTTGCGAGGAAAAGAGGTGACCACAGATTAAATAAAACGCCTATAAAAGTGTTTTTGTGGAATAGTGTTTTTATAAATAAGGTTAAGTTAGGTTAGCATTTTATACCGCTGTATAAAGAGTAGACATTTTCTAGAATAAAACTGAAAGAACCACGGATTTGACATAAACTATAAGTAAAGAAATGTGTAAGATATCACGTTGTGGAAAAAGAAGCCGCAACGGTTTGTAATAGGGTGCGTTTTACAAGACCAGGACACGTGTGATGATTTTTTAACGCGATTGTAGCATGGAAGAGGTTGTAAACGACGTAAACGCTAAGTAAAATGTATATTATAGCTGAAATTTGGTGTTTTATTTCGTTTTTATTATCGTTATCAACCCTTGTATGTCGCCACTGCTGGGGCACGGGTCTCTTCCTGCATCGCAGGCTGGTTAGGCCATACTCCACCACGGGGGCCAAGTTCGGGTTGGTGGAGGTTGTAAGACAGTGGCGGGCCTTACTGTCAGAAAAGTTATCAAGCCGCCCATAAGGCCTCTGACACGGCTTAACGACTGCCATTGTATGACAGCCGGCACCAACGGCTTAACGTGCCATGCGAAGCACGGAGGCGCTCGGAAGAATGCCACTAGCGGTAATCACGGAACGCTCACCCATCCCGTACCTGACCGCGCCTGTTGTTGCTTAACCAAGTGATTGATTCCAATCACTCTGTTCGCCTAGGCCACGAGCGCTTCTTATTCGTTTTTATTATTATTATTCATTTCAGGCGAGGCCTATACAGTGATAGTAACAATTTGACTTACGCTATGTTAGTACACTATTTACATAATTATATTTACTGTAGTGTATTACAGCCTAGTCCCAGCCAGCCCTTGGGACTAGGCTGTAATACGTGTGTGGCGCTGTATGGGGCTATCCATCCCAATATCCATTCGATATCCATCTCCCCCAGTAGCAGGGTTCTTCCACGTAGTCAAAATATTTTGTCAAACTGATTTGACCACGCGGAAAATTCGTTCCTCGTGGTCAAATTAAAGTAATGACCCTCTGCCACAAAGATTTAAGTTTAGTTAAGTTGATAATTTTTTTATTTATAAATTTATTATATTTAGATACGTAAGCATGAAGTTTATTATTTTGTTGTTTTTTCAACGAGTTGTTCCGTGAAGAATAAAACTTCACAGTGTTTCCGTTGGAAACTCTTATATAAGCTAATATGGTTGATTTGAGTGATTTGATTTATATAAATAATATGGTTGATTTGAGAAGTCCGACAGGAATAAAACCACATACTGAGCTCCGATCGGAACAACTAGTTGATCAGTTTAGTTGGTCGGCACGGATTAAGGGCATTTTACTAATTTGGAAAGATAATTCCACGTGTTTAAATCAGTTTGACAAAATAGTTTGACTATGGTTTGACCTTTTGACCCGGTGGTGGAGTATGGCCTAACATTCCTGCGGTGCAGGAAGAGACCCGTGCCCCAGCAGTGGGGACATACAAGGGTTGATAACGATGGTTTGACTGTACTTTTTGGCATGTAGAATCTTATACAGGAAGGATCATTACTTTAATTTGACCACGAGGAACGAATTTTCCATGTGGTCAAATCAGTTTGACTAAATAGTTTGACTACGTGGAAGAACCCCAGTAGCATTTGCAGTGCAGTAGCAGTGTAGCCTTTGACATCAAATAAAAAACATGTTATTATGTGCTTAGCGTGTAATTTTATTCTATTTTTTACGCAAACATTTTAATACGGGATAAACACGCTTCCGCTAAAACTCTCCTCACATGCTCTTAAATGTATTTTTTTCACTCCATCTGCCCAAGTTAGGGCTCAAAACCAGCTATTGCTATCCAAACATGTATGGTAAGTATCTATATAAATTCAAAATTGGATTTTGAGTCTATTTACCTACCTTGAATTTATATATTTACGCTATCACGTTTTATGGAGATATAAAACCTCTCATTCACTCTTGAGGACTTGACTTAGATATCTTACGCTCTAAACAAGCAAGAAGTTTTAAACCAGAGTATGGAACTGCTTTGTGTCCCAGACTCGTTGCATCGAAAATTTTGCTCTCTTGGAAATAAAAATGTAAAAAGTTTGAATTTGGAAGGCCTGCGTCCTTGAGTGTTCATATTCTGTGCTTATGAGGAGTGTTTTAGATGAATCTTGGTTTTTTATAAATAGGATTGTTGTACTTTTATACAGTCTAAAGAAGTTGACCGTTAAGTCTAACATTTTTGAAACTAAATTATCACACAGTCTGTTAGCTTTTGGAATATACCCCGGCTACTATCGGATAGAATCGGATATCGGACGAGATCCGAGTAATATTGCCAATGAATATTTAATTCTTCATTTAATATTCGTGTAATCGAGTGGAAATATCGGAACTAATAATAAATAATACTTTACATAACTTTTCAAAATAGTGAAGAAAAGATTTATACAGGGCAGGAAGGAAGTATACGCTCGTGCCCTTTCGGCGAAAACCGAAGCCTACTCAAGAGCCCGAGGTATATTCTAAAAGCTAACAGACTATTACTAAATTATAAGCGAACCAGCAGATGTTTAGCTTTGAACACAAAATTAACTTTAAAATATTAAATTCACCTTCAAGGCCTGCGCAGACGAGGGACTATCCCCCGGGTACTTGTCCCTCGATATAGATCTCTTATAATTTATGTCGAGTAACGCACACGAAGGACTAAAAGTACCCCGTACAAAAAGTCCCTCAAGTTACCGAGGTCATCAAGAGACCGGCCTGGAGAAAACTTCGGTGTTTTCTTTTAAAACGCCTTTTCTTTTTTAACTTCATGTAAATTACAACACAACGGAATCTCAAAATATTTGCTTCCATAGCGTACGCTTCACTCCATTTCCGGGGACCAAATGAGCGCACACCGTACGCGTTGAATCCGCGACAAGTATTCGGAGGACATTTTTTAAGATTCAAGGGCTTTTGTCCCTTGGAGACAAAAGTCCCTCGTCTGAGCAGGCCTTCATTCAAACTCCTTCAGCTGAACATTCAAACCCACATTTCGTAACTCAGGAGAAAAACGCTCGTTATTTATTTAGTTAATAATGTATTTAGTCTTTCAATCTTTTGTTTCTGTCACAATATTCTGGTATACAAGAAAGAATGTTACTATCATAACTCACAGAGTCAGTGTTTGAGGAGAGACAGAGGATTACACAATTTTTTTTTTAATGCACTAACCCGTGCTAAGGAACAAATTTAAAAACCTATTTAGAGGCTAAAAATTTCACCCATGCCGGGATTCGAACCCGCAACCTCTGGCTATCCGTACCAGCGCTCTACCAATTGACACAATGGGCGACTCACGGCATCAGTGAAATTTCGAACCTCTTTACAATATTCTCTGTATTAGAGACAGAGGAGTTCTTATGAAATAAGCATACAGTCTATTTATTCTTACTTGTCCAATTCAGTAAACAAAATTCTACCCTTAAACTGTGACTTTTTAGTACAAAACTGCCATATTTCCATAAATGAAGTAACTTGGAACACTCTTTTAGACAGCACGCTGTCAATTTTATAAACATAGTTCATGATAGTTCATGAATTTGCGAGAAAATGTCTAGTTTAGGCATCTAATCTCAATTTTAAGGTTAGAATCTTGTTTACTAAATTGGACAAGTAAGAATAAATACACTGTAGACAGATTTTCATGTAGTTTTTGTGTATATTTGAGAGGTCTGAGGACAGGTTAAAGGCTCATCATGCCAAAGAACTTAGTCAGCTAGTATTAGATCAAATGTTCTAGTTTCAGTTTTAAGCGTATCCCACTTAGGCCAGGTTCCTGAAATGAGATTTTCACTAAGTAAATACTTAAGTGACATTCTGTCACGCTCCTTTCTGAGAAATTCTAAAAGACAGCACTACATGTTAACAATTTACTTTTCATTTCTTATACTCGGAAAATAGTGTTGTTTTGATCTGATTATTGGGTGGAAAATGCTGCTTCCCTCCCATAGGGAGGGAAAAACTCATTCAAATTACTTCCCACCCAAGGGCCGGAATGAACTTTAAAAATAGAACTACTGTCAGCTGTGAAGAGTTTTATGTAAAAAAAACTAATTAAAAAAAATGCTGCGGCCATGTGAGTTTCTAAACAGCCAGTGTGAACTTAGCGCAAACTTCTTTGAGCGGAATAAGCCGCAGCAATTACGCGGTTAATTCCATATTTAAAATTCAAAAAGTCGACATAAATTGGCGGGATACTAATGTGTTATATAGAATAGAATTTCATCCAAATCGGTCGGTAAACGACAGAGTTAGCACCCTCGCGTAGTGGAACGCGTTCGAAATTCAAAAATCGGCTTCATAGGATGGCTGTAATTCATACATTTCCTACAACTTTCTCATACATCATTTTCGTCCAAATCTTACCGTTTCGGAGAAAACGTATGGATGAATAGATCAGTGAGTATATCGAATTGTAGCTTTATATATATATATATATATATATATATATATATATATATATATATATATATATATATATATATATATATTATAGAAAAAGTTTATTCCATAGACAAGACACACAACACAACAAAAATACAGTAAAAGCATGGTGCGCACAGTAAAACTGCGTATATGTATCTGTGACGAAATTAAAAAAAATAGGTAATAATCTTTTACGCTAACATTTGAATATTAACAACTTCCCTGTCCAAGATATAATTAAATTCCAATACCCTACGTCCACAGTTAGATAGTTGTATGCCGGAAGATGTAATGAAAATGAGTCAAATGTGACTCATGAACTTATTCCAATATACTCCTCTGAGTCATATACCACTCATGGACAGGGAACTTGTTAAAAATGAGCTTCTATTTTCCTCATATTCAAAACGAAAAGTAGAGTGTATCTTCTTCTTCTTTGGTCCTTTAACTCCTAGCGGAGCATAGGGCCTCAACCACAGATTTCCACTTCTGACGGTGGTCAGCGGCAGCCTCCAATTCAGGCCAGCTAGTGCCGATCGATTTGGCCTCTTGGTCTATTGATCTTTTCCAGGTAGAATGTTTAACACGGGCAAAAGAATCAATTCCTACTCGGACTATAGCCGTCTAAATACCTGGGGAATTGATTATTTCGACCCTCGGTTAACAATCAGCGTTGCAACTGACAAGTCTGTTGCTACATTATGCTGAGTCGGGCCCATTTTGAAGGCTCAATACTTAAAACCTATGTATTAAATTATGTTGTTTTCGTGTTGTAAAGTTGATTTATTTTTTAGCTGTGTCTTTTGTTTTTTTTGCTATGTGTAATCTTTTTTTTTTTTTTTTTGTAATTGGTTTTGTGTGTTTTTTGGTTTTGTTTTGAGTATTGTGTCGTCAAATAAATACATTTTCTTTTCTAACAATGTACTGTACGATGAAATAAATTTATTCCATTTAAGCAAAAAGATGCCTCTTCCTTAGCCAGTTTAAACTGATTTGTGGAAGCTTGAAAACACTTGAAAAATAATATTTTGTAGCAAGAATCAAAATTAATAGTAGATTGCTTAACGAGGGTAGAACGGAATCAATTCCCGAGGTACGAGTAATAGTCCGAGAAGGAATTGATTCTTTTGCCCGTGTTAAACACTACTTTTCATTTCGAATATGAGGAAAATAAAAACTCATTTTTAATATTCAAATCTTAGCATAAAAGATTATTACCAATTTTTTTTAATTCCGTTACAGCTTTATATAACAGATTATTACCCGCCAATTTAAGTCGACTTCTCAAATTTTAAATATGGACAAGGGGTAGCAGTAACTTAGCAGAAACCTTGAACAGTAATGCTGTCCTGCTTTCGCTAACTAACCTTCCATAAGAAAAAAAGAGATGGCACGACGTTTATCAATGCACAGATTTCAAGGTGCGTACATGCCCTACTGTCAAACGCTACCGACTAGGGATGAGCCTAACTGTCCATCGATATCGATAGAATTGTAGAGAAAATCGGGCTTTTCGTATTGTATGACGCATTAGTATTAATTTATGTAATATTGAAATATATAATAATAAATAAAAGACTGTTACTTTTTATGCAAAATGAAAATGCTAACTTAATTTTTTTTACATAGGCCTTAACATAAAAAGTTCCATAGCTTAAAAATCCGAGACTAAGCTTTACATTAACGTTGTTTTTTGCATTGAGTAAAAAATAAAAATACATACAGAGTTAGGACCCTTTGTTACATAATCTATGATAGGAAATGGATGAAAATATCTTTCTTTTGTATATTTATCTTACAATTGATAAGAAATATCGTTTAGTGAAAGCAGATCACTGTCAATATTTATTGGAAGATACGTAATGAAGGCATACACTCGCGACGAACATCTTTTCAAAAGGAATAATAACACTAGTACTTGGTTAACCAGATAGTATCGATTAAGTAAATCCATCTTCCACCGCAATCTCTTGCTAAAAGTGGGCAACAAAACGCGTTTAAATATAATATTATTATTATTAAAAATCTTTATTGCATAAAAGTTTTTCACATAGGCGAGGTTAATACTACTTAGCATTATCTACGAACCAAACCTTTTTTGGAGACCAGATTAGCAGGAAGTGCAATTTACAATATTAAATTTACTCGATTCTCATTTAACTCTAAATTATAAATATGAAAATGTTGCGGATAGCTTATCCGGAACTTTATCAGGAGATTGTGAAACAGATCCTAAATTTCATATTTATAATTTAGAGTTAAATGAGAAACGAGTAAATTTAATATTGTAAATTGCACTTCCTGCTAATCTGGTCTCCAAAAAAGGTTTGGTTCGTAGATAATGCTAAGTAGTATTAACCTCGCCTATGTGAAAAACTTTTATGCAATAAAGATTTTTAATAATAATAATATTATATTTAAACGCGTTTTGTTGCCCACATATATATATATATATATATATATATATATATATATATATATATATATATATATATAGAACAAACAGCAGTATATATATATATATATATTTACCAACACATTTAGCGATTGATTTTTATATTATAGAAGATGATAGCAAGATGATGCAAGTAGAAATACTGATTTTATTGACCTCTAAAGATTATCGTTTTTGTAAGAAATCTGCGAATTTTTTCCACGGATGCAGTAACTTGCTTTGTCATATGATGGATTCTGATATTTAAATACGTTTCGTTGACAGATTTCAGCAAAAGATAGCGGTGGTCGTCAACGACAGAGTTATGAAAAGAGTGACTATGCAGTTCATTAAATACGTTAGACTGCAGTAATCTTCTTGAAATTTCGGTGATCATTGCAGTGAAGTGCTGTGGTTTACCAACACTTTTTTTGGGAACGAGAGCTTCAAATTCTCTGAGTACTTGTTCAGAAGTTTTGCAAATTTTTTGGACACTTATTGATGGTTTAGTGAGGCCTCCCCTGTCTCCTGAAAATAAAATACAATCGTTGTAAGCGTCCTGTTTCTTAAACAGTGTCAAGAAAAACAAAAAAATCGAAAACTGATCTACAAAAAATATTCAACGTTCTTACCACCACTTCCATTTTTCCTGGCAAATTTAAGGTAGGCACTACATTTTCTTTTAGGCGTATTCACAATAAATTTCTGCTTAGAAAGCAGTCGGGTCTGAAGTGCCTTGAGCACAATTTCCAATAGCATTTGTACTGCTTCTCATTTCTGCCAATGGCGGCAAACCATTGTGAGCGTATGTTACTTTTCGGAAAACTTGAACAAAAAAATAATGTATTACATACTGAGAAGGACTAAAAGGTGTAACAATAACGTTAACGAGAATGTTATGATAATACTACAATACTACTACCACAATGACGAACATTTATCGACAATGCTTTTGCCATCACTAGTGAGATTTACTAAATGGATTTGTTTTTATTCATAATTTTCATGCATAGATTTGTTTTAGGACCAACTTTTACAGTAATCTTGGTTAATGAGCCATCGGGGAATCTTTTTTCATTGATATTATTTCATCCTATGCTTTTTTTACACGAGAAAACATAGATTTTTGGTACTCACTTATGGAAGCTCACATTATCATCTGCGTTTTCTTTATCTCTTGAACGTGAACTGCAGCCACGCACTATGCACCTCATTGTACATTTAGTATACAATATCACACAATTGTTTTTTTCCTCTCAAATTTCTTAATTATTTCAAGTTATGAAATAATCCGTCAGACGACTGCTGAGATTATAAACACGCAACAACCCGACTAACTTTGAAAAGATAACAAGTGATAACACTTTGTTTAGTTACAATACCATCTTAATTTAGACTCTTACTCAAGGCATCAAGGTATCGTTTTGACAATTAGGCGTGTACGCTGTCACGTGACCATCGTTTCTTCTATTGATTTAATTGTTCTGTGAATATGGAACTCACCGCGTAATTGTTGCGGCTTATTCCGCTCAAAGAAGTTTGCGCTAAGTCCACCCTGGCTGTTTAGAAACTCACATGGCCGCAGCATTTTTTTTAAAAGCCTATTTATTACAAAAACTCTTCACAACTGACATCTAGTTCTATTTTCAAAGTGCATTCCCGCCCTTAGGTGGGAAGTAATTTGTATGAGTTTTTCCCTCCCTATAGAGGGAAGCAGCATTTTCCACCCAATAATCAGTTCAAAATAACACTACTTTCAGAGTATGAGAAATGAAAACGAAATTCCTACCCGGACTATATCGTTTAAAACAAGTCCAAACACCTCGGGATTCTGTCGACCCTCAGTTAACAATTTACTATGGCGCAATTTTTAACTCTGAAACTGGCTCTGAGTCGTGACATTTGAATGAAATTGAAAATGACATCTGTCATATCATTTTTAATATTAGGCAACGGTACCTCCTCATTCCACCGTATGTGTGACGTCATCACACAATTTTTGGTTTTTATTTATTTTCTCTAAAATTAAGTAATAATAAAAATACTGAATATTTTTTTCCTAATCAAGAAAGCAAAATTAAGAAACGATATTTTTAGTTTTGCGCGTTGTAAAATATGAAATGTTGTCAATTGGAAGCGTTTATTACCATTAATAATCAGTTCAAAATAACACTACTTTCCGAGTATGAGAAATGAAAACGAAATTCCTACCCGGACTATATCGTTCAAAGCAAACCCAAACACCTCGGGAATTGATTCTTTCGACCCACAGTTAACAATTTACTATGGCGCAATTTTCAACTCTGAAACTGGCTCTGAGTCGTGTCTCAGTCGAGGCGGCGCTTGGTGTGCGCGGGCGCAGGCGGCGCGGCGGGGGGCTCGGCGTGGCGGCGGCGGCGGGGGGGGGCGCTCAGCCCCGCGTGCGCTTGCGCAGCCAGCAGCATCCCAAGCTGCAGGACCGCCTGCAGGAGATACACTCGGTCAGACCGCACATCTCCCCGCACTTACCCCCAGTTTTTCGTACACTAACAATCTGTTAATCTGCTGTTAACAGCTGTCATATGTTTTTTTCTTATGCAATTTGGCCAATTGACAGCTGTTAACAGTAGATAATTTTTTTTTTTTTTTTAACATTTACATACTGCCACATACATTGCTTCTGGGCCCACACTAGGATACCCTGTGTCGTGGGAACCAGAAACAACGACATCACAAACATTTAAACATCCAAGACCTGGCTTTTTTTTTGTTCCCAGCCGGGATTCGAACCCGGGACCTCTTGCATGGTAGGCAGACGCGCTACCGTTACGCCACAGAGGTCGTCTATTAGTTTACTAGAAACCGAGGGTTTACTATGGCGCTCATTAGGGGAGGGCTGTGTCCAGCAGTGGACTAGTATAGCCTGACGATGATGATTTCGATATCAACCCTTGTATGTCCCCACTGCTGGGGCACGGGTCTCTTCCTGCATCGCAGGAAGGTTAGGCCATACTCCACCACGGGGGCGAAGTCCGGGTTGGTGGAGGATTGTAAGACAGTGGCGGGTCTTACTGTCAGAAGTTATCAAGCCGCCCATTAGTCCTCTGACATGGCTTTACGACTGCCATTATATGACAGCCGGCACCAACGGCTTTACGTGCCTTGCGAAGCACTGAAGCGCTCGGAAACATGCCACTAGCGGTAGTCACTACAATATGATGATTTAGATAGAGTGAACTAGGCAAGCTGAAGACAGGGCGCTATGGCGCTCATCAGAGGAGGGCTATGTCCAGCCACAGCTGGAGTACTTAAAATAGCCTGAAGAAGAACAAGTCTCATTTATTTACTTATTTTAATTCTTTATTGCGCTAATAGTGTATGACGTATATATATAATACTAGAAAAAGCAAAAAGTAAAAAAAAAGAGAAAAGAAAACATGCCAAAAAAAAAAAAGGGGGGGGCAAAATTGGGGGGGGACATACAAGGGTTGATAACGATAAAGTTCGCTGGGTCAGCCAGTAAATAAATAAAAAGCTACCTCCTGGTGCATGTCTCGCGCCATCTGGTACACGTGGTGCTCGCTGCTGTTATACATGAGGGCGTTTGTGAGCATCAGCAGCACATCGCGCTGGAACTCCGCCGTCGTTCTGTGGACAACATTTGTTTAAATAAAAAAACAAAAATAAATAGATAGATAGATAGATAGATAGACAGACAGACAGACAGACAGACAGACAGACAGACAGACAGACAGACAGACAGACAGACAGACAGACAGACAGACAGACAGACAGACAGACAGACAGACAGACAGACAGACAGACAGACAGACAGACAGACAGACAGACAGACAGACAGACAGACAGACAGACAGACAGACAGACAGACAGACAGACAGACAGACAGACAGACAGACAGACAGACAGACAGACAGACAGACAGACAGACAGACAGACAGACAGACAGACAGACAGACAGACAGACAGACAGACAGACAGACAGACAGACAGACAGACAGACAGACAGACAGACAGACAGACAGACAGACAGACAGACAGACAGACAGACAGACAGACAGACAGACAGACAGACAGACAGACAGACAGACAGACAGACAGACAGACAGACAGACAGACAGACAGACAGACAGACAGACAGACAGACAGACAGACAGACAGACAGACAGACAGACAGACAGACAGACAGACAGACAGACAGACAGACAGACAGACAGACAGACAGACAGACAGACAGACAGACAGACAGACAGACAGACAGACAGACAGACAGACAGACAGACAGACAGACAGACAGACAGACAGATAGATAGATACTCGTACTTTTCCTGTCCTTATTCCAATGGTTAATAAAAAGGCGGCAAGGGTGTTAGAATTTTTAAGCCATATGTGACGTCATTTGGCGGTCACTTCCCTTTAGAATAAGGGCTGATTTTTCAATCCTCGCATTAAACTTATCCGTCTAATAGAATATTGCACAATAATATAAAAATGTCACCGTGAAACAACAAAAGAAAGGCATTTAGAACACATTTTTGAATTGGTTGTTTAATATAATATTCGACGAATAAGCTTTATCCGAGGATTGAAAAATCACCCCTAAGACGAAATTCAAACAGAGAATTATGAATGAAAGTCATCGGATTTCCGAAAAAAAAATATGGGTCGTTCTATTTCGTACCTAGTTTCCTTTCAAACAGTAAAATACGTATGCTAAAAAATTTAAATGTTTTAAAAACCAATTTAGAGGCTAAAAACTACACCCATGCCGGTGAGTCGCCCATAAGCTCAGTTGGAAGAGCGCTGGCACGGATAGCCAGAGGTCGCGGGTTCGAATCCCGGCGTGGGTGGAATTTTTAGCCTCTAAATAGGTTTTTAAAATTGTCCTTAGCACGGGTTAGTGCATTAAAAATAAATGTATTGAAATGTTGTCAATTCTCTCGACTCACCTAATGCCTCCGGTGTCAATATTCCGCTTGATAGTGCTGAGATCCATTGGTCGTCTCACCAACTGACTATAACCGGGCGCCTCGCCGTCTGTGATCGGACGCTGGAAGAGCGACGCGTATTTGTGTGCGCACAGCCTGCAAGATAAGGTTATGCTTTAATTGTGATCATATCGTAGCGTACACGATGACATCCGCACGGCATGAGCGCCAGCGCGCACTGAAGGCCAGTGTGACCACTTTTTCATCAGTGAATCTACCAAAAATGTTGCTAAAATCTACCAAAATCTACTAAACTCAGTTTTAAAATCTACTGAAATTCTACCTTTATATAAAATAAAACTAATAGTTCTTAATCAATGAACTTTTTATTAATTATCGTCTTTTTTAATGTCGTTATACAATTTTTTGTAATTTTTCATGATTTGTAACATGAATACATCCGGTTTAAAATTTGTACAATCACCTCCACTATCTTTTAAGCCTTCTTTTGCGTGCAGAATTGCACGCACATTTTTGTTGGAGAAATCATTATTTTGGAACCCTGATCGCAAGACGAATTCTCAAAGCAAGCAAAGTTATTTATTTGGCTTAAAACTAAATAATATAAAGATAGAAAATTAGAAACGCCTTAAATGCCAAAAATCTGTTTCCTAAAAAATATTCTATTTCGCAAGAAATAAAAGTTATTTTGCAATACACCAATGTTTTATTAGAAGTTACGGTAAGTCCCCTGCAATAGATACACGTCTTTGTGTGTTGCCAAATCAGAATGTTATTTTACTTTTTTTTTTGCTTGAATACTTGCATATTTTACTATCTTAAATAGCGATTTTCTACTAAAATCTACTAAACAATTATTTATGCAGGGCGCATAAGACCTTTTGCCACGCAAAGAAGCTTGCCCCTACGCTGTGATTGGCTGTACAATAGTAACTAGCTGTAATACGTACAAGTTGCAAGGTCAAAATTTTTTTTTTATTTATTTATTTATTTATTTATTTGTTGGGGTTGCAACAGAATGAGTTACATATAAAAATTATCTGAATGAATAAGGTGAATTGACAAATCCCTCAGAGTATTGAGAACACGACTGATTGTAGTTTACGAAGATCAATGTTTTGTGACGAACAGGACCTCATCTCACGGAAGTGCAACACCCGGTCCCCAATGACAACTCAACGTACCCACATCACCAAGTTAATCTTCTTCTTCTTCAGGCTATATTAGTCCACTGCAGGACATAGCCCTCCCCTGTTGTGCCATCATTGGGGGGTAATGCCCGTAATCCCCACGCTGGGCATGTGGGTTGGGGATCGCAGTTCGGTGGAATTGTACTGCAGGGGGCGCTGCCGCCCACCCCCCGGTTTGTGTCCCTTAGTCGCCTTTTACGACACCCGCGGGAAGAATTTGGGTTGGTGCTATTCTCTAGGCCGACACCACACAGCAAGTTAATACTTAACCTGAAACTATATTGTACAACTATGGAAGGTTATATAATAATAGACACTTTCTTCAATAGATCAGCAAATCATCATCAAATTTACCTCTTCTTCGTCAGGCTATATTAGTCCACTGCTGGACATAGCCCTCCCCTAACATCACCTCACCACGCTCGTTTTATTACCTCCTCGACTCTCAATACTGGTGACCCCGACGATGGATCAACCTCCAGTCGAAGCGCTCAGCTTAAAAGCACGCCTTCCACCCTTCTGGCGCGACAAACCAACGCGAACCATAGGGTTCGCCCAAATAGAAACCATATTATCATGTACGTAAAACAGAGAGTATATTACACTATTTTTATTTTTAATGCACTAACCCGTGCTAAGGATCAAATTTAAAAACCTATTTAGAGGCTAAAAATTTCACCCATGCCGGGATTCGAACCCGCAACCTCTGGCTATCCGTACCAGCGCTCTACCAATTGAGCAAGAGAGAGTATATTGTAAAGAGGTTCGAAATTTCACCGATGCCAATGCGAGTCGCCCATCAGCTCAGTTGGGAGAGCGCTGGCACGGTTGGCCAGAGGTCGCGGGTTCGAGTCCCGGCATGGGTGGAATTTTTAGCCTCTAAACAGGGTTTTTACAACCATGATTGTTCCCTCGTGAAGGAGTAACGCGATCTTGATCGCGATCCGTACAGTCCATTTATTCTTACTTGTCAAATTTAGTAAACAAGATTCTAACCTTAAAATTGAGATTAGATGCCTGAACTTAGACATTTTCTCGCAAATTCATGAACTATCATAAACTATTGTCGCGGTCCTATCCCGAACCATCTAGAATAGAGCCTCCTAGAAGGCTATCGAATAGTCGCCGCGTGCTGCGTTTTAGTAAAGCTGCAAGCAATAATGTCTCGTATGTCCACTAGCATAAGGTTCAAAACTCTTTGAATGGGTTACTGTTCGAGCGACGTTGCCGCGTGTACCGAGTGTAGCTACGTAGGTACGGGAATGTTCTAGAACCCTTGCCGGCGGATATAAATAGCGGCCGCCGCGGCGCGCTGTCAGTTCCGTTTGGAATAGCGAAGAGTGAACTTCGAGCGAACATACCTGCGATACGAGCGATAACCTACGACCTTAGCGATACTATTGGACTTCGATTGGAATCTACGTGTGGACTTCGTGTCGTGAAGACCTGCAGACCAGACTGGCAGCGTGTTATCTAAAAGAGTGTTCCAAGTTACTTCATTTATGGAAATATGGCAGTTTTGGACTAAAAAGTTACAGTTTACGGGAATCTTGTTTACTGAATTGCACAAGTAAGAATAAATAGACTGTAGTCGTGAGGTAACGGCGAAGAAGAAGGTTACCTGCTGTACACCAGCATGACGCTCTTCTTCCAGAGCCGATGCTGCCTCTCTCCGTCGGAGACGGTGGGCGAGTCCGGAGCGCTGGCCTCCGCCGCACTCTCCGACCCAGAGCACGCTGGGAATCAGGGTTCGAAAGGATAATTATCAAGATAAAAATACCTCGATAATAATTATCGAGCTATTGAGCTATTGATAATTATTATCAATTGATAATAACAAAAATGTCGTTTATGCAAAGCATACAAAACCAAGCAGCAAGATCATAGTGGGCTATTAGGATTAGGTCAACAAATAAGTGCCACTGCATCTACAGCAGCAACACGGCCAATGGAAATAGAATCATCATCGGATGAAGATATTCCTTTGGCATCTTCGGTCAATCCAATTTAATATATATTTAGAATGTCGAATCTGATGGACACTTTTCACTTTAATTAATGTTACTTTGTGTTGGATTTTAAATAAAAATCATAAAATTTATTTGTTTTTGTTAGTATGGGCAAAATTATAATGTATTTGTTATGAAACAATATAGCAAATTAATTTTCATTTCTTATACTAGGAAAGTAGTGTTGTTTTGATCTGATTATTGGGTGGAAAATGCTGCTTCCCTAAACAGGGAGGGAAAAACTCATACAAATTACTTCCCACCTAAGGGCCGCAATGAACTTTAAAAATAGAACTACTGTCGGTTGTGAAGAGTTTTATGTAATAAACAGGCTTTTTAAAAAAAAAAACTAACTAAAATAAATGCTGCGACCATGTGAGTTTCTAAACAGCCAGTGTGAACTTAGCGCAAACTTCTTTGAGCGGAATAAGCCGCAACAATTACGCGGCGAGTTCCAAATTTAAAATTTAAAAATTGGACATAAATTAGCGGGTATTGTGCGTTCACGTTAACTTGACGCGTGAGAGAATTGGTACCATTGAGATGTTTACTGTTACCATGTTAAATAAGAAATCATTCACATTACTTGGGGAAAATAAAAGTATTGAGGGCTTGTTTTACCATCTTCCGATTAGGTCCAAAAGCTAATTCACATGTTATGTCCTTGTTACCAATTCTCTCACGCGTCAAGTTAATGTGAACGCACTGTACTAATCTGTTAAGTATCTGTGACGGAATTCAAAAAAATTGGTAATAATCTTTTATGCTAAGATTTGAATATTAAAAATTAGTTTTTATTTTCCTCATATTGGAAAAGTAGAGTGCTTAACACGGGTAAAAGAATCGATTCCTACTAGGACTATTACTCGGACCTCGGGAATTGATTCTTTCTACCCTCGTTTAACAATCTTGTTATTGTACACACCTGAGTGCTTAGTGCGAGTTTGACAGATCCAATCGAATAACTTTACTAGCGCGTTATTCGAGCATTGAGTAGTGAGTATGAGTAAGTTAACCGTTCCAACTGGCAAAACGCTATCACAGTATCACTCGCACTCGCGTTTATTCGTGTTTTGGCTGGTAAACTTCTCAACGTAAACCATTACAACTCGCACTCAGCAATTTTAATTTCCATACTTGTCGCTAGGTGGCGCTTCCTCGATGCCATAGAAATATGAGTTTACGTTAACGCGATCGAGTAGTTAAAAAAAATCGCACTAAGCACTCTGAAAATAATTACAGAGACAACGGTTACAAAAGGAAAGGTACAATTGGCGGCCTTATTGCTGATGGCGATTTCTTCCAGGCAACCTTAAATCGCAAAGATTGCAGAAGGGGAAATTGAGACTGGTAGCTGGTGCTCATGGAATATTAATGTACATACGTATATGTAATAAAATAAACTTACATAGAGAGAGAGAGAGAGAGAGAGAGAGAGAACACTTTATTGTACATAAAAATGGAAATTACACAGATATTTCTTAACCTAAGAGTACAGACGGCGGCCTTATCACTAAAAGTAGATAAATACTCGGGCTCTGGAGTAGGCTTCGGTTTTCGTCGAAAGTACACGAGTGTAATACTACTTCCTGCTTTTTTTTCACTATTTTCGTTCCGATGTCGAAATTAAGTGTCATTACAATATTTTTATTTTTAATGCACTAACCCGTGCTAAGGAACAAATTTGAAAACCTATTTAGAGGCTAAAATTTTTCACCCATGCCGGGATTCGAACCCGCAACCTCTGGCTATCCGTGCCAGCGCTCTACCAATTGAGCCAATGGGCGACTCACCGGCATCAGTGAAATTTCGAACCTCTTTACAATATTCTCTGTATTACGTACAGGCAGCGACATCTGGCTTAAGCAAATTGGTGAAATTTTTAGCCTCTAAATAGGTTTTTAAATTAAGTGTCATATTATGTCCGATAATTCTATTTCACGAATATATCAGATAGTAGCCGAGGTATATTCTGAAAGCTAACAGAGTGTAGATAGAACCCGTGCTAAGGATAATTTGTAGAAAACCTATTTAGAGGCTAAAAATTCCACCCATATCAGGATTCGAACCCGCGACCTCTGGCACGGATAGCCAGAGGTCGCGGGTTCGAATCCTGGCATGGGTGGAATTTTTAGCCTCTAAATAGGTTTTTGAAGCGAAGAAGCGGTCGTGGCCTAGCCGAACCGAGCGATTGGAATCAATCACTTGAGTTAAGCAACAACAAGCGCGGTCAGGCGCAGGATGGGTGACCGTCCCGTGACTACGGCTAGTGGCATTATTTCCGAGCGCTTCCGTGCTTCGCAAGGCACGTTCGTTGGTGCCGGCTGTCATGTAATGGCAGTCGTTAAGCCATGTCAGAGGCCTTATGGGCGGCTTGATAAATTCTGACAGTAAGGCCTGCCACTGTCTTACAATCCTCCACCAACACGGACTTGGCCCCCGTGGTGGAGTATGGCCTAACCTTCCTGCGATGCAGGAAGAGACCCGTGCCCCAGCAGTGGGGACATAAAAAGAGTTGATATCGAAAGTAGATACAAATAAAAGTGGTACAATAGAAGCGATTTGTGGACAGACTGGGTCCTAGATTAGATTAGAGATCTGTATCTTAGGATGTTAGGCCACTGGAAAATTCAAATTCGTGCACCAGCAGTAGGGACATACAAGGGTCGATATCGAAATAGGTTTTTAAAAAAAAAGGATTATTACACTCACTCCGCTCGCTTGGCTTCTTCTTCCGCGAGTAGTCGCGCCTAAGGGACCCGGGGCACTGCCCGCCTAGCCCCTAGGTACCTACGCCACTGACCCTAGCCCGTAACAATACTCACTCCGCTCGCTTGGCTTCTTCTTCCGCGAGTAGTCGCGCCTAACCTAGCCCCTAGGTAGCTACGCCACTGACCCTAGCCCGTAACAATACTCACTCCGCTCGCTTGGCTTCTTCTTCCGCGAGTAGTCGCGCCTAACCTAGCCCCTAGGTAGCTACGCCACTGACCCTAGCCCGTAACAATACTCACTCCGTTCGCTTGGCTTCTTCTTCCGCGAGTAGTCGCGCCTGGTCTTATCCTTGTCCTCCTCGCGTACTAGCTCCATCGGAGTGTCATCGTCGGTCTCCCCGTGCGCCGCCTCGGCGGCCGGCGCCGGCCCCGCCCCGGCGCCGGCGCCGGCCGCGCGCATCTCGGCTAGCGGCGTCGACTCCTGGTGAAAAAAAAAACATAACTGCGTTGTAGACTTTTAGTCCGGATTTACTTACGGGTGTTGTTATATCGGAAAAGTCCGACCAGGTTTCGCTCGTTTCAACCGTAAGTAAATCCGGACTAAAAGTCTACAAGGTGTTGTGCTTACGAAAGTTTTAGTTCAAAAACATAACTGCGGTTGCCCTGTGGGTAGAACAATGGACTAGGAAGTGAGAGCCAGGTTCGATTCCCGGCGCGGCATGTACCAATGACTTTGTTTTTTAAGTTATCTAAACTATGTTTTTTAATTCGATGCAAAAAACCTTTCCAAACCACCAAAATCCATCATATTTGTTGATGTACTATTATGTGGGCATCAATACTAGTAACATACATAACAAATGCCCTTGTATTGATGCCCACATTACATCAACAAATATGAGGAATTTTGTGGTTTACGACCCCGGCACATGTCAAAGGTTTTTTTGCATCGAATTAAAAAACAGAGTGTACATTATGTGAGGTTACAGTAGCACTACCACTTGCTAACTGTGAAGGAAAACTTCGTGAGGAAACCTTAGTTTCTGAGGTGTTCAAATACCTCAGCGCTTGAGATCGCCAATTTAAGTCATTCAGGCAGTCACTCTCTCTCTCAGTTAGTGAGTCAATCAGTCACTCACTCAGTCCGCCCGTATTGGCCACTTGCCACGATCCAGACGCATCTTTATCGCTTCATCAACATTCATCAGTCGTTGAATGAATGAAAATTCTTTATTGCACTCAAAAACAGATTTGTAATACAGTACCAGGCCATTTAAAAGTCGCATCGTGCTTTCGAAAGAGATACTCGGCTACCTTCGGCGTTGTAGAGCATCATCTCTGTCACACGAAACACTAATATCTATTAAGAGCTGCGAAAACTTGATTTATAATTGATTTTTACAACCCACATGATTGTACAATTTTTTTTTTAATGCACTAACCCGTGCTAAGGACAATTTAAAAACCTATTTAGAGGCCAAAAATTCCACCCATGCCGGGATTCGAACCCGCGACCTCTGGCTATCCGTGCCAGCGCTCTAACCAACTGAGCCAATGGGCGACTCACCGGCATCAGTGAAATTTCGAACCTCTTTAAGAATAGAGAATAGTGTAGAGTGGTCCAACTATTGCTAGTCGGATGTTATAATTATGGTATGTCATGTGAAACACATTGATTGCGCGTTGCAGGAATGTTGGAGTTGGTAGTGCGCGCGCAGAGCTGATATGTGCTCGCCAGACCGTGAATAATTTTTAGTTGGGGGTTTTGCAACTCTGTATATATATTTGAAGAAGAACGCGATGGTACATGTTTTTTTTTTTTGGTGCGACGCATGCAGGGTAGTGTATTTTATTGTGTCTGACAGTGTGCACGTCCGTTCGCTACTATTGTGCGAACGAACGGAAATATAAGTTTATACAACTCAGCTAATCAGTAATCGTAAGTAGTTATGATTACAGCGATTAAAGCAATCAAATTAACAACTACTTAATGTAGTTTGATTACTGTAGTTAACTACATGTAGTTAACTACTTTTAATAAAAAAGTAGTTAACTACGCCCAACACTGCTAAACGACCAGGTTGACAAGGATGACAGAGACGGAGCTATACGAAGCCAAAGCTAGCCGATTATCTCTTTCTAAGCCATGCGACTTTTAAATGGCCTGGTACTGTACTAGATAGTATTTTCTTCTAGCTAACCCTCGTTGCAAGCACGCACGCCATAAAAGTAAAAACCTGAAACAACACTCACCTCCAAGTCCACTTCCTTCTTGATCTCGTGCAGACTCTTATCCTCATCTTTGTCCTCGGCCGGCTCCGGGGCCGCCCCCGGCTCGTCCTGAGTCTCCGGCTCGTCCCGGGCACTCGGCTCGGCTTTCGGCTCCGGCTCGGCCTCGGCCGGCGCTGGTGCCTCGACCGGCGGCGTGGGCGCACGTTCCGGCTCTAAAATACAATACATACGTTACTTTTCTCCATCCACAAAGTAGTTAACTTGAGTTAAGCAAAAACAGGTGCAGGATGGGTGACCGTCCCGTGACTACCGCTAGTGGCATTTTTCCGAGCGCTTCCGTGCTTCACAAGGCACATTAAGCCGTCGGTGTCGGGTGTCAGGTGTCATGTAATGGCAGTCGTTAAGCCATGTCACAGGCCTTATGGGCGGCTTGATAATTTCTGACAGTAAGGCCCGCCACTGTCTTACAATGCTCCACCAAACCGGACTCGGCCCCCGTGGTGGAGTATGGCCTAATGTTCCTGCGACACAGGAAGATACCCGTGCCCTAGCAGAGGGGACATAAAAGGGTTGATATCGAAAGTAGATACAAATAAAAGTGGTACAATATGGTGCAACAGAAGTGATTTGTGGACAGACTGGGTCCTAAATTAGATCAGATAGATAGATAGAATATTCTTTATTGTTGTATTGATTTGGATTATAATATACTTGTACTTAAACTTGAGTTAATGTTATCCATTGCACACATAAACTGTATACATTAGAGACAGTGTCCTCGGTTTTGGAGAAGTGGAAGCCAGGAGATCCATAGCACGGGGTAAACCTATTTTGGACTCCTGTCTCCTACTACATAATGTAACATTGTAATAATAATGATTTACTAATTTGAAGTGCATTGTGTAGGTACTGAAGAAAATAAATATATTTGTATTTGTATTGTACACGGAAATTACAGTAACAGAAATTATATAATAATATAGTACAAACGGCGGCATCAGATACAGATCAGAGATCTGTATCTTAGGATGCCAGGCCACTGGAAAATTCAACAAGAAATGCTATATTGGAGACGACTGCACACGCAGCCTGCTGCACAGTGGCAACAACATATAACACAATCGGACGATGATTTGGTTATCTATTTAAAAACCTATTTAGAGGCAAAAAATTTCACCCATGCCGGGATTCGAACCCGCAACCTCTGGCTATCCGTACCATCCGTATCTGGTACGGATAGCCAGAGGTTGCGGGTTCGAATCCCGGCATGGGTGAAATTTTTAGCCTATAAATAGGTTTTTAAATTTGTTCCTTAGCACGGGTTAGTGCATTAAAAATAAAAATAGTGTAATTTGGTTATCTATAATATAAAAATGAATCCCCGAATGTGTTGGTAAGCGCAAATCTCGGGAGCAGCTGAACCGATTTCGCTAATTCTTTTTTCTGAATAATCCTTGAAGTACGAGGATGGTTCGTACGGAGAGAAAAATAAGAGAAAAATTAAAAAATCTGTCAGGCGGTACGAAGTTCGCTGGCTAGTTTCTTATAAAAAGAAAGTAAGTAAACAGTTTATTTCCAAGAAGACAATTCACATTGAAATACCTTATAATATGAAGATAGATAGAGAACATTACACAACAAGAAAAAAGAATACAACCATGATTATACTATTTTTATTTTTAATGCACTAACCCGTGCTAAGGACAATTTTAAAGTTTACAATACAATTTTTAGCCTCTAAATAGGTTTTTAAAATACAACCATGATTTCATAAATCTAAGTAATATTCCGCTACGACCTCTGTGGCGTAGCGGAAGCGCGTCTGCCTACCATGCAAGAGGTCCCGGGTTCGAATCCCGGCTGGGAAGAAACAAAAAAGCCCAGATGTTAGTGTTGTCGTTGTTTCTGGTTCCCACGACACAGGGTATCCTAGTGTGGGGCCAGAAGCAATGTATGTGCTTTTATGTAAATGTAAATAATGTAAATTCCTTATCTTTCTACCAATTAAATGGGTATAACAGGAAGTCAAGCTGGTCATTACCGGGATAGCATTTTGAATTGAAGTGTTTGACAGTGTTTTGTATTTCCTGAACCGCCGTTTGCAGCCTGCAATTCTGCACTTCAATATTAGCAAGCCTTTCACTGACTTCAATCCAGTAAGCTTGTTGTTCCAGAGCAGACATCGTGTCCTTTTGTGGTCGTAGCGACTGTATAATTTCTTCCTGAGAACGCTTGGCTGTTATGGCTAAGCGAATTGCTGACAGTTCAGACTTCATTGCGTCAAATCTCTTGGAGATTGTGCTTTCAATGTCTTTGTTAAATTTGTTCAGCGTTTTATTTACGTGGTCTACTATTCTATGAGTTTCTACTTCGTTACAGTCGTTGCATTCAACATTTTCCTCTTTCAGTGTATAACCAATGTAAGTTGGCTCCGGTAATGTTTGTTTTTCTTTAGAGCCGTTAACGATGAGCGTTGCGGAGTCTTTGTTTATTAGTCTACCGTTCATAGTTCCTGGAGAGGTGGAATGCTCAAGTCCGCACACAGGAGATTCCATATTGTTGTTCATTGATATTTTGTGCAAGCAGGCTTGGCATGACTGCAGTTTTTCTTTGTTTACAGTGTTCTGTGTTGGCACAGCGCAATTTAGATCGTATTGCTCACGGCATAAGGAACAGATTAGGTGTGGCATGGCTAAATTAACTCCTGAACAGTCTACATCTCTTACTTCGGTGGGTGATATTGCCATTTTTGTTCGCGTTCGGATTTTGAGGTTAGAAAATTGTTTTGTAAATCTTTTTACTTTATTTAGACACCAAACATAATTAGATTGGTGTGCGAGTTAAAGTTCAGTTTTGTTCTTGAAATACCACTTTTGTTTTCACTATTTTCACAGATTATTCACTGTTTAAAGTTTCTAAGAGTGTAGCGGTGTTTACAAAAATTTCGCGGTAGGTTAAGGATTTTTTTGGTGAACTTTTTTCATCTATCCTGAATACTCTTGATTGGAGTACATAGGTCACGTGTCGAATTTCACTTAATTAGGGAGCGTTAAATTACATTGCAGATGAAAAATGCGAATCATAAACCACTTTGTTGTGATTGAACGTTCAATTTCAGGAAAAAAAAAAACACTAAAGAACAGTGTTGCCAGAGCTTGTACGTCAAAAGTTACACTAGCAAAGTAAAAAAATCACAAAATTTTCCAAAAGTTACAATTTCTTTCCAAATATTTTTCCTGTGATGCACTTGAAATTTACTTAAAATCATTTTCGAATACCTACTATATTTTTATTGGAATTTGATAAATTTAATAATACAAATCAAATGACACGTGGGCCCTACATAGGGTAGATTTTATCGTACCATATAATTTAATTTTCAATGGAAAAAAAAAATCTTTATGCAAATAAATTATTGTCTATTGCCTTATTACTTTTATTTGTTATGATGTCATCGTATGGATACTTCCATACTTCCGGTTTAGGACCATACTTAAGGTGAACTTAGTAGGCCACTACTCAAGGAATCTCCTTGTATTTCCAGTTTATTTTTAGGCGTAATTTGTAACCCTGTATAAACTAAAAGGCAAAGAAATAAAAAAAAAATCACGTTCAGGCAGCCGAAATCGAAATTGAATGCCCAGACTCAACTTTTTTTTACCACTTGGCGGTGAAACACACATCATTAGGCTTATCAAGAGTACAAACTTACCATTTTACCGTTTGTATGGAATCAGGCGGAAATCCATAATAGCATTGAAAAGTAAAAATTACTTTGCTAAATTTCCACCAAAACTCCCACAAGCACCATGCGGTTAGCTAATGCACCGCCCTCCCTCCCACTTTTTCAAGCAGAAGCAAGACACGAACACACCACAACCAACACCAATACTTGTGTGAGAAAACACGCGAGAATAAGCGAAAATGCCAAGTGCAAGTCACTTGTGAACCTGAGGATGCCTCGTGTTAGAGGCGAAACGCGTCGCGTGTTTCCTCACACAAGTATTGGTGTTGGTGGTGGTGTATTAATGTCTTGCTTCTGCTTGAAAAAGTGTGAGGGAGGTCGGTGCATTAACTAACCGCATGGTGCTTGTGGGAGTTTTGGCGGAGTTTAGCAAAGTAATTTTCACATTTTAATGCCAAACTTACCATTTTCAATCACCGCACTGGGCAGTTCATCAGGAACTGCCTGCTGGGGCTCTGACGTCACTTCCGCTTCCTCCGCGGCGACTTCCGGCGCGGGGGGCTCTTCCGGCGGCGCGGGCGCTTCTTGGATTGTCTCTGGGATCGGTTCCACGGGAGGTGTGCTGGGAGGATTTTTATTATTATTATTACTACTAATTAAAAAGCGGTGGTAGCTCAGTGGGTAGAACCATGGACTGGCAAGCGAGAGCCCCAGGTTCGATCCCGAGTGCGGGCATGTACCAATGACTTTGTTTAATTTCAAAGTTACGTGCATTTGCGAACTTGCAGTCGCAATACCACACGCTAACTGTGAAGGAAAACATCGTGAGGAAACCCGCGGCTTGGTTGGCTCCGCACGTATTGACTAGTCTTTCCTGTGGGCTAGGCCGACTAAGCTGTCAGGATGGTATAGGTGCTGGGCAAGCCTACACCATCTATAAAACCATGTCCCAGGCACTACAGCGTCGGAGTGGTCCCTTCATCCATCTTGTGAGTGAAGATACCACTGGACGGTGTATAAATCATCTCGTTAAGTAGATGCAAAAAGGCCAAAAAAAAAAAAAAACTACTAATTCCTAGTGCTGTCTCTTTAAATCCCTCAAAAAAAAGCGTGACGTTACTCAAATATTTACTTGTAACGGTGCAACCTCTTTACACCATTTATTATTATATTTCTTTTTCTATCTATCACTTTCAAATATTTAAAATTACGTCACACATTTTTCGATTTCCCTCATTTTTCATCATTCACCACCTCACACATTGACTAGATCTGACTACACTATTTTTATTTTTAATGCACTAACCCGTGCTAAGGAACAAATTTAAAAACCTATTTAGAGGCTAAAAATTTCACCCATGCCGGGATTCGAACCCGCAACCTCTGGCTATCCGTACCAGCGCTCTACCAATTGAGCCAATGGGCGACTCACGGCATCTTAACTGCTTAACCGTTTTTCTCCAGTTTTCTGTTTTATTATACAATAAAAAGTATACAATAAAGCAACAGTTGAAGTCGTCCCAGTTTTTATTATTTCTTTTATTTATTTATGTATGTTATTTATTTATTTATGTATTTTTGTACTTATGTATTCATTCATTTTAATTTATTTATTTATTTATTTATTTATTTATTTATTTATTTATTTATTTATTTATTTATTTATTTATTTATTTATTTATTTATTTATTTATTTATTTATTTATTTATTTATTTATTTATTTATTTATTTATTTATTTATTATTTATTTATTTATTTATTTATTTATTTATTTATTTATTTATTTATTTATTTATTTATTTATTTATTTATTTATTTATTTATTTATTTATTTATTTATTTATTTATTTATTTATTTATTTATTTATTTATTTATTTATTTATTTATTTATTTATTTATTTATTTATTTATTTATTTATTTATTTATTTATTTATTTATTTATTTATTTATTTATTTATTTATTTATTTATTTATTTATTTATTTATTTATTTATTTATTTATTTATTTATTTATTTATTTATTTATTTATTTATTTATTTATTTATTTATTTATTTATTTATTTATTTATTTATTTATTTATTTATTTATTTATTTATTTATTTATTAATTTATTTATTTATTTATTTATTTATTTATTTATTTATTTATTTATTAGTTAATTAAGCTGATGATTCTCCCAACTGAATAAATAAATAAATAAATAAATTAATTAATTAATTAAAACTGTTTTTATACGGATTTATGCTCGTTTATTACATTTTTTACAATCGTGGTCCCGGATGACAGTCATCCGGGACCACGGCACCTGAAAAAGTGCCGAAACGTTGGAAAATTGTAAAAAATGTAATAAACGAGCATAAATCCGTATAAAAACAGTTTTAATTATGTCTACTGCTCGTGTTAACCTTAGAAAATACTATAATTAATTAATTTATTCAGTTGGGAGAATCATCAGCTTAAACTTTTAACATAACTGTAGCAGACAGATTTAGGCAACTGCCTACCTCACCGCGTGAGCCCATGTTCGTCACAGAGTGACGAAGTGTGCAAGCGAGAGGCGTGTGGGAGCGAGAGAGCGTCACACCATACTGTTGCAACAAACTACTAACTGCGATCTTGTAAATTTGTACATTAGTAGGGAGATTTGTAAATAAATTATTATGGTATTATAATCGACAAGTTTATTTTATTTAAACATCAGTCGCCTATTAATCCCTACATAACAAAGTTACTTAATATCTAAAAACTAATAACAGATTCTCGCCAGTAGTAACACATTATAAAAACTAAAACACGTGTGGATTTATAAAAGTTTTAAAACACGATATACTTAGCAAAATTCTCAATCGCCCGATAAATTTTTTTTTCGCTTCCTTTTTTTCTTGCAATCTGTCGTTGACATTAAGCTAGAATTTTTTCTTCATTGTCGTAGTGGGCTTGCCCTGTGGCATATCCATATATTACTTTCTCTTGGCTCGGTGGGTTTCAACCAAGTAGATCGTGTGGTGATTTTCTTTCCAGTCTCTTGAATGCCCAATAAAATATGATAATGGCATTGATGATGGTAGACAAACAAAAATAGAGAAAATTAGTTTTTTTTTTGCACGCCTACCAATTTTTCTTTCACCTCCTGCGGTTGACTGGTAGAAAGTGCGATTAGCATTGGGCGTTATAGCCGGCAGATACGACTGCCCTGTCATGTGGCGGATGGAACAATGGCATGTAAAGTCAAAATAATTTTATCGCATAACACTAATATTATAAAGGCGAAAGTTGTGAGTGTGTATGTTTATTACTTCAATTTGATTAAGTGAGCCACATTGTATATATATTTTAGTGCATTAAAAGGAAGATAAGACAAGAAAATTCTTTATTGTATACCGGAAAAATAGTTACAGAAACGGCAGATACAAAAGATCAAATACAATTGGCGGCCTTATGGCTAAAAGCAATTTCTTCCAGGCAACCTCAATTGGAGAATTTGCCGAGGAGAAATAGATACGGGTACATACATACATACATACATACATAACCTCAGGCCTGTATCCCAGAGGGGTAGGCAGATTCCAGGGACTGCCACTTGCGCGGGCGCCGCTTCCGGTTCCGGCACGGCCGCCACTTCCGGCGGCGGCGGCTCTTCCGGCGTGATCTGTGATCCTGACAGATCACCTTCGCTTCATCAACGTTCATAAGTCGTTGCATGCACGCACGCCGGTTCCGGGTACTTTTTATCTTTCCCTTTGCCTTTGCTAATACATCGCCTATTTGGTCGATGTATGTCCGCCTGGGACGACCCTTACCAACCCTTCCACTCACATTCGCAATATATATTTGTTTCGTCAATCTTTCTTCCTTCATCCTCTCCACATGTCCTTGTCCACAACATTCCTGTCTCAATTCTAGTCACTACATCCTCTTTCAGTCCACAACGTTCTCTGATCAGACTATTGCGTATCCTGTCATTCAAAGTAACATTACACATACTTCTCAAGCACCTCATTTCTACTGCATTAATTCTACTTCCTTGCTTCTTTTGCCACACCCAAGTCTCGCTACCATACATAAGTGTTGGGACCAGCACGCCACTATGAATAGCCAATCTAGCTCTTTTGGAGATGTTTCGGTTGCACACAATGCAATAAAAGTATTAGTTAATAAACAAATTAAAAAAGGGTACTTACATATCTTCGACCTTCACAACGACGGGCGTTTCGTTGTCAATCTCCTCTTGTTTCACGTCCATCGCCGCTATCTCTTCGGGCTGATCATCTTCAGGCTCCTTCGTCTCTTCTTTGATCTGCGAAACGGTTCCAATTTTAAACTCATTTCGTCGCTTAGCAACCAACAATGCTCAGGTAATTTTGCCCACTTTAAAAGGGAGAGGAAGTGAAGTTGACGACCTCTGTGGCGTAGCGGTAGCGCGTCTGCCTACCATGCAAGAGGTACCGGGTTCTAATACCGGCTGGGAACAAAAAAAAACCCCAGGTCTTGAATGTTTACATGTTTGTGATGTCGCTGTTTCTGGTTCCCACGACACAGGGTATCCTAGTGTGTGCCCAGAAGCAATGTATGTGCCTGTGTGTAAATGTTATGTTATGTTAGTTATAGTAGCAAAATCAGTGGCTTAGGTGAAGGAAAACATGGTGAGGAAAGGCTGGTTTTTTTCTTCTCACACTACGTTTGTAGACATAATATGCCATATGTATTACTACTAATATTGTAAACGCGAAAGTTTGTATGTATGGATGTTTGTTAGTCTTTCACGTAAAAACTGCTGAATGGATTTTAATGAAACTTTACACTAATATAGCTCATGCATCGGAATAACACATTGGCTACAATTTAGGTATAATTCATGTATGACGTACGTATTAATTACATATAATTACCAAATGTTAGCTACGGGTGGACTGTATGAGAAAACTGGAGAAAAACGAAGGAAAATGCTAATATTAGGTTTAATGAAGAATGTAGGCAGAAATAATATGCGACAATGCCGTTGACAAGTTATGTGACATTAGAAAAAATGATATTAATAAAAAGGTCCGCAACATAAATTTACCTAATAAATAATGAAATGAAAAGGTTTTATTCAAAGTAGCACAGAAACTGCGGCTTAATGAACGTCACAATTCAAACTAGGTGTCCATTTTAAAATCTAGATCATATTGGAGAAAATATGGACAAAAAAACTCCAAACTTAATCTTTTCAAAAGTCCTTAATTAACATAGTTTACATAATTATTTTAAACATAGAACTCATACATTGTACTGGCTTTAATTCCAGACCTCATTGTCATCTAAATAATCCTTTATGTTATCGTAGCCCTTTTGGCACAAAGTGTGCTTAACATATTTTTTGAACAGCGATTCAGACAAGCTTAATATATCTTCAGGGATTTTATTATAGAAGCGTATACAGTGCCCCATCGCGATAAGAGACGTTTAATATATAACCCTGTATGAGTGTGGCGAAACATTAAGAAATACCTACTACACTCAGAGGCAACTTAAATAAACCGTGGCAAAGGAAAAGACGTTTACTGAAAACACCTCAATGAAGCCAGAGGCCTCATGGGCGGCTTGACAACTTCTGACAGTAAGACCCACCACTGTCTTACAATCCTCCACCAACCCGGACTTGGCCCCCGTGGTGGAGTACGGCCTAACCTTCCTGCGATGCAGGAAGAGACCCGTGCCCCAGCCGTGGGGACATACAAGGGTTGATAACGAACCTCAATGAATGTTTTCAAGTGATTACCCAATAAATAATCCCAATTAGACCCGTTTTTCTTCAGGCTATATTAGTCCACTGCTGGACATAGTCCTCCCCTAATGAGCGCCATAGCGCAAGGTTGTGCCATCATTGGGGGGTAATGCCCATAATCCCCACGCTGGGCATGCGGGTTGGGGATCGCAGTTCGGTGGAATTGTACTGCAGGGAGCGCTGCCGCCCACCCCCCGGTTTGTGTCCCTTAGTCGCCTTTTACGACACCCACGGGAAGAATTGGGTTGGTGCTATTCTCTAGGCCGACACCACACAGCATTAGACCAGTTAATAATTACTAATTAATATTATCTCCCAGCCAACCTTTCTCTCAGCAACAACCACCACATTGCTCTTAGCAATAAGGCCGCCAATTGTACTTTATACTTTTTTTAAAACCTATTTAGAGGCTAAAAATTTCACCCATGCCGGGATTCGAACCCGCAACCTCTGGCTATCCGTGCCAGCGCTCTACCAATTGATGTCGCTGCCTGTACGTATTACGTACAGGCAGCGACATCTGGCTTAAGCAAATTGCATCACTTACAGTCCCGACTGATATCACTGTACCCACATGATTATAATATTTTTATTTTTAATGCACTAACTCGTGCTAAGGAACAAATTTAAAAACCTATTTAGAGGCTAAAAATTTTTTACTTACTTACTTACTTTATAGATAGATAGAATATTCTTTATTGCATGTACACCAGGGATTACATAAGAGACTTATAAAATAACAGTACAATACAAGTGGCGGCCTTATTACTAAAAGTAATTACAAAAAGTGATTAGTAATTTATACTTCATTGCACACACAAAAATCATACAGAAAAAACAAAATATCATATTCGCCGCTAACAGATAAACCGAACAGGTTTCCGGGAGCGGCTAGATTGTGAGAAACACCTGTTATTTTACATATTTCACAAATAAAAAAAAATCGAAATAAAAGTTTACATGGCGAGCTTATTTCAATAGAAATCTCCACCAGTCAACCCTTGATGTAGCACTGTATTAAATTATTTTGTTTTTTCCTGGTGTACAATAAAGAATATCCTTATCTTATCCTGATCTCACCTCGGACTCCTCATGCTGCACCACCTTGATCTCCGGAACCGGGAACTTGACGTCCGGGAACGCGAGGTTCACTTCCGGCGGCGCGGGCGCCGCTTCCGGTTCCGGCGCGGCCGCCACTTCCGGCGGCGGCGGCCCTTCCGGCGTGATCTGCGAGCAAATTTGTGACAATTTTGAATAAAAGTTTTAAGAATGAAACTTTTCGTCTCCACCTACGGTTTGATTTAATAATAAACAAAGTTAGATATTACTACATTTTTACTGACAAAAAAATATGTTGCTGAATTAAAATAGTATATTTCATTACAAGTGCGGAAAGGCTGTCATTGCAAAGAGTTCCGACAAATGGGTTTGACAGTGGGAGGGTTGACAGTCGGAACAAGTTGCAATGACGGTTCCGCACGTGTACTGAACGACTATTTTAATACAGTTGCGAAAAAAATAAGCAATTAATAAAAAATAAGAATTTTGATCGAGAATTGCATGTTTCTTGAAGCAAGTGGATTTGAATCAAAATTGGGTGTAAATCTTAATTTCACCCAAATATTTTAATGTGTTTGGTGTATGAGTTTTCTTTTTTTTTTTTTTGTGTTTAGTATTAATTTCATACAAATGTTTAATGTGTGTCTTGTGTATGAATAAAGCATTATCATATCATATCATATCATATCAATTTAATAAAGAAAAAATATTTGGAAAATGGCGCCAACCGTAAAAGAATATAAGCAGAGATTTTTTTTCTTCACCCATTCTAGTAGGCAAAGGGAACTATGCCCATACAGCCAAGTCTTCAGTAGATTTTTTTTTTATTGATATGAAATGAAAATGAAATTTAATGAGATGAAATTAAACCTAACTTAACTCATTCAATCAAATCATTAAATCTGATATTGAAACAAATTAGTAGCTCATAAAAACTTCTATGATTTTTTTTTGTAAAAACTTCATGGTTGGTTTTTCTTTTTAATAGACATTATTTTGACAGTTGGGAAAGAGAACGCACGAGTGCGGGAAAGGTAAAAATTAAGCACGATTGTGTAATAGCCCACATCCCGAACGCTATACGTCCCTGCAATACGCCACTTTTTGAGCAACTGTATTAAAAAATACCGTTTCTAGATTAACCTCTACAGAGTACAGGAGAAATAACTTAGTAAATTTTTACTTCAATGATTATGGAGAAAAATCTAAATTCGAAACCTATGTGTGACGTCACAGCTCGACCACAATGAGCGAGTTATTATTATTATTTTTTATTGATATGGCAACCAGCAGTTTTTGTTTAGTTACTGGCAACTCTATCAGTCCTAATTTGCACGACTATTTCTGCCAATGGCGATTCAGTCAAGTCCTTAGCTCGCGTCGTTGCCGCCAAAAAAAATGACGGTGTCTGTTTGACAGATGACCATCCTAGTTAATCCCCATCAATGGGGATTTTCAATGGGGATTAGTGGAATAACCCTTAGTTAGTTAGTTAGACCTGAGATTGTCGCACTTAGCCTCATAGTTGGGCCATTGTACGTAGCAAGCGCTGAGGTACGCTAACACCTCAGACACTAGGGTTTCCTTACGAGGATTTCCTTCACCGTCGGCTAGTAGTATTGCTACTATAATTTCCCAAATGTACATAACTTGGAAAACAAAGTCATTGGTACATGCCGGGGTTCGAACCCACGGCCTCCCGATTGAGAAGCCGGCGTTCTACACCGCTCCGCTACCACCGCTCTTATGACCATCCTATCGCTTTCACAAGCTTAAGTTATTTTTTATCTGTCAAGTCAGTCGTACAGCTTTTCCTTAACTTGGCAAAGTGAGGCATTGACACAATATTCATGATTTCTTTTATAACACCGGAACCGGCGTGCGTGCAAGCAACGACTTATGAACGTTGATGAAGCGAAGGTGATCTGTCAGGATCGTGGCAAGTGGCAGTCCCTGGTCTCTGCCTACTCCTCTGGGATATAGGTGTGAGGTTATGTATGTATGTATGTATGTATGTATGTATGTATGTATGTATGTATGTATGTATGTATGTATGTATGTATGTATGTATGTATGTATGTATGTATGTATGTATGTATGTATGTATGTATGTATGTATGTATGTATGTATGTATGTATGTATGTATGTATGTATGTATGTATGTATGTATGTATGTATGTATGTATGTATGTATGTATGTATGTATGTATGTATGTATGTATGTATGTATGTATGTATGTATGTATGTATGTATGTATGTATGTCTTTTATAAGAAAATCTAATAAAATAAATCAATATGCCCACGTTTCTACAAAAAGAAATGAAATTCCACCAAAAACATTCTGTAAAAACTAGCCAAGTCTCGATGGAGCTGCTCATTGATCTCTAAAAAGTAATGAAATCTAGACAAAGTCGTGCCAAGTCTAAGTTTCCTTACTGCGATCTGTTTATTATTATACTTAGGGCTGATTTGAATAAAAATGGCGGTTTGACATAATTTTCATACATAAGCTGTCAAACCGCCATTTTAATTCCTCAGATAAAAGTTATCTGACTATTGAAAAATCATGACTTGGCCGTGATTGGAGGTCCGCCTGTACTGGAAATATTTTTATACTTTTTGTTTCAGGCTCGCTTATACATACGTATTATTGACATACGCACCTTTATCAAGCTTACAATTAACTGGTTATTCAATCAACGTCGTAAATTCAATCGCACGTAATGCAGAGAATAGTGTAAAGAGGTTCGAAATTTCACTGGTGCCGGTGAATCGCCCATTAGCTCAGTTGGAAAGAGCGTTGGCACGGATAGCTCTGGCTATCGGTCGCGGGTTCGAATACCGGCATGAGTGGAATTTTTAGCCTCTAAATAGGTTTTTAATATTCAATCAACGTTTTTCAAGTGGCAATTTTCCATCGTCAATGGGTAGCGGTTCTGGCGACAGATTGGTGTAATGGTGTCATGGAGCACCTGGTTTTGTACGCTTGTGTACCCTTCAACGGCTAAGTTAAACAACATTAAGTATAATAATAAAGAAATCGCTGTAAGGAACCTTAGAATTGGCACGACTTTGTCTAGGTTTCATTATTAAAAAACCTATTTAGAGGCTAAAAATTCCACCCATGCCGGGATTCGAACCCGCGACCTCTGGCTATCCGTTCCAGCGCTCTCCCAACTGAGCTAATGGGCGACTCACCGGCATCAGTGAAATTTAGACCCTTTTTACACTACTCTCTGCATTACGTACGATTGTATTGTAATACTCTCTGTATTACATACAAGCAGCGACATCTGGCTGAAGTAATTTGCATCACTTGCAGTCCCGAGTACCTACTTTGCAGTTAGGTTTTTGCTGTTGCTGCCTACGTAATACAGAGAGTATTGTAAAGAGGTTCGAAATTTCACTGATGCCAGTGAGTCGCCCATTAGCTCAGTTGGAAAGAGCGCTGGCACGGATAGCCAGAGGTCTTTTTACACTCTCTTTACACTATTCTCTGTATTACGTACAGGCAGCGACATCTGGCTGAAGTAAATTGCATCACTTGCAGCCCCGAGTACCTACTTTGCAGTTAGGTTTTTACATCGGAATGATATCACTGTACCCATACGATTTCATTACTTTTTAGAGATCAACGAGCAGCTCCATCGAGACTTGGCCAGTTTTTAGAGAATGTTTTTGGTGGGAATTTACTTACAGTCTCAACGTTGATAATTTCTTCAGATCGAGATCCCGTCTCAACGTCTACTGTCTGCTCCTGAAAGAAATTATCTTCTTTAGGAGGCTGCTAAAAACGTAATTAAAACTCTAATATACGAGTGACAATCAGTTTTATTTCATTAGTCTAAAGGAAGGCCAATGAGACGAGATAAACAATGTAAACAAAGTTTTAGGGATTTAAATTAATTTTATTTGAATAAATTATATAGTTTGTCAAAAAATTCAAGAAACCGGAAGAGAAACTTTATTATTGGTATTATCGAAAAATAAGACCATTTACTACCTTTGATTAAGCACAATACATCCTTTTAACGTAATGACTCTATTTTTTTTTATAATGTTTTTAAGCGCAAGAAATTATGTAACACAGACAAAAAGTCTGAGCGAAACCTTACTCTTTAAATTCTACACTTTTTTGACAAATTTTTATTTTTAATGCACTAACCCGTGCTAAGGTACAAATTTAAAAACCTATTTAGAGGCTAAAAATTTCACCCATGAAAAATTTCAATTTCTCAATTGGTAGAGCGCTGGTACGGATAGCCAGAGGTTGCGGGTTCGAATCCCGGCATGGGTGAAATTTTTAGCCTCTAAATAGGTTTTTTAAAGTATAGTTATACAAATTTCGGATGCCCTATTCTAATCGCTGTCGTCTGTATTAGACAAACATGATTCACCGGAAGAGTCCCAATCAGCCGTATTTATGACAAAACTGTAGTAGTATCCATAGTATTTTATCAATCATGTCGTCAATATGGCTATAAAAATTGTCCTCGTATCACTTCGAACGCAATCTAAACAGGAATGAACTATTATAGTTCACAAAATGGCGGATGACACCAAATATTGACAACTGCCGTGCTGAAAGTTTTCCTGTACCACGAAATACGCAACGACAGCTGTAGTCGATCAAATGACGCCATTACCGCACACGTGTGACAAGGACAGTGATAATGATCGCTCACTATCGCAATGTAACTCAGTAACGGTCCGTTTGTTTACATTCTTTATCTCGTCTCATTGGCCTTCCTTTACTCTGCTTATGCTGTTTTGTTTTTGTACAGCTCCTAAATTAAAAGTGCCTTCACTCGGAAAGAGAGTACGGGCTTAATCAGAACGCGTGCCCAACGTGGATTGGCGATTTCGAACGCTGAGGTAGTTGAACAACTCATACACTCAGGTTTCCTCACGATGTTTTCCTTGAGCGTTAGAGAGTGGTATTGCTTTTTAAAAACCTATTTAGAGGCTAAAAATTCCACCCATGCCGGGACTCGAACCCGCGACCTCTGGCTATCCGTGCCAGCGCTCTTTCCAACTGAGCCGGGCGACTCACCGGCATCAGTTAAACTTTGAACCTCTTTACAATACTCTCTGTTTACGTACAGGCAGAAACAGCAAAAACCAAACTGCAAAGTAGGTAGTCGGGGCTGCAAGTGATGCAAATTATTTCAGCCAGATGTCGCTGCCTGTACGTAATACAGAGAATAGTGTAAAGAGGTTCGGGTTCGAGTCCCGGCATGGGTGCAAATTTTGATTCTGTAAAAATTACAGCTTGTTAGTGATCCAGCATCGACTCACCGCTCCGGCTTCGACAGGTATGGTCGTATTGAGCCGGACCGCCGCGGGAGCCGGCCCCGGCTCCTCAGCCTCCTCCTTCACGAGTTGTGACTTCTCAAGCGGCCTGCAGATAAAAATATACTTTTCAATACAGTTGCTCAAAAAGTGGCGTATTGCAGGGACGTATAGCGTGCGGGATGTGGACTATTACACACTCATGCTTTTTTTTACCTTTCCCGCACTCGTGCGTTCTCTTTCCCAACTGTCAAAATAATGTCTATTAAAAAAAAAACCAAGCATGAAGTTTTTACTGAAAACATTCATAGAATGGGTATTTTTCCTTATGTCAAATATATGGATATGGACATTATGGACCCACTGTCAAACTCCGTGCACTGCTCTATGGTTTGTAAGGAAACCACAGATAATAGACCGAATTTGACAGTTATTGCTACAGAATTTATCTGTGAGGAAAAACGCCCATTGTTATGATTCACATTTAAGATTCGAAAAAAATTATGATTTATGCAAATACGTATATTTCTAAAAAGGAGCTACTAATTTGTTTGATTACTTTATTAATAGGTTTTTTCTCATTTCATATCATTAAATTTCATTTTTATTTCATATCAATAAAAAAAATTCTACTGAAGACTTGGCTGTATGGGCATAGTTCCCTTTGCCTACTAGAATGGGTGAAGAAAAAAAATCTCTCGTAGAAGACTAGTCAGCTAGTCTTCTATAATATAAAAATGAATCGCTGAATGTGTTGGTAAGCGCAAATCTCGAGAGCAGCTGAACCGATTTCGCTAATATTTTTTTTAGAATATTCCTTGAAGTACGAGGATGGTTCTCAAGGGGAGAAAAATTGAAAAATATATTTTAGAATCGACTGCGGTACGAAGTTCACTGGGTCAGCTAGTTTTTAATGAAATGAAATGGTTTTATTCAAAGTAGCACAGAAACTGCGGCTTACTGAACCTTACCATTAAAACTCCAAGTCCATTTTAAAATTTTGGAGAAAAAATTGACAAGAAAACTCCAAAATAATATTTTTTGAGTGACAAAACAACTCCACGGCCGGCGGCCGGCTGCTCACCTGGCGGGCGCGGCGGCCGGCGCCGGCTTGTGCAGCTGCGCGACCGGCGGTATGTCCAAATCGACGTCGCGGAATGCGTACACGTCCTCCGCCTTGATCTCGATGTCGTCAATGTCGACCGGCGGCGCCGCCAATGGGGACACTAGCGCGCCAACCGGCGACGAGCTGGGGTTGGCTGATGGAGATATTGTGAACAGGCTATTTGGCGTCATTATACAGGGCGTCCCGCGGCTATGCCACTTGGAGGGAAAGAATCTTTAATATTGTAGATCGAACATATTACTGAAAGAAGACATTGTTTTCATTTCAAAAACAATCTAAACTGCACTCATAGATTTTTAAATAATTACACGGTTGAACCGGAAATCGAACCCGCTACACGAGAAAAAAAATTACCGATCGAAAGGTTCATCATAAGGATTATTTTTTGCTATATTTAGCAACTTATGAACTTTAGTACTTATGATAATGACAGTTGTATGTCCTTACGGCAATGTTAGCTTTTAATTTTCCTGAACGAAATTTCACTTCAAACGTTAAAATTCATGGTCTTCCTTTTATTTCTGATAGTAAGTTATTGAGCAAAAAATAATCCTTATGAAGAAGCCTTCTGATCGGTGTGATAAGGCTTCAGGGTAATTTTTTTTCTCGTGTAGCGAGTTTGATTCCCGGTTCAACCGTATAATTATATGAAAATCTATGAATGCAGTTTAGATTGTTTTTGAAATTAAAAAAATGTCTTCTTTCAGTAAAATGTTCCATCTACAATATTAAAGGTAGTTTCCCTCCATGTGACATAGCCGTGGGACGCTCTGTATAAGAAATTTAGACACCCATTGGGTAGAGCATGGCGTTCTGGAACATTGCTGCTCACATGACATAATGTCTAAACCCGCTATTTGACTCTCTTTTCAAGTAAGTATTTAATGGTAAATATCTCTTCCATTAGTTCGAAAAATATTTTTAGTATATTTTTTGAGGACCTACCTAAAAGCAAAAAAAAAATTTATTTTAAAACTTTGCTTTGCTAAACAGCTAAAAACGCGTTCAGCCATTTTTGTCTACGGTTTGAAGACCTGAAGAATGGTAAACAAAGTGTGTCATTCAACATCTGTGAGTGATCTGTGGGCATAGTGAAATAACAACAATGCAACCATGATTTCATCGAGTTTCCATTCAAAATATAGCAATTATCATGATTGCATTTTTCAAGAATGCAATCATGATAATGGAATCAAAAAACATGCCAATAAAGATCCCCGGGAAGTTAAGGATTCGCGTACCGAGTGAAATAAACATACGAAAAAATTGGCTCAAACTTGCCCTAAGAAACTTGCCCGATACTTAATCGACTGAAATTCGGATGTATTTACGTGAAGATCACTTTGATGTAAGTCCCATAATAATCAATATCCACTGGCTCTGGCTGATAGTTGTTTGTTTACAAACCAAAGATGCTTTCAAGATGGCGGATAGCGTTTTCACCGTTCCGAATTAAAGCGGAAAATATTTTTTTAATTTCCAAATTTTGCAGTCATCCTACATACTTAGCAAAGTCAATATATTTCAGTTTCTAAACACTACAGGAAATATACATCTACCGTATCAAATTTGATACGAGTCAAGTACCGGGTTGTTCGATTATTTATTTATTTATTTATTTATTTATTTTATTAAGTTTACAAAACAGAATACAGTCATTACAAGTTCCATTTAAAAATACATCTGTTTGTGTTCTGGACTGCAGTCCAAGGTATGTAAACATAGAGGTTTTCAAAATTGAGAGCGGGATATGCAGTAGGTACTAACTTAATCTAGAACATTAAAACGTTTAACGTAAATGACATCACAAATAAGTTTAATTAATCATTCAACTATCGTGTGAAGCGTTGGATGAAGACGAGTTACAAATTATAGAGCTAATAATTTTAAAGAATTTAGAAAGATTTGGTTCAAATATATCAATGCTTGAAGATTCGGCGAACAGGTTGTTATAAAGACGACACATTCTGGAAATTGGGTTGTAATACGACGTGTTGTTCCTATACACGCGCAGGTAGAATGGTCTGTATTTTCGGGTTCTAAAATAGCAATTAATGTTAAGGACACTAACCAGGAAAGGGGAATCTATGTTAGAATGTAAAATTTTGTGGAGTAGTTTGAGATCAAGAATCTTTCTGCGATTTTCTAAGGAAACAAGGTTAAATTTTCGCAGGCGTTGTTCATAATTTGAAAGCGTTCGTCCCATCCCATGCCGATAAGATAATACTTTTAGCATTTTGTTTTGAATACTTTCAATACTATTGATGTGAACCGCGTAAAATGGAGACCATATTTGACATCCGTATTCTAAAACACTCCTTATTAGAGTCATATGTGCTAAGACCTGTGGTTCAATTTGTACCAGTTGATTTTTGACATTATGAGGTATGAAATGCCAAGATAACTCCTCGTTATCTTTGATCTGTTGTTCAATCTGTACCAGTTGAGTCTTGATATTGTGAGGTTTGAGATGCCAAGAAAACTCCTCGTTACCTTTGACCTGTTGCTCAATCTACACCAGTTGACTCTTGATATTGTGAGGTATGAGATGCCAAGAAAACTCCTCGTTACCTTTGACCTGTTGCTCAATCTACACCAGTTGACTCTTGATATTGTGAGGTATGAAATGCCAAGAAAAACATTTGACCTGTTGTTTAATGTGCACCAGTTGAATCTTGAGCTTGTCTGTGGGGTAAGAAATGCCAAGAAAATTCCTCCTTACCTTTGAGCTGCTGCTCGATCTGCACCAGCTGGCTCTTGATGTGCTCGATGGCGGCGTGCCGCGTGTCGGCCGCGCCGCCGCGCTGCTCTAGCAGCAGGGATAGCGTGGGGGGCACCCGGCGGGAAGGACTGATCGCGTCTGCGCAGGAAACAATCCAGTAAGAGAGAGGGAGAGAGAGAGGTGGAAAGGAGGAAAGGAGGAACGGAGGAGAGGAGGAGAGGAGGAGAGAAGGAGAGGGGATCGCGTCTGCGCAGGAAACAATCCAGTAAGAGAGAGGGAGAGAGAGAGGTGGAAAGGAGGAAAGGAGGAACGGAGGAGAGGAGGAGAGGAGGAGAGAAGGAGAGGGATCGCGTCTGCGCAGGAAACAATCCAGTAAGAGAGAGGGGAGAGAGAGAGGTGGAAAGGAGGAACGGAGGGAGAGGAGAGGAGGAGAGAAGGAGAGGGAGAGAGGTAGAGAAGCCGAGAGGGAGAGAGGGAGAGAGGGAGAAAGGTGGAAAGGAGGAGAGGAGGAGAGGAGGAGAGAAGGAGAGGTAGAGAGGGAGAGAAGGCGAGAAAGAGAGAGGGAGAGAGAAAGGTGGAAAGGAGAAAAGGAGGAGAGGAGGAGAGGAGAGGAGGAGAGGAGGAGAGGAGGAGAGGAGGAGAGGAGGAGAGGAGGAGAGGAGGAGAGGAGGAGAGGAGGAGAGAGAGGAGAGGAGGAGAGGAGGAGAGGAGGAGAGGAGGAGAGGAGGAGGAGAGGAGGAGAGGAGGAGAGGAGGAGAGGAGGAGAGGAGGAGAGGAGGAGAGGAGGAGAGGAGGAGAGGAGGAGAGAGGAGGAGAGGAGGAGAGGAGGAGAGGAGGAGAGGAGGAGAGGAGGAGAGGAGGAGAGGAGGGAGGAGGAGGAGAGGAGGAGAGGAGGAGAGGGAGGAGAGGAGGAGAGGAGGAGAGGAGGAGAGGAGGAGAGGAGGAGAGAGGAGAGGGAGGAGGAGGAGAGGAGGAGAGGAGGAGAGGAGGAGAGAGGAGGAGGAGGAGGAGAGGAGGAGAGGAGGAGAGGAGGAGAGGAGGAGAGGAGGAGAGGAGGAGAGGAGGAGAGGAGGAGAGGAGGAGAGGAGGAGAGAGGAGGAGAGGAGGAGAGGAGGAGGAGGAGGAGGAGGAGAGGAGGAGGAGGAGGAGAGGAGGAGAGAGGAGGAGAGGAGGAGAGGAGGAGAGGAGGAGGAGAGGAGGAGAGGAGGAGAGGAGGAGAGGAGAGGAGGAGAGGAGGAAGGAGGAGGAGAGGAGGAGAGGAGGAGAGGAGGAGGAGGAGGAGAGGAGGAGGAGGAGGAGGGAGAGGAGGAGAGGAGGAGAGGAGGAGAGGAGGAGAGGAGGAAGGGAGGAGAGGGAGGAGAGGAGGAGAGGAGGAGAGGAGGAGAGGAGGAGAGGGGAGGAGGAGGAGAGGAGGAGGAGGAGGAGAGAGGAGGAGAGGAGGAGAGGAGGAGAGGAGGGAGGAGGGAGGAGAGGTGAGGAGAGGGAGGAGAGGAGGAGAGGAAGAGAGGTCTCACGCCTGTATCCCAGTGAGGGAGGCAGAGACCAGGGACTGCCACTTGCCACGATCCTGACAGATCACCTTCGCTTCATCAACGTACTTTTTATCTTCCCCCTTTGCTAATACATCCCCTATTTGGTCGTTGTATGTCCGTCTGGGACGTCCGTTACCAGCCCTTCCACTCACACTCGCAATATATATTTGTTTCGTCAATCTTTCTTCCTTCATCCTCTCCTCATGTCCAAACCAAGGCAACATTCCTTTCTCAATTGTAGTCACTACATCCTCTTTCAGGCCACAACGTCCAAGTCCACGACTAGTAATGTTTACGTAAGAGTTGTATGGACTCACCGACTACACCGGCGGGATGCGGTATGTGCTGGGGCGTTGTCACCACGGGTGATGACTTGAGCAGTGACGTCAGCAGCGGCGAGGAAGGCGGCGCGCTCGCTGCGGGAGATCAGGCTTTATTGCTGGTGCTTAGAGAGTATAATCCCACTTTGTCATGTAATGGCAGTCGTTGAGCCATGTCAGAGGCCCTATGGGCGGATAGCTTCTGTCAGCGAGGCCCGCCACTGCGTTACAATCCTCCACCAACCACGTATATAGACCCGCTTTTTACTGCTCCGACTCTCTATGGTTTGCTGGAAGAAATCTCAGAGATAAGCTCGCCTTTGTACGTGTTGGTGCGGGGGCGCACATGCGCTCCAATCGCGCGCGCCGCTCCTCCCGCTCCCGCAGCCAGGCCTGCCGCCACGTGGCCTCTCTTTCCCACTATTTAGACAGTCTCACACCGGGCGCGGGGGCGCGCGTGCGCTCCAATCGCGCGCGGCGCTCCTCCCGCTCACGCAGACAGACCTAGCGACCTCTCGTTACCGCATTGTCGTGTCTAAGGTTATGTAGTAATAATCTTAGACATAGTCTCTTACCGGGTGCGGGCGCGCACGTGCGCTCCAATCGCGCTCCTCCCACTCAAGCAGGCAGGCCTGCCGACGCATGGCATCTCTTCCTCACTATTTACTATATAATGTTAGACTCAGTCTCTCACCGGGTGCGGGGGCGCGCGTGCGCTCCACTCACCTGCGCCGCCTCGCCCGCTCACACAGCCAGGCCTAGCGACCTCTCGTTTCTCCAGTTTACTAAATATCTTAGACAATCTCTCACCGGATGACTAATGGACGCTGAGCGGGGGCGCACGTGCGCTCCAATCGCACGCGGCGCTCCTGCGTAGTCGCTCCTCAGTTTACTAAACATCTTAGACAGTCTCTCACCGGGCGCGGGGGCGCGCGTGCGCTCCAATCGCGCGCGGCGCTCCCCTCGCTCCCGCAGCCAGACTTAGCAACCTATCGTTTCCACAGTTTACAGCATATCTCACACAGTCTCTCACCGGGCGCGGGGGCGCGCGTGCGCTCCAATCGCGCGCGGCGCTCCTCCCGCTCCCGCAGCCAGGCCTGCCGCCGCGCGGCCTCTCGCTCGCGCGTCCGCTTCGCTTGCTCCACGCTGGACCAGAGCTCGCGCACGCGCTCGTCGCTCGTCGCCGTATTGCGCACCTCCGCTATCTCTGTCTGGCGCGGGGAAAACAAATCTAATCACTTATTATTATAATAATAATTGGGTACAAATGCATGTATGCACACCCATTGTAATTTTAATGTCTAAATTATTTTATTTATGTTCACTAACACAGGTTAAGCTTATATTAATAACAATGGATCATTGGTCTGAAAAATACGTATATCAATATTTCTTAATGATTCGCGATACTCATACATAGTTATATATTAAACGGGTCAAATCGCGATTATTTATTAGGTAAAACTTAATTACCTTATTTCCCGACGTTTCGGCAGAAAACAATAACTAACATATAATTAGCGCAATAAAGAATTTAAATAATTATAATATTTTGTGTAACATAGCTGACATGAAGGAAGATTGACTAAACAAATATACTTATATATTACGAATATAAGTGGAAGGGCCGGTAAGTGACGACCCAGGCGGACATACGTCTACCAAATAGGGGATGTATTAGCAAAAGGAAAGACAAAAAGGACCCGGAACCGGCGTGCGTGCATGCCACGACTTATGAAACATCGATGAAGCGAAGGTGATCTGTCGGGATTGTGGCAAGTAGCTGTCCCTGGTCTCTGCCTACCCCTCTGGGATATAGGCGTGAGGTTATGTTGCGTTGTGTTCATAGGTGACATGTACTTACAGGTTACCCTAGGAGTCAGGACGCTACGAAGTATTATAAGAAAGCTGTGTACACATATTGAAAGTTACATTGTATGTTTTGTCAATTACTTACTCACTCACTCACTCACTCACTCACTCACTCACTCACTCACTCACTCACTCACTCACTCACTCACTCACTCACTCACTCACTCACTTACTTACTTACTTACTTACTATAGATAGAGTCTCATAGGAATAAAATACAACTCAAATAAAAATAATCTTTATCCCTCCATCCAAAAATTTGTTTCAATCAAATAGCAGCAATACAATATGGTGCAACAGAAGTGATTTGTGGACAGACTGGGTCCAAACTAGAACAGAGATCTGCATCTTAGGAGGTCAGGCCACCCAAAAAACTAGCACATTAAAGTATGAAACATACAGTACAAACGGCAGCCCAAATTACGACGTTCGTTCGTACGTTCGTCCGTCCGTCCATCCGCTCGCTCGCTCTTTCGTTCGTTCGTTTGTTTATTTTTATATGTACCTAAGTTGTTCGAAATATATGCTAGATTATTATTATTTTCTTACCTTCAAAGTCTGATACTGTTGGCTAAGCTCCGCCACATGTTTCTGTATCTCAGCGATGCGCTGCTGGGTCAGTCTCTTGAGAATGCTCTCCTGCGGAGTCTCGGCCGCGCCTTCTGAGCTGCGCTTCTTGCGCTTTGGCGTTTCCACATTCTCCAGTAGGGCACCGTATTGTGCTGCGCAGCTGTTTAAATATGGAGAGTATTGAGAAGTATAAGAAACTGGTAAAGGAGACCTGTGGTTGCCAACAGTAGTACTCATAGCTGCAACGCGTGATTTTGATGCAGCTTTTAGTAGTACAAATGCTAAAAGGACTACTATAACATCAAGGATTATTTAGATGACAATGATGTCTGGAATTAATGCCCTATTCATACAATGACTTTGTTTTCTAAGTTATGTACATTTGTGAAATCATAGTAGCAATACTACTCGCCGACGGTGAAGGAAAAACACCGTAAGGAAACCCTAGTGTCTGAGGTGTTAGCGTACCTCAGCGCTTGCTACGTACAATGGCCCAACTATGAGGCTAAGTGCGGAAATCTCAGGTCTAACTATGTCTGGAATTAAAGCCAGTACAATGCATGAGTTCTATGTGTTATAATAATTATGTAAGCTCTGTTAATTAAGGACTTTGAAAAGACTAAGTTTGGAGTTTTTTTTTCCATCTTTTCTCCAAAATTTTCTCTTCGAGCTGATGATGAGTTTCGCGCTACTTTGAAAAAAACCTTTTCATTTCATTTCAATAAGAAATATAACTGCAAAAACAGCTGCGGGTTAGTTAGTTTGACCTGTGGTTTCCAACACTAGTAATCAGAGCTGCAGCGCGTGATGTTGATTGCAGCGTTTAGTAGTACAAACTATTCCGCTCAAATATGCTAAGGAGCTAGTTCTGGGTTGTCGCGTCGACTGGGGCTGTGGCGAAAGGGTCTGAAAAATAAATACCAGTCTGCGACAGAAACGCGTTTCTGTCACACACTGGTTTTTATTTTTATTTTCTTGATTCTAACGCTCAAATCGTATCAACAGGCTGCAAGTTTATACTTTATGGAACAGTAGATGATCACATTGGCCTTAGCATCTACGTAATGCGCTGATTTATACACTGTCCAGTGGCAACTTCACTCACACTAGATGGGTGAAGATACCACTCGGATGCTGCAGTGCCTGGGACATGGTTTTCGATGGTGTACACTTGCCCAGCACCTATACCATCCTGACAGCTAAGTCGGTCTAGCCCACATACGTGCCGTGCCAACCAAGCCACGGGTTTCCTCACATAGTTTTCCTTCAACCGTTAGCGTGTGGTATTGAGACTACAAATTCTTAAATGTACATAACTTTGAAATTAAACAAAGTCATTGGTACAGGCCCGCACTGGGGATCGAATCTGGGTCTCTCGCCGTGGTAGCTCAGTGGGGACAATGGACTCGCAAGTATAGGATAAACTTTCACTATTGCACATGTAACTAAACAGGAATAATAAATTTAAATGTGAAAAATTATAATTTTTTCTGAGCTTCAATCAGGAGATGGTGCTCCCTCCCTGTTGGTTTCTGACAGTAACGCCCGCCACTGTCTTAGAATGCTCTACCAACCCGGACTTAACCCCCGTGGTGGAGTATGGCCTACCTTCCTGCGATGCAGGAAGAGACCCATGCTCCAGCACTCGGTACTTACGAAGGGCTGTATCATCACGAGAATCGGTGCGGGAGAATAGGAGTAAAAACACAAGTAAACAGGTTTGTTTACCTTTTCTGCGAATACCAGTCGGAGGGGCGGCTGGGATCGCCGACAGTTTTGAGGGCGCGAGAAACCGACATCCAGTTCTGGTCGCCGCTCGTCACGACGGCCGACGCCAGGCAGAGCTGCTCGCGAATGTTCCACGAGTCCAGAGGCACTCGCTTCAGCTGAAGACGCTCCTGAACCGAGCTCATTTTTGAGGTTATAGTCACTATTGTAGAGTGCTTTGTCTCACAGATAGGGTTTGTTACGAGTGAAGGCTTGTGTGTTGAGGGTTTTTCATTTCAGATTGTTCGTTAATGCTCTGCAACGCCAGTGAATTTTAGGCGAATTTGGCAACACGGAGAACAAAGCTAAAGTCACAGCACAAACAAACCACAGAGTATATAAACACACGAGTCACAGACCACTCTATCTACGCACAGACCCCACAACACAGACCAGAAAAGTAAAAAAAATGGTCACAGACTATATAAATATATATTATATTTTACAGATAAAATACCTACGTTTTTGTATAGGTTTTTCACAGTTTCACTGCATATGAAGGGATATCGCTAGATGGCGGTAAATCAGATAATTTCCTAATTTTAAAGTTCCAGATTTTCATAATTTTGCCTGTGGTTCTTATAGGGCCAGAAAAATTAAGGTACGCTCAGAATAATAAGGATTGGCAATAAAAAGTTCTTAGTTAATGAAATAGGTAATAGTGTATAAGTTGCTCTTAACGCCATCTATACAACTACTGGCAATAAAAAGTTCAATTAGGTAATGAAATTAGGTAATAGTGTATAAGTTGTTCTTAACGCCATCTATGTTCGAGTAGTAGAACAACTAGGTACTGGCAAAAAAAGTTCATTGAACTATTTGAAATCAACTTTGGTAAAAAAGAAACATAAAACATCTCGGTCTACTCTATGGTAAATTGCTGTCAGTGTCAAAAAATAATACAAAATCTCGTAACGCCGCCCGCAGATATTTAGGTAAATAAATGGAAACTCGAGAATATGTGATTATTCTCAATAATTGTGTGATCTTTGCGCCGTGCAGTGGAAATTATCAATACTGTACGAACAATAAAAACCATATGATTGATGGAGGTCCACACCCCGTGCCTTGATTTGTCGGGTAAGTATGTACCCGACAAATCAAGGTACATACCTATTAGGGACGTACTGTGGGGCCAACTTAGCTAAGTACTTCTCAGCTACTTCTTTGGAGATCAAACATGATGCATTTGGGGAGAAGCCGCCAAGAAATTCCATGGTGATTGTGCCAGGTGTGAGGCTTTCCAATTGAAGCGAGGGTTGGGGTGTAGCCTTGGGGGCGCTATCACGCTATGGGCCGAGGACTTAGAAAAATTTAGCAAATTTTAATTTTTTTTTGTTATATTTCTTTTTGCAATCGGTTTAACACGTTAAAATAGTACGTTTTGGTTCTTTGACTATTTCTTATAACATTGTTTTTTGTGGAGTATGTATATTGTGTATCGCGGTAATTTTCCTCAGAACCCCGACTGAGGACATAACAAAAACCCCAGGTCTTGGATCTTTACATGTTTTCGTGATGTGACTGTTTCTGGTTCCCATAAGACATGGTATCCTAGCGCTTCCATGCTTCGCAAGGCACATTAAGCCGTTGGTGCCGGCTGTCATATAATGGCAGTCGTTAAGCCATGTCAGAGGCCTTATGGGTGGCTTGATAACTTCTGATAGTAAGGCCCGCCACTGTCTTACAATCCTCCACCAACCCGGACTTGGCCCCCGTGGTGGAGTATGGCCTAACCTTCCTGCGATGCAGGAAGAGACCCGTGCCCCAGCAGTGGGGACATACAAGGGTTGATAACTGAAATGTTATATGTTGTATTAAGCTTCTTCTTCTTCTTCAGGCTATATTAGTCCACTGCTGGACATAGCCCTCCGCAAATGAGCGCCATAGCGCAAGGTTGTGCCATCATTGGGGGTAACGCTCATAATCCCCACGTTGGGCATGCGGGATGGGGATTGCAGTTTGGTGGAATTGTACTGCTTGAATTGTATTAAGCTTACTTCCTGTTATTTAAATTTCAATGCACACTTGCTTCTGTTGCAGATCAATGAGTCCATCCGTAATAAGAGAAACAGATGTATAATGGCTATCACAACTGAAAGTAATTCACAATAATATGAATGTTACTTTGAGGAAACCGTCAAGAGTTGATACAGAAGCATTTGTAAGTAAAACATTAGTAATTAGACTAGTAGAAAAGCATGAAACAAAATGGCGCAGCCCTGCCTTGACAACTTTGTCTGCGATTACTGCGACCGAGCTTTCACTCGGAAATACAACCTTCGGATTCACATTGACAACTGTCACCTGAAGACCGATACGATATGCAACATCTGTGACCAAACATTTGGCAGTCCAAGTGGCCTGCAACTCCATCTTAGCCGCGGCCACAACAGTAACGGTGGAGGGTTCCCAGAGTGCGACCTCTGCGGGCGGATATTCAAACGCAAGCAGAATATCGTCTCCCACATGATAACGATCCACCTGCAAGGCAGCGACATCAACTGCCTGCAGTGCGAGAAGAAATTCACAACGCAACGTAACTTGAAGCGTCATATACACCAGATACACAACCCGCAGTTCTCTTATTTGGAATGTGATAGTTGCAGCAAGATTTTCAAGGGCAAACAGTCCCTGATTGCTCATATACAAGCGACGCATAACGTCTCCAAGTACTCGTCTCAGTGCCACATTTGCCAGAAAGTCTACACAAATAAGAGGAATCTAAAGAGGCATATAGAAAGTTTCCACGGGGAACGTGGGGAGTTTAAGTGTCCACTATGCCCCAAGATTTATACGTCAAATCAGAGCTTAAGGCGACACTCTAGGGTACGCCACAGACCAGGTCACCAGCACCGGTCGCGGGTTTACTTCCAGAAGAACTTCACGTCAACATACAAGTTCACTTGCACCAAATGCAAGAAATCCTTTAGCCAGGAGACTTTGTTGAGGCAGCACGTTAAAAGTGAGCATTCGTTCAAAACGTTCTACAAATACTGCAAAGATAGTCTTATGAATCGAGAGCAGATGAAGAGAAACTACTCCATAGTTCAGAGAGGGACCGAGTCTTACGGATGTGAGTTTTGCGACAGTGCATTTTCAAGCGTGTATGAGTTGAAGGATCACATGAGGATTAACCACGACACAGAATACTCTCTTTCCACTTGTAATGTGTGCTTCAACAAATTCTACAGCAAGGAATCCATGTCTAACCACAAAAAGGTATGCTTGCCACCACCTGGCGCGAACTCCTGCAACCACTGCGAGAAGCTTTTTACAGAGGTTTCCAGCTTAGAATTCCACACGCGGATCTTTCATCCGCAGTCCCAAATAGCTGACTCCGACATTACATCGACGAATCAGGACGATAATGTTGAAGACGCCAACTCCATCTTCAAATGCGTGCAGTGCGATAGAGTATACTACAGCGATCGCTCCCTAAAACACCACATGAAGCTCAAACATACTACAGACGAGGCCGTTGAATGCAATCAGTGTGGCAAAATATGCAACAACAAGTATTACTTAGCCAGTCACATAAAAATCGTCCATTCAGACGACTCGTGGTCGAAGTGCGACTACTGCGAGAAACAGTTCAAATCTAAGAGGAATATCCGTCGTCATATAGAGTACACGCACTTGGGTATGCAAAGGTACAAGTGCGTGGAATGCGAGACGTTGTTCAAAGAGAAGAGGAGCCTCCGAAAACATGTGCGCACAAAACACGCTGAGTCAACAGCTTTTCCGCAGTGTCATCTGTGCCAGAAGAGATTCGAGTCGGCAAAGTCGTGCAAAATCCACCTGAAACTGGTGCACTCTTTCAACATGAACACCCATCCGTGTCACATGTGTTCGGTCTCATTCAACGCGTTCGATGCCCTCAAAATCCACCTCCAGACGAGTCACCTGGCGGAGGATGAGATTTACAAGTGCGAAGAGTGCAACTTAGTCTTCAAAGGGCACGAAAAATTCGAACAGCACAACGAATCCCACCACGTGAACTTAGTCCCCGATATCAAGCAGAAGGTCCTGCCGCGCTGTATCATATGCATGAAGGATTTCAGCACGAGAAAAACGCTCAAAAGACACATTAAGAAGTTCCACCTGGAGTTTGACCCTGACGAGCTGGCCACTTTCGGTTCGAGGAAGCGGGTCTTCAACGTCGACTGTGAGAACTGTCTCAAGAAATTCAACGAGGACCATCACCTCTGCGGGAAACTCAAGCATCCGAAAACGGCTACAGTTTTCACGTGCGAAGTTTGCCGCGCCTCCTATAACGCTCTGGAGTTCTCCGTTCAGCGTTACAGGCAGCGTAACTTTGAATGTAAGACCAAAATGATACTGAGCGAGTTGTGCACGGCCGAGATGAGTGACGGGGAAGGCGACGTCTCGAGTTTTGGGATGTTCGCCGAAGAGATGATGATGGAACCGGAGAGCACCACAAGCGATGCCATCAAGACTGAACCACCGGACGAGTCTGTGGTCAAAACTGAGCCGTTGTCGCCTTGAAACTGCATTTATTCCCTTGTTAGGCCGTTGGTGCCGGCTGTCAGGTTATGACAATCGTTAAGCCATGTCAGATGCTGTATGGGCGGCTTGATAACTTCTGACAGTAAGGCGCGCCTGACAATCCTCCTCCAACCCGGCCTTAGACTCCCGTGGTGGAGTATGGCCTAAACTTCTTGCGATGCAGGAAGAGACCCGTGCCCCAGCAGTGAGGTTGTGTGTCAACAAGAGTCGAGGTGGGACCACCAGACTGGTGGGCCGACGACATTGTGAAGGCGTCTGGGAAACATTAAATGAGGCTGACAAGGGACTGGATGGGTGGGTGTGACCGAGAAGCGGCCTACACCCAACAGTGGGCTCTGTTTATAGGCCGAGTATATAGATAGTAACCTAAAATAGAAATGTATCAGTGTATTTATTCAATGAATCGATAATACTCAGTTGCCTCAGTTCGTATAGATAGATAGATAGAGTATTCTGATGATATGTGACCTACCACGACCACGACACATTACTCCTGGCGTCACCTGGCACTTGCAGGCTTTAGAGCACAGACTTCGATTCCTATCAGACCAAGCTATGCGTTGCTACGGTCTTGAAGCGGAGTGATGAGCACATGTCAACTCTGGGCGTGCACTTCAAACTCCAACATTCCTGCATCGCGCAATCAGTGTTTCACATGACATAACATAAATATAACGTCCGACGTACGACAGTCGCTATGCGCTATGGCGCTCATTAGGGGAGGGCTATGTCCAGCAGTGGACTGATATAGCCTGAAGAAGAAGAAGAGTACGACAGTCGGACCGGCCGTCCCCAGGCATACTTTTATACCGGAAGAGCACGATCACCCGCTTTTAACAAAACTATAGTATATATAGTTTTGTTAATATATATACTATAGTATATTTTGAAATCCTATTAGAGGCTCAAAATTCCGCTCCTGCCGGGACCAGCCCTCCTATTACGTAGCACTCCACTATCGAGTTTTATTTAAGCATTAAGCATTTAGACGACTCCTAAGTGTCAAAAAAATTATGCATTTGACAGCCGGAGTAGCTTAAAAAAAGTAAAAATCAACGTCCCTCAACTCGGTGGACACTTACGTAATAATGCCCCTGAACCCGCGACCTCCGGCCAACCGTGCCAGCGCTCTCCCAACTGAGCTAATGGGCGACTCACCGGCATCAGTGAAATTTCGAACCTCTTTACACTATTCTCTGTATTACGTACAGGCAGCGACATCTGTCTGAAGTTATTTGCATCACCTTCAACTACTATACTAGTATAGTTTAAAAATTTAAGAGTATAATTAGTTATATTTTTTTTTATTAAAGCGATCTTAATCATATGCACCGTAAAGGCAACAAATAAATTGCCGTGGTCGTGGTAGGTAGCATAATAATAATATTTATTTTTAGAACACGCACATAAACCATGTTTCCTCCTTAAAGTTAGACGTGTATCCCACTATTTCTATAAAAATAAAACGCAAAGTGGGACTGGCCTTTTTTTTCCAATTTATATCGCATTATTTGAGAACCTGTGTAGTTCTATAGAGAAATGGAAATAGTAGGAGATTCTTTACCTGTATTTCTATCAATAGAAGTACCTAGTGGGATACACCCAAAGCTAACGAATACTTTTACAATTTGTAATTTTATCATGTATTGTGTTTCATAGATGCCTATTTATATTATACCTAAGGTGATCCACGTTATTCGGGCCTTTATTTAATCGAGAAAACTGTTGCGTAGAACTAAAATTCATGGTTTATCATGAAAATTCGATGTGATTGCAAAGTTGATTAAACCACAGATTAACAAGTAGGAAGACTGCTACGCAATGTACATAGAATGTTGCATAGAATTAAAATTCATGGTTTATCATGAAAATTCGATGTGATTGCAAAGTTGATTAAACCACATATTAACAAGTTGGAAGACTGCTACGCAATTTACATCGAATAAGCCTGTTTCAGCACAAGTTCTCAAATCGATTCATAGATGGCGCTTACAGGCGTGGCCATAGAAGAACCGGAATACGACTTTCAAAATTAATCTGCGCTGAGAAAAATTTGACAGACATGTTCTTGTATGAGCACGCCTATCGTCGTTATGTCTCCACTGCTGGGGCACGGGTCTCTTTCTGCATCGCAGGAAGGTTAGGCCATACTCCACCACGGGGGCCGAGTCCGGGTTAGTGGAGGATTGTAAGACAGTGGCGGGCCTTACTGTCAGAAGTTATCAAGCCAATAAGCCTCTGACATGGCCTAACGACTGTCATTACATGACAGCCGGCACCAACGGCTTAGCGTGCCTTGCGAAGCACGGAAGATGCCACTAGGGGTAGTCACGGGACGGTCACTTATCCTGCACCTGACCGCGTCTGTTGTTGCTTAACTCAAGTGATTGATTCCAATCACTCGGTTCGCCTAGGCCACGAGCGCTTATGAGCACGCCTATAAGTGCCAAAAAAAATATACTACACTATGTAGTGCTGAATTTGTGCTGAAAACGGCTAATTGTCATAATAAAGGAGACCATTAACGCTTCATACTAAGTTGGGCCCAAACATGAAAGTACCGGCCAGCGAAAAAAACTATTCGAAACGATGGGTCACATTGATTTGTTGATTTCATACTAAGATCCTAAAATGATACCTTATGTACTAGTAGACGTCAAAGGTAGGAGTGGGTCGTTGTCCGATTTTTCGACGACGAAACGCAACCGTTTTTTCTGGAACGAAAACAGGTCTTCGAAACGGTCCTCGTTCGCAACTGGTTTCATTGTATGCGAACGAGCAAGGCGCAGAGGACGGTCAAATGAGTGCGAACGAGACGAAATCACGAAACATCGGAAAAAATAAGTTGTTTTACACGATCTTCGACTGTATATTCATAGACATAAAGATTACTTTATTGTATCACAGACCAGAACGAGCAAGGAGCCGACGACGACGTCGCAATGATCTCATTACGTTCTAGGCTCTATTAATATAGCACTAAAGGACATATCCGCGTCAAACAATCTGAGGACTGGTCTCGCAACGAACAAACGTTGGCACTGCTCACTGCTTTAGAGTCGCTGGCACTGCTTTAGAATGAAACGTAAAACGGTCCTATCGTCGCGGAACACAAAACGGTCTTATAAAACGGTTCGTCTTTGCAACGATCACGCCTAGTCAAAGGTCAGGTTTTTCTATACATTTTTTATCACGCAGAACAGACGCTATAAGAATCCCTTTTTTTTATTTTGTAAAAGTGTTCAGGAAGACTCCCTACACAAACCCTAATACGTATATTTTATAAACATGTTACAATAATTTTTGGTCCAATGTATGGGAATATAAGATTTTCAATGTCTGACAGTAGCTAAACTGTAATATCAAATGTTCTGGACAATGTGCGTAACAGTTTGGAAAGGTTTTTTTTTCGTTGGCGGGCACTTTGGGTTATAGGCCCAATTTGAATGGTCTGCTTACAGATTTTAGTTTTATGATAGTAGGCCCAGATATCAATTTAGATTGTAAGCGATATTACTCAACGCTAGAAATCTCAATAAAACTATTTACATATTTCACGCGAAATTGCATTTTATTTAAAATAACAACGTTACTTGTATAAAGTTTGTGTTAAAAGAGCAATTCCTGAGACCTGTCGGGTGTTTTCTCGTGGGCCCTTTATTTTGTCCCGTTAACGGGACCACGAGGGATAGTTATCCCTCGTGGACCCGTTAACAGGACAAAATAATAGGACCACGAGAAAACGGCCGACCTGTCAGTTTCTCTTTTAAAACTCAAAATGGTGAATAACAGTTTTATACAAAATTCGAGCAATACCACTAAAGCCTTGATAAACAGTTTAAGTAATGGTATTGACTAGCACTATCATACAGTTTGTACAAATTTATTGCCTAGGCTTAGTTTTTTCTGGTTATTTATCGCTCGTGGACCCGTTGATGACGTATAACGGGACCACGAGGGATAGTTATGCCTCGTGGACCCGTTAACGGGACAATATAATAGGACCACGAGAAAACATCCGTAAATTATGGTTTGGTACAATCTTTAAGATCCGGTGCCAAGGGCAAAGAAATTGATAATTTATGTACAACGTTTATTTACACTGAAAGTACGGCGTACATTTTTTTTTATTTAGCTATAATATGACGAGCGATAAATTACTATATCTCAAGATGTTGTATAGGTATTATTGTAAATAGCGAACACTATAATATAAAAATAAATCGCTAAATATGTTGGTAAGCGGAAATCTCGAGAGCAGCTGAACCGATTTCGCTAATTCTTAGAATTTTCCTTGTAGTACGAGGATGGTTCTTACGGAGAGAAAAATAAAAAAAAAAATAAAGAATCGACTGTTAGGCGGTACCTACGAAGTTCGCTGGGTCAGCTAGTTGTGCATAAAAATGGAAATACATCCCAGTCAAAAGCCGGCTTCAGGTTTTCCTCCTTTCTCCTTTTAGATGAAAAAACGAAAATCATGTTTTTTAACACACAACATTTTGCAATATCAACGACGATAATTTACATTCGATTTGATCGAGCCCTAATTTAACATGTTACTGTACAACACATCAATCATTCTTCACAGCCTTCTTCAAGTGGCAATTCCTCTTGATCCTCGAATTCCCCACCGTCGTCGACTCCGACTTCCTGTTGGAGGCAAAAAAGGTATGGATATTAAAAGATAATTAGATAGATTAGATATTATAAACGCAAAAGTTTGTAAGTATCGATGGATGGATGTTTGAAAGAAAGAAAGAAAGAAAGAAAGAAAGAAAGAAAGAAAGAAAGAAAGAAAGAAAGAATAAACATTTATTGTCATGCAAGTTTTACAAGGCTTATATTACTTATAGTTACTTATCTAGACAGAACTTGGCTTTAATAATAAAAAAAAAACAGATGTTGTTTATTAGGTTCTATCAGTAGGAATGCATGACAATCGGACATACGCTCAGCATAAGCTGTTGGATATACCTATCCTAAAAACAGCGCTGATTTTCAGCGCAGCCCGTGTTACTAAACTAATACTTAACTATAATGAACTTAAATTAACTTATACTACCTATGTGCACGCAAGTAATATTTTAATATATGTGCACGCAAGTAATCTTCTTCTTTAAAATATAAAAATGAATCGCTGAAAGTGTTGGCAACCGCAAATCTCAAGATCAGCTGAATCAATTCCGCCAATTCTCCTTCAAGAACATTCCTTGAAGTACGAGGATGGTTATTAGGTACGGAAAGAAAAATTAAAAAAATGAAATTTAAAGAATTTAAAGAATCGATGATAGGCTGTTCGCTGGGTCAGCTAGTATTTTAATATTAGTTTGTTACCCTTTCACGTAAAAACTGCTGAAAGGATTCTAATTAAACTTTACAATAATATCCCACCGAAAACATTCTGTAAAAACTAGCCAAGTCTCGATGGAGCTGCCCGTTTATTTCTAAGAAGTAATAAAATCTAAACAAAGTCGTGCCAAGTCACACGACGTTAAGTATAATAATAAACAGATCGCAGTAAAGAACCTTAGACTTGGCACGACTTTGTCTAGATTTCATTAGGTACTTTTAGGGTTCCGTACCTCAAAAGGAAAAAACGGAACCCTTATAGGATCACTTTGTTGTCCGTCTGTCCGTCCGTCCGTCCGTCTGTCAAGACCCTTTTTCTCAGGAACGCGTGAAGGTATGAAGCTGAAATTTATATCAATTACTCAGGTTTACTGTCCCTTGAAGCTGTGAAAAAATCAAAAGATACAGCCGCAATCAAAAGATACAGCCGTTTATGCCGCAAATTTTCGACACTTGCAAGGGAATCAAAACCTACAGGGTGCTTCCCGTGAACTCAGAATCTTGAAATTTGGTACGAAGCAACGTCTTATAGCATAGATAAAGGAAAAATTACGAAAACCATAAATTTTCAGTTACATCTCATAATATATTTTTTTTTAATAATTTTAAACTTACTACCCATTTCCTCATAAACGCGTAGAGGTATTAAATTGAAATTCATACCAAATACTCAGGTCTTTAATACAGGTTTGTACGGAACCCTCGGTGCGCGAGTCTGACTCGCACTTGGCCGGTTTTTTAGAAATAAAACGAGCAGCTCCATCGAGACTCGGCCAATTTTTTACAGAATGTTTTTGGTGGGTTTTCACTTTTTTTTTTTTGTAGAAACGTAGGCATATTGATTTATTTTATTAGATTTTCTTCTTAAATAAATCAATCCTTCCCCCCCTAAATCAAGGGCAGTAGAAGAATGTCTTAAACGATTGTAACGCGGTCAGTTGCCACTTCGCCATATAAGGTTATCGGATAAGCAAAATGTAAGCGCGTTTTAAAATACAGTCAGCGCCATCTAGTGACGTGTGCGGGTGTCACCGCCACTCTTAGTACAATGCATTATATTTTAACCAAATTTTGAGCGACGTAATAAAATAAATAATAATCTTCTAATAGTTTGGTTGGGTTCCTGTGTTGTGTGTTCTGTCAGGGTCACCAGGTACTCAGGATCTTCGATTTTCCTGGTTTTTAGAGATTTCCCTTTATGTGGCCGTTAAACCCTAACTCTGTACCAAATTTCAGCTCTCTGAGTTTATGGGAAGTACTATTTCAATTTTTATAATTATCAGTGAGTGAGTGTCATAAATGCGAAACTTTGCTGTCGCTTAACTTCGGAACTAAAGGACCTACAGACTTGAATTTTGGTTTTTAAGTATGTGACTAAAGCTTACTGGGTGACGAAAAGGAGACGGATACACTTTCATACATTCTTCGGCCTGGATGTAAAAAGGTGAAAGAGATGTCAAGTTAGAGCTTATATATTAGCAAACCATCACGGAAAATACTGCGGATTTTGGCAATCTGAGAGCAGAGTTAAAAGAGATTTAGTAAAAGTGAGGCTATGCGACAAGCTGACAATGAAACTTATACTAGCTAAACTTATCCGTGTCCGTACAAGTTAAGCAAGATCGTAAGTCTGTAGAAGTAAAGCACTGGTTGGAGAATTATAATAACAAAAACAACAGGGAACACACTCAAAACGCACTAAACGATGCGAACAGACGAGTGATGATCATAGATTGAGTCAGGGAGCTGTCACGCCTGTCACTGTTAGGTGTTATCACAGACACAGATTAAAAATACAGTTGACAAACACGGATTAATACATACAGACAGACTAATCGATTAAAGTAATCGGCATCCTATTTTATTAGGGAAATAAACTTATTTTTAAGATTTCTCGTCTTCCAGATTGTGAACTGAGCTCATTTTTTATATTTTACAATAGAAAAATATAACGCTTTTTTAAACCATATCTCAACTATTTACAATCGGGCCCAGAAATCCCCGTCCCCTTTCTGCGTTCTGGACTTATCCAGTGGTTCTCAAACAGGGGCCTGAAAATGCGGCGAAATGGTTCCTGTAAATATAGTTACGCCAGTGTTTGCTTCACGCTCAACTTGGCATGGGCACTGCCATGCCCCCTGATAGCTTACACATCAGAATAACACATAGGATAACACAATTTATAAAGATATTGTGTGATTTGTCCAAAATATCACGAATAGTGTCAAGCAAGTAGAAAAAAATCTACCATCTGGGAGTGGCTCTGGCGAACGCTGCCAAAACCGCTAACATTACACTTAATATGCAATGACGGAAATGTTTAAAAAATCGTTAATATCCAGCACCAGACTGCGCCTGTTGTTGCTTAACCCGAGTGATTGATTCCAATAACTCAAACGACACTTATCGATTCGACTAGGCCACGAGTCCTTCTATCTACTTAATTGGCCTTTTTGCATCTACTTAATGAGATGATTTATACAGCGTCCAGTGGTATCTTCACTCACACACTAGATGGGTGAAGGGACCACTCCGACGCTGTAGTGCCTGGGACATGGTTTTATAGATGGTTTTTAGGCTTGCCCAGCACCTATACCATCCTGACAGATTAGTCGGCCTAGCCCACAGGAAAGACTAGTCAATACGTGCGGAGCCAACCAAGCCGCGGGTTTCCTCACGATGTTTTCCTTCACCGTTAGCGTGTGGTATTGCGACTACGAAAGGTTCGATCCCGAGTGCGGGCATGTACCAATGAATTTGTTTAATTTCAAAGTTACGTACATTTGCGAATTTGTAGTCCTTCTATACGTATATAAATAAAATTTAAAGTCCTGGCTGACTCACTCATCAACGCCCAGCCCAAGCCGTTGGACCTAGGAAGCTGAAATTTTGCACAGAGGGTCTATATACAATGTAGGCAAGGAATAAGACAGGATTTTTTGAAATTCAACCCGTGTGGGGGCGAAATGGGTTGCCAAAATTTGTATGGAATGTATAAAGAATGTTGCCTAATTTTCTTGAAACTTAAAATAAATTATACTCTTCAACACAATTGATCGAACACGTGTTTCGCCGTTTTTCTAAACTTAAACCCTTAAGGGAGAAAGGTGAATGGGGTTGCAAAAACAGTCCACGCGGACGGAGTCGCGGGCTAAAGCTACTGATGAATCACTAAAAACATGTTTTTTATTGAATGCTTACCTCGTACTGCTGGTATTCGGATATGAGATCGTTCATATTGCTCTCGGCCTCCGTGAACTCAAGCTCGTCCATGCCCTCGCCAGTGTACCAATGAAGGAACGCCTCATGGAACAAAGTAGGTACAGTACTACACATTATAAAAGTCCCTTCGGGAATCTACGTTCGCGCACACTAGGAAGAAGTGTAACGAAAGTACCCGAAGCTATAAGTACCTACATTCAACGTGATCTTTAACCGATACGGTTAAGGTGCAGAATTGTTTGCCGCAGCAGCGCTACCTATTTCGCTCACGCTAATATTGCCAAACTAATAGGGCATCTGCGCAGGTACATCCGCGAGACTTATTTCTTGTGTAGCAATGTAACAACTGATTTATTATATACATACATAACCATAACCTCACGCCTGTATCCCAGAGGGGTAGGCAGAGACCAGGGACTGCCACTTGCCACGATCCTGACAGATCACCTTCGCTTTATCAACGTTCATGTCGTGCGTGCGTTGCATGCACGCACGCCGGTTCCGGGTACTTTTTATCTTCCCCTTTGCATCCCCTATTTGGTCGATGTATGTCCGCCTGGGACGTCCCTTACCAGCCCTTCCACTCACATTCGCTATATATATTTGTTTCGTCAATCTTTCTTCCTTCATCCTCTCCACATGTGTGAATTATTATTATTATATAGAAATCTCTATTCATCATCAACCTATTACGTTCCCACCAAGGGGCACGGGTCTCTTTCCTGAGGAAGGTATAGGCCATACTCCACCACGGGGGCCAAGTCCGGATTGGCGGAGGCTTGCAAGACTCGTGGCTGGTCTTACTGTCAGAAGTTTTCAAGCCGCCCTAAGGCCTCTGACTTGGGTTAAAGACTGCCATTTATCGACGGCAGCCGGCACCAACTGCTTAACGTGCCTTTGGAAGCACGGAACCGCTCGGTAAAATGCCACTAGCGTTAGTCATAGACGGTTTCCATCCATGCACTGAACGCGCCCTGTGTTAACCTTGGTGATCGTTAAAGATCACTCAGGCAGCCGGGACTACGAGCGAATCTCTATTAGGTATTTATTAACAAATGTCTCAGACTGGGGATATTCTGGCCACAAAGAATTCGGAACCAGGACCTCTGGAAATGTACCAATCAGATACCAGCCCACCTAGAAATCCTGAATAGGAAATGGCGCTGGATAGGACACAAACTACGCCGTGACAAGAGATGCCTGACCAGACAAGCTCTTACGTACACCCCCTTGGGCAAACGAAAGAGGGGGCGGCCAAGGACCACCTGGAAAAGATCAATAGACCATGAGGCCAAGTCGATCGGCACTGGCTGGCCTGAATTGGAAGCTGCCGCGAACTACCGTCAGATGTGGACATTTGTGGGTGAGGCCTTATGCTCCCCTAGGAGTTAAAGGACTGAAGAAGATATTGAAATCTCTAACATGGTTTAACGACTGCCATTACATGACAGCCGGCACCAACGGCTTAACGTGTCTTGCGAAGCACGGAAGCGCTCTGAAGAATGCTACTAGCGGTAGTCACCGGATGGACCTATGGGTCCAGGCCATGAACGGCTTGATAACTTCTGACAGTAAGGCCCACCACTATCTTACAATCCTCCACCAACCCGGACTTGGCCCGCGTGGTGGAGTATGGCCTAACCTTTCTGCGATGCGATGCAGGAAGAGACCCGTGCCCCAGCAGTGGAGACATAAAAGGGTTGATATCGTATAATATATCGTTACATTGTAGGTAAATTTATAACTGTGTTACCCCTCCACATTATAGGTTTCTTTCTATTGAGTTTAGTTCTGGGAGATAAATCTAACCTAATCTTGCTGCGATGCAGGAAGAGACCAGTGCCCCAGCAGTGGAGACATAAGGGGTTGTGATCAAGTCGAATACTCCTCCCTAGAGACGGTAATAACGCTCACCTTCCTCCGAAACATGACGACGAACTGCTCCGAGATACGCTTGAAGATCTCCTGTATAGCCGTTGAATTTCCGACGAAGGTCGCCGCCATTTTTAGTCCGCGCGGTGGCACATCGCATACCGCCACCTTCACGTTGTTCGGAATCCACTCCACGAAGTAACTGGAGGCAAAGTCGAAAAATCATGGTCATATTCTTTTTTTCTGGCTGCGCGATACAGTGTTCTCTATGTATAAGCGAGTCTGAAACAAACAGTATAAAAAAATATTTCCAGCACAGACGGCCTTCTAATTCACGGCCAAGTCACAAAACATTAAGTATAATATAAACAGATCGCAGTAAGGAACCTTAGACTTGGCACGACTTTGTCTAGATTTCATTATATTACCTTTTAGAGATAAACCAGCACCTCCATCGAGACTTGGCTAGTTTTTACAGAATGTTTTTGGTGAGATTTATTTGTCTTCAAGCGAAATGAGACAACAAGTACTTATACTAGAGGCATTAATGACAATTTAAAGAGGCATTTATTTAACAACATATAAGTACCTAAATTAAAAATGAAGTCAAAAAGGTCTGTGCCTCGGCTTGTAACTAATGTATACTTGATTTTCAGGCAAGGCCATTTCATAAACTACTTAAATTAAACCCATCTGGATATAATTATACTAATTTTACGAACATGAAGAACACACGCGCATTAAGGCAGATGCAAAATCTTAACATATAGGCAAAGATAATATAACCACTATATAGTAGGTATATAAATCCCATCTACTACGGAAGGTGCCCTGGAAGGACACCAGAAGGCAAGGATGGTCTATGCAGCAGCCATATACGACATTTAATTTGACAGAGTTGACATGTCGCTACATATCTAAGCATGACTGACTCGTCATTGGCGGAAATATTCGTCCAAATTAGGACCGATTTGAATTATTAACTCAGGCCAACAAACTGAGAGTACGGTACCTCGGAAGCTCTCACCTCGAGTTGTGATCCTGCACGGAGAGCATCTGCTCATCCACCTCCTTCATGGACATGCGGCCGCGGAAGATCGCCGCCACGGTCAGGTAGCGGCCGTGCCGCGGGTCGCACGCCGCCATCATGTTCACGGGGCTAAACATCTGCGTCAAGGAGGGATTTCGACGTCATTCATCATTGATGGGGATTCGTGAATTCGGTAGTAGGGGCTGAACATCTGTGTCAAGGAGATTATTGACGTCAGACGTCTTTCAGTTCGGTAGCAAGGGCTGAACATCTGAGAGAAAGGCCTTTCTGTTCGGTGTAGGGGTTGAACATTTGCGTGAGACATCTTTCAGTTCGGCAGTAGGGGCTGAACATCCGCGTGAGTCGTCTTTCAGTATGGTAGTAGGGGCTGAACATCTGCGTGAGACGTCTTTTAGTTTGGTAGTAGGGGCTGAACATCCGCGTGAGACCTCTTTCAGTTTATGCTCCTGCTGCATGATGGCGATGCCTCTGGAGAGAGGACTGCATCTTTGAAGGCAGAGTCGTCGGCATCCATCAGAGGCGGTGATTTGATACCGCTTGCCATCCTGTTTTTGTTCGTCTGAGGGTCACCAATGTGAGGAAGGACACTATTTCTCCTCAACAAAGAAATGCTAAGAAGGATTTAGGATTCAGCAGGAATATAATTGCGTGTGGCAGAAAATTCGTGACAGCAAAAACCGGTTACTTGACGTGACTGTTTGTATGACACTTGTGTCGCGCGTCGGCGAGATTATTCTGGCCAGTACGCGTGAGGCGCGCGAAAGCTTCATGTAGGAAGCACAACAAGTTTGTTAGTAGGGGCTGAACATCTGAGAGAGGCGTCTTTCTGTTCGGCAGTAGAAGCTAAACAGGGCAGGCTGGTCTACCGAGCTGGTGTGTGCCCTACGTTACGTTTGCTAGTTCGATCATCCTATGTGGTATGTAGATAACAAAACAGTACCTGCTGCGTTAGTTCTGGTACAGTCAGGGCTCTGTAGGCCTGGCTGTTACGAGCAGTCAGCGGCGCGAAGCCTGAAAGAAGTCAAGCGAATTATTGGCAAGTCTGTGTCTCTTTAGACTACAAAAGTACTGAAGTCAATGAATAGGCGTGACGACAGTATGAAATTAATAATAAAAAATTAAACGATATCAGGGGTAAAGTAGAACAAAGTAAAGTACATATTAATAGGATTTAAAACACTGAGATTATGACACTGCTTTCAGCCATTTTTACTGAAACAACCATCTCACCGCGTGACGTCACGCTCAGGTTAACATTGGTAAACTACACCCGTGCTTTGTTGTCACTACTAGTGATTACGATGTTTACCTGGGTTACGTTATCAACCCTTATATGTCCCCACTGCTGGGGCACGGGTCTCTTCCTGCATCGCAGGAAGGTTAGGCCATACTCCACCACGGGGGCCAAGTCCGGGTTGGTGGAGGATTGTGAGACAGTGGCCGGGCCTCACTGTCAGAAGTTATCAAGCCGCCCATAAGGCCTCTGACATGGCTTAACGACTGCCATTATATGACAGCCGGCACCAACGGCTTAACGTGCCTTGCGAAGCACGGAAGCGCTCGGAAAAATGCCACTAGCGGTAGTCACGGGACGCTCACACATCCCGTACCTGGCCGCGCCTATTGTTGCTTAACCTAGTGATTGATTCCAATCACTCGGTTCGCCTAGGCCACGAGCGCTTCCCTAGGCCACGAGCGCTTCGGTTTACCTGGGTGTGACGTCAGATTCGACGCCATGATACTGCGAGCTTTTCTCCCACAGATTTAAAATAATTTTAGAAAATTGGCTTTAACCTTCGTTAATCTTTAGTTTATTACTGTAATATACTTAGGTTTTTTTGTAAATAATAAATGTTTGCACACATTATAGAAGAGGATTTAAAAATCTTTCGTCATGCCTATGCATGCATTGGGGACATACGAGGATTGAGAATTTAAGATTTAGGTTAGCAATTGTAAGCAAATATGTAAATAATATAGGTACTTAGATTTTAAATGTACCTAAATATTAATACTTATCATAGGACTAGTAAGAAAATGTGTTTACTCCTGAAAAGGAAGAATTTGGACATGTACTTATTTGTATAAAGCACCTGTAACTGTTAATGTTAGTTAACCCAGATTCAAGCAATAAAGTTTCATTTAATTTCATTTCATTGATATCGAACTTAATGATAAGGAAGGTCTTTTAAAGGGTCTAAACGGTCACACACCTGGCATGAAGAAGTGCAGACGCGGGAAGGGCACCATGTTGACGGCCAGCTTTCGCAGGTCTGCGTTCAGCTGGCCGGGGAACCGCAGGCAGGTCGTCACGCCCGACATCGTGAGCTGGAGTTAGAGACCAATATATCGTGAACTGGAGTTTGAGACCAATTTCTCGTGAGCTGGAGTTAGAGACTAATTTATCGTGAGCTGGAGTTAGAGACCAATTTATCGTTAGCTGGAGTTAGAGATCAATTTCTCGTGAGCTGAAGTTAGAGACTAATTTATCCTGAGCTGGAGTTAGATACCAATTTATCGTGAGCTGGAGTTAGAGACCAATTTCCCGTAAGCTCGAGTTAGAGACCAATTTCTCGTAAGCTCGAGTTAGAGACCAATTTATCGTGAGCTGGAGTTAGAGACCAATTTCTCGTGAGCTGGAGTTAGAGACCAATTTCTCGTAAGCTGGAGTTAGATACCAATTTATCTTGAGCTGGAGTTAGAGACCAATTTCTCGTAAGCTCGAGTTAGAGACCAATTTCTCGTAAGCTCGAGTTAGAGACCAATTTATGAGCTGGAGTTAAGAGACCAATTTCTCGTGAACTGGAGTTAGAGAGCAATTTCTCGTGAGCTGGAGTTAGAGACCAATATCTCGTGAGCTGGACCAATTTCTTGTGAAATAGAGTTAGACGCCACTTTCTCGTCAGCTGGAGTTAGAGATCAATTTCTCGTGAGCTGGAGTTAGAGACCAATAGGCGTGACGCCTGGGCGTTATCAAATTATCAAAGATTTAACGATATTAGGGGAAAGTATATTACTAAAATGCGCAGCGGTAGTGCATCTGTTTACTATGCGAGAGGTCCCGGGTTCAAAACCCGGCTGGGAACAAAAATAAAACCCCAGGTCTCGGATGTTAACATGTTTCTGATATCGCTGTTTCTTGTTCTCGCTATACAGGGTATCCTAGTGTGGAGCCAGAAGCAATGTATGTGCCTGTATGTAAATATTATGTTAAATTTTTAGCCTCTAAATAGGTTTTTAAATTTGTTCCTTAGCACGGGTTAGTGCATTTAAAATAAAAATAGTGTAAAGATTAGATTACCAATATTTTCAATAAAGTAAAAGATTATAATACTGTTTTCAGGCATTTTCACTGAAACACCCAATCACACCGCGTGACGTCACTCTTAGGTTAACATTGGTAAACTTCACCCGTGCTTAGTTGCGACTATTAGTGATTACGATGTTTTTTTACCGGGGCCTGACGTCAGATTCGACGCCATGACACTGCGAGCTGTTATCCCATAGAATTAAAATAATTTTAGAAAAATGGCTTTAACCTTCGTTGAGCTTTAGTTTTATTAGTGAAACATAGGTTTTTTTGTAAATAATAAAAATGTGAACATTATGGAAGAGGATTTAAACATCTTACGTCATGCCTACTTATTATATTCTGTAAATCCAGTGCAATCCATCGTCTGCGGAAATGGACTGTGAATATCAGAAAGAATATTTTGGAAGCGTGAAGCACTGAAGCGCTCGTGGCCTAGTCGACCCGAGTGATTGGAATCAATCACTCGAGTTAAGCAACAACAGGCGTGGTCAGGCGCAGGATGGGTGACCGTCCCGTTATTCGGTAGGTCGGTTAAGGCGGCTAATCCATGTTTTTAAGGAGCTCAGGCATTCTGCGGACCGGGAAACTCTGTTTATTGTATACCGCAGCCTCTCAGAGTCCATTATAACTTATTGTATTCCGGCCTGGGGTGGAGCCTGCAAGACTGCCTTGATTCGACTTGAACGGGCACAAAGAGCTATTCTTAAGGTGATGCAGTTCAAGCGCAAAGACTATTCAACTGCCCGGCTTTACTCCGAGTCAGGTGTTCTCACCGTAAGACAGCTCTATATACTCAGAGCTGTTTTACGTAGACACTCAATGATGCCTCTTGACCCCAAACTCTTCTTTAAACGAGCTGGCATGCCAGTATGTCACGTGACTGGCTGCCGCACTGCTTTTGCCTGTCGCCAGTTTATGGCTCTTAGCACCGTTTTATACAATAAAATTAATAAAGCTTCACCAATGTAAATTGGTGAAGCTTGACACTGACCAAATAAGAACTTAAGAATAAAATATCAAAATGGTTACAGAAACTTGATTACAGCTGCACTGAAAATTTATTGTCCACAATTATATAATTTATCTTTTAATTTCATTTAAATTTAATTTAATTTAATAACTTAAATTTCATTTCAATTTAATAACTTAAATTTCATTTAAATTTTAATGATGCATGTGATTTTATTGATTTTGCTTGATTCTGTCCTTTCCGCTGTTACGTATCTGTTAAAATATGTTGTTTAAGTATTAATACCAGTAGGAGAACCAACGATCCCTAAGACACAGGTTAGTTTAGGTGTCAGAAGTTCGAATTTTACAATGACACTGTGTACGAACAACCTCTGTATTTAGCTTAAGATAAAAAATTGTAGACTGTACAAATAAATATTTTTATTATTATTATTATTTTTTATTATTATTATTACCGCTAGTGGCATTTTTCCGAGCGCTTCCGTTGCTTCGCAACGCACGTTAAGCCGTCGGTGCCGGCTGTCATGTACAGCGTCGGAGTTGTGCCTTCACCCATCTAGTGTGAGTGAAAATACCACTGGACGCTGTATAAATCATCTCATTAAGTAGATGCAAAAAGGCCAATATTATTATTATTATAAGTGAGCACTTACTGAGACCAAGTGGTTGAGGTCTCCGTACGTGGGTGACGACAGCCTCAAGGTCCTGAAGCAGATGTCGTAGAGGGCTTCGTTATCAATGCAGAAGGTCTCGTCTGTGTTCTCGACTAACTGGTGCACGGACAGGGTGGCGTTGTATGGTTCCACCACCGTGTCGGAAACCTGAAACAAGCGGTCTGAACCGGTTAAGTAGGAAGCGCTGGTGGCCTGAAGCGCTCGTCGAGCCGAGTGATTGGAATCAATCACTTGAGTTAAGCAACAGCAGGCGCGGTCAGGTGTTGAATGGGATGGCTCTAGTGGCATTATTCCGAGCGCTTCCGTGCTTCGCAAGGCAAGCCATTGGTGCCGGCTGTCATGTAATGGCAGTCGTTAAGCCATGTCAGAGGCCTTATTAGCGGCTTAATAAACTTTTGACAGTAAGGCCCGCCACTGTCTTACAATTCTCCACCAACCCTGACTTGGCCTCAGTGGTAGGGTATGGCCAAGGCTTCCTGCGATGCAGGAATAGACTCGTGACCCAGCAGTGGGGATCTACAAGGGTGTATAACGTAACGTATATTGCAATAAGGTAAGATTTATTTTGTTTTGTTATTTATAACTTTGCATAATCTTTCAAAATAGTGAAGAAGATTATACTATTTTTATTTTAATGCACTAACCCGTGCTAAGTGCATTAAAATGAAAATAGTATAATCATGTGGGTACAGTGATATCGTTCCGATGTTAAACCTAACTGCAAAGTAGGTAGTCGGGGCTGTAAGTAATGCAATTTGCTTAAGTCAGATCTCGCTGCCTGTACGTAATACAGAGAGTAGTGTAAAGAGGTTCGAAATTTCACTGATGCCGTGAGTCGCCCATTGGCTCAATTGGTAGAGCGCTGGCACGGATAGCCAGAGGTTGCGGGTTCGAATCCCGGCATGGGTGAAATTTTTAGCCTCTAAATAGGTTTTTAAAAATAGTGAAGAAGATTTTTATGCAGAACAGGGAGTATTAGGTACACTCGTGTGCATTCGGCGAGGACCGAAGCCTATTCTAGAGTCCGAGGTATATTCTTTAAAGCTAACAGATTGTAGTATTTAACGGGTCTAATCGCGATTGTTTATTACGTAAAATGTAATTACCTTAATTCCCGACGTTTCGGCAGCGTTGCAGTCGTCGTGGTCTTGGGTAGACTGAAGTAGAATGTTTGTAAACCTTTTTCTACTTTAAAAACCTATTTAGAGGCTAAAAATTCCACCCATGCCGGGATTCGAACCCTCTGGCTATCCGTGCCAGCGCTCTTTCCAACTGAGCCAATGGGCGACTCACCGGCATCAGTGAAATTTGGAACCTCTTCACAATATTCTCTGCATTACGTGTATTCTTTTTCTTCACCACTAATGTCATCGTCTCTTAGTTTTACAATCAATCCCTACCTTGGGCGAAGGCATGACGGAGAAGGTGTTGACAATCCGGTCGGGGTACTCCTCACGTAGCTTGCTCAGTAGCAGCGTGCCCATTCCTGAGCCCGTGCCGCCGCCCAGCGAATGAGTCAGCTGGAAACCTGCGGGCCAGCACTCGTCGTCAGGCTATACTAGTCCACTGCTGGACATAGCCCTCCGCTAAAGAGCGCCACGTTGTGCTATCATAGGGGGTAATGCCCATAATCCCCACGCTAGGCATACGGGTTGGGGATCGCAGTTCAGTGGAATTGTACTGCAGGGGGCGCTGCTGCCTACCCCCCGGTTTGTGTCCCTTAGTCGCCTTTTACGACACCCGCGGGAAGACTTGGGTTGGTGCTATTCTCCAGGCCGACACACACAGCGCAGCGGGCCAGCACTCGTCAAGCCGAATTTACATTAGATAGACAGATAGAGAAATCATATAATTACATACGACAGACATACGTATACAAGGTGAAGCCATAGAATTGATAAATAAAATATTACTATTATTACAGAAATCTGTGGGCGCCTATATCTGCCTCAACTGCCCTGCCCTGTACCGAACTGTGCTGCGCTGTGCTACGTCGCCTGCGTTTCAGCATGCGCCCAGTCTTGGATCGGTCAGCTATTCAACGCAGTGGTTAAAAGTGGTTTATTAAAATTAACTAAATGCGACTCGACGATTTTTAATGATAGGGCCCCATCACAAAAGAATTTGCCACGGGCCCCACATGGTATAGTTACGCCACTGTTAATCATGGAACCTTTCACGCATACCTACATGTGTGTGCGAAAGTGGAACGTTTAGCGTATAGGTCTCACACATAGTGCATACGTTATTTCAGCGGTACCTGTTCGGAATTTCACTGAACAGAGTTCGCTGTAAAGATCTGAATGCTAACCTCTAGTGACGGAGAGGCATTTTAAGAAAAATAAGAAAAAATATTTATTATAGAAACAGTAGACACGCCATAACAACAAAACAAACCGAGAACATTACTAAAATATCGATACCAACCCTTGTATGTCCCCACTTTATTGTGAGAAGAGAAGAGACCTCTCTTCTCGTCTCATCCTGCATCGCAGGAAGGTTAGCTATACCCCACCACGGGGGCCAAGTCCGGATTGGTGGAGGCTCGCAAGACTAGTGGCCGGTCTTAATGTCAGAAGATTTCAAGCCGCCCTAAGGCCTCTGACTTGGCTTAACGACTGCTATCTATCAACGGCAGCCGGCACCAACTGCTTAACGTTCCTAGCGAAGCACGGAACCGCCCGGAAAAATGCCACTAGCGTTAGTCAAGTCCGTGGATTGCTAGACTTGCAAATGCCAGTAGCGTTAGCCAAGTCCGTGGTTTGTAAAACTTGCAAAAGTCTTGCAAACCACGGACTTGGTCCCCGTGGTGGAGTATAGCCTATACCTTCCTTTGGGAAGAGACCCGTGCCCCTCGGTGGGGACATAATGTGTTGGTGATGATGGATGATGGTAGAAGAGGAAGAAGGTGGTACCTTGTAGGCAATCGCAAGCTTCAGACTCCTTCCTGACGACGTCCATCACTGACTCGATCAGCTCAGCTCCCTCCGTGTAGTGGCCCTTGGCCCAGATGTTGCCTGGAACACACAGGATTTTGTAATGGTCAGAGTGGAGTTTTTTTTCCGCTGCCTTTTTCTCTACTACAACACTACGTAAGGCAGCGGCTTACATTTAACATTGTACATTGTCATTTTTTATTTAATTTTATTATTATTGACGTTAAGTTGTTTATTTATGAACTACAATATATTTCAAAAAACTATTCAGAGGCCAAAAACTCCACCCATGCCGGGATTCGAACCCGCAACCTCCGGCTATCCGTGCCAGCGCTCTATCCAACTGAGCTGATGGGCGACTCACCGACTTCAATATATTAATAATTTAATACTAAATTATTATTATTTGATTTGACATACAGCAGACAGAATGTAAATTATTTACGTGTTGAAACTTTGAATTGAAATTCAATGGTTGAAATAACATTTGATGGTCAGCCTTCTATTACGTGGGATTCCACTCTATCAAGTTAAGCATTTAGACGACTTCAGTGTTTAAATAGGTATGCATTTGACAGCTGGAGTAGATTAAAAAAAAAGTAAAAATCAACGTCACTCAACTCAGTGGATTCTTACGTAATAGAACCACATAGTTGAGTTGTTTTTCCCGCTGCCTTTTTCTCCACTACACTACGGCCCGAAGGCAGCGGCTTACAATTTACATTGTACATTGACATTCAGCAAATATTACACTATTTTTATTTTTAATGCGCTAACCCGTGCTAAGGACAAATTTAAAAACTAACTTATTTAAATTTAACCTCTAAATAGGTTTTTAAATTTGTCCGAAGCACGGGTTAGTGCATTAAAAATAAAAATAGTATAATCATGTGGGTACAGTGATATCGTTCCGATGTAAAACCTAACTGCAAAGTAGGTAGTCGGGGCTGTAAGTGATGCAATTTGCTTAAGCCAGATGTCGCTGCCTGTACGTAATACAGAGAATAGTGTAAAGAGGTTCGAAATTTCACTGATGCCGGTGAGTCGCCCATTGGCTCAATTGGAAGAGCGCTGGCACGGATAGCCAGAGGTTGCGGGTTCGAATCTCGGCATGGGTGAATTTTTTAGCCTCTAAATAGGTTTTTAAATTGGTCCTTAGCACGGGTTAGTGCATTAAAAATAAAAATAGGATAATCATGTGGGTACGGTGATATCATTCCGATGTAAAACCTAACTGCAAAGTAGGTAGTCGGGGCTGTAAGTGATGCAATTTGCTTAAGGCAGATGTCGCTGCCTGTACGTAATACAGAGATACTGTAAAGAGGTTCGAAATTTCACTGATGCCGGTGAGTCGCCCATTGGCTCAATTGGAAGAGCGCTGGCACGGATAGCCAGAGGTTGCGGGTTCGAATCCCGGCATGGGTGAAAATATTTATTCTCTAAATAGGTTTTTAAATTCAGCAAATAGAATGTAAATTCTTTACGGTAAAATATTTTTTTGATTGTTTTTTTAAGAATAGGAATAAAAATAATTTTATTGCCATTCACAAGCTAGCTTAAAATTATCGTTTAAACATTATGTATCATCTTATTTATTACTAGTCTATACTATTTTTTTTATTTTTAATGCACTAACCCGTGCTAAGGACAATTTAAAAAAAGCCTATTTAGAGGCTATAAATTCCACCCATGCCGGGATTCGAACCCGCGACCTCTGGCACGGACAGCCGGAGGTCGCGGGTTCGAATCCCGGCATGGGTGGAATTTTTAGCCTCTAAATAGGTATTTAATATTACTAGTCTAGTGAGGCAAAAGGAAACGACTCAGCTAATGCTATCACGGCTCGTAAGGTGCGTGCAGCGCTGATTTTCAGTCATTCCTAGTCTACTAGTCTTTTCAAAGTCCTTAAATTTTTATTCCAGTGTACATCGTTATCAACCCTTGTATGTCCCCACTGCCGGGGCACGGGTCTCTTCCTGCATCGCAGGAAGGTTAGGCCATACTCCACCACGGGGGCCAAGTCCGGGTTGGTGGAGGATTGTAAGACAGTGGCGGGCCTTACTGTCAGAAGTTATCAAGCCGCCCATAAGGCCTCTGACATGGCTTAACGACTGCCATTATATGACAGCCGGCACCAACGGCTTAACGTGCCTTACGAAGCACGAAAGCGCTCGGAAAAATGCCACTAGCGGTAGACACGGGATGCTCACCTATCCTGTACCTGACCGCGCCTGTTGTTGCTTAACCAAGTGATTGATTCCAATCACTCGGTTCGCCTAGGCCACGAGCGCTTCAGTGTTTACATATTTTTTACAAAACTCATGCATTTTACATGCTTTAATTCCAGACATCGTTGTCATCTAAATAATCCTTAATATTATAGTAGCCCTTTCGGCACGAAGTGTACTTTACATTTTTTGAACCGCGTGTCAGTCGAACTTAATATATCCCACGAAAAACATTCTGTAAAAACTAGCCAAGTCTCGATGGGGGTGCTCGTTTATCTCTAAAAAGTAATTAAATCTAGACAAAGTCGTGCCAAGTCTAAGTTTCCTTACTGCGATCTGTTTATTATTATACTTAAATGCTGTGTGACTTGGCCGTGATTAGATGTCAGTCTGTGCTGAAAAAAAAATTATACTGTTTGTTTGCGGCGAAATGGTTCCTGTAAATATAGTTACGGCAGTGTTTGCTTCGCGCTCGACTTGGCGTGGGCACTGCCGTGCCCCCTGATCTTAAAGCTACTACAGATGATCAGCTCACCAGCGCCGCTCTGCCCAAAGACGAAGTTGTCAGGCCTGAAGATGGCTCCGTAGGGCGAGGAGCGGATGGCATCCATGGTGCCCGGCTCCAGGTCTACCAGGACAGCCCGCGGCACGTACCGCTTGCCTGGAAATGCACACCGTTGTACAATACAACATGCTGTGTGGTGTCGGCCTAGAGAATAGCACCCTACCAAATTCTTCCCGCGGGTGTCGTAAAAGGCGACTAAGGGACACAAACCGGGGGGTGGGCGGCAGCGCCCCCTGCAGTACAATTCCACCGAACTGCGATCCCCAACCCGCATGCCCAGCGTGAGGATAATGGGCATTACCCCCCAATGATGGCACAACCTTGCGCTATGGCGCTCATTAGGGGAGGGCTATGTCCAGCAGTGGACTAATATAGCCTGAAGAAGTACTATACAATACGTTAACGACTCGGTTGTGTTAGTTTTGAGCTACAAATGAGGTTTTGTTCCTCATGTCGTTCTTGTATTGTATTCAATAAGACTACGAGTAATTTAAAGTTGTATACTCCTGTAAAGGTGTTTCACTCTGAATTATACATTAGAATAAGTAGTTTTTAAATGAAATGTGAAAATACTGTTGGAGTAGCTAATAAATAATAATAAGAAATAATTAAAGGTCATATCTGTAAATTTATAACTCTATGTGAGAGATGAGGGATTCCGACAATTACCGAGGTTGGCCGAATCGTTACCTGATTTTAATCGCACAGTAAAGAGGTTTAACAGGCAAAAACCATACTATTTATCATCATCATCAAACCATTATGCCCCACCGAGGGGCACGGGTCTCTTTCCTAAGGAAGGTATAGGCCATACTCCACCACGGGGGCCAAGTCCGGATTGGTGGAGACTTGCAAGACTAGTGGCATATATGTAGTTGAATAAATTATTTCTCTCTCTTGTTATTTTGTGTAAATATGGGTCTTGTAACCTGAATTAAATATATTTAAGTTTTCATTTCGTTTGTATCATCACGGTCTCACCGTCTTCCGCTTCGTTGTAGTAGACCTGGATCCTCTCCAGCTGCAGGTCGCTGTCGCCCTGGTAGTGGCCAGTCGGGTCGATGCCATGCTCGTCGGAGATTATCTCCCAGAACTAAACGTAATAGAAAGATACTTTCAATGTTACACAGGTATAAATATACCTGTAATAAATTTACCAATAACGTAACACAGATATAGGTAAATTTACCTACACAGGTATACATTTTACCAATAACGTATCACAGATAGAAATGTACCTCTAATGTAACACAGGTAGTAATTTTCCTCTAATGCACTCGTAACAGGTATGAATTTATCTATAATGTAACACAGGTATAAATTCACCTATTATGTAACACGGATTTAAATTTACATTATAACGTTCGTTATATCGTTATCAACCCTTGTATGTCCCCACTGCTGGGGCACTGGTCTCTTCCTGCATCGCAGGAAGGTTAGGCCATACACCACCACGGGGGCCAAGTCCGGGTTGGTGGAGGATTGTAAGACAGTGGCGGGCCTTACTGTCAGATGTTATCAAGCCGCCCATAAGGCCTCTAACATGGCCTAACGACTGCCATTATATGACAGCCGGCACCAACGGCTTTACGTGCCTTGCGAAGCACGGAAGCGCTCGGAAAAATGCCACTAGCGGTAGTCACGGGACTCTCACCCATCCCGTACCTGACCGCGCCTGTTGTTGCTTAACCAAGTGATTGATTCCAATCACTCGGTTCGCCTAGGCCTCGAGCGCGCTTTAAATTTACTATGTAACACAGGTATAAATGTATATCTAATGTAACATAGGTATAAATTAACATTCGTTGAAAGAGCGGACCTCTCCTAACAGGAGAGTCCCAACTCCTGTCAAATGCATTCTGTTCATGAAATAAAAAAAAAAACTAGTTTTTTGTAAGAGAAAAAAATCGACTTTTATTTGTATTGCCACAGAAACAGAGTTACCAACAGTGAGTGAAACAACATCCAAGAAAAGAAAATCCCACCAAAAACATTCTGTAAAAACTAGCCAAGTCTCGATGGAGCTGCTTATTTATCTCTAATAATACTTATGTATAGGCAAGCCTGAAAAAAACAGATAAAAAAAATATTTCCAGTAGAGGCGCCCTTCACCGGCCAAGTCACTATAATAATAAAGAAATCACAGTAGGGAACCTTAGACTTGGCACGACTTTGTCTAGGTTTCATTACTTTTTAGAGATAAACGAGCAGCTCCATCGAGACTTGGCTAGTTTTTACAGAATGTTCTTGGTGGGATTTCACTTCTTTTTGTAGAAACGTGGGCATATTGATATATTTTAATTTAAATAAAAATAAAATAATAATTTTTATTACATTTTCTTATAAAATAAATAAATTTCTGCGTTCTGGTCGTCTCCAGAGGTTCTCAAACAGGGGCCTGAAAATGCGGCGAAATGGTTCCTGTAAAGATGGTACAGCAGTTTTTGCTTCGCGCTCGACTTGGCGGGGTCACTGCCGTGCCCCCTGATGTAAACCAATGTTTAACCAATGAGACTAATGATAACCTAAAACGGAGTATATGTTCGTGAAAACAAACAAATCGTCTCAATGAAAAATCTAAAAATAAATTCGCAATGTTGACCCATATCCACTAAAGGGCGCAATGAATCTGCCTACCTTAGATCCGATCTGATTTCCGCACTGGCCCGCCTGCAGATGCACTATTTCACGCATTTTCACGAAGAATCCACTTGAAAGAATTTCCGGAAAGACGTTTCATTCAGTGCGTGCTACTCAGTGAAAGTTATTTTTGGCGCGCTACGGCCGACGTGCGTAGGAGTCGGGCGAGTAAAGCTTCGGCTAGGCAAAAAACATATAGAAATCGGCAGTGGGGCTGAGCTAATTATTGAATCGACGTTTCAGTCCATTTCTTGTGTTTATTTAAGCACAGTTGTTATGATTTTTGCGTAAAAAGTGACTTTGTAATTCAATATTTGGTAGCCGAAGTACGTCCATGATTTACAGGGCATTATGGTATAGGAATGGTTACATTGTATGTAGGTATGTGACTCGTAAATTATTCTCGATTCTATGTTCCGTAATAAATCGTTAATCGATCGATACATTTTTACAAAATAAACGCTCTATTCGATTATATAGGTCCGAAAATCTGACGGAAAAACATTTTCAAATTCTATTTTATTATCTACTAGCGGCCGCCCGCGTCTTCGTCCGCGTGGATTTCGGTTTCCGAAACTTTCAACCCCTATTTCATCCCCTCCCAGGTCGAAATTTCAAAAACTATAGACCAAGTTGTTTTTTATTTCTTATCAAGTTCCTAAATAAAAAGTTTCATGGTTTTATCCCCAAAAATGACGAACTCCCATACGAACTTTCAACCCTTATTTCACCCCCTCACTGGTCGAAATTTCAAAAACGCTAGAACAAATGTTTAATTATTTCCTATCAAGTGCTTAAATATAAAGTTCATGGTTTTATCTATTAAAATTAATAAATCCTATACAAACTTTCAATCTCTATTTCAACGTCTTCATCCCTTTTTTTCGCAACAAAAGGTAGCCTATGTTCTTTCTCAGGGTCTAAAGATTGTCTGTGCCAAATTTCATCAAAATCGGTTGAGAGGCTTAAGCGGGAAAGCGTAACAGACAGACAGAGTTACTTTCGCATTTATAATATTAGTAGGGATTTTGCAAGAAGTTCCCTATAATGCCACTAGATGGCAGTTAATAGAATAGGAGAGGAAACGTTACAATAAAAACAAAACGTGTTTTTTACGACAAAAATAAATTGTATAAATAATCTTTTTCACTTTTACTTTTAGTACATATATAGTCACGTGGTACTAAAACGAGCCATACAAATCGGCCTTGGACTATACGTCACTATCTGACGTAATACCTTACAAATCTTACAATGTATGAAGCGTTTATTTTAAATATAAACGCTTCATACATTGTGTTTGTATTAAATATAATAAACGCTTCATTCACTCAAATTTTGAGTTATTGCGTAAAATAATGTTTGTATTTTTATAAGACAAAAATTACAATTCAATGAAAAAACGCAATCTAATAAGTTTTTTTATTATATTTCAAATTTTTTGTGATACCAAAAACCTCGGCCGAAAACCTCGAAAAGAAATATTTTTATTGTTTTATTTTGTAACTTTTCCGGTATTTCTAAAATGTCTTCTATGGCACAAAAGAAAAATCATATCACTCCAATCTATAATAATCTATCTCCACGTTTATAAACAATGTAAACAAAAAAAAACCCGACATACTGAATTACAATTACTGAAACACAAAAAAAAATTTTTAGGCACCATCTGGAGGACACGGGAGGCAGATGGTGAATGCTTATGCATAACAGCAAGGACCTGGCCGTGGGACTCAGAAGAAGTGCGCCTACCCACTAAACATCACCTTCGGATTGGTTTTGATCCTAAGGACCCCTAAACCCACATCGGGAGCGACCCCCCTCGAGGCCGAGGAGGGCGCACAGCGGAGCTCCCTAGAGGAGCGTCCGCTTAGAAGAGTTTGTTACATTACAAATGCTAGAAGGGAGCAGTGTCCCCACTAGCGGGGACACTGGCGGGCGGGGGCGTGGGCCGCGTCTGACTGGGACCGGGCCTCTAATAGGTGGTTCAGATCAGGCGAACAAAAAATCAAACCACAATCAGACTGCTGAATTTTTATATACGAAGCAGGCAGGCAAGGCGGGCGGGACCTAAATTCGCTATCTGGCAACCCTGAATCGGGCTGGCAATGGCAAGTATGGCAACACTCGCTTGTCAAGCTAGCAAGCTGTCACTTCAATAGGATGGCGAAAATCACGTAAAAATTCTTGTAATTTCGTCGAATAATATTGTATTTCCCTCGTAAAATTGTGTTTTTAGTACACCCAAGTTGTACCTGCAGGCTGCCGCAGCCATATTTCGCTAAAATTCAATCCTGCCTATCGAGGGCGAGATGCCTTGAGTAGGCGGACAAGTTCTGTTGTATCTTGTATGGTACAAATCGCTATCTTAATCCTTTTTTTTTGTTCTCTTGTCATCATTTGTGCTGTTCGGACTGTTGTGAGGAAACCTTCCCGAGGAACTAACAAAAATTTAAGGTGAGTTGGTGAAAATTATAGTTTGTGTCTGAAATTTTGTTCCTTTCTTGCATTGTATGTACCCATAGTAAATCGCAATTATTTATGCAGTAGGGCGTTATTGAGTGAACCAAAAACATTTGTTCTTGGAAATAGTTCACCTGCTACATAACTACAGAACTCTATGTACTATGTACCTATTTATTGCACATTGTGTATGTATTGCTAAGGCCTTATTTATAAAAAAAATCACACCAAAAACGCTCAGTGAAATAGTCTGTGGTGTAAATTTTATAAGAAAAACAAGTACAGTGCGTTCACATTAACTTGACGCGTGAGAGAATTGGTAACAAGGACATAACATGTGAATTAGCTTTTGGACCTAATCGGAAGATGGTTAAACAAGCCCTCAATCCTTTTATTTTCCCCAAGTAATGGGAATGATTTCTTATTTAACATGGTAACAGTAAACATCTCAGTGTTACCAATTCTCTCACGCGTCAAGTTAACATGAACGCACAATAGTCACAGATTAAATAAATAGACTCAGGGAATAAGGTTTTTATAGATAAGACTTTTAGATAGAATACATAGTAAGCATGCATCATAGCAAGGACACCAGAAAAACCTTTGGCTTTGCATAAATAATAAGTACCATACATTATTTATAAGTTTACTCCTATAGTAGTAAAAAAATATTGAGTGATACGGAAAGGCCAATATGCAACCATTGCATATGTGAAATTGTGGGATTGAAACCCGACAAGTACCTAAGACTTTGTTTACTGAGTTGTTTACACTTAAAAATAAAAATAGTATAATCATGTGAGTACAGTGATATCGTTCCGATGTAAAACCTAACTGCAAAGTAGGTAGTCGGGGCTGTAAGTGATGCAATTTGCTTAAGCCAGATGTCGCTGCCTGTACGTAATACAGAGAATAGTGTAAAGAGGTTCGAAATTTCACTGATGCCGGTGAGTCGCCCATTGGCTCAATTGGTAGAGCGCTGGCACGGATAGCCAGAGGTTGCGGGTTCGAATCCCGGCATGGGTGAAATTTTTAGCCTCTAGTTAGTTAGTTAGTTAGACCTGAGATTTCCGCACTTAGCCTCATGATTGGGCCATTGTACGTAGTGGAGCTGTTCTTTAGCCTCTAAATAGGTTTTTAAATTTGTTTACACTTGTGAATTTTTAGCACTATCACTTGCTAACTGTTAAGGAAAACATATCAAAACGCACCAAGTCACTGTTACATATTAAATACTAACCCTAGGCTAAGTTCTATATTTATTGCTACTAATATAATACTGGACCACATTGTCTGTAAATAAATTGAAATAATAATAGCGGAGAAACCTCACTTTCTGAGGTAGTTACATACTTCAGTGCTTGCAACATGCAAGGGCCCAGTGAAAGGCCACAGGTGTAGAAATTTCATGGTCTACCGTATCACCATAACATTAAAATTTATAAGAAAAATGGTGGTTTTTTTCTTAAGTAATAGACTAGATAAACCATTTGACAAGTACAGGGAAGTGATATACACGCATCAGCTAAATGCTTCTTCTGTATTAACTTGTAGTGTTGTAGAACTTTTATAAATGATAAAACTGGAATGACTTCAACTTTTTGAAAACCTATATAGAGGCTAAAAATTTCACCCATGCCGGGACTCGAACCCGCGACCTCTGGCTATCCGTGCCAGCGCTCTTTGCAACTGAGCTAATGGACTCACCGGCATCAGTAAAATTTCGAACCTCTTTACACTTTTCTCTGTATTATGTACAGGCAGCGACATCTGGCTTAAGTAAATTGCATCACTTACAGCCCCGACTACCTACTTTGCAGTGAGGTTTTTACATCGGAATGATATCGCTGTACCCACATGATTATACTATTTTTATTTTTAATGCACTAACCCGTGCTAAGGATAATGCAAAATTCAACTTTTTGCTTTATTTGAAGTGTTTATATATATTATTTATAACTAGCTGACCCAGCGAACTTCGTACCACCTAACAGTCGATCCTTTAATTTTTATTTATTTTTCTCTCCGTAACAACCATTCTCGTATTCAAGGAATATTCTAAAAAAAAGAATTAGCGAAATGGGTTCAGCTACTCTCGAGATTTGCGCATACCAACACATTCAGCAATTAATTTTTATATTATAGATTTAACATAAAACTGGATAAAACAGAATGGCAGGTAAAAATAGTCCGGTCTAATCAAGATGTGAAGCAGTAGGTAATGATGTAAATGAGGGAAATCTCGAAAATATGTTACATAATTTGAAATTTTTGAAAATGATTTATAATTAAAAAATATAAAATAATGGTGTAAAGAGGTTTGCACTGTTACAAACTAATAATAGAAATAAGTCTGTTGGCTGAGGAATGCAATTGTTTATTGTATTTTGACTCATCATGAGGGAGTTGCAGACAGTGGTCTGACCCATAGATAAGTATATTTTACTGGTCTCACCTCCCAAACGCTATTCAATCTTTAAAACAATCTGATTAAAGTCTGGCGACTGACAGCAGATGCAATAAGAAAAAAAAACAAATAATTTTGGACTAATTTCAGGTGGTATTTAGGTGGCAAAAAATTAAGGGGTAGAGAGTGTAAAAGATGAGAAAACAAAACCGCAGGTCTTACCTGGAGACGAATCACACAGGATAGGAAACAGATAGGAATCATGTTTTTATTTATACATACAACCGTAATACTTTGAAGAATTTCCATTTCATAATTATCATAGTTACAAAGAATACATTGAATCTACAATATAATTTTCTATGTGACCGTATGATATCAATTAAAATCTTGCAGCAACAATGGTTTTGTTTTCAATTGGGCTTAAAAAAATCAATGTTTTGCCTGCCACGTCTGTTTAATGTTTATAATCAAGGTTAGAAATTATCAAGATAATTAGGCTGCTTGATAATTATCGGATAATTATCACCCGTGTAAGAAATTAATTTGCTATATTGTTTCATAACAAATACATTACAATTTGGCCAATTTTAACAAAAACAAATACTTCAGCCAGATGTCGCTGCCTGTACGTAATACAGAGAATAGTGTAAAGAGGTTCAAAATTTCACTGATGCCGGTGAGTCGCCCATTAGCTCAGTTGGATAGAGCGCTGGCACGGATAGCCAGAGGTCGCGAGTTCGAATCCCGGCATGGGTGGAATTTTTAGCATCTAAATAGGTTTTTAAAAACAAATAAATTTTATGATTTTTATTTAAAATCCAACAGGAATTAACATTAATTACAGTAAAAGGGTCCATAAGATTCGACATTCTTAATATATATATTAAATTGGATTGACCAAAGATGCCAAAGGAATATCTTCATCCGATGATGATTCTATTTCCATTGGCTGTGTAGCTGCTGTAGCTGCAGTAGAACTTATTTGTTGACCTAATCCTAATAGCCAACTAAGATCTTGCTGCTTGGTTTTGTTTGCTTTGCATAAACGAAATTTATGTTATTATCAATTAATAAATATCGAGCTATTTTTATCAAGATAATTATCATGATAAAATTGTCAAGTAATAATTATCCTTTCGAACCCTGGTTAGATGTCTGATTACCATGCCAAAGGTCGTGGGTTTCATTCCCACCGGATGCCGCCATACATTTGGACAAATGAACTTGCTCTGGGTGTATTTCTATGTTTGGGATGTTCTTGCTGAGTTACCATAGCATCATCGTCAGGCTATACTAGTCCACTGCTGGACATAGCCCTCCCCTAAGGAGCGCCACGTTGTGTTTCATACAGGGTAATGCCCAAAATCCCCACACTGGGCATGCGCAGTTCGGTGGAATTTTACTGCAGGGGGCGCTGCTGCCCACCCCCCGGTTTGTGTCCCTTAGTCGTCTTTATACTATAGCATGGGATGTTCTAATTTGGGCCGTTAGTCTCTAAAACGCATAGTTGGTCAATAGAGTCATATTAGTCTGGTAATGGTCGTTTCATTCACTCTATCGATAGTCTAGTAACTAATCGCATTGCAATGGTATAACCCGTGCTACTTAACTCGGCGCCTCGCGCGTTTCGATCTTATTCGCGAGAGATGCCTATTTAGTTTGTGCGGGTTATACCCCAGGAATGAAGTTGTACTGCTATTGCTTTGTAGACTACAAAATTGAGGCAAATATAATAATATATAATAAACATTGTCGTGCTTATTTCATTCTATTGAAAAAAAGTATTACTCTAATGCTAGGTTAAGTAATTGTAACATCAAGAAGTTTTTATTTGTTATAGCCATTTGGAACAGATTATGTATTTTTTTTAAATAATTAACGCTTTAACTGTTAAGATTAAGAATTAGCTACTCCATAAACATATCCCCCAGGTGTGTTGCGAGTTTGCGACATTTAGTTTACACCGTAGTTATTACAAATAGTTGAATTATTATTAAGTTAATTTGTCCAAAGCCCTATAGACGTGTTCTAAGCCTCCTTAGCAGTTAACGTGTTAAAGATAAAGAGGTTTATTTTACTAAAGAGATATTTGCATGTTTACTATACTTTGAGACTGCTAAGCACTTAACATATTAAAGATGCTTGAATGGAAACGCGTTCTGCCGCGCTAAGCTCTCTAGACTTGTTTTGAGACTCCTAAGCAGTTAACGTGTTAAAGGTCTCTGGCAAAAGTCAATCTACACCTTTACTTTTATTTTGTTTATTTATTTAATACACACAGTCAACATTATGTCCCCACCGAGGGGCATCCAATGGGTCTCTTCTCTGAGGAAGGATAAGTCACACTCCACCACGGGTACCAAGCTAGGATTGGTGGAGGCTTGCAAGACTACTGGCTGGTCTTACTGTCAGAAGTTTTCAAGCCGCCCTAAGGCCTCTGACTTGGCTTAACGACTGCCAGACTGCCGTTTGGCAGTCGTTAAGATGGCGATAGATATGGACGGCAGCCGGCACCAAATACTAAACGTGCCTTGCGAAGCACCTAACCGCTCGGAAAAATGCCACTAGCGTTAGTCATAGACGGTCACCCATCCATGCACTGAACGCGCCCTGTGTTGCTTACCATTCGTGTTCGTCTAAGATCACTCGGGCAGCCGGGGCTCGGAGCGATACGACCACGAAATTGCCTGGAATAATTGCAACAAAACTCTTGGCTGACGATATTAGCACTCGCATAGTTTATAGAAATATCAAAATATTTTTTTATTCTTAAACAACGTCTATTTTATTTAAGTCTCCTAGCGGGAGTGTTTCCGAAGAGACTGATTTGTATTTACGGTGGACTGCTGTGACTTAAAAAAGCCTGTGGGGCTGAGTCGAATTACAGGGCCTTTGTTTTACCTGATATATGAGATATATTACGATTAAGAAGAAGATAAGAGATTAACCCTTCTCGCGTTTAGTGTACATACGTCTGTACACTAATCAGCCCGGCCGCGCGCAATCCCCCAAGCGCTTAGTGTACAGACGTATGTACACTATGCAACGCTCAGATTGGACTCTTTTTATCTATGCTCTGTGCATTCTCTATGGACAATATCTGTTGTTTTATTGGCCAATGGTTAGTAAGGATTACTTTTGCCAACCAATCAAATGACGTGACGTGGAAAAAAATTGAATTATCATCGAAACCACATGAGCTTGCTAGGTCAGACGCCATTTTGCGTTTTCGTCGTGAGTTGCTCCGCTCGCTAAAGTTTTATAAGTTATTTAGAGAAGGCAACGCTGCGTATTTGTTTATGTGTTATATATCAAATTACTGGGAAAAATGTGTAGATTATGTTTCAAATAATAGTTTCGTTGTATTTGATGGAAAAGAAAGTGAAAAAAGCCTCGAACTTTTAGCCCGGATTGTGCCGCTTGTATGGGCGGTCAGTGTCATTTTACCTCTTCCTGTTAATTATTCATTTATAGCTTTATTTTGGTGAATTAGAGTATGAAAATTGTGTAAACAGTAATAGATAATATGCAGATCATATTATAAGTGTTAGTTCAGTGCTAGTGAATGAGTAATTAGTGAAAATAGTGAGACAAAGTTCAAAGTAGTGTCAAGCTTGCCTGAAACGCGGTTCAAAAAATGTGTTAAGCACACTTTAAATTATACTTGAAAACTTAATTTTCATTTCATTTTTCATTTATTTATTCATTAACAACATGCATTGTGTTTGAAATTATCTTAAAGCTAAAATACTGTTACTGAATACTGAAAATATAATTGAAAAATATATTTTCATTACTCATACTCTGAAAGTAGCAGTGGCCTGGGAAGCGGGTCGAAAGTAACTAGAGAGTAGCGTTTTCAAGATAATATTAAGCTTGTCTGAAATGCGGTTCAAACAATGTGTTAAGTACACGTTGTGCCAAAAGGGCTACTATAACATAAAGTTTTATTTAGATGACAATGATGTCTGGAATGAAAGCCAGTACAATGCATGAGTTCTATGTTTTACAATTTAATTTAGTTTGGGGTTCAGACTTACTTTATACATTGATATGTTTCATTCTGCTCAATAAACATTTTTAATTTTGTATAATAATTATGTAAACTCTGTTCATTAAGGACGTTGAAAAGATTAAGTTTGGGGTATTTTTGTCCATATTTTCTCCAAAATGATCTATATTTTGAAATGGACACCTAGCTTGGATTGTAACGTTTAAGCCGCAGTTTCTAATAACATAACATTTACAATAACACTTACATACAAGCACATACATTGCTTCCGGCCCCACACTAGGATACCCTGTGTCGCGGGAACAAGAAACAACGACATCACAAACATGTAAACATCCAAGACCTGGGCTTTCTTTTTTTGTTCCCAGCCGGGATTCGAACCCGGGACCTCTTGCATGGTAGGCGGACCCGCTACCGCTACGCCACAGAGGCCGTCAAATGAAATGAAAAGGTTTTATTCTGCGCTACTTTGAATAAAACCTTTTCATTTCATTTCCTGAAACGTCTATAAGTAAGCGTTAATTTTTAAGCTCAAACAGTGCAATGTGTTACGCGGCACTAGCGCCATCTAGCGGCACGAGTCAAGAGGATCTGAGTAATAGCTACTTTGCTATACTCTACGATATATAAATGAACTGCATACGACACGTAGTTACAGAGTTACAGCTCTTGCCTAGGCGACGTGTTTTCGTTGCATGCGGTCTTAGCAAGTGACCCAACAATACCGAACTAAAAGAAGTTTCACGTCAAAAACTAAAAATTAACCTAATTCAATGCAGTCGAGACTTGCGTAACATTGAAGGTCCACAGCTTTCGTTACAAAACTGTAATGACGTGTTTTATTGAAACATTGATGGATTATTTGAATGAACTTATCTACAATTTTTTGAAGGCAATTTCGATATCAACCGGGCACGGTTGCTGCCCTTCTGCAGTGCTGGGGCACGGGTCTCTTCCTACCTCGCAGGTTAGGCCATACTCCACCACGGGGCCTAGTCCGGGTTGGTGGAAGATTGTGAGACAGTGGCGGGCCTTACTGTCAGAAGTTTAAAGAAGCGAAATTTGGCAAGGTCTAATCGAAGTGGTGATAAGGAATCCAAGTACAATGTATTTTTAGACGGCAAACTCGTTATGTATTTATGTTTACATTCATAAGTATTTTAAGTACAGTGTATTTATATTTAGATGGGTTCATGTCTTTTCATTCCAGATAAAGATACCAAGCGGCAACCCAAAGATGGACGCCGCACCGGCCCCGCCACCCCCGCCACCCCCTCCAGACCCTCAGAAGGGGCCCTTCATAAGCATTACCAACCCGGACTTGACCCCAGAACAAAGAGAGATGTACAAATCTGTCCTCACAACGTGGAAACCTACCATGTTCCCGAAATCGACCAAACGGTACATCTGCAACAAATGCTTCAAGGAGTTCAAGAACTATCAAAACCTCTACCTGCACACCACGCGAGTGCACTCGACCGAAGATTCGGCCGTCATCTGCAACCTGTGCGAGAAAACGTTTAAAAACAAACACTACTTATACATGCACCGAATGAATAAACATTACTCCGACACGGAACGCAGACTCTGCCAATTCTGCCTTCAAGAGTTCAGGACGGGGCGGGCGCTCCACATGCACGTCAAAAGGATCCACCCGAACACGCTGCCAGAAATCAAATGTCCAGAGTGCGGCAAGGAGTTCAAGGTCCCATACAAGCTTCGCTACCACATGGACGCTTGCCACAAAGAGGACAAAGACAAGTACACGTGTCCGTACTGCCACAAGCTGTACAAGACCCGCCTCAACCTGAACCAGCATCTAAAGTCGCAGCACTCTGAGGTGAAACGCCACCCCTGCGTCTTCTGTCCGATGACGTTCAAAAGCAAGCACCATATGAAGCGGCACGTCCTGAACGTCCATCCGCCGCTGGAGTCCAAGGTCTCGTGCCCCGAGTGCATGAAGGAGTTCAAAAACGACCAGTACCTCAAGGAGCACATGCAAATCCACAACGGCCTGGAGATGAAGGTCTCCTGCGAGCTTTGCAACAAAATGTTCCACTCGCAACTCCGTCTGAAGAAGCACAAAAAGATCGTGCACCCGGACGGGAAGCAGAAGTATCAGTGCGTCCAGTGCAACAAGGAGTTCGCTCACGACCACTACCTGAAACGCCACATTAACGCCGTTCACATGGAAACGGACGAGAGCGAGTGGCCGCACAAGTGCGCCCAATGCGGCAAGAAGTTCAAGATCCTGAAGTACCTGAAGAATCACATGATGAGGCACGAGCAGCAGCAGATGAAACGCTTGTCGCAGATGGTGAAGACGGTGCTAGACGAGGGCGAGAAGCGGCCGGTGGCCAAGAGGGGTCGGAAGAAGAAGGAGCGACAAGAGATTGAGTTTATCAAGTGCGAACCAGTCACCAGTTCTGAGTCGGGGTCCGGGACAGAGACCGAGTCGGATTCAGAGTGAACGATGTTCACCGAACATTCGTGTGATTGTGAAAAATGTTATTGTTATCGTGGACGCGGGTCGTCCGCGCTGGGGACCTTTCACTGTTATTCATAAGGGACCATCTATAAATTACATCTCACGTTAAGGGGGAGGGAGGGGGTCGACGAAGTTTGACATTGTGTGACAGGGGGGCGGGAGGGATCCTAAATTTCGTGACGTCACATTTTCAAATCTAAATGTTAAAACACAAACTTTGCACTATTTACAAAATAACGCACAAAACATTTGCAACTCTTGATATAAAACTAATTTGAGAAATGCTGTTTGAATGCAATAATTGCAAAGTATAAAATTTCAAAATATGTGACGTCACACTAGGAATGGGGGGGGTCTCACAAATGATATCAGCTGTGACAAGGACGGGGGAGGGGTCAAAAAATCACGAAATTCTTGTGACGTAATTTATGGATAATCTCTTAAGCCGGCAGTACACAATGGCCGATTCTGGCCCACTGCTCGCCATTGCCAATTGTAGGCCACGATCACTTGCTGTTTACACAATGGCGCGTGGCTCATTTCTGTCTGGCAAACCACTTGCGATGGACGTGGAAGTAGTTGCGGCAACAGCTATTTATTTCATTTATTTACAAGAATTTTTATTCCATAAGTATATACAACAACAAAGTTATTAAAAAAAATGGCGCAAAAGGTGCAAAATTACGGGCTCAGATTGATATAAATCAAAAAACTTGAAGGTCAATTGACTAAACGATGGGCCACTGTGTAATTTAGGGATGGACCACGCTTCGCCACGATCCTTTGAAGTGTGCCCAAAGAACCGACAACTGTCCGATTGCGCGCCACGATAGGCAATTGTCCGCCACTGCACACCATCACCCCGAGTACACAATGGCAATGGCGAGCAGTGGCCCATCATGGGCCATTGTGTACTGGCCGCATTAAGTTACTATCATACATGCGCCGCGCGTCTGGTCCATAACGTAAATCGCTAAATAATTTCCCCGCTATGTTCATGATACATATACTCGAAAGCGAATCTACCATCCGGGCAAGAAGCTTGAGAGATCATCCCGCCGTCTCGGTCTTGGCCGAACATGTCCGCGAAGTCCGTCGTGTGGAACCCATTCAGTGGAAATTTATGCCCATGTCCAGTTATGCCTTTGTCAGCGAAAAATTGCGTGGTGCACTATAAGCCTAAGCTGAAGTGGACGCGTGGAGTGTCGCGAAAATACCTGATAACAATTACTATGCAAGGCAATAGCTTGTGAACATAGAGAACATAACTTTAAGCTATGTCAGAGGCCTTATGGGCCGCTTAATAACTTCTGACAGTAAGGCCCGCCACTGCCTTACAATCCTCCACCAACCCGGACTCGGTCCCTGTGGTGGAGTATGGCCTAACCTGCCTCCTGCGATGCAGGAGTGCTCCAGCAGTGGGGACATATCGATAGAGATAAACGCCCTTATCTATAAAAACAATTCTTCAAAACTTTAAACTCAGTAAATAGTCTGTGGTGGAGATGTAACTGGTAAAAGATGTAGCCGAAGATTAATTAAAATAATGTTTTAAGGAATAGTGTATTTGTAAAAAAGACATAATGATATATTTTTTAAATGTGAGTAAAAATGGTGTTATATTGTGAAATATGAATCCCGCATGTTGCTCGGATTGATAATAATTATTAGATTAATTAATTTATTGTACGTTTACATGATTACTCTAAACACTCCATAGAGAAAATTTTAATAATCTATGATAAATGTTGTAAAATCTCCACTACAGACTATTTTAGGCAGCGTTTTTGGACTGTTTAAAAGGCTGTGTTTTTATAAAAGACCGTATTTATTTAATCTGTGATTGCGTCTTTTTCTTGTAAAATCTTCACCACAGATTATATAAGTGAGCGAAGGTATTTGAAGTGTTTTAAAATTTTTTTTTTTTTTATAAATTAGAGCGTAAAAGTACAGACGGCGGCCTTATCACTAAAAGGGATCTGTACCAGGGAACTTTTGCATGGGCAAACTTTATTTAAAAACGTAACGCAAGATGGCGATGCGGTACCGCGGGCCGGGATTAGGCGCTAAGTACTAGTCTTATTTATTCTTACTTGTCCAATTTTGTAAACAAGATTCTAACCTTAATAATGAGATTAGATGCCTAAACTAGACATTTGCAAATTCATGAATTATCATGATCTATGTTTATAAAATTGGCAGAGTGTTATCTAAAAGAGTGTTCCAAGTTACTTCATTTATCGAAATATGGCAGTTCTTTACTAAAAAGTCACAATTTAAGGGTAGAATCTTGTTTACTAAATTGGACAAGTAAGAATAAATAGACTGTAAATTAGTGTTATGTAGATATTGGTAAATTTCTTTAGCGAATTATTATAATGGTCACGGCTGGAATTTACGAACGTGATCCAATTTTACCGAATTAGGTTTAGGTTGTAGATAGATAGAGAACATTTTATTGTAGATAAAAAATGTACAATTTGTTTAGCACGTAAATTCCTCATCCGGGAGTAAGAGCGATAAACTTATCTGAACCGGTGATCACTTTTCTCCAGGGTTCGAAAGGATAATTATCCGTGATAATTATGATAATAATTATCAAGATAATTATGATAATAATTATCTTGATAGTTATGATAATAATTATCTTGATAGTTATGATAATAATTATCTTGATAAAAATAGCTCGATAATCAGGGCCGGATCTACCTAAGGGCTGCTTGGGCTGCAGCCCAGGGCCCCGAGGTTACAAGGGGCCCCCAGATCCCGCTAAAAACAGTGGCGCTGCTTAACGTAACGTCTGACAATAACAAAAATTTCGTTTATGCAAAGCATACAAAACCAAGCAGCAAGATCTTAGTTAGCTATTAGGATTAGGTCAACAAATAAGTTCTACTGCAGCTACAGCAGCAACACAGCCAATGGAAATAGAATCATCATCGGATGAAGATATTCCTTTGGCATCTTTGGTCAATCCAATTTAATATATATTTAGAATGTCGAATCTGATGGACACTTTTTCAAGTAATTAATGTTAATTTGTGTTGGATTTTAAATAAAAATCATAAAATTTATTTGTTTTTGTAAGAATTGGCCAAATTATAATGTATAATTGTTATCAAACTAAAATAAAACAATATAGCAAATTAATTTCTTACACGGGTGATTATTATCGTGATAATTTCAGGATAATTATCCGATATAATCAAGCAGCGTAATTATCTTCATACTTTCAAACCCTGCTTTTCTCATAGCAAACTTGAAGTTTCCACTCAAAATTTGGCACCTCCACCGGATCAGATAACTTGGTAGCACTATACAGCCATTGAAGCGCTCGTGGCCTAGAGGAACCGAGTGATCGGAATCAATCACTTGAGTTAAGCAACAACGGGCGCGGTCGGGTGCAGGATGGGTGACTGTCCCGTGACTACCTCTAGTGGCATTTTTTCCAAGCGCTTCCGTTCTACAAATACATACCATTACAGGCTTAGCCTAATGCGATATGTATGCTGTTTGAACTAGACAATAATATCTTAATTCTAATTTACCAAAATTTATAAGTGAATTGGAACTACCATTTTTTTAAATTTTGACCTTTTTTGACTAAATAAGATTATACTTAACACGTTAACTGTTAAGAACTGCAGTATCTACAAATCAATGGCTGTTGCGATATCAACCCTTGTATGTCCCCTGCTGGGGCACGGGTCTCTTTCTGCATCGCAGGAAGGTTAGGCCATACTCCACCACGGGGGCCAAGTCCGGGTTGGTGGAGGATTATAATAAGACAGTGGCGAGCCTTACTGTCACAAGTTATCAAGCCGCCCATAAGGCCTTTAACATGGCTTAACGACTGCCATTACATGACAGCCGACACCAACGGCTTAACGTCCCTTGCGAAGCACAGAAGAGTTCGGAAAAAATGCCACTAGCGGTAGTCACGGGACGGTCACCCATCCTGCACCTGACCGCACCTGTTGTTGCTCAACTCAAGTGATTGCTTCCAATCACTCGGTCACGACTAGGTCACGAGCGCTTCTGTGTTGCTTTTTAAGAATAATGTCGGATTTGTTTTAATGATTTTCTAGTCTTAAGGTTAAATTTTTGACTACAATTAATTATGAAAATGAAATGTACATAGCGCAGACAATTAGTACAGATTAAGTGCACAAAAGCAAAAACTGTAATAATGCAGCCTTAAAGGCCTGCGCAGACGAGGGACTATCCCCCGGCTACTTTTTTGTCCGTCGATATAGATCTCTTATAAATTGTATCGAGTAACGCACACGAAGGACTAAAAGTACCGCGTACAAAAAGTCCGTTAAGTTACCGAAGACATCAAGAGACCGGACTGGACAAAAGTCCGGTGTTTTTAAAACGCCTTTTCTTTTTTAACTTCATGTAAATTACATCACAACGTAATCTCAGAGTATTTGCTTCCATAGCGTACGCTTCACTCAATTTCGGGGGAACAAAAGACCGCACACCGTAGGCGTTGAGTCCGCGACAAGTACTCGGAGGACATTTTTTACGCTTCAGGGACTTTTGCCGCCAAGGGACAAAAGTCCCTTGCCTGTGCAGGCCTCTATACGGCCCACTGCAACGCATATGCCTTCTCTCGGAGACAGGGCCGGATCTACCTAAGGGCTGCTTGGGCTGCAGCCCAGGGCCCCGAAGTTACAAGGGGCCCCCAGAACCCGCTATAAACAGTAGACGATAATTTGAATTTAAAAAATGGTTGTCTGAAAAGTCGGTTTACGGACGATATTTTTACGTGCTAACGTCAGAGTGCTTAGTGCGAGTTTGACAGATCCAATCGAATGACTTTACTACCGCGTTAATCGAGCATCGAGTAGTGAGTATGAGTAAGTTAACCGTTCGAACTGACAAAACGCTGTCACAGTACAACTCGCACTCGCGTTTATTCGTGTTTTGGCTGGTAAACGTGTTCACTTCTCAACGTAAACCATTACAACTCGCACTCAGCAATTTTAATTTCCAGACTTGTCGCTAGGTGGCGCTTTCTCGATGCCATAGAAATATGAGTTTACGTTAACGCGATCGAGTAGTTAAAAAACTCGCACTAAGCACTCAGAAGAAAACATTGATGAAAAATTGCATACTTTTAAGAATTGAGTTAGGGGGAAAGACGTGTAAAAGGATGTTTTCATGCTGATTTTCATAATTTTTTAAGGTATAAAAAATGAATAGTATTTATTGAAACATAAAAACTAAAAAAAATAGTACGTACACACAAACAGACATTTTTGACATGGCTATTCAGTACTTAGATAGGCCCCTAAGTAGTTTCAGCCCAGGGCCCCACAAATTCGAGATCCGCCCCTGCTCGGAGAGAGTGTAACGTAGCGCTGCAAACCTCATTACCCCATTTTTTTATATTTCTCTAATTCTGTCTATCATTTTCGAAATTTAAAATGACGTCACCATTTTTGAGATTTCCCTAATTTTTTTAGCATTACTACTTCACATTTCGACTAGAACTGACTATTTTTACCTGCTTATTCTGTTTTATCCAGTTTTCTGTTTTATATCTTCTATAACATAAAAATGAGTCGCTGAATGTGTTGGTAATCGCAACCTTTTCTTGCATGAAATAATAGTTACGGCTTATTTTGTACCATGTAAACGTTGAACAAGCGAAAAATAAATTTCATTTCATTTCAATCTCGAAAGCAGCTGAACCGATTTAGCTGCATAATTTTTTTTTTTAATATTCCTTGAAGTACGAGGATGGTACTTGCGGAGAGAAAAAAAGAATCGACTGTTGCGGTACGAACTTCGCTGGGTCAGCTAGTCTCTATAATATAAAAATGAATCGCTGAATGTGTTCGTAAGCGCAAATCTCGAGAGCAGCTGAACCGATTTAGCTAATTCTTTTTTTTAAATATTCCTTGAAATACCTACGAGGATGGTTCTTACGGAGAGAAAAATAGTAAAAAAATCAGCTCAGCAGCATTTAGCAGGATCAGCTAGTCTATAACATGAAAATGAATCGGTGAATGTGTTGGTAAGCGCAAATCACGAGATCAGCTGAGCCGATTTCGTTAATTCTTTTTTTAGAATATTCCTTAAAGTACGAGGATGGTTCTTACGAAGGGAAAAAAAAATTAAGAATGTTAGGCGGCACAAAGTTCGTTGGGACAGCTAGTTATAAATAAAATAAACACATTTTAAATAAAGCATAAAGTTGAAGTCGTTCAAGTTTTATTCTTTACTAGCTGACCCAGCGAACTTCGTACCGCCTAACAGTCGATTCTTTATTTATTTTGTTATTTTTCTCTCCGTAAGAACCATCCTCGTACTTCAAGGAAAATTCTAAAAAAAGAATTAGCGAAATCGGTTCAGCTGCTCTCGACATTTGCGCTTACCAACACATTCAGCTATTCATTTTTATATTATAGAAGACTAGCTGAAGCACTGAACTTCGTACCGCCTAACAGTCGATTCTTTAATTATTTTATTTATCTCTCCGTAAGAACCATTAAAAAAATAATTAGTTAAATCGGTCGAGCTGCTCTCGAGATTTGCGCTTACCAACACATTCGGCGATTCATTTTTATATTAAAGAGATGAAACGCTTTACAACATCACAAGAGTACGGGCTTAATCGCCTCACGTGCCCACCGCGGATTAGAAATTTCAAGCACTGACTGAGGTATGTGAAAACCGCAGAAACTCGGGTTGCTCCACCATGTTTTCCTTCACAGTTAGCTAGTGTGCTACTATAACTCACAAACATAGAAAACAAAGTCATCGCTTTAATTAGGTTAGATTCGAACAATTTTGTAAAGGTTTTATAGACAAATACAATACAAAAAGTGGGTGAAAATCTGGCTTCAACTTCAATGTACATGAAATTGTCATGATAAACCATAAATTATTATAGGTCTTAGAAATAGTGGCCATTCTTTGGAAAATGGCTTTCGGTGATATAATAATTTAAAATTAAGTTAGCGGTACATAAACTTATAATAATAAATATATACTTAATTAGTTAGGTAGGTATGAATTTTATATTCCAGTTTTGTGGTTATAATAAAATATATAATATTATGCAAATTAATGATGACCTCATATCTGAGTACATAGTTTTTATTCGTAATTCTAATCGTTTATTGTGTAAATATGGTTGTTAAACTTAGACCCTAGTCTGTATAATTAGTTCGGGAAGGAATTATAGTTTGTGCGTGAAAATAAATCATCACCATACGATGTCAAGTCTTTTGAATCATAAAAACATTTAGAGGCTAAAAATTCCACCCATGCCGGGACTCGAACCAGCGACCTCTGGCTAACCGTGCCAGCGCTCTCCCAACTGAGCTAACGGGGACTACCCGGCATCAGTAAAGCTTCGAACCCCTTTATAATACTCTCTGTATTACGTACAGGCAAATAAATAAATAAATAGGTTTTAAAAGTGGCGTGTGGTGTCGGCCTAGAGAATAGTACCAACACAAATTCTTCCTGCGGTTGTCGTAAAAGGCGACTAAGGGACACAAACCGGGGGGTGGGCAGCAGCGCCCCCTGCAGTACAATTCCACCGAACTGCGATCCCCAACCCGCATGCCCAGCGTGGGGATTATGGGCATTACCCACTATGATAGCACAACGTGGCGCTCTTTAGGGGAGGGCTATGTCCAGCAGTGAACTAGTATAGCCTGACGATGACGATGAAAATTGTCCTTAGCATGGGTTAGTGCATTAAAAATAATGTAATCGTTTGAATCATGTTGGCTAAAGGACTGGGTATTATTAACATCGTCACAATCAGCCGGTGTGAGTCCACTGCTGGACATAGGCGCTCCCAAGACACGCCACTGAGCCCGATCTTCGGCTCTCCTCTTCCAGTCACTGCCCGCCGCTTTGCGAATGTCGTCGCTACTCCTGGCCCTATAGTCTAATTCTTACATAGTTTTTCCATAGATTGGTATATGCACGACAATGGTTGTCATTCGCCTCAATTTGGCAGTCTACAAACAATAGCCGTACAATGCCATTCCAGGGGTATGACCCGCGCAATTTAAATAGGCTTTGTCCCCACCCAATTCTTAGGAACCCGTGGTGTCTGCCTTAGGGGAGACATGAGTCCTTAAAATTTTATTAAAAAGCAAGCCTGTCTCCTTTACGCGAGGAAGACACGAGGACTACGAAAATCCTGATTGCTCCCCTAGGGAGACATGAGACCGGAATGTTTTTTAGGGGACATAGCCTCAAAAAGAAAACAGAACCTTACAGGATCACTTGGTTGTCCATCCCTCCGTCAGCGTCCGTCCGTCAAGACCTTGTACTAATTTGTACGGAGCCCTCGGTGTGCGAGTCCAACTCGCAATTGGCCTTATTATTTTATCTATGCTAGAAGTAATTCTAGTAATAGTCAAATCATGATCTCTGATTTTTTCGTTAAATCTTTTCATAGCTCTTGAAAGCGCAAAATGATATTCTGCTAATCTGATGGTAAAACCTGTCTTAGATTTTGTCAGATACATTTGACTAGTCGTCGAATTAAAACTAGTAGGAGACCAAAAGAGCAATGCAAAAAATTCTAAAACGGTCAGCAAACTAATTATTTCACTTTTCATGCGGCGGTAGTACATCTGCGTACCATGCGAGTGGCCCCGGGTTCGAACCCCGGCTGGGGACAAAAAAATCCCCCGGTCTTGAATGTTTACATGTTTGTGATGTCGCTGTTTCTGGTTCCCACGACGCAGGGTATCCTTGTGTGGAGCCAGATGCCATGTCTGTGCCTGTATGTAAATGTTATGTTATTTAGAAAGATCAGTTCCATACATTGACTGTCCTATTTCAGGAGCCACCATGGACCCGCCCAAAGCGGAGCCAAAGGAGCCCCAGCCAGGGGACCCCTACCTCAGCGTCAACAACCCGAACCTCACCGAGGAACAACGGCAGGTCTACGAGTCCGTACTCGCCACCTGGAAGCCGGGTTTCCTGCCCAAGGAAGAGCGCCGCTTCATCTGCCCCCACTGCTGCAAGGAGTTCAAGAACTACCAGAACCTCTACCTCCACACGACCCGGGTGCACTCCTCCCTGGAAGCGGCCGTCATGTGCGACATTTGCGACAAGACGTTCAAAAACAAACACTACCTCCACATGCACAGGATGAACATGCACTACTCGGAGTCGGAGAGGCGTCTCTGCGAGTTTTGCAAGCAGGAGTTCCGCACGAAGAAGTCCTTAGAGGTGCACATAAAGCGTGCTCACGAGCACTTGTTGCCGGAGATTCGCTGCAACGAGTGCCGCAATGAGTTCGACACGCTCAGCAAGCTGAAAGCGCACATGAATCAGAAGCATCCGATGGTCAAGTACCAGTGTCGGCTTTGCGAGAAGCATTTCAAAAACAGTCGCAGCATTGAGCGCCATTTGCGCACGCAACACGAGGAGACTGAGCGATTCCCCTGCGTCTTCTGCCCTCTGACCTTCAAGACCAAACACCACGCCAAAAGACATGTGCTGAACGTCCACCCTCCCCTCGAGTCCAAAGTGGCCTGCCCCGAATGCCAGAAGGAGTTCAAGAACAACCAGTACCTCAAAGAGCATATGCAAATGCACACGACGCTCGAGAAGAAGGTCCCCTGCGACTTGTGCGGGAAAATGTTTCACTCTGAACTGCGTTTGGGGAAGCACAAAAAGATTGTCCACCCACCAGGCGGTAAGCAGTACCGCTGCGCTGAATGCGACAAGGTCTTCGCCCACGAGCATTATTTGAAACGACACATTAACGCCTGCCATACCGATACGGAGAGCAGCGCGTGGGCGCACCAATGCGCGCTGTGCGAGAAAAAGTTCAAGCTGCAGAAGTATTTGAAGCGTCACCTCATGAGGCACGAAGAGCAGAAGAATAGGAAGGTGGCCAGGCTTGTGAAGAGGGTCAAGTCGGAGGTGCCTAAAGTGAAAAAGAAGCCCGGCAGGAAACCGCGGCAGGCGATTGAGTTTATCAAATGCGAACCAGTCTCCAGCAGCGAATCGGGGTCTGGCACGGAGATCGACACGGATTCCGAGTGAAATGACTTTGGGGATACGCTCGTACCCCTATTTGAAACACCCAATTCGCTAAGGAGTTTAAAACTTGGCAGCTTTTAGTGTGTTACACGCAGATATAAGCTGATATCTGGGGCAATGACGCTTCGACCTAGTATCTTTCACAATGAGGATCTTCTTACAGCTCATTCAAAAAAATATAGTTCTTGAAACTGCCACAGATTGCTCGGATAAAACGCGACTTACATTTTGTTCACAATGTATTTGTAATCTGTGAACGTTCCGCCATTCCGTTAAAACGCGTGTTTACGCCGTGATCGTCATCATACCGTTTCTCTTGTGGTTACGCGAATGTAGGTACTGTTATCCTGTTTTCCCTGTGATTATTGCGATGACCCTGGCTTATTCTTTGGGACCTGTATTTATGACAGATGAAGATTACAGTGACGTACCAACCAACACAGATCAATAAAGGGCTCTCAGCTGTATTAAAAAAAACTGCGTGCGTAGACACCATCGCCATCTAGTAGGAAGATTGGAACTATTTTTAGGAGCTGTCAGAAAATCGCTCATCAAGTTCTCCAGTTGGACTACCGGAACAGTGGCAGTGGGTGCGTCCATAGAGTACTTTTTGCGTCTCCCGCTGGCACTTGCTTCGTACAAATAGTCTCAGTCTGGGAGTATTTCCATGTTGTGATGTCCTCGCTTAGTTAGCACGGAGCTTGGCATCCTAGTTTGGGATTAAGTGATTGAGTTGTGTGGGGGTTATCATAATACTAGAAGATTAGTTGGGTTTATAGAAATAGTAGCAATACCACTCGCTAACATGAAGGAAAGCATCGTGAGGAAACCCGAGTGACTGAGGGGTTGAAATACCTCAGCGCGCTTGATATTGCTTATTCTCGATGGGCACGTATGATGATTAAGCCGAGCGGAGGCCTGTACCCTGCAGTGGGAGTTTTATAGGCTACATAAAAAAGTTACGTTTACACATAGGTTGTATGTGTTTACAATAGGTTGTATGTGTTTACAATAGGTTGTGCGACGCACGCGTTAGACCGGACGCGCAGTTACGCGCTGGTCGCGATTTCTCGTTGCATGCGTTGGACCGGAAGCAGTTAAGCACCGGCATGGGTCGCTAGATGTCATCGCACGCATTGAACCGGACGCATTACGCACGGGTCGCGATTTGTTGTCGCAAGCGTAGGGCCGGAGACAGTTACGGGCAGTTCGCGAATTCTCGTCGCAAGCTTTGGATCAGACGCCGCGTGGGGTCGCGATTTCCCGTCGCATGCGTTGGTCCGGAAGCAGTTACGCGCTGGTCGCGATTTCTCGTGGCATGCGTTGGACCGGAAGCAGTTAGGCACCGGCATGGGTCGCTAGATGTCATCGCACGCATTGAACCGGACGCATTACGCACGGGTCGCGATTTGTTGTCGCAAGCGTAGGGCCGGAGACAGTTACGGGCAGTTCGCGAATTCTCGTCGCAAGCTTTGGATCAGACGCCGCGTGGGGTCGCGATTTCCAGTCGCATACGTTGGTCCGGAAGCAGTTACGCGCTGGTCGCGATTTCTCGTGGCATACGTTGGACCGGAAGCAGTTAGGCACGGGTCGCGATTTGTCATCGCACGCATTGAACCAGACGCATTACGCACCGGTCGAGATTTGTCGCAAGCATTAGGCCGGACGCAGTTACGCGCAGGTCGTGAATTCTAGTCGCAAGCTTTGGACTAGACGCTGCGTGGGGGTCGCGATTTCCCGTCGCATGCGTTGGTCCGGAAGTAGTTACGCGCGGGTCGCGATTTCTCGTCGTACGCACTGGACCGGAGGCATTAAGCACGGGTCGTGACTTGTGATTGCACGCGTTGGGCTAATCACAATTACGCGCAAGTCGCGATTTCCCGTCGCCCGCGTTATGGACCGGACGCAGTTATGCCCAAGTCGCGATTTCCCGTCACAAGCGTTGGGCCGGACGCAGTTACGCCCAAGTCGCGATTTCTCGTCACAAGCATTGCGCCGGATATAGTTACACACGGGTCGCGATTTCCCGTCACACGCGTTGGACCGGACCGGATTTCTCTTTGCTTGTGTTGCGTTTGCGTAGCCCGTTACTGTTTGGAATGCATTTATTGCTAGAGAAATAGGAATAATACTGATTGTTCATAATCAGCGCAAAGTTTCGAAATATTTGTAATTAAGACTAGGTAAGTTGTATAAAGAAATCTCTAAGTTTTGCTCTGATTGCTGTAGCACTATTTTAATAGTTTATGAATTTTATTATGATAGTTTCGCTATTTGTGAATTACTTGGAAATAAACTTAATTCGTGAGAAATTTATAAGTTGTTTTTATACTTGCTTCTGAAATTTATGGAAGGCTGCGTCGCTATCAACCCTTGTACGTCCCCACTGCTTGGGCACGGGTCTCTTCCTGCTTCGCAGGAAGGTTAGGCCATACTCCACCACGGGGGCCACGTCCGGGTTGGTGGAGGATTGTAAGACAGTAGCGAGCCTAAGTGTCAGAAGTTATCAAGCCGCCCATAAGGTCTCTGACATGGCTTAACGACTGCCATTACATGACAACCGGCGCCAACGGCTTAGCGTGCCTTGCGAAGCACGGAAGCGCTCGGAAAAATGCCACTAGCGGTATTCACGGGACGGTCACCCATCCTTCACCTGACCGCGCCTGTTGTTGCTTAACTCAACATTTCAATCGGTTCAGCTAGGCCACGAGCGCTTCGTATGTACGTGTACAATGAACAGCAAGTCAATCTTTGTAGTTAATTTAGTTGCAGTCTTCCGTATTAGGTGATTAGTATAAAGGTAGATGTGCCTTCAGGCGTAGGTTTATGTATGACGATAATTCAGTTAAGAAGTAGGAGTTGGTAGTGACTACAGATAGTTTTTAGAGTACTTTACAACTTCCCTGTCTAAGAGTCGTATACGACTCAGAGAAGTGTATCGGAACAAGTTCATGAGTCATATTTGACTCATTTTCGTTCTATCTACGGACATACAATTATCTAACGAATTGAAATATATCTTGGACAGGGAAGTTGTTACGACGAAAATAAATTGTTTATATTTGCTGGCGCCATTGCCAAAGGAGTTTATGCCTTGAGAAAAGACGTCAGAAGAGTAGTTTTTTTCCGCTGCCTTTTTCTCATAGACGTTGTCTACGTTTTTTCTCCACTACACAACGGCCCAAAGGCAGCAGCTTACATTGACGTTCAGTACCTATACAGAATGCAAATTCTTTATGTACGTTGACATAAATTGATTTCATAATTTCGTGAACAAAAGGTGAAATAAACAACGTTTGTAGAATTTTAAATGTATTTTTGCCACAGCTGAATGAATTTATGTAAAATATAAATGAAGGCGTGCTACTTACCAGTTCGACGACAGATCCGACAGAGAACCAAAGTTATCGACATAGCTCAGAGAATCAGCAAGCTGAAGTGGCAGTGGGCTGGTCATATCTCGCGAAGAACCGACAACCGTTGGAGCAAACGTGTCCTTGAGTGGAGACCGCGACTCGGCAAACGTAGTGTGGGACGCCCTCCGACTAGGTGGGATGACGATCTGCGAAAAACTGCAGGCGGATGCTGGATGCGGCAAGCTGAAGACAGGGCGCTATGGCGCTCATTAGGGGAGGGCTATGTCCAGCAGTGGACTAGTATAGCCTGACGATGTGCTACTTACTAATAGGCTATTAGCACAGGGAGTATTGAGAAATAAAATCAAACAAGCAATAATATTACTAAATTTATTATACATTTTATCTCACGAACATAATGAAATTACAAAGAAGGAAACTGAGCTTTCACATTACTACAATTCATGGTAAATTATGACAATTTGAGGTACATTGCGAGGAGTCAATTACAATCTGTTGCCTTTTAGAATGTATACCCCGGTCTGAGTAGGCTTCGGTTTTCGCGGAAAGCACACGTGTGTAATATTACTGCCTGCTCTGTTTAAAACTGCTCTTCACTATTGTGAAGAGTCACAACAAGTTGTGAAATTAAGGGTCCGTTTCACAATCTGCAGATAAAATTCCGGATATGCTATCCGGAACGAAATAAATTTGAAGCCATAAACGAACACACGCAATAAAGGAAAATTTATTTAAATTTAGAACAAACGGCAGCCCTGGTTGCGGATAGCTTATATAATGAGGGATTTTTCTGACAGCTAAGAAAAGTAGTTCTAAATTTGTCAGTAGATGGCGTTTTCAAGTAAGGGTTTTTGTTTTTTTAATGGGATTTGCCACTTTCCAGTTTATTCTGTGGTCCACAGTCCACAGATCACGTGGTATTTCCTCCCTCTTTTCTTTTTGGCTCTTGCATTATTATTGTTATGCCAGACAGAACAGTCCAAAAGAAAGGCCAGGGTCGTCGTAACAATAAAAACACAGAGGAGAACAGAACATTCGCTTAACCACAGGAGAAACCGAATGACATAGAATAGATGATTGATCAGTTGTTCACAGATTAAATTCCTTCCTACAGTCGATGAAATCGCAAAACAGCAATAAAGTTTTACCTGTGGCAAGCAATAACAAACAAAAAAGGTAAAACCCTTGCGATTCAGCGCCATCTCGTCTTAGCTTTTAGAACTATTTTTTTTTTATAGCTGTCAGAAAAATCCCTCATTATCAGGAACTTTATTTGAACATTGTGAAACAGGGCCTTAGTGTCATATTAGTTTCGATATTTCTATTACACGAATATAACCGATTCTATCCGATAGTAGCCGAGGTATATTCTGAAAGCTAAAAGACTGTACGTCCGTATGTCGTCCCTAATACAGAAAATGTGAGTTGGTTTCCAGAAACCTGTAAAATAGCCTATTGCCAATGTAAATTTAATTGTCATAGTAATAAAGAACATGGATACTATGACAAAAAATAGAGACAAATATGTGATAAAAAGGATAGGGCTCGGCTTAGTGCTGTGAGTGCATGCATCATCAATCACAGCGCTGATTTTCAGCCCGTCCTTGTTCTCACTGAATTAAATATGTAAAATAAAAGTTTGCGGATCTTAAAAAGAGAAAAAACTATAAATTAAACAAATCTGAAGCATTATTTAGCAACATCCACCGAAAGGCACAAGGTGAATGGATATGCAGTGTACCATATAACATGAAAATTATTACACTGAATGGTATAATCAAATTTCAAGTCAACAATACTAATCACTGCTAAAACATGAATTGCAGTCCTATGAAACAGACCCCGCGTCTGCTGGTGATAATAAAACGCTTCTCTTCCCGTACAAAACTTCAAACAATACTAACTTACTTAATTACCTATACAATATACAAACTAATTAAAACCACTTAAGCCTATTTAAAACATTAACTAAAACAGACACCTTATACATTATTGAAAAGTAAAAACTCAATAATGAAAATAAAACCACGATGCAGTGTTACGTATGAAGAACATATTTTCTACCAGTGTGTGTGGTTGTTTCCGAATTAAGAATTACTCTAAGTAAATACTCTCTCCGAATTTCTCAGCATAAATAAATATTCATGGACACATTACGCAGATCTCATTAGCCCTATAATACGTACAACTAAATGACTTGTGTTATAGGTGCTAACTCGACAGAGCGTCGTCGTCAGGCTATACTAGTCCACTGCTGGACATAGCCCTCCCCTAATGAGCGCCCTGCCTTCAGCTTGCCGCATCCAGCATCTGCCTGCAGTTTATCGCAGATCGTCATCCCACCTGGTCGGAGGGAGTCCTACACTATATATATAACAATGTGGGTACAGCGATATCATTCCTATTTAAAACCTAACTGCAAAGTAGGTACTCGAGGCTGCAAGTGATGCAAATTACTTCAGCCAGAGGTTGCTGCCTGTAAGGAACCTCTTTACAATACTCTCTGTATTACGTACAGGCAGCGACATCTGGCTGAAGTAATTTGTCGCTGCCTGTACGTAATGTACGCATGGGTGGAATTTTTAGCCTCTAAATAGGTTTTTAAAAAAGTTATGTGAAATTAAGGGTCATCATAATAGTTCCGATATTTCTATTACACGAATATATCCGTTTCTATTGTAGCCGATAGTATAATATCTAAAAGCTAAAGCTTTGATTTCCTAGGATAGCGGTGCCGTCACATAGCGGCCGTAATATTACGGACGCAAAAAGACGGCCGCCTTTACGGTGACGACCTGTGGAAAGTTCCACGGCCGTATTAACACACCGTCAGTATTATTTTTTAAACAAAGGTCAACAAAGAGTAACCAAGAGAGAAAATAAAACACTTTGATTTAGCTTTAGGAATTTACTTAGAGGATGAACTATCATCAGAAGAGGAAAATAGTCTTATGGCGGAAAACGATTCATTCAAATCTACATCAAATCGTACGAAAGCTATAAAAATGTTGTTCCGGTGAAAAAAAAAATACAAATACGTAAAAATAGCTTCACCGCTATCAATGAAAACGTTCACGAAACTATTTGACACTATAAAAACTGTATTTACACGGATTTTACTCGTTTAATTTACATTTTTACAATTTTCCGACGTTTGGGCACTTAATACGTGACTTTCCATAACTTCAGGATTTCATTTGTAATTTTTGCCGAGGGTAGTAAACTAACAGTTAATGATTTCAAAAAGACGCCTGTCACCAAATTCTTCCGAGACCACGGTACTTGAAAAAGTGCCGAAACGTCGGAAGATTGTAAAAAAATTAAATTAAACGAGTAAAATCCGTGTAAATCAGTTTTTATCAGTATTTTCTAAGGTTAACACGAGCACGGTGTCAGAACACCGCCAAGACGGCCGTCATAAACTTTTTGACATTACGGTATCACTTAAAGCTCTTTAGAAAACCGCGCCTATACGTTTAAATAGACAACGTTCTAGTGACGTCATCCACCGCTGTATTACGGCCGCTACATGACGGCACCGCTATCCTAGGAAACCAAAGCTTAACAGACTGTAATAAAAGCCCAGGTCTTGGCTGTTTACATGTTTGTGACGTCGCTGTTTCTGGTTCCCACGACACAGGGTATCCTAGTGTGGGGCCAGGAGTGATGTATGTGCCTGTATGTAAACGTTCTCGATGTTCCATCTTTCTCGGAGAGAATCGTTGATTTTGATAAATAAGACTTTTATGAATTTCAATAGTAATAATAAAGATAACAATAATTGATTAAGATAATTGACGGCCTCGGTGGCGCAGCGGTTTGGCACGCTGACTGTAAAACCGAAGGTATCGGGTTCGATCCCCGGCCGGGTCAAACTGGGAAACGAACTTTTCTAGTTGGTCTCGGGTCTTGGATGTTATCTCTGTATTTATTGTATTAAATCTATCGTTGAGTTAGCACCTATAACACAAGTCATTTAGTTTTTTTATTTTCACAGACATACTACACAGATCTCGTTAGCTCTATACTAAGTACAGTTGTACTCGTACTAACGAGTTCTGTGTTCATATGTCCATGACTATTAATTTGTAATGAATGGTACGGAATCCTTCGTGCGCGAGTCCATCTCGCGCTTGGCCGGTGTTTTCCTTCATTGGTGGCGCTAAACGTAAAAAAACGTATTTGATGTACTTTTGGGGTAATTAATCCGATACTTGACTCACTTTTTTAAAAATCTATTGAGAGGCTAAAACTTCCACCCATGCCGGGATTCGAACCCGCGACCTCTGGCTATCCGTGCCAGCGCTCTTCCAACTGAGCTAATGGGCGACTCACCGGCATCAGTGAAAATTCGAATCTCTTTACAATATTCTCTGTATTCTTGTCAAATAAGTCTTAAATGGTAAATATCTCTTATAATTAGACCAAAACATATTTTACTGTATTTATTGAGGGCCAAAAAGCAACAAAAAAAATATATTTTAAAACTTTGCTTTGCTAACAGCAAAAAACGCGGGCAGCCATTTTTGTCTATGGTATGAAAGCCTGAAGTCTTGTAAACAAAAGTTTGACATACAACATCTGAGAGTGATCTGTGAGCATAGTGAAATAACAACAACGCAACCATGATTCATCGAGTTTACATGAAAAATATAGCAATTATCATGATTGCATTTTTCGAGAATGCAAAAACATGTCAATAAAGACCCCCGGGAAGTTGTGGATTCGCGTACCGAGTGAAGAAAAAATTGGCTCTTGCGAAAAACTTGCCAAAAGAGACTCCGATACTTTATCGACTGAAATTCGGGTGTAATTTTATGAAGATCACTTTGATGTAAGTCATATAATAATAAATGTCCACTGGCTCTGGCTGACAGATGTTTGTTTACAAACCAAAGATGTTTTCAAGATGGCGGATAGCGTTTTCACCTTTCCAAATAAAAAGTAGAAAATATTTCTTTAATTTGCAAATTTTGCAGATATCCTACATACTTAGCAAAGTTAATATATTTCAGTTTCTTACGTTAAATACTACAGGAAATATTAATTTAGCGTCAAATTTGGTAAGAGTCAAGTAGCGGATTGGGTAGCCGAAAAATAATCTTTTCTTTATCTATCTTTTTATCTTTTAAACGTAAAGAAATACCTCACGGTATTCGGGCACAGATTTGACAAAACACATATAAATTTTTAAAAACCTATTTAGAGGCTAAACATTGCACCCATGCCGGGATTCGAACCCGCGACCTCTCTCTGTATTACGTATTCTCTGTATTACGTACAGAGGTTGTAAAGAGGTTCGAAACTTCACTGATGCCGGTGAGTAGCCCATTGGCTCAGTTGGAAAGAGCGCTGGCACGGATAGCCAGAGGTCGCAGGTTCGAATCCCGGCATGGGTGGAATTGTTAGCCTCTAAATAGGTTTTTAAAAAAACCGGCCAAGTGCGAGTCAGACTCGCGCACCGAGGGTTCCGTACAAACCTGTATTATAGACCTGAGTATTTGGTATGAATTTCAATTTAATACCTCTACGCGTTTATGAGGAAATGGGTAAGTTTAAAATTATTAAAAAAATATATATTATGTGATGTAACTAAAAATTTATGGTTTTCGTAATTTTTCCTTTATCTATGCTATAAGACGTTGCTTCGTACCAAATTTCAAGATTCTGAGTTCACGGGAAGCACCCTGTAGGTTTTGATTCCCTTGCAAGTGTCGAAAATTTGCGGCATAAACGGCTGTATCTTTTGATTGCGTTGGCTTAGAAGTTTGATTTTTTCACAGCTTCAAGGGACAGTAGACCTGAGTAATTGATATAAATTTCAGCTTCATACCTCCACGCGTTCCTGAGAAAAAGGGTCTTGACAGACGGACGGACGGACAGACGGACAACAAAGTGATCCTATAAGGGTTCCGTTTTTTTCCTTTTGAGGTACGGAAACCCTAAAAATTGTCCTTCGCACGGGTTATTGCATTAAAATTAATATAAACACATAAATTTTTACCATAACTTATTTTATAGAAAGCGCGGAATGTCCATTGGGCATTCCTAAAGGCAAACAGACGATTCACTTTTGACGTAATTTAATTACGACTGAGTTACGTACATTTCTGAAGTTGAAGTGGCAATACCGCTCGCTAACGGCGAAGGATCACATCGTGAGGAGACCTGAGCGTCCGAGGTATACACCCATGCCGGGACTCGAACCCGCGACCTCTGGCAATCCGTGCCAGCGGCTCTTTCCAACTGCGCCAATGGGCGACTCACCGGCATCAGTGAAATTTCGAACCTATTTACGCTATTCTCTGTATTACGTACTAATTATGTAAACTCTGTTAATTAGGGACTTTGAAAACACTAACTTTGAAATTGCTTTTAGCAATAAGGCCGCCAATTGTAGTTTGTATTTTTACATGTTTTATAATATGTGCTCTGGTGTACAATAAAGAATATTCTTATCTTAACTTTGGAGTTTTTTTTTGTCCATTGTTTCTCCAAACTTATCTAGATTTTGAAATGGACACCTAGTTTGAATTGTAACGTTCATTAAGCCGCAGTTTCTGCGCTACTTTGAATAAAACCTTTTCATTTAATTTCATTCCAAAACATAATTTTTTTTACGTCGAAATATTTGAATATATAGAATTAACGAGATAATCGGGGTCAAATTATGAAATTGCCGTTTTATTGCAATAGGTTCTTTGAATTGACATAGAATCTTCATGGTTTGAGGTTTTCGAATGAAACTTTTTTCAAATGGTTTCTATGATGTTCTTTTTTTAAAAAATGTGAAACATTTGAATATCGACTTTCAATTGTTTTTGTTATTCAATTTAGACAAGAAAGATGGATACTGCGAAAATTCGAGTGATTTTTGAATAAGAGTTCCGACGCGGAACTAACGCGGCAGAAACAGCCCGCAATATCAATGCTGCGTTTGGAGAGGGGTCTACTAATGCCGTTAAACCATGCCGCTAATTCCTGGGTAGTTTGACTAGGATCGGCTTCCACTATCTCTCTTAATTCATCTTTCTTGTCTAAATTGAATAACAAAAACAATTGAAAGTCGATATTCAAATGTTTCACATTTTTTAAAAAAAGAACATCATAGAAACCATTTGAAAAAAGTTTCATTCGAAAACCTCAAACCATGAAGATTCTATGTCAATTCAAAGAACCTATTGCAATAAAACGGCAATTTCATACTTTAACCCCTAATATATAACATATATAGACATGGTTTTATAGATGGTGTAGGCTTGCCCAGCACCTATACCATCCTGACAGCTTAGTCGGCCTAGCCCACAGGAAAGACTAGTCAATACATGCGGAGCCAACCAAGCCGCGGGTTCCCTCACGATGTTTTCCTTCGCCGTTAGCGTGTGGTATTGCGACTACAAATTCGCTAATGTACGCGACTTTGAAATTCACAAAGTCATTGGTACATGCCCGCACTCGGGATCGAACCTGGGGCTCTCGCTTGCCAGTCCATGCTTTTACCCACTGAGCTACTTGAGCTAATTAAGAATTAGACAAAGTACTACGTAATTATTCAATAAGTGTTATATACCATTACAACTTGCTGCGTGGGAATAGCACCAACCCAATTCTCCCCGCGAGTGTCGCGAAAGGCGACTAAGAGACACAAACCGGGGGGTGGGTGGCAGCGCCCCCTGCAGTACAATTCCACCGAACTGCGATCCCCAACCCGCATGCCCAGCGTGGGGATTGTGGGCATTACCCCCAATGATGGCACAACCTTGCGCTGTGGCGCTCATTGGGGGAGGGCTGTGTCCAGCAGTGGACTAGTATAGCCTGACGATGACCACTACAATCTGAATGAAATTCCCTATCCGATTATTACACTTATTATGCGGCCGGGGCTACGAGCGATTCGCGAGGTGCGGAATGCAAGACAAGAGATTCAATTCAATTCAATTCTTGTTTATGGCACCCTCTAGGATTCTGCCAATGTCGTTTGTGGAGATGGCACCTTTTTTTTTCCACTAGTCGCGCACCTCGCAAATTGCAGTAGATAAGTTGAGGAACTTATAGTAACCAAAAATTATTAAACATAATAAAATAGTACATCGAAAAGCGAACCGTCTGCTGCGGCATTTTGTTCCTTATTGTGCTAGTACTAGGGTGTAAGTTCCTCAATCCGTTTGTTCGTCGTCGTCTTGAGCCGGAGGCGCCTTTTGGCGCGGCTCGCCGCGGACGCGGTAGAACTTCCTGCGGTCCCTGCGGCAAAGTTAATGCGGTTACACAACGTTGGCCTGGGCGCTATTTATTGCCATCAAAGGAATAAAAGTCATAATAGAATAGATTGTTTTCAAAGTAAAAATCATCGTAGAGAAACTATCAGAAAGAAAGTGAGGGGGGAGGAGGGAGGGAAAAAGGAAGGAAGGAATGAAGGAAGGAAGGAAGGGAGGGAGGGAGGGAGGGAGGGAGGGAGGGAAAAAGGAAGGATGGAAGGAAGGAAGGAAGGAAGGAAGGAAGGAAGGAAGGAAGGAAGGAAGGAAGGAAGGAAGGAAGGAAGGAAGGAAGGAAGGAAGGAAGGAAGGAAGGAAGGAAGGAAGGAATGAAGGAAGGAAGGAAGGAAGGAAGGAAGGAAGGAAGGAAGGAAGGAAGGAAGGAAGGAAGGAAGGAAGGAAGGAAGGAAGGAAGGAAGGAAGGAAGGAAGGAAGGAAGGAAGGAAGGAAGGAAGGAAGGAAGGAAGGAAGGAAGGAAGGAAGGAAGGAAGGAAGGAAGGAAGGAAGGAAGGAAGGAAGGAAGGAAGGAAGGAAGGAAGGAAGGAAGGAAGGAAGGAAGGAAGGAAGGAAGGAAGGAAGGAAGGAAGGAAGGAAGGAAGGAAGGAAGGAAGGAAGGAAGGAAGGAAGGAAGGAAGGAAGGAAGGAAGAAATTATTATAACACGAATAATGTGCCAAATCTAACTCAACTGTGTTTCAGTTCTCCATACTATTTTTGTAAACAAATTAATTGTTTTGTGAATAATATCATTATCCTTGTGCATCCGTTGATTGCAAAAATACGGTAATTCCAAGGAAACAAAGAGAAAAAAACAGAAAAAAAACATATACAGGTGATGAATTTCTACACAAAGCTGTACACTCGAGACCAAACAACAATACAATGTGGTGGTTCCTAGGAACAATAAAGATTTAAAGAAAATACTAATTTCAAAATGTTATTATACGATAGAAGACTATTTAAAAGATAGTATAGATGAAATGAGATAAATAAATATTCATGGACATATTACACAGATCTCGTTAGACCTATACTAAGACAACTAAATGACTTGTGTTACAGGTGCTAACTCGACGATAGATTTAATACAATAAATACATAGATAACATCCAAGACCCGAGACAAACAAAGAAAAGTTCGTTTCCTTGTTTGACTCGGCCGGGGATCGAACCCGAGACCTTCGGTTTAACAGTCGGCGTGCTAAACCGCTACGCCACCGCGGCCGTCATAATTGTTAATGTAACTTTATAAATTTAATTAAAATTGTATGATAATTAATCAAATTAAATTTAAATTAATGTAATACATACTTTTATATAGCACTTTAAAATGTTGCGTGCCCTACAGGGTCCACAAAGATCTTATCAAATAACTGTTAAGTTATAATGTAACAACCTTGAAACTTGTGGAATGCAATAAAGTATTGAGTACACTCAACAGTGCTGCTAACTACAATAAGCTTTTAGTTTTTAACCTCATTGAAGTCGTTGCAGTGTTGATTATTATTATAAAACACATTCCAAGCTCATACCTGTACGGGTCGGGCATCTTCAGGTGAACAGTCTTCACGTGCAGCTTCATGCTGTTAGACTGAGTGAAGGAACGGCCGCACAGGTCGCACATGTAAGGTTTGTCGCCTGTGTGCACCTGCAAGCCACAATGTGATAATAAATATTGGCCTTTTTTGCATCTACTTAATGAGATGATTTATACAGCGTCCAGTGGTATTTTCACTCACACTAGATAGGTGAAGGGAGCACTCCGACGCTGTAGTGCCTGGGACATGGTTTTATAGATGGTGGCTTGCCCAGCACCTATACCACCCTGACAGCTTAGTCGGCCTAGCCCACAGGAAAGACTAGTCAATACGTGCGGAGCCAACCAAGCCGCGGGTTTCCTCACGATGTTTTCCTTCACCGTTAGCGTGTGGTATAACGACTACAAATTCGCAAATGTACGTAACTTTGAAATTAAACAAAGTCATTGGTACATGCCCGCACTTGGGATCGAACCTGGGGCTCCCACTTGCCAGTCCATGGTTCTACCCACTGAGCTACCACCGCTAAGTAAAACAATGTGAACACCGTGAACAATCGAAGGCCTAGACGAACCGACCGATTGGAATCATTCACCCGAGTTAAGCAACAACAGGCGAAAAACTGCCGGCAGATGCTGGGTGCGGCAAGCTCAAGGCAGAGTGCTTAGTGCGAGTTTAACAGATCCAATCGAATAACTTTACTACCGCGTTAATCGAGCATCGAGTAGTGAGTATGAGTAAGTTAACCGTTCGAACACAGTACAACTCGCACTCGTGTTTATTCGTGTTTTCGCTGGTAAACGTGTTCACTTCTCAACGTAAACCATTACAACTCGCACTCAGCAATTTTAATTTCCATACTTGTCGCTAGGTGGCGGTTCCTCGATGCCATAGAAATATGAGTTTACGTTAACGCGATCGAGTAGTTAAAAAAACTCGCACTAAGCACTCTGGGCGCTATGGCGCTCATTAGGGGAGGGTTATGTCCAGCAGTTGACTACATAATATAGCCTTAAGAAGAAGGCGCGGTCAGGTGCATGATGGGTGAGCTACCGCTAGCGGCATTTTTCCGAGCGCTTCTGTGCTACGCGAGGCACGTTAAGCCGTCGTTGCCGGCTGTCATGGTTAACAAATTTAGGCCGACTTGCGTGACATTTCGCTTAACTTAACTTTAAATAAAATTAACTAAACACGTTTTCTCTGCTAAATTTCTTTAAACTAATCATAATCAGAATCGTCTGGCACAACACTTGTCATTCCGTTATTTAGCTAAATATAGTTATGGACGAATGCGTGTCGGTAAAGCAGACTTTACGTTCCGTTTTACGTCTGAACTTATTTCCGCTGACAAAAATGAAGTTGGTTAGAGATAAAAATCTGCATGGAACGAAACAAGTTACAAAAAGAAAACAAAACTTTCAAAATGTCATTCTGCGCAACATCTGTTCCTTTTATTTTGTTTGGTTCTTTGTTTGAAAATCAACTTCTCGAAGCACACCAAACAAAGAGTTTATGAAAATAACCTCACTTCTCATATTGACACTGAACAGCTGTGAAAGTAAGATGGCGCTAACTATGATTAGCAGAGTTAAATAGCCAATCTCGGCTGTTTAAATATGACAAACGCCTAAACATAATTAAGAACAAAATTTTCGTTGTGCAAGTCGTTAATGTTAGTTAAGAACCTAATTTTGATTAACTCGTATTTAAACAATATTTAAAAGCGTTACGCAAGTCGCCCTTACTGTGTGAGACGAGCAACCGACGACGCGAGCTCCGTCTCTGCTCACCATGATTAAGCTCTGCGAATCGGAGCGAAACCTGGTCGGACTCTTCCGATGTAACAACACCCGTAAGTAGATCCGGACTAAAAGTCTACAACTTACTGTAACACGTACAATACATACTACTGAACGGATTTCGCTAATTCTTTTTTTAGAATTTTCCTTGAAGTACGAGGATGGTTCGAAATAATTTTTCGGAGAAAAATGATAAAGAATTATTCAATCGACTGTTAGGCGGTACGAGGTTCGCTGAAATGTTAATTCTATAAATAAATTAAATGTTTATAGTATTTTTATTTTTAATGCACTAACCCGTGCTAAGGACAATTTTAAAAACCTATTTAGAGGCTAAAAATTCCACCCATGCCGGGATTCGAACCCGCAACCTCTGGCTATCCGTGCCAGCGCTCTTCCAATTGAGCTAACGGGTGACTGCAAACCTAACTGCAAAGTAGGTAGTCGGGGCTGTAAGTGATGCAATTTACTTAAGCCATATGTCGCTGCCTGTACGTAATACAGAGAATAGTGTAAAGAGGTTCGAAATTTCACTGATGCCGGTGAGTCACCCGTTAGCTCAATTGGAAGAGCGCTGGCACGGATAGCCAGAGGTTGCGGGTTCGAATCCCGGCATGGGTGGAATTTTTAGCCTCTAAATAGGTTTTTAAAATTAAATGTTTATTCTATAAAAGGTAGGTACGTGCAACTTTTACGTTCAATCGTTTCCACCAAACTAAATGTTAGTTTGTTGGCAGACTTACGCTCACTTTAAAACTTACTTGCGTAAAATACCTAACAAATTACTTAAATCAAGGTTACATAGAAAAGCAAAACAAGACACTGAACAAAAATGTTATGTTTCATATTCACTGACTGACTGATTTTGATTGATTGATCGATCGATCCATCGATCGATTGATTGATCGATAATTAATATGGCAAAACGAGGTGAGAGGGCTCAGTGGATGTGCTATAAAATCATCTTACCTTATAGTGGCGGTTCAAGTTGGCCTTGGCCTGGAAGGCCATCGTGCAGATGTTGCACACGTAGGGTCGCTCGCCTGTGTGCGTGCGCACGTGTATCTGCGGACGAAGGTCGCTCGTTAGACAAGGTCAAGGTCACTTTTTAGTCAAGGTCAAAGTAACTCTTTATTCAAGGTCACTTTTTAGTCAATGTCAAAGTAACTATTTAGTCAAGGTCAAAGTAGCTCTTTAGTCAAGGTCACTTGTTAAACAAGGTTCCGGGGGTTGAGTCTCTACAACGCGTAGTTGTTCACTATAGATAGATAGAGAACACTTTATTGTACATAAAAATGGAACACACAGATATTTCTTAACCTAAGTGTACAGACGGCGGACATATTACTAAAAGTGATCTCTTCCAGATAACCATAGTCATTCGTTAATGGTCGTTTTATACACAGTATCGGTAGTCTGATAAACAATCGCAATGCACTGGTATAACTCGCGCTACTTAACTCGGCGCCTCGCACGTTCCGATCTACTTCGCGAGAGACGCCTATTCAATTTGCGCGGGTTATACCCCTGGAATGACATCGTGCTGCTATGGCTTTGTAGACTACCAAATTGAGGCAGATAACAGCCATTGTCGTGATTATAGCATTCTATTGACAAACTATGCAAATATTAGAATCTAGGGCCAGATCGCGTGTTTTTGCGTTATCAGACGATTCATACAGACGAAACGTCCAGTTCAGATTTTATGAGGGCATAGCATTCATGCCATGCCCTCATAAAATCTATAGGATCACTACTATGACAGTTCGTGTCCGTCCCTCTGTTCGTCCATCCCTCCGTCCGTTCTTTCGTTCCTACCGCTTTCCGTCCGTCCCTGCCTCCGCCGTTCTTTCGTCCCTCCCTCCGTCCGTTCGTCCCTACCGCCTTCCGTTCGCCCCTGCCTCCGGCCGTTCTTTCGTCCCTACCGCCTTCCGTTCGTCCCTCCCTCCTTCCATTGTTCCGTCCCTACCGACTTCCGTTCGTCCCTCCCTACTTCCATTGTTCCGTCCCTACCGCCTTCCGTTCGTCCCTCCCTACTTCCATTGTTCCGTCCCTACCGCCTTCCGTTCGTCCCTCCCTACTTTCATTGTCCTACCGCCTTCCGTTCGTCCCTCCCTACTTCCATTGTTCCGTCCCTACCACCTTCCGTTCGTCCCTCCCTACTTTCATTGTCCTACCGCCTTCCGTTCGTCCCTCCCTACTTCCATTGTTCCGTCCCTACCGCCTTCCGTTCGTCCCTCCCTACTTTCATTGTCCTACCGCCTTCCGTTTGTCCCTTCGTCCCTGCCTCCGTCCGACCATCCCCCCATCCGTCCGCTCGTCCGTGACCCGTTTGTCTGTATTTAGGTAGTCTCGCTCACCTGAAGATACTGCTGCACCTTGAACGCCTTACCGCAGTAATGGCAGGTGTAGGGTTTCTCCACGATCTCGTCGTCATCACGCCGCCAGCCCTTCTTCGACTTGACCTGCGAAAGGTGGCATGTCCTTAATTAGGGCTAGATCGCATAATGTAAATATTACCAATTACAATATTTACATTATGCGATCTAGCCTTTCTATACAAACGCACAGTGCCGCGAGTTGTATGGGGTGGAAGACAAAAATCATAACTCAATATATATGCATTTTTTTTTAAATAATTTGTGTTCAGATGTATGAATATTGTATATATCTATAATTATTTATGAGTTTTATACCACTTATAGCGTTAAAACTCTTCATATAAAAATTTATTACAATTTAAACAATTCGCAATTACCTACAATTCTGTATTTACATTAATTTGTTCGTAATTTAATACAACCTTAAATAAAAATAATAATATTTTTACACGTACAGGTAAGTTCTACCCATATTCGTAAAATATCTTCAATTTTAACAATGTTCAAAAACAAATAATCATATAAATCATAACAAACATTTCCATTTTTATATTTACTAATTACACGACCTATGAGGAGGGCTCCTGAGCTTCTTTGAAGTATATTCCAATATCTGTAGTAACTTTAATACATTTATTTGAAATGACCCTTCTCTTTGATGGAACAAGCGGTTCAGAGCTCAACCGGAGACCTCTCATCAAGTCTTGGTTTGACTTTGCTCTTGAGCATTTACGGGTGTGAAATAATCGGGGTTTTGTTGCCTCTTTGTGTCTTGCCTCCAGTTCGTCCTCTGATAGTTGGCCAATTAGTAAGGAAAATGACCCAATTATCTCACACGCATGTACAGTTCGGGTGCACGGCATTTACCGTAGACCTTAATAGGTTGTACTTCCTCTTTAATAAGTCTAAATCAAGGCATAGAGCCTTTTGTAACTATCTTTTGTATTCTTTGACCATCTTTTGTAACTACTCATTTCTTGATGAGTAGTTACAAAAGATGCCTCACTTTCTGTGGAAGTATTAGCAACTAAATCAGCAGCAAATTGCAGCTCCATTGCCAGCCAAAGTTTCCATTACACGCCTTTTCTTGGTCTTCAGCGAAGCTTCAGCAAAGGGCTTGCGCGGCCTGCCACGGGGACGACTATGGTCAGGCTGGTTTTCTTCAACTGCTAGCGTACTTGCCGTACATTCCGGCATGCATATTTCCTGCTGCAGCCAAGATTCGTACCGTTTTTTAAATCTATGGCGGCTCCGACCACCTTCTTTCCATTTTTTCTCTATTGTACGGCAAAAAAGCCGGCATTTATTCGTCACATGTTCATGAAGAAGACAAGGTCAATGCTATAATGTTCAACAAAGAACAAATCTTGTTAAAAACGGCTGACTTTTGGTTGATTTCGTCACTCTCTAACCATACTTCCGCTAGGTCTGCGTTTTTGATTGCCTGCCTGTCCCTAGAAAAAAAAATGTAACAAAATAAGTCGCAAGCAGAAGCAGATAAAAATTATGTATAAGTAAGTTTATTAGTGTAGTAACAATATTACATAAGAATTACAAAACGTTATGTGACGTATTTTTTAAAACCTTCTTCAAAGTTTGAGTTTGCTTAACTTTTAGCACATTTGGAACAGTTACTTTGGATACACACAGAAACAAACATAGATACTGCAAGAACTTGATTAAATTATTATTTTAAAGTTACATACCTTGGCTTGAAATCTCCATAGTTGGTGGTCCTAAACACTTGCTAATTTCGACACTGTGATGCACTGTCCGCAACTGACTTTTTGTAACGTAAAACGCAATATACGCAATGCATTAAAACGACGAATTGGACCGGTCATAATTACCTCATTAGAGGGTAGGAGGTCATAAAAACAGGTACCCGTTATGTGTTGACTACTAACCTATGCAGCAAAATCAATAAATACATGCAATTGCACATTAGGTTTTTTTTATTTTTGTCTTAGGGTCGCGGCACTGTGCAACGCCTTCTATAGACCTATCAAAGAGACAAATATGGTGATCACAAAAACAATTGTTATTTCCAAGGTCGGGCCATACGACGTTAAGGTGCCTTCAGTATGGAGAGGTTCTTGTGGTAAACAAGATCTTCCCGGGGGAAGGTACACAGGTATCAGGCCACACAGCACAGCGGGGGCCAAATCCGGAAATAAATTAATTTCATCGTAAGGAATTTACATTCATTCAAACATGTCGGATCTGAATACAACTTTACCAATACACAAATCGAGGTTGGAGCGTGCTCAGAATAGGAAATAAACTTATCAATAAGAAATTATAGCCAAGAGTACTCTGTGGAAAGTCGTATGACACAGACAAAGATATTTATTTGTGAAGCACGAGTCAATAAAAAAATCAAAAATTATTATTGAGCAGAAAAAACTGATTATGTTCTTTTTACTGCGCCAAACCGTGCTAAGGACAATTTTCAAAAGCTATTTAGAGGCTAAAAATTCCACCCATGCCGGGACTCGAACCCGCGACCTCTGGCTAACCGTGCCAGCGCTCTCCCAACTGAGCTAATGGGCGACTCACCGGCATCAGGGAAATTGTTTGAAACTCTTTACAATACTCTCTGTATTACGTACAGGCAGCAAAATCTGGCTGAAGTAATTTGCATCACTTGCGGCCAGATGTCGCTGCCTGTACGTAATACAGTCCTGTACATAATGTAACCCAGACTTGGCCCCCGTGGTGGAGTATGGCCTAACCTTCCTGCGACACAGGAAGAGACCCGTGACCCAGCAGTGGGGACATACAAGGGTTGAGATCAAGAGCGGAACAAAGCGACAGTTTTCGAAGAGGAGAGATGAGAAAAAAATCAGGTCACTCACCTCTTCGCATCCCACGTGGGCTATTTTGTGGTCCTGAAGCGGTTCTTCCCCGTCGAAGCTCTCGCCGCAGTAGGTGCAGTAGTAACTGGAAACAAACGATCAAATACCCCATTAGTCGTTATGGTTATCAACCCTTGTTTGTCCCCACTGCTGGGGCACGGGTATCTTCCTGCATCGCAGGAAGGTTAGGCCATACTCCACCACGGGGGCCAAGTCCGGGTTGGTGGAGGATTGTAAGACAGTGGCGGGCCTTACTGTCAGAAGTTATCAAGCCGCCCATAAGGCCTCTGACCCCATTAGTAATTTTTATTTAGTTTTATTTTATTTATTCAATGAAAATCCACAGCAATACAATTAAAATAAACAATAGCTTCTTAATAATTTGTACATGCAGCCAATGATGGATTTTACTATGTAGTTCAGAAAAATATTGTCGCGGTCCTATCCCGAACCATCTAGAATAGAGCCTTCTGGAAGCCTATCGAATAGTCGCCGCATGCTGCGTTTTAGTAAACAATAAAACGCTGCAAGCAATAGTGACTCGTATGTCCACTAGTATAAGGTTCAAATCTCTTTGAAAAGGACTTTGTTCTAGAGTCGTTGCCGCGTGCACCGAGTGTAGGTACATAGTTACGGGAATGTTCTAGAACCCTTGCCGGCGGATATAAATAGCGGTCGCCGCGGCGCGCTGTCAGTTCCGTTTGGACTAGCGAAGAGTCAACTTCGAGCGAACATACCTGCGATACGAGCGATAACCTACGACCTCAGCGATACTATTGGACTTCGATTGGACCTGCGATTGGAATCTACGTGTGGACTTCGTGTCGTGAAGACCTGCAGACCAGACCCTGCGTGAATAAATCCTAAGAAGCTCTCACTGGCGTTTTACATCCAAATCCAGAACCCTAGCCCGTAACAATATATTGTTACGGGCTAGGGTTCTGGATTTGGATGTAAAACACCAATGACAGCTTCTTAGGATTTATTCACGCAGGGTCTGGGCTGCAGGTCTTCACGACACGAAGTCCACACGTAGATTCCAATCGCAGGTTCAATCGAAGTCCAATAGTATCGCTGAGGTCGTAGGTTATCGCTCGTATCGTAGGTATGTTCGCTCGAAGTTCACTCTTCGCTATTCCAAATGGAACTGACAGCGCGCCGCGGCGGCCGCTATTTATATCCGCCGGCCAGGGTTCTAGAACATTCCCGTAACTACGTACCTACACTTGGTACACGCGGCAAGGTCGCTCGAACAGTTACTCATTTAAAGAGTTTTGCACCTTACGCTAGTGGACATACGAGTCATTATTGCTTGCAGCGTTTATTGTTTACTAAAACGCAGCATGCGGCGACTATTCTAGATGGTTCGGGATAGGACCGCGACACTGCTCCCCTCTTAGAGATGCTCGTCCCGAGCATCTTCATTACTGCCGTGATAAGGAGCTAAGCGGTCGATGTGAACCACTTTTTGTGCACCTCTTGGCTGCCGTTGAATTCGGTACGTCACGTCATTTAACCGAGTTACCACTTTGTACGGTCCCTCCCATCTTGTCTGCAATTTCGGAGATTTTCCTTTTCGTCGAGTTACATTGTGAAGCCAGACTAGTGCTCCTTCTTCGAAGCTGCTTGTATTTGCTCGGCGGTCATACCTAGTCTTCATCTTTTCACTCGACTCCAATCCGTTTTCCCGTACTATGGCATGAATCTCTCGCATTTTCTCACGTAACTCGGAAATGTAGTCGTGTAGAGAACGTGAGTCGTCAGGAGGGCCTCCAGTCAGCAGATCTACTGGTATTCTCAGTTCTCGGCCAAAATTTACACGCGCCGGGGTTACCTTCGTGCTTTCATGTTCTGCCGTTCTGTAGGCCAGAAGAAATGGCGGTATATATTTGTCCCAGTCTCTCTGGTGCCTGTCAACGACTTTTGCTAAATGTCTCTCAAGTGTTTGGTTAAATCTTTCTACCATGCCGTCAGATTGAGGATGATATGGGGTGGTCCTAGTCTTATGCATTCCCAATATTTTGCAGAGTTCTTGAAATACTTGGGACTCAAAGTTCCTGCCTTGGTCGGAGTGTATTTCCAAGGGCACACCAAACCGGCAAACTACTTCCTCAAACAACTTGGAGGCAACAGTCGTGGCTTCTTGATTGGGTATGGCGAATACCTCTGGCCATTTAGTGAAGTAATCCATAACTACCATGAAATACTTATTTCCTGATTCCGTTACTGGGAACGGTCCAGCCACATCAACTGCAATGCGTTCCCATGGCGCACCAACGTTATAAAGTTGCAGATTTCCTCGGCTTCTAGTTGGTGGGCCTTTCACCGCGGCGCAAGTAACACACTTGCGGCACCAATCTTGCACATCTTCTCGACAATGGAGCCAGTAAAACCTTTCTCGAATCTTTGTTAAAGTCCTTTTTACGCCCAAATGTCCACCTGACACGCCGTCATGTACTTCACGAAGGACATCTTGTACCTTATCTCTTGGGACAACTATCTGAAGATGGAACTCTCTGCCGTTAGGTTTCTCCCATTTTCGGTAAAGTATTCCGTTCCTAAGAATAAAACTGTCCCATTGAGCCCAGTATGCCTTGGTGACAGCACTAGTAGGAGCGACTTCGCACCATCTTGGCTTGTCCTCGCCTCGTTTCTTCCATGCGACAATGAGCCGTACATCTTCGTCATCTTCCTGTGCTTCTTTCATCGCCTCATCTTCCCAAGATCTCGATGGACTCATTTTTGTCAATCTCAATGGCAGTTCCTTTGTCTCTTGTTTGGCACAGTGCTTGCAGTCTTCCGGACACGGCCTTCTTGACAGTGCGTCAGCATTTCCATGCGCCTTTCCGCTGCGGTGTTCAATAATAAAGTCGTACTCCTGCAGTTGTTCGATCCATCGAGCAACTTGCCCCTCTGGATTTTTAAATTGTAACAGCCACTTCAGGGCGGCGTGGTCAGTGCGAAGCGTAAACCGCATGCCGAGGAGATATTTGCTGAAGTGCTGTACTGTCTTTACCACAGCCAAGAGCTCCCTTCTTGTCACACAATAGTTCCTTTCAGGTTTCGATAGCGATTTACTAAAATAGGCCATCACAACCTCTCTGTCGCCTTGTTTCTGCGATAACACTCCTCCGATCGCTGTGTTACTGGCGTCAGTGTCTACAATGAATTGGCCGTTAGGTTGCGGAAATCCCAAAATTGGAGTCTCGCAAAGACATTTTCTTAATTTTTGAAAGGAACTCTCACATGTGTCATCCCAATGAAATGACTGCTTGTCTTCAGTCAGTCTGTGTAAAGGCTTGGCAATTTCAGAGAACCCCTTAACAAACCGTCTATAATATGAGCATAGCCCTAAAAATGCTCGCACTTCAGTCTTGTCTTTGGGAGTAGGCCATTTTTGCACTGCTTCGATTTTGGCTCGATCTGTCTGTATGCCTTCGCTGGTTATCACATGGCCGAGATAGCTAACCTTGTTCTTAAATAAACTGCATTTCTTCGGATTTAACTTTAAGTTTGCTCCCATTATCTTCTTAAAAACTTGCTCTAGATTTTGTAAGTGGTCCTCAAAATCCGTACCCATGATTATGACGTCATCCAAGTAGACAAGGCAGGCTTCCCCAACTAATCCGGCCAGTACGCACTCCATAAGTCGTTCGAATGTAGCTGGCGCGTTGCACAATCCAAAAGGCATCACGTTAAATTGCCATAGACCTTTGCCAGTTGAAAAGGCTGTCTTCTCTTTATCCTTCGGATCAATTTCCACTTGCCAATAGCCCGATTTCAGATCTAATGTCGAGAACCATTTCATACCACTCAATGTGTCCAGGGTATCGTCTATTCGTGGCAGTGGATAACTATCCTTCTTGGTCACATCGTTAAGCCGTCGATAGTCTACACAGAACCTTGTGCTACCATCTTTCTTCTTTACCAACACAACGGGAGAACACCATGGGCTAGCAGAAGGTTCTATAATCTTGTTTCTCTTCATGTCGTCCAACATGTCTTGTACTTCCTTTTCTTTGGCAATCGGTATGCGCCTCGCTCGCTGACGAATAGGTCGCTCCTGTCCGGTGTCGATTTTGTGCTGAACTAACGATGTTCTTCCAGGATTTCCTTCGTCAGAGAAGATATCCCTAAAGCGCAGTAGCAACCTCTTAGCTTTCATGCTTTGCGAATAGCTCAGATTACTCTTAGAATTCTCAAGGAGCTTAGTGACTATAATTTCACTCCTGGTATTCGATGTGTTTGAGCTTGGAGATGATTGGCAGCTTCTCATCCAAACGGCTTCCTCACACCTTCCAATAACGTCACCTTTGCTAAGGGTAATCTCACGATCGCCTATATTCACAACCCTTACTACAGCGGTCTTGCCTCCATAGACGAGAGTTCTTGCTGTCAGCAATTTCTGACTGGCTGCACTGTCTCGTGTATCTTCAATCAGCACACACCTATTCCGCTGATTCTTCTGACTTGAAGGCAGCTTCACCTTTACTTCAGTTTGTGCTCGTCTAGGTATTACGATTTTCTTCAGGCACGTGACATTTCCATCGGGACCGCCAAGTATGAAGTTCTCCTCATCACCACATTTAAAGACACCGTTAGTGACATCGATGTGACAGTTGTGTTTTTTCATAAAGTCTAGGCCCAGAATGCAATCATCCATAATTTCGGCTACGATTACGTTGTGAATATATGACGCCTCCCCAACGCATATCGTAACCGACCTTTCACCCAGGACGGGTATCTGCTGGCCAGAAGCGGAGAGAAGTCTGCTTAAACTGGTGCCTTTGCGGCTCCCTACAGCTTTCACCAGGTCTGGTCTCACTATTGTTCTAGAGGCTCCTGTATCTAGGGTGATTTTGCACTCTATTTTGTTCACTGCACCGCGTATTAGTAGACTGTTCCCGTTCCATGCTTGTGAGATTCTGGTTACTGGGGCTTCCTCCGCTCCAGCCAGTACCCGCCCCGCAGTCCTGGCTTTTATTCGTTTCCCTGATTCGCGGTGGAGGGCGCAGCGTCATGCTTCTTCACAAACTCTTCCAAACACTGCTCTATTTTGTTGAGACGCGCATCCAGTCTGTCATCTGTTTTGGTCGGTTGCCTTTCATTCTTAGGACACGTGAATTGCAGATGCCCTCTTTCCCCACACTTGTAACACATGGGCCCGGAGTTTCTCTTGGGAGGTGTCTTGATCTCTTTAACCTCCTCCGTAACTTCTCGAAGTTTATACCCTTGCCGGATATCATGACGCACAGCTTCTACTTCCAGGGCGTGTGCCAGAGCTTCTTTTAATGAAGAATGGTGGCGAAGCTTTACTGCAGCCCTAATTTCAAGATCCTTGATCCCGTCGACGAAGGCTTGTAAAATATTCGTGTCCACCATCTTACTATCAGCAGAAGGGTACGCCTTTCGAACCAGCTTCTCAATTTCCAACGCCCATTGTTGAAGTCCTTCACCCAGGCGCTGAGTCCTGTCGCGCAGCTGAGCACGAAAAACGTGTTCCAGGTGTCTTTCACCATATCTAGCCTCAAGTGCCTCCAGCAGGTCTTTGAACTCGCTGCCTGAGGTGGGCAGTGCCTCCAGGACAGATAAAGCCGAACCTCTGAGCGCGACGGTGAGGGCTGTCAGGCTCTGTTCGTCCGTCCACCCGTTTGAAGCAGCGACAGTCTGGAACTGTTGGCGGTAAGCGACCCAAGACGTAGTACCATCGTACGGAGGCACCTTCACTTTAGGCCCGTGGTTTATGCTGACAACTCCGCTCGATGTAACTCCAGCAGCTTTAATACGCCGAACTTCCTGCCCTAGTCCAGTGAGGCCGGTTTTCACATTTTTTTAGGTCATCCTCCAATTCGGAAACCCGTTCGTTCACTACCTCTACATCTTCATGTAGCTTAGCGACCGTATCACTGAACTTTGTAACGGCAGAAAGGATCACCTGTTGATCTGCCTTCTGTTCTTCTCGCAGGCCTCTCTGTTCTTCTTGCAGGCACTGCATCTGCTTGCTCTGTTCTTCTCGCAGGCCTCTCTGTTCTTCTTGCAGGCACTGCATCTGCTTGCTCTGTTCTTCTCGCAGGCCTCTCTGTTCTTCTTGCAGGCACTGCATCTGCTTGCTCTGTTCTTCTCGCATGCCCTTCAACATTGCCATCAGGCACGACATATCCAAAACCTCCATTGTACGTGACTGAGGTTTAATGTCTTCGGTGGGCGTGGCCAGTTGGGCGTGGCTACGAGGCGGAGCCTGTTGGTCGGTTGGTGAAACCTGGTGGTCAAGGCCGGTGGGCGGAGCCTGGTGCACGGGGGCGGTGGGCGTGGCCTGGTGGGCGTGGCCAGTGGGCGGAGCCGCTGGGCAAGTATGCTGTGTCTCCACTACGCGCGTGGCCTGGTGGGCGGGGCCAGGGGGCGTGGCTTGGTCGGTGGGCGTGGCCTGGTGGGCGGGGCCAGTGGGCGTGTCCCTATGGCCAGTGGGCGTGGCCTGAGGGGCAGTGGGCGTGGCCTCCGCAGCACTTCTGGACCTGGTCCTCACTCCAGAAGTATCCTCTCTCGGAGTCAGTGGCATCTCCAAATCCCCAATTCTGACACCAAATGTTACGGGCTAGGGTTCTGGATTTGGATGTAAAACACCAATGACAGCTTCTTAGGATTTATTCACGCAGGGTCTGGGCTGCAGGTCTTCACGACACGAAGTCCACACGTAGATTCCAATCGCAGGTTCAATCGAAGTCCAATAGTATCGCTGAGGTCGTAGGTTATCGCTCGTATCGCAGGTATGTTCGCTCGAAGTTCACTCTTCGCTATTCCAAATGGAACTGACAGCGCGCCGCGGCGGCCGCTATTTATATCCGCCGGCCAGGGTTCTAGAACATTCCCGTAACTACGTACCTACACTTGGTACACGCGGCAAGGTCGCTCGAACAGTTACTCATTTAAAGAGTTTTGCACCTTACGCTAGTGGACATACGAGTCATTATTGCTTGCAGCGTTTATTGTTTACTAAAACGCAGCATGCGGCGACTATTCTAGATGGTTCGGGATAGGACCGCGACAATATTAAACAGGTCTAATAGCGAATCGCTCGTAGCCCCGGCTGCCTGAGTGATATTACGAATCACGTTAGGCAACACAGTGAAAATCAACGTAAAACAAGCTTGTAATCTTTTTCTTTAAAAAAAAAAACATTTTGTATTTGTACTTTCGATATCAACCCTTGTATGTCCCCACTGCTGGGGCACGGGTCTCTTCCTGCATCGCAGGAAGGTTAGGCCATACTCCACCACGGGGGCCAAGTCCGGGTTGGTATTTGTACTTTAATAAAACTAATTTCGCAACACTAATTTCATGCCACTAATTTACTAATGTAAATTCGGCTTCAATTACACGTGAAAACTTTGATGAAACTAATGTTACGACATTAATGGTGTGGCGGCCTCGGTGGCGCAGCGGTTTGGCACGCTGACTGTAAAACCGAAGGTCTCGGGTTCGATCCCCGGCCGGGTCAAACTAGGAATAGAACGTTTCTAGTTTGTCTCGGGTCTTGGATGTTATCTATGTATTTATTGCATTAAATCTATCGTCGAGTTAACACCTATAACACAATTATACTATTTTTATTTTTAATGCACTAACCCGTCCTAAGGAACAAATTTAAAAACCTATTTAGAGGCTAAAAATTTCACCCATGCCGGGATTCGAACCTGCAACCTCTGGCTATCCGTGCCAGCGCTCTACCAATTGAGCCATCGGGCGACACACGGCATCAGTGAAATTTCGAACCCGGATAGCCAGAGGTTGCGGGTACGAATCCCGGCATGGGTGAAATTTTTAGCCTCTAAATAGGTTTTTAAACCTATAACACAAGTCTTTTAGTTGTACTTAGTATAGGGCTAACGAGATCTGTGTAATATGTCCATGAATATTTATTATATATAATTTCATGCCACCAATTTCGTAATGCTAATTCGATTATGCATATTCTTTTTAATGCACTAACCCGTGCTAAGGACAATTTTAAAAAACCTTTTTACCAGCTCAAAATTACACCCAACCCGCGACCTTTGGCTAACCGCGCCAGAGGTTCGAGTCCTGGCATGGGTGGAATTTTTAGTCTCTAAATAGGTTTAAAAAAAATGTAAATCCGGCTTTTACACTCACAAATAGCCGGCGTCATCTCCGGTATGTCTGCTGGCTGTGTTCATGTGTCGACTGAAGGCGGTCGCGCCGTTGAAGTCGGAGGCGCACTCCACACAGGTGATCCAGGTCTCCGCGTTTGTCTGTTGATGTATTAATTAGATAATAACACATATTTCCAGTAGCTGTATGTAGTAAAAAATTAACCCTGAACTAAATCTCTGGCTAACCGTGCCAGCGCTCTTTCCAACTGAGCTAATGGGCGACTCACCGGCATCAGTGAAATTTCGAACCTCTTTACACTATTCTCTGTATTACGTACAGGCAGCGACATCTGGCTGAAGTAATTTGCATCACTTGCAGCCCCGAGTACCTACTTTGCAGTTAGGTGTTACAGCGGAATGACATCACTGTACCCACATGATTATATTATTTTTAATGCACTAACCCGTGCTGAGGACACATTTAAAAACCTATTTAGAGGCTAAGAATTCCACGCAATACGTAATACAGAGAATATTGTAAAGAGGTTCAAAACTTCACTGAGAGTCGCCCATTAGCTCAGTTGGGAGAGCGCTGGCACGGATAGCCAGAGGCCGCAGGTTCGAATCCCGGCGTGGGTGGAATTTTTAGCCTCTAAATAGGTTAAACTATTTTTATTTTTAATGCACTAACCCGTGCTAAGGAACAAATTAAAAAACCTATTGGCACGGATAGCCAGAGGTTGCGGGTTCGAATCCCGGCATGGGTGAAATTTTTAGCCTCTAAATAGGTTTTTAAAAAACTCTAAATAGGTTTTTAAATAGGAAAACTTACTTTTCCCTATGGCGCTGAGGACAGGATGAGTGCTTAATGGTTTATCTGCGTATGTGACTCACCCGTTTGGCACCCGGATACGCAGCGGAGAACGACCTCTGCTGGTATTCCTCTTGGTGCATCAAGCGCAAGTGATTTATCAGCATCCGCGACTTCCTGCGGACACGGGGGGAAGGCTTGTGATGCGAATGCGACAATTTTGTTTAAATATAAGACTTAATGTTATATTTCGATAAATCCGCAAGTGGCTACATAAACTGGCAAGAGTTTAGGCTTAGCAGAGTCGTGGTCGTACTGAGTCTTGCGAAGGCCGAAAGCCGAGCCACGCGGAGGCCGAGTGCCGAGGCCAAGACGAACAAAAGCCCATAACTCTATTTATCTCTATCATAACTTTGAGCTACATATTTACATATGATTTACTAGAATTTTATTTACAGGTATTTAGTCCATGTAGTGTATTATTTCTGCTTAGGTTATTGTTAAGGGTTTTTGCAGTCTACGTAGTTTATTTTGTACACGTACATAAACCCGCTTCTTACTGCGGCTCCGACTCTTCAAGGTTTGCTGAAAGAAATCTCTTACAGACATAAGCTCGCCTTTGTACATGTTATTTCTTATGTAATGTCCTATTTAATGTTTCGGGTGCAATAAAGGATAATTATTGTAATTATAAAGCCCAGCCAAGCAAAGGCCGAGAGCCAAGCTGAGGGGTGGCGGAGAGCCTAGTCCTTCGAATGCCGAGAGCCGAGTTAAAACTGTTTTATACGGATTTATAACCAAAAAATATATTGGTTTAGTATTTTCTTAGTTTAACACGTGCAGTAGACATAATTAAAACTGTTTTTATACGGATTTATGCTGGTTTATTAATTTTTTTACAATTTTCCAACGTTTCGGCACTTTTTCAGGTGCCGTGGTCCCGGATGACACAAGACCGACAGCAGAGTCACGTGGCGGCCGACAGGCGCGGCGAGCGGAGGTCGAGAGCCGAACCGAGCCAAAGCCGACAGACAAGCCCTGGGAGCCGAGCAGAGGCCGAGTGCCTAGCCCTACGCTGGCCAAGAGCCGAGCCACGTGAAGGCCAAGGGGCGAGCCGAGCAGAGGCCGAAGGTCAGGCCGCGGTCGAAGGGCGCTACTTACTCGAACTGTAGGCGGCAGAACTGGCACTCGTACAGCTTGCCCTCGTGGAATTTTTGGTGCTCCAAGGCGCGGTGGCTGCGAACAAAAAAAAATTTTCTTTCAAAGTGAAACATCACAGAATTGAAAGACAATATGGTAATGATATTGAGAAATATGATACAATATAAAGAACAATAAATAAATATTATTGTCGCGGTCCTATCCCGAAGCATTCAGAATAGAGAGAGCCTTCTGGAAGCCTATCGAATAGTCGCCGCATGCTGCGTTTTAGTAAACAATAAACGCTGCAAGCAATAATGACTCGTAAGTCCACTCAAAACTTTTTGACATGAAACTGTTCGAGCGACGTTGCCGCGTGTACCGAGTGTAGGTACGTACGGGAATGTTCTAGAACCCTTGCCGGCGGATATAAATAGCGGTCGCCGCGGCGCGCTGTCAGTTCCGTTTGGAATAGCGAAGAGTGAACCATACCTGCGATACGAGCGATAACCTACGACCTCAGCGATACTATTGGACTTCGGTTGGAATCTACGTGTGGACTTCGTGTCGTGAAGACCTGCAGACCAGACCCTGCGTGAATAAATCCTAAGAAGTTGTCATTGGCGTTTTACCTCCAGATCTAGAACCCTAGCCCGTAACAGTATATTTGAGGCGGTAGGTATAAAGTCACTGGAAAGAGTCCGTCCGCGGCGCTAGAGGGTCACTACATTTGAGTCTGTCTGCAGTGCTATAATGTCCTTTCTTTCTTTCCTTCATCCTTTTGAACGTTTCTGTTTCTGTATGTACAGTCGCGGTCTGAAAATGTTTACCTTAAGGTTGGTAATTGCATGCACAAATCTATGCCACATGGTCGATGATATTATGTGATTTGATTAGGCATAGAGCATAGAAGAAGCAATAGAGATTCACCCAAGCGAGGTTGCCATGGTTTTACAATCAATTTCTATTATTTCAATCCTAGTGCATCCTGCATCCTTGTTCGAAACGGACATGAATATAGAGATCTACAAGAAGTTGCAAAATTGTCACTCAGTGGTGTGATAGAGTGCTGTGCTATAGAACTGATAAAGCATAATATCATTGTTGTATGCATCTACCGGGTTCCAGTGCAGAGTAACATAAATCAATTTTTTGAATGTTTGCAGAGCCTCTTACTGAAATTAAACAATCACAAAAAACAGATAATTATTACGGGTGACTTTAATATTGACATACTTAAGAAATCTAATGTATCACTTGACTTTGAATGTTTACTATTAAGTTATAATCTAAAGCTAGCATTAAGACAACCAACCAGACTTCTAAGCAATACGTGTATTGATAACTTTGCGCATAATTTGGGTAAAACGTGTGAATCACAAGTGAAAGAATTTGCTTTATCGGACCATACTGCGCAGATATTAAAATGTCCAACTAAAAAGGTCTACTTAATTCCATTCTGGCGACGTGAACAACGAGACTACGCTAAAGAAAATATAGATAGATTTAAACAGATAATCAAGGATTTAACCTTCTCTGAAATATATGAAACGAATGATCCGAATGTTGCATATGATTTATTTTTGGAAAAATTCGGTTTCTTCTACAATATTTGCTTCCCAATAAAGCTCAAAACAATGAAAACTAAAAAAAGTCCAAAGTGGGTATCACGGGGTATAAGAGCATGTTGTCGTAAAAAAAGAAACCTGCTGTGGGCGTATCGCTTTGACCCCAGTAACGATAATAAATATAAATTAAAAAACTATAAGAAGACATTTAAAAAGATTATACAACTAACAAAAAAGGCTCAGAACAATCATAATATAATGACATCTAATAATAAATCGAAGACAACATGGCGAATAATAAATGATATTAAGACAAACTTACCAAAGGACTCTATCTCTAAAATTGACAACATTTCATTTTTTTAGCATACGGATTTTATTGTCCTAAAGAAAACTAGATACAAAATAAAACGAACCATATTTTTTTATTTTCTGAAACACGCACGTTTTCTTATATTTTTTACATTTTAAAGTTTAAATTATTTTTACCGGAAGTGACGAAACAACGAGGCTCACAATATGTTTTCTTTTGCCTAATATCCTAAAAAAAAAAATATAGTTACAAATGTCATTTTAGTATTGCCAGGGCCATGTTAAAAAACAGTTTCTAATTTTTTTTAACATATGCAAATATGTTTTTCTTTTATACAATTAAATCAGCTTAGTTCAATTCATCATCCCTTATATGTAGTTGTTCCTTTTTTGTCAAATGTACTTTGTGTTGGCAAAGCCTTTATCTGCGTTCGGAGTGTTTTTGCTGCTAGTTGGTTACTTTTGTAGCTACTTTTTCAAGGTTATTTATAATGGTATGGTAAGTATAAAGTATGGTAACCCTGATATTATGTTGTGTGGTTTGCCTTGCGTAGGTAGGTACCTAACGTAAACAAACTTTGTGTAGTGTTAAATTTATTTCTCTCTACTCAAATTCTATCCTATACAAGAACAAGAAAGTCATTGGTAGGTATACAATGGACACTTCAGATTGAGACGGATTCGTACGCGCTGACAGCCGAAATCTACCCAAGGTAGATATTTCAATGCTTTTGGAGTTCATGCATCATGCATGACGATGCAGCGAAAATAAGAGGTGCAACCGTGATGATGAAAACCATGATTTCAGTTTTATGAAATAGGCCCCGGAGACCATCAGCAACCAAAAATAAAGGGGGGGGGGGCACGTGAATAACAATGTACTACTTAAGAAATACGATAATTAATAATTAAAAATTATTCTTCGCCATCACTAAATAAATTAAACACTTCTTCGTCCTCAAGCAGTGTATTAGAAACATATAGGATGAAGAAATGATAGAAAGTTGAAAATATACTTATTATTTTTGTGTTTCAATCACTAATTACTCAATTAAAAGATAATACGGCAGATCAGCGATTTTTTTTTATAAATACGGCAATTTGAAGGTTTAGATACGGCAACCCAGATTTTGACGATAATAACGTCATTTCTAGCGACTAAGTCGCTAAATTGGCAACACTGATTTTTTAGGTTAGATCGTAGATAGACTCTACGGGTTAGATCTTGAAATTGACTTTTTTTTTTATCGTGGCACAGGCATGTTCACTGGGAGCCATGGTGTGACGTCATCAGCGTATTTTTGTGTTTTTACCATTTTCTCGGAAATTAAACCACAGAAAAAACTGAAACAAATTTTTACGTGCTTTACAAAGCCAAATCTCGAAATGGTTTTCGAATTAGAGCTCCATACAATTTTGAAATGTTGTCAATTAAAAACGACAGTAATAATATTTTGACAGACCCACAAAAATTCAATTATGTCAACTTTTAAATAAAGAAAAGAGTTTCATCATCAAAACGTCATGAATACTCTTTTTGTTAGAATCGATGCTACAACTATTAAAAAGTAATACGTACCTAGATAATAGCATTTTAGACTTTACTGCACGCAGTGTGCTAAAGAATCTAATCATGTGGGTACAGTGATATCGTTCCGATGTTAAACCTAACTGCAAAGTAGGTAGTCGGGACTGTAAGCGATGCAATTTACTTAAGCCAGATGTCGCTGCCTGTACGTAATACAGAGAATAGTGTAAAGAGGTTCGAAATTTCACTGATGCCGGTGAGTCACCCGTTAGCTCAATTGGAAGAGCGCTGGCACGGATAGCCAGAGGTTGCGGGTTCGAATCCCGGCATGGGTGAAATTTTTAGCCTCTAAATAGGTTTTTATTTATTTCACCAATGTCTCTCACCTGCTGCAAGAGACGTGGCCGCACTGGCGGCATAGGTACCGTCGCTCGTGCACGTTGGCCGCGTGAATCTTCAGCTTCGCTTCGGACACGAAGCGCATTTCGCACACCTCACACTCGTGCGGCCCGCTGGACTGTTGACCGATCAAAACGAAACATGACATCAACCCTTTGTATGTCCCCACTGCTGGGGCACGGGTCTGTTCCTGCATCGCGGGAAGGTTAGGCCGTACTCCACCGGGGGCCGAGTCCGGGTTGGTGGATGATTGTAAGACGGTGGCGGGCCTTACTGTCAGAAGTTGTCGAGCCGCCCATAAGGCCTCTGGATGGCTTAACGAAGGTGGATTATGTAGAGAAGAAACTAACAGGAAACTCCTTCGTGAAAATGTTTTATGCGAAGCGGCTGTGTGGTGTCGGCCTAGAGAATAGCACCAACCCAAATTCTTCCCGCGGGTGTCGCAAAAGGCGACTAAGGGACTGCAGTACAATTCCACCGAACTGCGATCCCCAACCCGCATGCCCAGCGTGGGGATTATGGGCATTACCCCCTATGATAGCACAACGTGGCGCTCTTTAGGGGAGGGCTATGTCCAGCAGTGGACTGGTATAGCCTGACAACGACGACAGCCCACAGACTAATGAATTGCGCAAAGTAAATTGTTGACTTAATTATATTTTTTAATGCACTAACCCATGCTAAGGACAATTTTGGAAACCTATTTAGAGGCTACAAATTCCACCCATGCCGGGACTCGAACCCGATGGCACGGTTAACCAGAAGTCACTTTTCAGAAATTAATTTTAATGTTAAATTTCTGAGCCACCTTCGGGTTGAAGCCGTAGTGGAGAAGAAGATAGGTAGCCATTCAGTTGCCATGACGGCCGAAAGGGGCGGCGCTACTTAGCGCCCCTTAAAAACTCTCCGGGTTGTGCAAGACCATGTGATTCCGGCTGGTTAGCGCCCACAAACGCCTTAGAAACTCACCGGGATGTGCAAGACCATGTGATTGCGGCTGGTTAGCGCCCACAAACGCCTTAGAACATTGGTTCCTAACCTGGGGGTAATTACCCCCATTTACCCCCGCAGGGGTAAAACGGAGTTTCTAGGGGGGTAACACGGGATGGCACGAATAGTATTAAAATAGCAATAAACAAAATATTAGCACGGTAAACGGCAGCACGGCGCGGCGTTTACCGTTTGTATCGGCGCGTTTGCTGATTTACTAAACATATTTTCGTTCGTATTTGTGTGTTTTTTTTATCGCCTTGGAAACTCACCGGGCTGTGCAAGACCATGTGATTGCGGCTGGTTAGCGCCCACAAACGCCTTGGAAACTCACCAGGCTGTGCAAGATCATTTGATTCCGGCTGGTTAGCGCCCACAAACGCCTTGGAAACTCACCGGGCTGTGCAAGACCATGTGATTGCGGCTGGTTAGCGCCCACAAACGCCTTGGGAACTCACCGGGTTGTGCGAGACCATGTGATTGCGGCTGGTTAGCGCCCACAAACGCCTTGGGAACTCACCGGGTTGTGCAAGACTATGTGATTGCGGCTGGTTAGCGCCCACAAACGCCATGGAAACTCACCAGGCTGTGCAAGACCATGTGATTCCGGCTGGTTAGCGCCCACAAACGCCTTGGAAACTCACAGGGCTGTGCAAGACCATGTGATTGCGGCTGGTTAGCGCCCACAAACGCCTTGGGAACTCACTGGGTTGTGCAAGACTATGTGATTGCGGCTGGTTAGCGCCCACAAACGCCTTGGAAACTCACAGGGCTGTGCAAGACCATGTGATTGCGGCTGGCTAGCGCCCACAAACGCCTTGGAAACTCACCAGGCTGTGCAAGACCATGTGATTGCGGCTGGCTAGCGCCCACAAACGCCTTGGAAACTCACCGGGCTGTGCAAAACCATGTGATTCCGGAACGCGACGCCGTTATGGAACCCCTTGAAGCACTTGTCGCACTTGTGGAGGGCCGATAGGTAAGCGGGCACGTGCCGACGATTCCTCATCTCGTCCAGCTGCTGAGACTTGGTGAGGGTGGCCATCTCGATCATGGCGTGGTCCGAGGCTCGCTGGTACTTCGCCTTCTCGGTTTTAGCCTTGCCGGCCTTAGCGCCGCCCAGGATCTCGACCTTCACGTCCGACAGGATCTCCTCCTGGAATTCGGAGGGGTTAGAGGGAGTTTTGGAGACTTAGGCCCACTTGCGTCGGCCCGGGTTAGCCCAATCAACTCGAGTTAACCGCGCCGAAGGCAATTTTAACAATAAATACATAACAGTCGTAAGGAATTTTTGTCCGGATCTTAAGTACCCGTAAGTACTTCCGGACTAAAAGTCTACAATAAATACATAGATAATATCCAAGACCCGAGACAAACAAGAAAAGTTCGTTTCCCGGTTTACCCGGCCGGGGATCGAACGCGATACAGTGCCACACAAGAAACAAGTCTCGCGGATGTACCCGCGCAGATGACCAAATTTTGGATGTGCGGCAAGTTGATCGACCAATCAGATAGTTTCATTTTATGGCAGGCCGCGCGCCTTTATTGCTATTAGTTGATTCAACGTCATCGATGCAGGTGACTATTAGTTTGGCAATATTAGCGTGAGCGAAATAGGTAGCGGTACTGCGGCAATCAATTCTGCACCTTAACCGTATCGGTTAAAGATCATGTTGAATGTACTTATAGCTTCGGGTACTTTCGTTACACTTCTTCGTAGTCTGCGCGAACGTAGATTCCCGAAGGGACTTTTATGTAGTACTGTTACTACTTACTAAAAAAAACAAAATCGCATCGTAACATACCACAGGCGGGTATTCCTGTTCAACGACCTCGAAGGGCTCGTCTTCCTCCATGTTTTCCGCGCACTCCCCGTAGACCACCTCTTCTTTGACCTCGTGAAAGTCCTGCTGAAATAACAAGCGAAAGCCATTCAATAGGCGTGACGTCAGTATCAATTAATCAAAGATTCAACGATATTAGGGGAATGTACCTACATATTAAGCACGCATACACACACACCCGGACTCGCAATCCCCTATACTTCCGTATACTCATTCACAGCAGTATTCTTGTAAAAATTGTAAAAAATGCAATAAACGAGCATAAATCCGTATAAAAACAGTTTTAATTATGTCTACTGCTCGTGTTAACCTTTGAAAATACTAAGCAGTATTCTTTTAAACCTAAACTTGCATAAACATAATTTTTACGTCCCTTTCTTAATCTATAAATGATTAACGTTAGAAACACGCCAACAATGTAACTAGGTACTACAAAGCGAATCGGGTCTCCACAACACAGGGTATCCTAGTGTGGAGGCCGCAGGTACAACCTTCCTAGGCATCATTGATTTTATATTACAATCTTAAGGCTTTCAACATTAATTTATGTCAAATATTTAGCTGTTATCTTTAAAATGGATTTATAACACCGATTTAATTTTATACAAAAAAAAAAAACGGAGATTAACAGTTTTAAAAGTCTATTTATAGGCTAAAAAATCCACCCATGTATGGGACTCGAACCCGCGACCTCTGGCTAACCGTGCCAGCGCTCTCCCAACTGAGCCAACCGACTACCTACAACCCCGAGTATATCATTCCGATGTAAAAACCTAACTGCAAAGTTGGTACTTGGGGCTACAAGTGACGCAAATTACTTCAGCCAGATGTCGCTGCCTGTACGTAATACAGAGAGTATTGTAAAGAGGTTCGAAATTTCACTGATGCCGGTGAGTCGCCCATTAGCTCAGTTGGAAGAGCGCTGGCACGGATAGCCAGAGGTCGCGGGTTCGAATACCGGCATGGGTGGAATTTTTAGCCTCTAAATAGGTTTTTAAAATTGTCCTTAGCACGGGTTAGTGCATTAAAAAGAAATATAATAATTCAATTAAATGTTCTGTCATTGCAACAAAATTGTAAGTGAACACGCCTCGACGTGCACGCGTCGCGCAGAAATCTGTGCCGGCACTACAACGAGACGCAGAGCAGGGCAGACGCATGTCTGCGTCGCATGTGCCTGCGCCGTTCCCTATTTTACAAAACCTGCGCTGCCCTGTGCTGCGTCGCCTGCGTCTCAGCATGCGCCCAGCCTAACTGCTATGGCACTTACCATGTTAACACTCTCGCCAGGCTCAATCTCCGTGATAATCTCGTAGTCAATGATGTTGTTGTGTATGGACAGAGGCAACTCCAGGCCTTCAGCGGAGCGGTCGATTATCCGGATATACTCCGTAGTCAGCTGTGGACAACGAGACATTATCAATGATATCAACCCTTTTGTATGTCCCCACTGCTGGAGCACGGGTCTCTTCCTGCATCGCTGGAAGGTTAGGCCATACCAAACCACGGGGGCCAAGTCCGGGTCGGTGGATGATTGTAAGGGAGTGGCGGGCCTTACTGTCACAAGTTATCAAGCCGCCCATAAGGCTGACACGGCTAACGAGTGCCATTACTTGACAGCCGGCACCAACGGCTTAACGTGCCTTACGAAGCACGGAAGCGCTCGGTAAATATGCCACTAGCGGTAGTCACGGGACGGGCAACTAGCCAGCATCTGACCGCGCCTGTTGCTTAACTCAAGTGATTGATTCCAATCACTCGGTTCGACTAGGCCTCGAGCGCTTCTTGTAAGATAAGAATATTCTTTATTGTACACCAGGAAAAAACAAACAAATAATTACTACAAAGATACAGTTGTGGTGAGCACATGTCAACTCTGCGTGCCAGGGGCGGATCTTGAATTTGTGGGGCCCTGGGCTGAAACTATTTATAGGGCCTACCTAAGTACTCAACTAATAGCCATGTCAAAAAACTGTTTCTATAATGATATATTATTAATAATAATACTTAAAAAATAAAAAACTAAAAATAATAATATATTAATAATTTATTATTATATATTCTTTATTGCACAAAAAACATAAATATTCATTAGATCTACTCGAGTATTAATAATACAAAAGCCGACCTTCTTGTTGTGGTAGCAATCTCATCCAGGGGACTCTTGGGTGAGAGAGAAATCGAAATAGTATAAAAAAAAACGAAATCAGCATGAAAACACCCTCCCTTAAATCAATTCATAAAAGTATGCAATTTTTCATCAATGTTATGTTATGAAAATTATCGCCTACTGTTTTTAGCGGGATCTGGGGGCCCCTTGTAACCTCGGGGCCCTGGGATGCAGCCCAAGCAGCCCTTAGGTAGATCCGGCCCTGCTGCGCGCGCACTACAAACTCCAACATTCCTGCATCACGCAATCAAAGTGTTTCAATGACATACATAAATATAACGTCCGACTAACAACAGTCGGACCGGCCGTCCCCAGGCATACGATCTGCCTGGCGGGAAATTAATTTCCCATTATAGTGGAAGAGCACGGTCACCCGCTCTAGCTCTTTCCTATACAGTACAATTGGCGGCCTTATTGCTTAGAGCAATTTCTTACAGACAACCTACGCGATTGGAGAGTTGCTTAAGGAAAAGTGAGATGGGTGTGTAAATACCGGTTGGCAAAGCAGCACCGCTGTCTCCAGGATGTCCAGGGAGTGTTTACACTTCTCCCGGAATATCGCATACTTCTGCAGCTGGGAGAAGCAGTAGTGACACAGGTGCTGTGGAAGTCCATCGTCAGGAGGGATCTGGAATTAAGGGGTGCCTCGTTATGTTAACTCAACAATCAGAAAAATATCTGTGATTGACGATACAGATATATAATAAAAACTGTAAGCCATAAAAAATATAATTATGAACACGCTAAACAATATTTTAATATCGTCACTGGTACTATGGGGGTAAGTGTTGTTGTTACTTCTGTTTTTATTAATCTATGAAATGACCGCCATTTTAGCTGCCGCTGTGACTGGGCAAAAATTTTTTTTATTATTTTTTAACTTTGGTTTTGTCAAGAGTTTTGCAGAACTTTTTGACCAAAACTTGATTTCTTCGTTTTTTTCTATTTTGTTGAGTTCTTCTTGTTACATCTAATCACTCGAGAAGGTAGGTATTTTTCGTAATGTCCGAAATTGTGTTCACGCGGCAAGCGTTCATAGTGGACTAATACCTAAAATGGAATGCTGTTAGTTCTACCGCAAAACGTGACCGCAATAAGGTTAGTCGCGATGTCCTCTCTATATGTAGTAGAAAATACTTTAAGGCGACAAATACGTAAGAGGCAGATGATGAACTTCACAAATACAAAATTGTTTTGAACTCTTGTGTGCTATGAGGGGTCAGTCAAACAGCACATAATCATCCACTGCTGAGCATAGGCCTCGCTCAAGACAGGCTACCTCCTTTCCTATGGCAACCCTCATCCAGCCAGCTTTGAAGGGTCTTCACCAAAAAGGAGAGGTATTTGACAATACAACCATAGACCAAAAAGGTATTTTTGGTCTATGATACAACCAACCTTTAATCTGGGCCTAGGTTCTGCTAATGCATTGTAGTACAATGACGACTGCGTGAACATGGCGATTTAATTTCATTGCTGCTTTAAGTCAAAACCCGCGCACGTATCAAACCTTCTAGACAGCAATGGTATAAAAAATATGCCACAAGATCTGTCCATGTTACCCGGACATTTTCTGTAAAGCCATATAGAACAAATGTGGGTAAATTCTCTCCTCTCAATAGAGCAATGCTGACCTACAATAATCTTCAGGAAACCTCGCCAATGTCAGCCGAGCTTGACATTTTTGGAATGCCATTCTATTTATTTAGGGAATATTTGATGAAAAGTTAATTTAAAATGCCTTAGTTAACCTAATTAATTTGCTATCTAACAATATTTATTTAAAATGTAACTGAATTATTTATTGAGAATTTAATGTATTGCTAACCTGATTAAATTTAGGTATAAAAATCAGCAATGTACAGCAATGATTCTAAATTGTAATTTGTACTAAAATATTAATTTATTGAAATCGAAATTCGTAAATTGGTTTTCAAAATTCGTAAATTAATTAAATTAGAATTTCGATTTACTATGTAATTCAACTTTTACTGAACACACAATTTTTTGAAAGTTGTATACTCCTGTAACCCTTCTCGCGTTTAGTGTACATACGTCTGTACACTAATCAGCCCGGCCGCGCGCATCCCCCAAGCGCTTAGTGTACAGACGTATGTACACTATGCAACGCTCAGATTGGACTCTTTTTATCTATGCTCTGTGCATTCTCTATGGACAATATCTGTTGTTTTATTGGCCAATGGTTAGTAAGGATTACTTTCGCCAACCAATCAAATGACGTGACGTGGAAAAAAATTGAATTATCATCGAAACCACATGAGCTTGCTAGGTCAGACGCCATTTTGCGTTTTCGTCGTGAGTTGCTCCGCTCGCTAAAGTTTTATAAGTTATTTAGAGAAGGCAACGCTGCGTATTTGTTCATGTGTTATATATCAAATTACTGGGAAAAGTGTGTAGATTATGATTCAAATAATAGTTTCGTTGTATTTGATGGAAAAGAAAGTGAAAAAAGCCTCGAACTTTTAGCCCGGATTGTGCCGCTTGTATGGGCGGTCAGTGTCATTTTACCTCTTCCTGGTAATTATTCATTTATAGCTTTATTTTGGTGAATTAGAGTATGAAAATTGTGTAAACAGTAATAGATAATATGCAGATCATATTATAAGTGTTAGTTCAGTGCTAGTGAATGAGTAATTAGTGAAAATAGTGAGACAAAGTTCAAAGTAGTGTCAAAATGGCGTGGATAGTGAAATTCATCTCGTCATTTGAATATCATGTAAGTTTATTGATAATTTTATTAGCATTACAAGTATAATAACCGGATAGGGAATTTTATGCAGATTGTAGTGATATATAACACTTATTGAATAATTACGTAGTACTTTCTCTAATTTGAGAAATGCGGAACTGTGTTCACAAAAAAGATGCAAAAAAATGGCGGTGCGAAATGACCCTGCACTATGCGGTACCTTTGAACTTTCTTTTTTCCGAGCGCGCGTGGCGCTAGAAGGGGTAAAGGTGTTTCACACGGAATTGTACCTTAGAATAAGTATTTTTTAAATTAAATGTGAAAATACTGTTGGAGTAACTAATAATAATGTTATGTGTCATTGTACTGTAATGCACTAAGAGAATCGAGGCCCTGTTGCTTGTATGCTATTTATTATTATTTCTATTATTTGTAATTCAGGCAGGCAGTTATAGAACTGGTGAAGCCTGTATCCAGATGTACATTTGGTGGAGCCATAGCTATCCAACGCATAGCACTAAACGAAAACAAGTCAAATTTGCAATCCCTAAATACTCAAATTATTATGGATCTAGGCTAAGTAATTGTTTGGTACCTGCAATTTACAAAAGCCTCCCGGAGGAATTATGTAATAAGCACCTCAGAAAAACACAATTTAAAAATATGCTTAAGCGTTTTCTGTTAAGTAGTCTGTAGACATAAAATATTATTATGGATAATTTTAGTTGTGTAGAAGACAATTTTAATTTAGTAAGATAAAAAGAACTGTTACCAAGAGCTTGCCGATAAACTGCATTAGCAGTTTGGCAAACTATTGATATTGTGATCGTGCATTGTTTACAGTGAATAAATATATAATATAATAATAAGTTGTGTTTAACTCCTTGTCTCTTTTTTTCCTTTAGATATTTATCCAGTTTGTTTTTAAACATATTAATGCTTGTGGCTGTCACTATTTCTTTAAAACTGAACATATTAATGCAGTTTTTTATTTGTTTTTAAACATATTCATTGCATGGCTTAACAGCTGTCAGATAATGGCAGTTGTTAAGCCATGCAAGAGGCCTTATTGGAGGCTTGATAACTTCTGACTGTAAGGCTCCCCACTGCCTAACCTATGTTCTCAAGTGATCACAAAAACAATTTTTATTTTCAAGGTCGGGCCTTACGAGAATCCTCCACCATCCCGGAGTTGGCCCTCATGGTGGAGTATTAACCTTTCTGCAATGCAGGAAGAGACCTGTGCCCTAGCAGTGGGGACATGCAAAGGGTTGATATCGAGAGGGGTAACTAACCTGTAACCTTTACATAATAAAATTAAGGAATTTTTGCGCTGATCGGCATAACCTTTCACCACAATGGATTGCCATCAACAAGCTAAGAACATTATGTTACTTGTAGGTTGCTGATTGCCATTTTACCTAAAAATTTATTTGAATTGTAGGTTGAAATGGTTTGAAAACAGACTAGGCGCACCCATTTCCATTCAGTGGTTGTGATTCTTTGTGGGCTAGGGTGTATATAAAAAGCTGGAGCTGTTGCAGAAGTTAATTCAGTAACAAAAGCATGGTCTTTAACCAAAAAGCTTTGGCTACGTAATAAGAAGACTTATAAGCGTCCAGTGGCAGCCACTCGTGACGCTGCAGTGCCTGGGTTATTGTTCTAGATGGAGTAGGCATAAGTGGTTTCATATGAAGAATTCAGTAAGCGTGTCAGAGAAAAGTGATCACAAAAACTACAAGGAAACCTACCCTCCACAGCCCCCTGCCTTCCAAGAAATCCCCTGTAGTATAACCTATAAAGTTACTTCCCAACTTGGGCTTGGACCAAGCCACAAGAAATCACTCTATTAATAATTTATTAATAATTGGTTGGTGGGTAAAGTTGGGGGCGGTTGCTTGACCTGATAGTTTTGATTGTGTGCGGTGGACCCCTCAAGCAACCAAGCCACCTGACCCCCTTAGGCTCAGACTGAACCTGCACAAGTTTCAATTCAAGGGTTCGGATCTGGAAGATTCAAAGTTGTTGGAAAGTTACTTACAGGCATCCCCATCACCGTTTGGAAACTTTCCGCCAGGTCACACTCGTGGATATCAAACAATTTGATGTCCGTGGCTAAGCAGACTCGGCAGGCAAACAGATCAAGCTCCAGTATTTGTGAAGTCGTCGGGAAAATCTCCTTGTTAGCAAAATTCTTTCCTCCCTCGACGTAAATATTTTGATACTCCATCGCGCCTATTTAAATTCACAGAATATTAAAATGTTCAAAGGAAACACAGAAAATCAATGAGGACGTTAACCACCGGACGCACAAGATGTCAAAATGGCGGTCACAGATTACGGCGTAACGGCATTTTGTCTCCGCGTTTTGTTTGAAGAATCAAGATGGCGGCAAGGATTTGTCTGCGTCATCTTCCTCTATGGCGTCATCCGACTTCCGGTTGCGTTCGAATATCGAATGTCGAGAGGAGAGGACAGGTGTATTTAGACGTAGACGCTTACTCCACAAACCTCGACTCATTATTATGTCAGAGAAGACGAGAAGAAGCTTGGCTGGCTCCGCACATAGGTATTGACTTTAAATCTGTCCTGTGGTCTAGGCCCACTAAGCTGTCAGGATGAAATAGGTGCTGGGCAAGCCTACTCCATTTATAAAACTGTGAAGTACCTTACTTTGATAGTATCTTAGTACCTTGACCACTATTATGTAACACGGTGCCAATTTTATAAACAAATCATTCATGAACATGCGAGAAAATATAAAGTTTAGGCATCAAATCTCAATTTTGAGGTTAGAATCTGGTCTACCAATAAATAAATTATTGTAAGTTACTTAAACTGAAAAAACACATTTAAACAGCAAACCTTTTTGTCAGCACGCATAAATAAACAACAATACCTTTGAGTATTGTTGTTTTTATTTCGACCTAAGCCTACCCAACCTCATTGTTCTTTTCGTTTTTTTTAGTGTAATAAAAAACGTATTTGTTATATTTTATAATGAAGAATGGAAGTCATTTTTTGTTACAGTTTCCTTAGCTGTATTTGCCATATTATGTAATTTGAGGTCTTACATCAGCGTCCCTCTATTTCCTCTGATTCACCGCCGATAGATATGATGAACTCACTTTGTCTGTTGGACCTGTAGGTTCCTCCGAAGTTCAACCCAACCTTGCATTACAGTGTACCTTATGGAAAATACAAGTGGAGTATGTACACAACGGAAATTTATGATTTATTCTACAACAAGTCGAACAAACGACCTTTTTTGTCCGATTTTGTGTCAGTCTCCGTGACATTTTATGTCCAATATTGCTATTATTTTTGGCATTCGAGAAAGCGCTGCGCGGGAAGCGAGAGAGGTTACAAATGTTATTGGACATGTCACATTATACACGTGCGACCCGAAAGAAATTCTCTGCGTCTGAACAGTTAAATTAAAAATGAAGGTATAAAAAACTTTCGTCTTTCAGTTCTTATGTGTTTTCCCATCAAGGGTTGTCTGGAAGAAATTAGTTTTAGTAATAAGACCGCCAATTGTACATTAATCGCCAATTGTAAATTGTAATTCCTGGTGTGCAATAAAGTATATTCATATTCATTTCATTTTTTCATTTCATTTCAAGGTATAAAAAACTTAGTACTCTTTTTTAAGTTTCCGTTTCCGGGAAAATCTTATTTGACGATTACAGGGAATGGAGTTGGGAAAATAACGTTTGTTTCATCATAAGCTTCTCGGTCACAGCAACAAACAGGGTTTATGTTATCTTAGCTCGATAAATACAATGAAACATTATCTGTGATGCCTTTACCTGAAAGTTGTATAGTTTTGACGTGTGGTACAACTATAAAATACGAGTATGTACTATGCTCTATGTTTATGGGTCACAATTCCATCTTGCGTTATCTCTCGAAGTCTTACTGTTTCATGGGAGTTTCATAGATTATCTCCAATATTTGTTATTTGTGGTTCATAGGTAATTATTTTCTGAGCTACAGAAGAATATTGAATGTGAAACTAGCAGCAATATAACTATAATGTACAGTCTGTTAGCTTTTAGAATAGGTATACCTTGGGTACTATCGGAAGCATCGGATATATTCCTGTAACAAAAATATCGGAACTAATATAGCTAATAACTTTTCAAAATTATGAAGAAAAGTTTTATACAGAGCAGGAAGTGGTATTATTTTCGGCAAAAACCGAAGCCTACTCTGGGGCATTATTACGAAAGTATCCACTGAGTTGCGTGACGTTGATTTTTACTTTTTTTAAGCTACTCCGGCTGTCAAATGCATACCTTTTTTGACACTTAGGAGTCGTCTAAATGCTTTACTCGATAGAGTGGAGTGCTACGTAATAGGAGGGCTGGAGCCCGAGGTATATTCTAGAAGCTAACAGACTATACACGTCTTCATTTAAAGTGCTAACTAGTGCTACCAATGGAATAAAAATCATAACTAGTTTTGTACCTTTACGTTTAATACGCTTTTTTTCAAAAACATCTACATCTGGGTAACATGGCAGTAAGTTAGACACTAATTTTGACATTGGAGAACGAGACCTGTCTGGTACCCACGCAGGTGTAGTCATGGCCTCGAGAGCATAGATTTGACAGGAAAAACACAAATTTTGGTGATCTTTTTTGTATTCTTGCTTTGTTATAATTTTTTTATTTTAGTTTATTAATTATACCATGCTAAGTGCATATTCAATTCAATTCATTTATTTGCTAGAATTTGGTACAGTACATACATAAATATAAGTACAGATCATAAAATATAATTATGTATCAATCGCTAATATTCAACATGGTGACTCTGTGTTGTATTAGTGTGAATCCGCTATTTGACTCTCTTTTCAAGTAAGTCTTAAACGGTAGATAACTCTCCATTAGAACAAAAAATATTTTAGTATATTTTTTGAGAACCTAAAAGCAACATAAAAAAATATATTTTAAAACTTCATTTTACTAAACAGCCAAAAACGCGGTCAGCCATTTTTGTCTATAGTTTGAAGTCCAAAAAATTGTAAACAAAGTTTGATATTCAATTTTCTGTAAGTGATCTCTGAGCATAGTGAAATAACAACAACGCAACCATGATTTCATCGAATTTACGTCCAAAATATACCAATAATCATTATTGCATTGTACGAGAATGAAACAACATGTCAATAAAGACCCCCGGGAAGTTGTGGATTCGTGTACCTTACCCAGTGAAATTAAATTCGAAAAACTTAGCCCAAACTTGCCAAAAGAGACCCCGACTCTTTATCAATCGAAACTTGTATTTATGTGAAGATCACTTTGATGTAAGTCCTATAATAATCAATGTCCACTGGGTCAGGCTGAAAGATTTTTGTTTACATATTTTAGATGGTTTCAAGATGGCGGATAGCGTTTTCACCGTTACGAATAAAACGAGGAAAAAATTTTTTTACTTTTAAAATGCAGCCATCCTGCATACTTACTTAGCAAAATCAATATATTTCGGTTTCTTACATTAAATACTATAGGAAATATTCATTTATCGCGTCAAATTTGATACGTGTCAAATAGCGGATTCTCACGGAGTTTAAAAAAAACCACGGATTTAAAAAAAAAAAAACCCAGTCGAAGCGAAAAGGAACCCACAGAAGACAAATGTCTACACGGAAAAAAAAGCGCGGGAAACGTTAAACTTGGCGGGTGTATCTTTTCGATGAAAATCTTTAAATAATTTAATTAGCATAGGTTTTTAGTATCAGTTGTATATATTTCTGTTAAATTATTGTAGTATAGTATATATTTGTAAAATTTGTACATATCTTCATTCCTGGTAAGTTTTTTCACTTTTTATCTTTGAGGTCCATGGAGGAGCCGCCCGATCCGGGGGGCTCAGTCCCCCCGGTCGGCGTTAATATTACTATATGTCCTAGCAATCTAAACGAATCCACCGGAATGGATACTGATGGCTCCATCAGATCCGAAAAAAGAAAGAGGTCTAGGGCGCAGCGCAAGGTTTGCAGACACTGCAATAAGAGAAGGAAGCACCACAAGCACGGCTCTGACACTGTAAATGTTTGTGATTGTGACAGTGATGATTCTAAGAAACCAGTAGTTGAAACTAAAATGCCGATCAACGCTGTAGATGCCTCGTCCCGTAAAGATGCGGTATCTTTGTCGCCATCCTTTCCCGCCTCTACATCCCAACAGTCTCCTCAGATAGGTAGGGCTCTTTATGAACCAACAGATGTGTCTCCTTTTGTAATACACATTCAGAGAAATGCAACAGAATCTTCACCTGCTCCCACACTCCACCCAGTTTCTTTTGGGCAATATCTAAAGAGACGTGGCTTAAAAAATATAATAAATGGCAGCGTAAAACCCTTAAGTAGAACCAAGCTCAGTCTTTCATTTTCTGATTTTAATGATGCCAATGCATTTATAACAGACCCGGATTTGGAGAAAAATAATTATAAAGCTTTTATACCAACCTTTAGTGTGACTAGGATGGGCATTGTTCGAGGAGTTCCTGCAGAGTGGACACCTGAAGAAGTCCAAGAAAATATATCGGTACCTATTGGTTGTGGCAAGGTCATTAAAGTGAGAAGATTTAATTATAAAGTGCATGGTCCAATACCTACTTGGAAGCCCTCTCAGACAGTAGTTATTACCTTTGATGGACAAGTTTTACCCAAACGGGTTTTTCTTTGTTATAATTCTCTACCTGTTGAACTATACACATACCCAACAATCCAATGTTATAACTGTTGTCGGTTTGGACATACTAAAACTAAGTGTAACTCCACACCTAGGTGTTACAAATGTAGTAATGCTCACTCTGGTGACTCATGTGATGTAGATGTTTGTAACGCCTCATGCATTTCTTGCAATGGTAACCATTACGCGAACAACAAGTGTTGTCCTGAATATGATAGGCAGTCTAGAGTAAAACTTTATATGGCCCAGAACTGCGTATCATACTCAGAGGCAATTAAAATGCATCCTCCTGTCACCAAATCTTATAGTGATACCTTAATTTCTGCCCCTACAACCAGATTTTCAACTCGGCCTATTGAATCTTCGCTTTCTTCTGATCAATCGCCAAGATCACACAAAAAAACAGTTTTTCGTACACCCTCCAAACCAAAAATAAGTAAGGGATACGATCAAGCTACTCATCGATCCCTTATTGCCGAATATGACCCCCCATCTTCCTCAAATGGTTGTGCCCTTCAAGGAGAAATGAAAGATTCTAAGGAGAAGAATCAAACTATCTTGGAGTTAATCTCAGCTTTAATACAAGCAATATCATCTTCCTTTTCCAATAGTAATAAATCTGTACCGTCCAACGCCGCCTCTATTATTCAGCTTGTTAATTCTCTCTCCAACAATGGCCAGTTTAGGCAAAATCCTTCAATGGAATTGCCGCAGTATAACCAGTAAAAAATCTGATTTCATTCATCTTTGTAATAAACACAGTCCTTCCATAGTTTCTCTCTCAGAGACATGGTTAAAGCCAGGTATTTCCTTTAAAATGTCTGGTTTCTCATGTCTAAGAGAAGACCGAGATGATGGGTATGGTGGAGTGGCTATACTCATCCATAAGTCTCTCTCGTTTTCATCTGTTCCGCTTCCTTCACACAGCAATGACATTTCGGTTGTTGCTGCTGTTGTAAATAACATTTGTATATTTTCTGTATATTTTGCTCGTCCATCTGTAAATATTTTATCTGAAATTAGTAATATTATTTCTATTCTCCCTAAGCCCTTTTTGGTTTTAGGGGATTTTAATTGCCAACACCAGGCATGGGGTAGCTCTATAAGTTCATGTTATGGGGAACAACTACTTAATATTATTCAATCACATAATCTTTGCATTTTAAACACTTGTTTACCAACCCGTCATACTAAGCCGGATGAGGGAATTAGTGCCCCTGATTTATCTATATGTACTCCTGACCTTGCATTAGTTCTAGAATGGTACCCTCTGTCCTCATCATATGGCAGTGATCATTTTCCTTTAGTTGTTTCCTTCCCTAGTAGTAATCCTCATAAGTCAACACATAAACCTCGTATTAAGCATAGATTAAGTAATGCAGATTGGTATTCCTTTAGGGAATGTGTTGAGTCAAAAATCAAAGATTGTGAATCTCTATGTGTCACTGATGCAGAGATGTTCGCCAAGGTTTTGATGGAGGCAGCAGATGAGACTTTCCCTTTTAAAAATTGTACGTCTAAAATTCCTTCTCCGCCTTGGTGGGATGTAGAGTGCTCTGAGGCTGTTAAAAAAAGAAAAGAAGCTGAAAGGTTGTATTGTGATCAAATGACTTCAGAGAATTTTGACAGCTATTTACAAGTTTCCAGGTCAACTAAAAAGCTTTTAAAACAAAAAAAATATGATGGTTGGCAAAAATTTTGCAGTTCTATTTCCCCAAATACTCCACCTTCTGCCGTTTGGAAAAATGTAAGACGTTTTAGAGCAGCCTTCAGTGATTCTCACACTCCTAAGATGTCTCTTTCCTTGGCTGATCAGTATATGGATCACCTAGCTCCTCCCTCTGTTCCAGAACAAACCTCCATGTCTCCCATTTGCCATAATGAACATAATGAGTCTAGTTTAAACTCTCCTTTTACCTTAGAGGAATTAAAAGGGATCCTCTCCCATGTTAAGGATTCTGCCCCAGGAGAAGATGGTATTCCTTATTCTTTCATAGTTAATCTTAGTGACTCTACTCTCTTAACTTACCTAGAATTAATTAACTCTATTGTAGTTTCAGGTGTTATTCCTCTCTCCTGGAAATCCCAAATCATCATTCCAATTTTAAAATCTAGTAAGCCTTCTGCTGACCCTTCCTCTTATAGACCCATTGCCTTATCTTCTGTTTTAGCTAAAATAGCTGAATATCTTGTTAAAATTCGGCTTGAATGGTTCATTGAGAGCAATAACCTTTTATCTCCTTCCCAGTATGGCTTTAGAAAAGGAAGGGGTACTATTGACAGCATAAGCGTTTTCACAACTGACATTCGTATAGCTTTTTCAAATAATAATTCAGTTCTTGCAGCGTTTCTTGATATTCGTGCTGCCTATGACAGTGTAATTGTGTCTGTCCTGAAACAAAAACTTCAATTATTAAAAGTCCCCAATTTGCTTGTCAATTTTATTGTAAATATACTCTCAGAAAGGTCAATTAATGTGTACATAGATGACAAAAAAATATCTAGACTAGTTTGGAGAGGTCTCCCTCAAGGGTCAGTGCTCTCTCCCTTGTTATACAATATTTATACCTATGATTTAGATTCTGCTCTTGGTAGCTCTATAGAAGTCTTGCAATATGCAGATGACCTTCTTCTTTATACAACGGGTAACTCTATAGACACTATGTGCTCATCTCTTACTGCTTCTCTGTCAATGCTTCATCAATGGCTATCCACTAATGGTCTGGACCTGTCTGTCAGTAAGAGTGCTGTGGTGTTGTTTTCAAGAATGAGAAAGCGTCCAGACATTTGTGTTGAATATAATTCCTCTCTCATTGCAGTAAAAACTCAAGTAAAATTTTTAGGAGTTATTTTAGACAGTCAACTTACTGGACTCCCACATTGTGAATACATTGCTGCCAAGTGTGATCGCTTATTAAATATTATTAGATGCCTCTCAGGGGTTTGGTGGGGTGCTCATCCTTTTTCATTGAGGTTGCTTTATAATGCTTTAATTAGAAGTGTTCTGGATTACGGAACCTTCTTATTGGAGCCTGGTAGTGCTGCTGGCTTTAAGAAATTGGATGCTGTGCAGTCCAAGGCTTTAAGAATCATCTTAGGAGCAATGAAATCTAGTCCTATTAATTGCTTGCAAGTAGAGTGTGGAGAGCCGCCTCTGCGGTTAAGGCGTCAATATCTGTCTGATAGATTTTTGAGTCGTTGTTTGCAGCTTTCTAATCATCCTTTGCTTGGCAGATTACAACATCTTTCAGACCTTATTACAATGTCCAGGTATTGGTCTCACAGGGCTACTCCGTGTCTTGTTAAGAGTTTCCTGAAATTTAACTCTATTGAGGCTCCATGCAGTAACTCCAATTTGCTTCCTATTTTTCACTGTCCTTACAACTCTTTAGTTCAAATCCCTAACGTTAGTCTTAATTTAGGAATATCTAAACATGACATCTGTCAAAATGGCGAGCTAAATAACTTATTAGACAACCAATTCCAGGGGTGGCACACCATTTTTACGGATGCTTCAAAACACCAGGGTAGTTGCGTAGGTATAGGTGTTTTTCATTCACAATATACAATAGTCCAAAAAATTAAACTCCCTCCTGAGTCTTCAGTATATTCTGGAGAATGTTTTGGTCTCCTAAAAGCTGTAGAATATATTTTACTAATGGGTCTTAGGTATACTTTAGTACTGACAGATTCATTGAGCTCTCTCCAGGCTTTAATTAAATTTCCGTTTTTTACTACCATTCACCCAACAATTTTTGCTATCCGCAAATTACTACGTATATGCTCGGAGAGAGATCTTACTGTGCAATTTGGATGGGTCCCATCCCACTGTGGCATAGTAGGTAACGAAAAGGCTGATGAACTTGCGAATTCTGCGGTGGAGTGTGGAGACGTGTTCCCGTACGAAAATCATTATAACGACTTGGCCACTCTTCCTAGGGCTTATCTCCAGGTTTCTTGGGATAGAACCTGGGCAGAGGACCAGTCAAAAGGCATTCATTACCGCAGAATCCAACCCAATATTTCGCCAAAGTCTTGGTTTTGTAGGGCCGATGCCAAGTTTAGTAAGAAAATTACATCAAGCCTGATCCGAATGCGTCTAGGCCACACTTCAACTCCGGCCCACCTTGCTAGACTTGGTATTGTGCAGAGTCCTGCCTGTACCTGTGGAGCTGAGGTGGGAGATATTAATCACATATTATTTTCCTGCCCTGATTGTGATCATTCCTTCTTTTTTGCTTCCTTGATTTCCCTTGGTGTTCCTTTTCCTTCCTCTGCAACCTGCCTCTTATGTAGTTATAATGTAAATATTTATAAATGTATAGCAAAGTTTTTAAGTAAGAACGATATTAAAATTTAGTATTCTTTGTATAATATGTAATATTTCCTTATGTAAATAGTATTTTCGAAGTATGTATATCGTGAAGATTCATTTTTGCTTATTTTATTCCCAATGTTATTAACAACTGATCCTATTACCTTTCCAAATTCCGTTCAATTTTTTGTAAAATAAATTCCGTTTCCCTACCTTTACCCTAATCCTTCAAATACTTGACACTGGCGTAGGCACAAACCGTGCAGAGCCATAACGCAAACAAAAAAAAAAAACCCACAGAAGAAAATAATATAAGCAGGTAATACCACTATAATACAATAATTGTAATTAGCATTAATAAAATATCGAAGAAAAATGATTGATAGTTACTTTCTTTTTTTTTTTTTTAGTTCGTCCCGCAAGGAACCGGCTAAGGTCTTAGACCATGCTGCCACGTCTTTGGTTTTTGTCTGATAGTTACTTTCATTGGAACGAAAAGCAACCCTTTTAAGTAACTTTCTAGTGACGTTCCGCTACCGGCAATAATCAGCAACAATTTTTACAAAAATGTCAGATAAAAATACACCACTTTTATTTAAGACATTAATTAATTTTAATAGAAGGGGTAAGATGAACGAAAACAGATTTTCGTTGGTAAAATGCGTAGAGATGAGAATATTTTATTTCAAGCGTATCGAATGAACTGACATGGAAAAACTATCCTTCGCGCGCGTCTGACAACACTTTTCATAAAGAGTTCCATCCTACTTGGACTTCCACAGGTAGATAAGACAGTAATCTATTGGCTATCTCGAGCCTCGGCTGTTATGGTCGTACTTTCGACATGGCAAGTGCTGCTAAGTCTCTCACTCGACGTCGAGAGAGAGTCAAAACGTGCATACTAAGCGTAGGGGATTTTGGCTAATTGATGAACTAGGCTAAACGATGGATAAGGCAGTGCCTTGGCAGAACGATCTATGTTCGTCGTACTTGTATAGACACGACGCGCAACTAGTGTAGTGTGAGTGAACCATAGAATGGAAGAAAGAAAAATTCTAATTCTATTTTATTCTATTTTAATGAACTGATTTACCTGGGCTGATTTTGGAACGTGGCCGGAAGCAGAATGACCGCCATGATATAATTTATTGTTTTTTTTTTAGTTTGACAGCAGTCAGTTATTAAAATCTTGGTGCCAGTGCTGCCAGATATACTGCTTTTTCCTAAAGGCTGCAATTCACAGGCGCGCCCATTCGCCGCCCGGACTTGTTGCTGGCGACAAGTCTGCAGACAAATCTGCGTGTTAATGTATTGGTTGCACGGTTCACGGCTCGGCGCGGCGCTCGCCGTCTGGAAACTCTAACGCCGCGCCGCACCCCAGCGTGTGTGTGCTTGCACGGATTTATCGGTGACAGTCATTCGCCATCGCGCGTAGTATCTGTATATCATCCCATTATTTCCTCACCGAGGGACACGGGTTTCTTCCCTGAGGAAGGTATAGGCCATACTCCACCACAGGGGCCAAGTCCGGATTGGTGGAGGCTCACAAGACTAGTGGATAGTCTTACAGTCAAAAGTTTTCAAGCCGCCCTAAGGCCCTTGGCTTGGCTTAACGACTGCCACTAGCGTTAGTCATAAACGATCACTCGTTCATGTACTTAACGCGCCTTATGTTGCTTAACTTTCATGATCGTTTTTAAGATCACTCAGGCAGCCGCAGCTACGAGTGATTCTATCTAGTATCTTTATATAGTCTGAATATGTTACAACAATTTCAAATGTGAATATTTTGCTCATTGTCATTCAGCCATTCCTTTTTCCAAACGTTCTTTATTTTTTTTCTCCGTTAAAAGTATTGAACAGACTACTAAAGAGGCTTTTGTGCGTTTTTAAAGAACCGGTGCCATGGTAGCCAACAAACAATGATATGTGCAAGACTCACATAAAGTACCTACATAAGTGACTGGACTGCAGCTCGACGCTCGTGTACTGTGCGGAAAATGACGGTTTTGTCCACGAATGGGTGCGGCTTGGGGCTCGGCTCACGGTGCGTGTAGGGAATAGTGGGCTTAAGGCTTTTCCGCTTTTTATCCCACTTTTTCACTATGAATCCTTCCACTATACGCCTCCTCTTCTCGCGGAGGCTCTCGCGGTTCCGCTTTTTTTTGTCTGCCTGAAATTCAGGGTCGAAAAATAAATAAAAACTGCTGTTACTAAAAAGTCCCGCTGGGTAGAGCATTTTAATTCTTAGTATTCTTACAGTAACAATAATAAGAAGCATACGTTTGTTAGATTCATAAGACTCCGTCTGTTGATGTTGGATTCCGTCTGTATGTGGTTGCCAACTGGGGACAAAAGACTACCATAGACCCAAGTAGTTAAAACTTTCGTTTATAAGAACAGAAAATTAATGTTCAATAGGGGACCCTATTGAACATTTTCTGACAGAGGGAAGGCCATAAAAAACAGTAAGTTGAGTCTTTGCTTATACGAATAACTTGAACATTGGTCAGTTAACTATTATAGTCACAGTTAACTATTAACTTAGTTAACCAATAACACTGTCTTCGAATTTCTCAGAAAAGAGCGTGACAGAAAGTGACTCAAGTATTTAATTAGAAATCGGCCCAATATATACAAATAAACAATCAAACACGATAATAAACGCATGAAGTCAGTAGGTTGGTGCCTATAAAAAAAATATGTGTAGTAAAAATTATGGAAAAACGTTTTTTTATCCGCATTTTTAGCACGGTTACGGCATTTTAAGTTGGTTGATCTGGCAATACTGCTTGGTGCTTGTCAGTCATGTCAGTGATAAGATAATGCGCTGCGTTTGATTTTGTTCGTAGTCCCGAAGAGATTTTTGTTGTTATCTGATTTCTCTTTGCATTCAGTTTGAAAGAGTTTCGCGCAATCTGATTTGTGTTATGAGCGCGCGATGGAGGATCTAACTTACTGCGATCCGGGAACCACGAGCGCGGGCGTAGCGTCTATTACGCCTTCCCTCGACCTTTTTGCATGTCGTGCTTGTTTGGCAACTGATATCAAGCTATTCGATATCCAAGACTGTTACATAGCGGAAGACTACGAGGCTGTCACTGGATTACCGGTAACATAACCGTTTTTTTGTCACAGTCACTGGATTACCGGTAACATAACATAACGGTGGTAGCTCAGTGGGTAGAACCATAGACTGGCAAGCGAGAGCCCCAGGTTCGATCCCGAGTGCGGGCATGTACCAATGACTTTGTTTAATTTCAAAGTTACGTACATTTGCGAATTTGCAGTCGCAATACCACACGCTAACGGTGAAGGAAAACATCGTGAAGAAACCCGCGGCTTGGTTGGCTCCGCACGTATTGACTAGTCTTTCCTGTGGGCTAGGCCGACTAAGCTGTCAGGATGGTATAGGTGCTGGGCAAGCCTACACCATCTATAAAACCATGACCCAGGCACTACAGCGTCGGAGTGGTCCCTTCACCCATCTAGTGTGAGTGAAGATACCACTGGACGCTGTATAAATCATCTCATTAAGTAGATGCAAAAAGGCCAATATTATTATTATTAACCGTTTTGCTATAATTTTTGCTATAACTCTAAAAAATATCATTTTTTAGCTGTTAGTGAGCTGTGTTAGTGAGACACCTCAATTGAAGGGCATACTACAGCTTGTGACCAATACTAATTTATTTATATACTTAGGACAACCAGTAGCTATCTAATGCATCGTATTAATACATACACATAGTATAATAATACACTAATAATGTATTCTTAAAATGCATGTACTTTTCTGAAAGGTATTATATTTGACAGGGAACTAAGGTACCTACTGCCAAAGTTATTACAGGCAATATCATTAGTAAAACCATAAATAGAAAAATAATATAGTTAGCTGCATACATACTTTTGTATGTTAGTGTGTGTGTGTGTGTGTGTGTGTGTGTGTGTGTGTGTGCGTGTGTGTGGTTATATGTAGAAGCAGTGATACAGCAAACTTACTATTTTCCAGGTCCCACCGAATGATGGCCTGCCGCAGCACTTGTGCCCGTACTGCTTTGCGTTGTTGCAAAAGTTTAAGACATTCAGAACGAAATGTAAACGTTCAATCGATATTCTACACACCATCAAGCACCTCGCCCATCCGGTAAAGTTACTTTTTGAATTTAATTTTTGTGTGTCTACTATTCTTTTTACGGCCCTGGTGTGTACTCTTAGGTTAAGAAATATTTGTGTAGTTCTAAAATAAGTTTTATACAGAGTTGTATATGACTTATTTGCTAATGAAGTGAGAATTGGCCCCCTGGCCCTAGATTTTAATACTTGCGTAGTTTTTCAAAAGAATGTTATAAGCACGACAATGATTATGGTTGTTATTTGCCTCAATTTGGTCTACAAAGCAATAGCAGTACAATGCCATTCCAGGGGTATAACCCGCGCAAATTATATGAAGAATATCGAATCGTACCAGGCGCGGAGTTAAGCGGCACAGGTTATACCATTGCAATGCAATTGGTTTCTGTTGGCAACCCAACAAATCATAGTTGTTTTCATGTTTTATAGCTGTGACAACATTATGATTTTTCCTTTTCTCTGTGTTACCGTTGCGCTATAATGACGTATGTACTAAATCTATATTAAAAAAATGAATCGCTGAATGTGTTGGTAAGCGCAAATCTCGAGAGCAGCAGAACAGATTTCGCTAATTCTTTTTTAGAATACTTCTTGAAGTACGAGGATGGTTCTTACGGAGAGACATAAAAAAAAATATGAAAGAATCAACTGTTAGGCGGGACGAAGTTCGCTGGGTCAGCTAGTTATAAATAAATTTCTAACATGTGAAGACTAGTGTTTCCGTGCTTCAAACCCTCCACAAGTCAGTCCAGACCTCTACAGTTACTAGACTACCGATAGTGTGAATGAAACAACCATTACCGGACTAATATTTTTATTACACTATTTTTATTTTTAATGCACTAACCCGTGCTAAGGAACAAATTTAAAAACCTATTTAGAGGCTAAAAATTTCACCCATGCAGGGATTCGAACCCGCAACTTCTGGCTATCCGTAGGTTAAATGTTTACTATGCTATCGCCTTAGGTTTAATCCTGTAACGGTAGCTGTAAGTGGATGAAATAAATAAAATAAAAATATTAGTGATATCGTTCCGATGTTAAAACCTAACTGCAAAGTAGGTAGTCGGGGCTGTAAGTAATGCAATTTGCTTAAGTCAGATGTCGCTGCCTGTACGTAATACAGAGAATATTGTAAAGAGGTTCGAAATTTCACTGATGCCGTGAGTCGCCCATTGGCTCAATTGGTAGAGCGCTGGTACGGATAGCCAGAGGTTGCGGGTTCGAATCCCGGCATGGGTGAAATTTTTAGCCTCTAAATAGGTTTTTAAAAAACAAATAAATTTTATGATTTTTCTTTAAAATCCAACACAAATTTAATTAATCAATTAAAGTAAAAAGTGTCCATTAGATTCGACATTCTAAATATGGGTGATTATACAAAAGTTGGGTAACTCTTGAGGATATTTTGTTTACTATAGTTATTCAATCAAATTTCTACAAATTCGGGTGTATAAGATGGCTAATGTAATGAATATATTGTTCCAAATCGGGCCAGTCACTTTTTTAAGTACATTGTGAGATATTTCAAATTTTCAGAATTTGACTGCCAAGGGACTGACGAGGGTGACATAGTACTGATAAAATACACCATTTTGTAAGAATTATACGGAAATTTAATAAAAATTGGTACAAATCTCTTAGGATTTTATATTGGCACATGTCGTTTAAGTATTTAAATCACTTTGTAACAATTAAAAATAATTATTAATATGTAATACTGGGAGAAAATACCATCTTAGTTTTCAAAACAGCCTTTTGACATTTAACAGCCTTTTGACATTTTTATAATGTTATATTACTTAACTTTAATATATAACATAACAAAAACATGTTATGTTATGTTTCTCCACAAAAAAACGCAAAAGTACAGATGTATCAAAATAGATCATATTGTGTTTTCTTTGCTCTCCTGGTGTCATGTCTTCAACATTTTTTCTGTGTCCTTTCTCTTTTTACTTAAGTACTGAAGTTTTTGTTTTTCTTTGTATTCCGCTAATTTAATGGGGTCGCTTTTAATTTTGGCCAAGCGAGCCTTTACGGCTTCTCTCTTTTTTTTTTGTATTTCGTCCCGAGTCAATTTGCCGCATATTTTAAACTGAAATATAAAATAGAAATGTTTTTACACGATAGAAATTAAGATAAAAGTGGTCTAAAATAAAAAAAACATCAGTACCATGGAAACACGTGAGTCCTCTGGCGCGATACCTGACAAAGGACTGACGCCAACGGACTGACGAAAAAGACATAATTTGAGGTTATAATCAGAACTAATGTTTTTTTTTGTAATTTCGAGCATCAACAAACTACATTTTAACAAATCATAGTTAACTATGTATAAATGAAAATAAACCTGAGATTAACAAGAAAATAAAGACTCACCACAGGACTGACATTTTGACTGACTCAGCACGTGTATAGACGACAAATACAACCCAAGTACTAGTACAGTTATGGCGGCCGTCAAATTGTGCGGTCCGCAACTAACTGCATTACAAACATTAAAATTCAAACAGCGATTTGACGTTGAGTCGGTGATAATTTGGCGCAAATTTGAAATTTAAACAACGCACAACGGACTGACGAATGAAACAAACACAAAGTTTATTAATTTTTTTTAAATAATGTGGAGAACATTGCATTATGAAAGTTGTAGTATATATTACTATGTACATCACAGATTGTAGTAGATAAGCAAGTTTTCTTAAATCAATGATAATTTTTAATAGATAGTCACTTGATTGTTGGTTTTCGGGATTGTGTCATGCCAAAGAACTGACGTTTCAAGCATTTATTGAGTTTTTTTATTAACTTGTATTTAAAATGAAGAGCTGTAATTGGGTGACCAAATAAAGGACTTGTAATCTCAATAAAATATAATAAGACTTTGTAAATATTGACTGATGACATTGAGTTACCCAATTTTTGTATATTCACCCATATATATTAAATTGGATTGACCAAAGATGCCAAAGGAATATCTTCATCCGATGATGATTTTATTTCCATTGGCCGTGTTACTGCTGTTGCTGCAGTGGCACTTATTTGTTGACCTATTCCTAATAGCCAACTAAGATCTTGCTGCTTGGTTTTGTTTGCTTTGCATAAACGAAATTTTTGTTATTATCAATTTATAATTATCGAGCTATTTTTATCAAGATAATTATCATGATAATTATGAAGATAATTATCCTTTCGAACGCTGCTTCTTCTTCTTTTCGTGTCAGCGTTTCGACCAGTCTATATTTTTCCTGCCCAATAGTTGGCTACTGCAATAGCTGCAGCGTTGGCCTTTGTTAGGTCCTCCAGAGTGCAGGTGTAAGGGCACAATGGGCATTGGAGCAGGTGCACCATGAATTGCGATGAGGCTCCACAATCACATTGCTCCTCCGTTGGTGCAATATAACCCCATCTGCTTAGGTTTCGTCTGCAGCGACCTACTTGGGTCCGGAGTCGGTTGAGTGACTGCCACGTAGGCCATTGCAGATCGGAACCCGTTGGGAGCCTCTCTTGGGGGTTTATAAAGCCTGTGGGTACGGGATGATTGAATTTTGAACCCTGCTGCCGCTCACTTTGCTAATCCGTTGAGCTCTGTCGATCGCTTTAGTTCTCTGGCGAATAACTTCTTTAACTAGTCTTAACTCTATGACTTCTCTTGTCGGCAGATGTCAACAGAACTCATTAGAATCATCGATAGGGTAGGCGAAAGCCTATCTCTGCCACTCTCGGAGCAAGTTCGCGCGAGAGTAGACATCAAGGCCACGGAACCTTTAAGAATCACAAATCATAAAGCAAACAAGAAGAACATTGAAACTACTCAAGTAAGTTAGATACCCAGTGCAGGCTTGTGCAGTACTACACATCATTAAAGTCCCTTCGGTAAGATTACCGTACGATAAGATTAACGTAGATACGTTCGCGCAGACTAGGAAGAAGTGTAACGAAAGTACCCGAAGCTATAAGTACATTAAACATGATCTTTAACAGATACGGTTAAGGTGCAGAATTGATTGCCGCAGTAGCGCTACCTATTTCGCTCACGCTTATATTGACAAACTAATAGTCACTTGCATCGATGACGTTGAATCAACCAATAGCAACAAAGGCGCGCGGCCTGCCGTAAAATGAAACTATCTGATTGGTCGATCAACTTGCCGCACATCCAAAATTTGGTCATCTGCGAAGGTACATCCGCGAGACTTATTTCTTGTGTAGCACTGTACTAATTCTTCCGACTTATTTTCAGGATATCAGTCTTAAAGGAACACAAGAAATTAATGAGCAGAATAGCGAGGAAGAGGATTCAGAACAATGCACTTACATGAAACACAAGGAAGTGGTATGTTACTGCATTTTTTGTTCACAACATAACATACCCTCACGTCTGTATCCCAGAGGGGTAGACAGAGACCAGGGACTGCCACTTGCCACTATCCTGACAGATCACCTTCGCTTCATCAACGTTCATAAGTCGTCGCATGCGCGCACGCCGGTTCCGGGTACTTTTATCTTCCCCTTTGCTAATACATCCCCTATTTGGTCGATGTGTGTCCGCCTGGGACGTCTCTTACCGGCCCTTCCACCTACATGCGCGATATATATTTGTTTCGTCAATCTTTCTTCCTTCGTCCTCTCCACATGTCCAAACCAACGCAACATTCCTTTCTCAATTCTAGTCACTACATCCTCTTTCAGTCCACAACGTTCTCTAATCAGACTATTGCGTATCCTGTCATTCAAAGTAACACTACACATACTTCTCAAGGACCTCATTTTTTTATGTAGGCTATGAACGTGCAAAGTACATCTATTGCAGACAAATTAGAAAAAAATACTTTAGAGTTAAACAGTGCCCGTCGCGGTCATGTGCAGGATGGGTGACCGTCCCGTGACTGCCGCTAGTGGCATTTTTCCGAGCGCTTCCGTGCTTCGCAAGGCACTTCAAGCCGTTGGTGCCGGCTGCCATGTAATGGCAGTCGTTAAGCCACGTCAGAGGCCTTATGGGCGGCTTGATAACTTCTGACAGTAAGGCCCGCCACTGTCTTACAATCCTCCACCAACCCGGACTCGGCCCCCGTGGTGGAGTATGGTATGGCTGACGTGACCATTTATTTTTAAACTCAAAACGGGACAGTACTTTATTTCGGTCAATTAAATAAGAGGTAGTCAATGAAAAACAAAACACTCTTTTAAAGTTATTTATTAAGAAAAAGTTGGATAATTTAGTTACAAATCAAAAACTATGTCAACATTTTTAATTATATTTATAGTTTTAAAAACCTATTTAGAGGCTAAAAATTTCACCCATGCCGGGATTCGAACCCGCAACCTCTGGCTATCCGCCCATTGGCTCAATTGGTAGAGCGCTGGCACGGATAGCCAGAGGTTGCGGGTTCGAATCCCGGCATGGGTGAAAATTTTTAGCCTCTAAATAGGTTTTTAAATTTGTTCCTTAGCACGGGTTAGTGCATTAAAAATAAAAATAGTATATTTACTATTACTATTTTTATTTTTAAAGTTTATTTTTAAGTTATCAGAGGAACAAATTTGCTTTAATATTGCTGGTGATGATTTTAAGTAAGAGTAAAACTCACTTTTTTATATTTACCTTAATTATCAACATCGCCTTTAGAACTGGAATTTGTAACTGGGTTTTTTCAGATGTCCACAATTTGTGCATCATAGAAAATACTTTTTCTTCTAGAGCATTTTGTAGCAGGCAAACATAAAATATATTCAATTAAAACAGAGCATTTTCCAAAACGGGACAATTTTTCGTCCCGGAGTTAATTTTGGGGACACCGGAACCCGTAAAATTATAAAAAGGGACAGTCCCGTTCAAAACGGGACGTCTGGTCACGTTAGGTATGGCCTCACCTACCTGCGATGCAGCAAGAGGCCCGTGCCCCAGCAGTGGGGCACACAAATCGATCCCACTTTTTTGAAGCCGTTCTGTCTTCCCAGCCGATCGACGATGGAGCCCTGGAAGACAATCCCTTCGCGGTACCGGGCCGCAAGACCTTCAGGAGTGCACTGCGCGTGTGCCACGGGCCTTCGCCCCCGTCCAAGCAGCCGCGGACGTCTCCGAGACCGACTGAGCTTGATGAGGAGGAGGTAATGTTTCTAATATGGCATGGTAGGGATATGTAACATGGCAACACTGTATTTGTGTATACGCATATCCTATTATTTTTTTCTTACTTATTTAAGTAAATATATGTGTATTAAATAATTATATTATCATAATTAAATTTATGAATATAATAGGGGTTAAAGTATGAAATTGCCGTTTTATTGCAATAGGTTCTTTGAATTGACATAGAATCTTCATGGTTTGTGGTTTTCGAATGAAACTTTTTTCAAATGGTTACTATGATGTTCTTTTTTTTAAAAAATATGAAAATTTGAATATCGACTTTCAATTGTTTTTGTTATTCAATTTAGACAAGAAAGATGGATACTGCGAAAATTCGAGTGATTTTTGAATAGGAGTTCCGACGCGGAACTAACGCGGCAGAAACAGCCCGCAATATCAATGCTGCGTTTGGAGAGGGGTCTACTAATGAACGCACCGTGCGATTTTGGTTTAAACGCTTTCGTGATGGAAATTTCGACTTAAAGAACGAGCCACGAGGAAGACCGCCCACACAGGTGAATAACGATGAATTAAGAGAGATAGTGGAAGCCGATCCTAGTCAAACTACCCAGGAATTAGCGGCATGGTTTAACGTTACCTTACCCACAATATTGACTCACTTACGTCAAATCAATAAAATAAAAAAAATACGAAAAATGGGTGCCTCATGATTTGACTGATCTGCAGAAAGAACCGCGTATCCATCTTTCTTGTCTAAATTGAATAACAAAAACAATCGAAAGTCGATATTCAAATGTTTCACATTTTTTAAAAAAAGAACATCATAGAAACCATTTGAAAAAAGTTTCATTCGAAAACCTCAAACCATGAAGATTCTATGTCAATTCAAAGAACCTGTTGCAATAAAACGGCAATTTCATACTTTAACCCCTAATAGTTAAATACATTAATGATATTTAGGTATTTAACTATATTCATAAATTTGTTTCAGTACAATTTTAAACAGATCGTATACTTATATTCATTTGTGTAAGTTTTTTTGTTTGTGTATACCGTAGTTTATTTTGTCAGTTAAAACTATTTAAGTGCCTGTTTCATTCTGTATGCATATTACGTTTTCTATTCTATACAGCTATTACTCTTTATTACATATAAGTATTCTCTTCAGTATGGTATTCCCCATGCTTGCACCACACCGCAGTCTGTAACGCTCGCGGAGCACCTGGCACTGACTGAAAATCAGCGCTGAAGGCTTGCCCATCAGATGCTGAGTCAGTTGCCGTTTATAGCGGCAGTGACACGCCGTGACCTTTAGTGTTCTTTTCTCTTTTATTAATGTTATTTATTGGTAGTTAGCCAGTGTCGGCTAGGTCTACCTCACGATGGGCTGTTTGAGAGAGCGGAATGGGAGGTGAAGTGAATGGACTTACTTGGTGATGGTGGATGATGGCTCGCTTTAGCTGTTGGGCAGATGATGAGCGGTGATGGATGAGCTGATGCGTCCAGCGTACGGAGAACACTCCTGCACTGTTCACTTATAGTCTAATATTGTCAATATATTGTTCTTTGAGCTGATAAAGTTTCTTGGTCACCAAATGTCTATCACTTCACGAGAATTCGAGCACTTATCACGCGCGTATGTCACAGTGCGAATGTGTGTGCAGATGGCTGGACAAAATAGTAGCGAGCGAGCGGCACGAGTGACGGCACTGGGGCGACCAGAATAATGAACGATGAGTGACCACAGATTCATGATTACGTCGCGTCGATTCTCGCGCGAACATTTATTAATGATTAATATAAACTTTGTTCAGGAGATCCGATCAGCACCGTATTCGGGAACGCAATGGCTCCCCGCCGCTAGCGTGCGACGTGAAGCCACTCTCAAACCCCGCTCGATTTCCCTTGTCTCTTTTAAAACTACCCTCCAATATTTTTAGTATGTTTTTGCTTGTCAATTTAATGTGTACATACCCACAACCAATAATTATTCAATGACATGGCGGCTGATGCAGCTATCGTTATGAATTTACCTACTTTGTTCGATAACACTTACGCATGAAATTAGATATATCATGCAAAATCATGACATGTGTTTTAAGTTTGTTTTGTTATTGTGGCGTGTGCACTGTGGCTATAACAAATGTTATTCTTCCTCTTCTCTTCTTCTAATACGTTTATTTTGGTTCCGTGTGTCCGAAGTTTTAGTGACACATTACTGACCATTACTGGCCACCAATCACATCACGCTAATATTACACAGACGAAGGTCTGTGAGTGTGTATCTTCGTTAGAGGTTTGTTGTTTGTCACACACACACACACATGCACGCACGCACACACACACTCGCTCACACACATACACACACATACAAAAAACAACCACACACACACACACAGACACACACACACAAACGCACCCTCGCACGCACGCACACACATAAAACTAAAGATAACATCTTTTTTTACATTGTATTGTATTTTCTAAGACTAACACTAGACATAATTAAAAATGTAATAAACGAGTGAAAACCGTACAAAAACAGTTTTAATTTTATGGTATTACAATACATTTTTTACATACTGGCACATACTCGTACATTGCTTCTGGCCCCACACTAGGATACCCTGTGTCGTGGGAACCAGAAACAACGACATCACAAACATGTAAACATCCAAGACCTGGACTTTTTTTTTGTTTCCAGCCGGAATTCGAACCCGGGACCTCGTGCATGGTAGGCAGACGCGCTACCGCTACGCCACAGCGGTCGTCAATTATTGTAACATGACCACTGTTTCTTCAGGCTGTGATTATTATTTAGTCCACTGCTAGACGTAGCCCTCCCCTAACGAGCGCCATAGCGCATAGTTGCTGTTTTAACTCCTATTAATCGTCACAGATGCCCTTTGAGGCCCCGGCCCCCCTCCCCTCCGGGTACCCCGGCTGCGCGGCCGCCCTGAGGCAGGCCCTGCTTCGCCGGGGCACCCCCCACGGCGCCATGTATGTGATGCTGAGATCCCTGCAGCCGGCCACCCTGCAGAACTACAATGTCGTCTATAAGCAATGGTGGGACCACTGCGCCCGAAACCAACTGGAGCCGTATGAGAAGTGAGTATAATAATATTTAAAAACCTATTTAGAGGCTAAAAATTTCACCCATGCCGGGATTCGAACCCGCAACCTCTGGCCATCCGTGCCAGCGCTCTACCAATTGAGCCAATGGGCGACTCACTGAAATTTCGAACCTCTTTACACTATTCTCTGTATTACGTACAGGCAGCGACATCTGACTTAACAGCCCCGACTACCTACTTTGCAGTTAGGTTTAACATCGGAACGATATCACTGTACCCACATGATTATACTATTTTTATTTTTAATGTAATTTTTAAGTTAGATGTCGCTGCCTGTACGTAATACAGAGAATAGTGTAAAGAGGTTCGAAATTTCACTGATGCCGTGAGTCGCCCATTGGCTCAATTGGTAGAGCGCTGGCACGGATAGCCAGAGGTTGCGGGTTCGAATCCCGGCATGGGTGAAATTTTTAGCCTCTAAATAGGTTTTTAAATTTGTTCCTTAGCACGGGTTAGTGCATTAAAAATAAAAATAGTTTAATTATAATAATATTGTTACGGGCTAGGGCTCTAGATCTGGAGGTGAAACCCCAATGACAACTTGTGGCACACACTTGTGGTTGAGTGGACTGTATTTTAAAAGGCTGGTGATTAATGAAATCCGAGATTTACTATTTTTAAGTCTATTATATTATAGAATCAAATAAACCGCGGGAGCGGCAAGGCACGAACTCTCTGAACAATAGTGACAACACAATAATGTAAATTAATGTTGCCACAATAAACTAATCTATGTCGCGAACACAACTTACATACATAACCTCACGCCTGTATCCCAGAGGGGTAGGCAGAGACCAGGGACCGCCACTTGCCACGATCCTGACGGATCACCTTCGCTTCATCCACGTTCATAAGTCGTTGCATGCACGCACTACGGGCACTACGGGTTCCGGGTACTTTTTATCTTTCCTTTTGCTAACACATCCCCTATTTGGTCGATGTAAGTCCGTCTGGGACGTCCCTTCTTAGGATTTATTCACGCAGGGTCTGGTCTGCAGGTCTTCACAACACGAAGTCCACACGTAGATTCCAACCGAAGTCCAATAGTATCGCTGAGGTCGTAGGTTATCGCTCGTATCGCAGGTATGTTCGCTCGAAGTTCACTCTTCGCTATTCCAAACGGAACCGACAGCGCGCCGCGGCGACCGCTATTTCTATCCGCCGGCAAGGGTTCTCGAACATTCCCGTAGGTACTTATATTTATTTTTACTATTATATTTATTTTTAATGCACTAACCCGTGCTAAGGACAATTTTTAAAGACCTAGAGGCGTAAAATTCCACCCATGCCGGTATTCGAACCCGCGACCTCTGGCTATCCGTCCCAGCGCTCTTTCCAACTGAGCTAATGGGCGACTGACCGGCATCAGTGAAATTTCGAACCTCTTTACAATATTCATGTGGGTACAGATCATTCCGATGTAAAACTAACTGCAAAGTAGGTACTCGGGGCTGCAAGTGATGCAAATTACTTCAGCCAGATGTCGCTGCCTGTACGTAATACAGAGAATATTGTAAAGAGGTTCGAAATTTCACTGATGCCGGTGAGTTGCCCATTAGTTCAGTTGGAAGAGCGCTGGCACGGTTAGCCAGAGGTCGCGGGTTCGAATACCGGCATAGGTGGATTGCCCATTAGTTCAGTTGGAAGAGCGCTGGCACGGTTAGCCAGAGGTCGCGGGTTCGAATACCGGCATAGGTGGAATTTTTAGCCTCTAGGTTTTTATAAATTGTCCTTAGCACGGGTTAGTGCATTAAAAATAAATATAATAGTAAAAATAAATATAAGTACCTACGGGAATGTTCGAGAACCCTTGCCGGCGGATATAAATAGCGGTCGCCGCGGCGCGCTGTCGGTTCCGTTTGGAATAGCGAAGAGTGAACTTCGAGCGAACATACCTGCGATACGAGCGATAACCTACGACCTCAGCTCTATGGGTGGAATTTTTAGCCTTCCAAATAGGTTTTAAAAATTCTCCTTAGCACGGGTTAGTGCATTAAAAAGAATATAAACGTTAATAGTTAAACCATGTACCAAAAATGGTATCCACCATCTGTATGTCGCCACTGCTGGGGCACGGGTCTCTTCCTGCATCGCAGGAAGGTTAGGCCATACTCTGCCACGGGGGCCAAGTCCGGGTTGGTAGAGGATTGTAAGACAGTGGCGGGACTTACTGTCAGAAGTTATCGGACCGCCCGAAAGGCCTCTGACTTCGCTTAACGACTGCCATCTATCGACGGCAGCCGGCGCCAACTGCTTAACGTGCCTTGCGAAGAACGGAACCGCTCGAAATAATCCCAGTAGCCTAGCTAGTCCTAGACGGTCACCCATCCATGCACTGAACGCGCCCTATGTTGCTTAACCTTCGTGATCGTTTAAGATCACTGGCAGTCTACAAAGCAATGACTGAAGCCCTGGAATGACATTGTGCTGCTACAATGTCATTCCAGGGCACCTCTCGCGTTGGAGATCGAATCGAAAGAGGCGACGATTTAAGTACAAGAAAGACGGTTATACCATTGCAATGCGATTGGTTACTAGACTACCGATAGTGTGATGACGATGTATGTCCTCCCTATTCATTATATTTAGATTTCATATACAGTATGGTAATTTATATGGTATTCCTTGTCTCTTACAGTGTGTACATATCATATGTATTTTATACATGAGATTGTTGCCAGTCTCTACTACTAAAATATTCCTAACAATATATATATATATATTATTTATATACTATTATTTTAATATATACGTTTAGTGTATTATATGTGTAAGTATATAATAATGTGGAAGGTTGTCTTTTTCCTTTTTTTTTTTTGCACGCCTGCCAAGTTTTCGTTCTACCTCCTGCGGTTGACTGGTAGAAAATGCTTATGGCATTAAGTTCGCCGCATTGTACAATTTTATGGTGCAATAAAGTATTAATAATAATAATAATGAAACGACCATTGCCGGACTGATATGAATCTATTGAACGCCCCCCTGTACTCCGTCCGCAGGTCCATACCGGCGCTTCTGCAGTTCTTCACGGATAAGCTGAACAGAGGCCTCAGCGTGCGCTTCGCGAAGAAACAACGCGGAGCCCTGGCCCTCCTTCTGGGCAGGGAGATATCCTCCGACCAGGACCTCAAGCGCCTCTTCCAGATCTACCTGAAACACAACCCGGGCCCCAGGTGGAATCAAGGCCACACCTCAGGCACTTGGGACCCGACTCTGGTGCTCAACTTTCTCTCCACCTGGAGCCCGAACGGCGGTCTTACCATAGACCAACTCACCAAGAAACTCGTGACGCTCCTAACGCTCTGTACGAGTCATACGGCGAATTCGCTGTCGATTCTGCAGCTGGATAACGTGTCCTTGCAGCCGGAAGGTGTGAAGATAAAGGCGCCGTCGCGGTCGTACTGGCTGCCTTATTACGGGCAGGATGCCACGGTTTGCCCGGTCAGGTATATTAAATGATATATATTAAGCTTCAGTAACTCCTCAGCCACAGCCGTCCGACTGTGTAATGCACTGCCACTGCTAATGAGACAGTCTCCTTCATCTGCGATATTTAAGTGTAGAGTGAAGGAATACTATTATATATACGACTTCACATCGAGGTAAAATAGCAATAAATCACGACGCCATTAAGCCCTGAAAATATTCTATGTGCTCAAGTCGCGAAAGTTTCGTTATCAACCCTTGTATGTACCCACTGCTGGGGCACGGGTCTCTTCCTGCATCGCAGGAAGGTTAGGCAATACCCCACCACGGGGGCCGAGTACGGGTTGGTGGAGGGTTGTAAGACAGTGGCGGGCCTTACTGTCATAAGTTATCAAGCCGCCCATAAAGCCTCTGACATGGCTTAACGACTGCCATTACATGACAGCCGGCGCCAACGGCTTAACGTGCCTTGCGAAGCACGGAAGCGCGCCTTACCGCGCCTGTTGTTGATTGACTCAAGTGATTGATTCCAATCACACGGTTCGCCCAGGCCGCGATCGCTTCGCGAAAGCTTAAAATATGTTAAAACTATTTCATTTCAGGTGTCTGGTGGATTACGTGCGAGCTAGTGAAGCCCTCAGGCCGGCTGATTGTACGACTCTAGTGATAAACGTGAAGAAGCCGCATCGGGGTGTGCAGCCGCAGACTGTGATGAGATGGGTCTACCGCACTCTGGTCAATAGCGGAGTCGATATGAGCGTATTCGAGTCGAAGGTTGTAAGGGAGCATAGGTCGAGTTACAAGTGTGAATTTCTGTCGTTTTACGCGTTGCGTCTGCAGGCTAGTTGCTCCGAGCGCGCGGTCGAGTTTATGAGGTACTATAATGTTGATAATGGCATGTTCTAATAAATGGTTTTATTATACTATTTTTATTTTTAATGCACTAACCCGTGCGAAGGACAATTTTAAAAACCTATTTAGTGGCTACAAATTCCACCCATGCCGGGATTGGAACCCGCAACCTCTGGCTATCCGTGCCAGCGCTCTACCAGTTGAGCCAATGGGCGACTCACCGGCATCAGTGAAATTTCGAACCTCTACAATATTCTCTGTATTACGTACAGGCAGCGACATCTGGCTTAAGCAAATTGCATCACTTACAGCCCCAACTACCCACTTTGCAGTTAGGTTTAACATCGGAACGATATCACTGTACCCACATGATTATACTCACTGATGCCGGTGAGTCGCCCATTGGCTCAATTGGTAGAGCGCTGGCACGGATAGCCAGAGGTTGCGGGTTCGAATCCCGGCATGGGTGAAATTTTTAGCCTCTAAATAGGTTTTTAAATGGTTTTATGTTATATTCTTTTTTTTTAATGCACTAACCCGTGCGAAGGACAATTTTAAAAACCTATTTAGAGGCTACAAATTCCACCCATGCCGGGATTGGAACCCGCGACCTCTGGCTATCCGTGCCAGCGCACTCCCAACTGAGCTAATGGGGGAAATTAAATATTAATTAAATAAATAATAATTAATTATCAAATTTAAATATTAATGCGGGTCACATAAAAATTAATAGTACGAATAATTGTTATTATGAAATCATTATTATATTCTATTGTATTATATTATATTAATAATATTATTAAGGTATTATTAAACTATTTAATAATATATGTATTATTGAACAAAAACAAATGATTTATTTATCTATCTTTCGAAAACTATTACAAAAATAAAACAGCAGCAATTTTTCATACAAACCTGCCTAGTGTGGAGGAGCGGAGCTTCCTGGTACAGGTATTTCCATACTTAAAAGGAAGTTCTTGCCCGGACATGTTGATGTAAACTTTTTGAAAAGTAAATAAATAAAAAATCTTTCGAAAACTATTACAAAAATAAAACAGCAGCAATTTTTCATACAAACCTGCACGTTTATTTAATTCTACTTTACAGTACTCGATCCCGTTTACGAAGCGCATAACTACAGCGTGTTTTTTCTTTATACAATCTCAAAATATCCATAATCAATTCAAATAGATGCTTATGTAAGTACACAACATTTTAAGTTACCGAATTCACCACGAGTAGGTCTATTAGCTTTTATAATATACCTCGGCCGGCTTATTACGTATCTTGAAATGACAAGCAACAGGCAAAAATTGCGCAATATCTGCTGTCAAAGTCAAATTTTGTATTACCCACTGGCAACGCGACAGCAACAAGCTCAAAAAAATCTATTGCAGCGCCATCTGCAAAGCGACAGCGACCGGGGAACTAAAAATGCATTTTTTGTCGTTTGGCTGTGACGGTTTGGTATTACGTAGAACTATTTGACAGCGATCGACAGCAGATTGAAATGTCAAACGGCGATTTTTGAACAACAACTAAAGTGGTGTCTGCAAGGCAGTTGCTATGTGGTTGCTATTCGTTTGCTTACTTTATAAACTGTTTACTTTATAAATATCTCGGATCATGGCCATACATGGCTGACATCGTCATGGGAAAGCGATACTGAAATACGAGTGCGTATCGAAATTGCCCGAGCTTCATTTAAATTGTGTTCTGTGTTCATTTATGACGTTGAGTAAAGTACTGTGCTTTCGGCAACTCTCCATCAAACTCCGCAATATCCTGCATTGTTATATATGGCCTGTCGTTCTTTACGGATGCGAGTCATGGACCGTAAAGAAAGAACTCAAAAAAAGACTCGCGCCTTTCGAGATGTGGTGCTACCGACAGCTGGACCGAAAAAGTCACCAACGTTGAGGTCCTTAGACGGATGGACACGAAGGAGGATCTTGTCCGCACGATCAAGCAGCGGAAAGTAGCTTACTTAGGCCATGTGCTGCGATGCAGTAAATACCAATTACTGCAGACTATTTTGATGGGCAAGGAAAGAAAGAGAAGGCCGGGCAGGATGTCATGGTTGTGCAACATCAAGGAGTGGACCAGTGTTAAAACTGCGGAGGAGCTGTCCAGAATTGCACTGAAAAGAGATCGCTATAAAGAGCTGACTGCCAACCTCCAGTAATGGAGAGGCACTTTAAGAAGATAAACTGTTTAAAAATAAACTAATAGATATATTTTTAAAACTATGGCTCGTGCACTTCTCTTGATGGCTGCATTAGAGGCTGAGGAGATGAGACAGGAACCCAGGAGGACAGCCTCACTGAGACGTCGACTACCTATGTGAGGAAGCCAACGCGTACAACTTGTCCGATTGGGAATTTCAGTCTCATTACAGACTTTCAAAGGATCTAGTCAGGCAGTTGATAGTGCTACAGATTGTATGAAAATATTGAAAAATTAACCAAGTGTGATAGTAGGCATTCTGCTATCAAATCTTGTCAAATGATTAGGGTACCTATAGAATGCATGTACATGCAATTAATTTTATGTCCTTCTAAAAATTAACCCTTTCGCGGACGCGCGTATGCATAACAATTAAAAGAACAATAGATTTTAAAAACGTCCGCAAAAGTGTTAAGTACAAATTAATATTAATTACTTTCATTTCAGATATTTGTTGCCAATCATAATTACATTGAAATTAAAAGTACACATTCTGATCTTATTTGTTTAATTTTAGTACATTTGCAAAGGTATGTATGACAATCAATAAACTGACACAAACATAAATTTTCATAAAAGTAGGTATGAAACATGCTATAGAAACTAGTTACAGATTCAAATTCATAAGTTTTATTCAAAGTTCAAACAAAATATTACTTTATGAATATCAAATTCACAATTAATAGAGTTTGTGGAGAAGAAACTAAGAAATTATTCCCCATTTATTCTTTTCAAAACAGTCTTAAGTTTAATTAACAAACTTTAAAAAATATTACTACAATTTAGCCTCTAAATAGGTTATTATAATATACTTTTTTTGCACAGAGTGCTCTATGCACAAAATATTAGATTTACTAAAAGCCAAGAATAATACCCAAGAACCTATTCATTATTATTTTTAGATTTTAGTAAATTTAATATTTTATGCATAGCTTCCATATGCATCCGAGATATTTCCACAAATGTTTTTAATGCATCTGCAATAACTAAGGTAGCCTCCGCTTGTTTTTCTTCTGCAGCCACCCTCCTCTCGAAGTCAATGACCCAATCTGATGAAACACCTACAAATAAAATAGTAGTGTGAAATAAAGTTTGTGAATATTATAATTATTATGTAATTAATAAAAGGCAAATTCGACATGTTTATTCATTTAACGCTAGGGATTTAGTGACGTAGTTTTAGTCACATTATCATCACCCTTTATTATGACATAGATTTAATCGAGTTTGTAGTAAATTAAACATAAAACATACTTGTGGCAGAACAGATCTTGGACGTCTTGGGATCATACTAGGACGGCTTACTGGACTTTCGCGGTCACCTACGAGTACATGAAAGTACAGAATTTTTTAATTTTACATTTAAATAGAAAACTGTCACGCCAATTTTCTAGAGGGGTAGACATAATAAATAAAAAATATTTGACCTTTTAATATAGCTAACTTAACACCTTTATTCTAATGGAAATATAATTCGTCAAAAATTTATTATTTTTAAATGCTTAATATTGGAATACTATTTTTATTTTAATGCACTAACCCGTGCTAAGGAACAAATTTAAAAACCTATTTAGAGGCTAAAAATTTCACCCATAAAAATTTCATCACGGATAGCTAGATAAGAGGTTGCGGGTTCGAATCCCGGCATGGGCGAAATTTTTAGCCTCTAAATAGGTTTTTAAATTAATATTGGAATGTTAATAACATAATTTATACATAAATGTAGATTACCTGTTTGCTAAAAGCTATCTTGCTCATTGACCACTGTTGGCACTGTCTCTGGGTCAGTAGGAGTTTCCATGTTATTGGTAATAGTTGGCTAAAAAAACACAATGACATTAATAACAAAAGATTAATATCACAGGGTAGTTTTCATTTACCTTTTAGATAATGGAACTTACAAAGACTGGCACTCTGTGTTCGATGTCACCAAAAACAGCAGCCTCTCCAATGATAGCCAGTACCATCTTATCTGTTTCAGACAAGTCATCTAAGGTACTAGGCCCACCACCAGTTCCCATTGCTTGACGTCTCCTTTCAGAAGCGCGACTCTTCACCTTATGTTTAAGGTCAGCCCAGTACTAAAACAAAACAAAAGAATAAGTTTCCAGTTAAAATGAAACCTAATTACCTACATAAAACTAATAAAATTTAGTTTTATTTATTTTATTTTAGTACATACCCGTTTCCAACGCTTTTCTAACTTGGAGGAGCCTCAACCATGGGCATTTAGTACAGTGCTAGGTTATCTCATTCTCGATCAATGTTCTCTTTTGATAGGGAACCCAGGCCAACACCTTTGGCCACAGCTGGATTAGCTTCTAGGAAGTCTAAAAGCTCCGCTGGCTGGTTATTGGATACGCGGTGTTCCATGGTACAAAACTAAACAGGAAAAATGATTTGTATTGGTAAGTTAAATGGGAAGGATTTCAAGTTATGAAATTAAATATGACCAATGACCAAATTAAATAAAAATCATAGTTTTGCAACTTACTAGTATCCACAAGTCCTTCCACAAGTTGAAGCGATCGCAGTTGACGCACATTTATCCAATTTCGGTAGTCACAATACGTCTAATTTGTGCACAATACCTCGAAATTGAGTAAAAAATACGAACTTCGTACATTTCACACGAATTAGCAAAAAGTTTTTGAACATAAATCTAGTCTTCAACGTTTAGCAGATGTTTACAATAGTTGCAACGAAAAAGCCGCGAAATGACAGACGATACAAGTGTGTTTGACGTTTTGTAGTTCCATCGATGGCTACCTGACTGCTAGTGGCGCTAGTAAAAGTGCATTAGCGGCCAGCAAGCAGCTAGCAGACGATAAACTTAGATAATACAGTTTTTTTTGCAACCGCTGGACCGGTCGCTGTCGCTCTGCTGTTGCTTTGCTTTCCGGTGGCTGTCGCGCTGCGGTTGCTTTGAAATACGTAATAAGCCTGCGGGCTCTAGAGTAGGCTTCGGTTTTCGCCAATTTTTGCCGGTTTTCGTGCTCATGATCGAGTACTGATTTCGAAATTAAGTGTAATTTTAGTTCCGATTTCGAAATAAAGTGTCTTAGTAGTTCCGATATTTCTATTACACTAATATATCCGATTCTATCCGATAGTAGCCGAGGCATATTCTAAAAGCTAACAGACTTATATCTTCTAGTTGAGTGTAGGCTTTTACCCAGCTGTGGGCAGCCTGGGCTGACGATAATGATGACGACCGCTTATAGTCTGTTAGCTCGAGTAGGCTTCGGTTTTCGCCGAAAGCACACGAGTGTAATACTACTTCCTGCTCTGTATAAAAAGGGTCTTCACTATTTTGCAAAGTTATGTAAAGTTAAATGTCATATTAGTTCCGATATTTCTACTCGTATTACACGAATACATCCGATTCTATCCGATAGTAGCAGAGGTATATTCTAAAAGCTAACAGACTCTAATGGTACGGCCACACTATCGCGATAACGCGAAGATTTGCGTTGTCGCGACATGTCTGGCCAAAAAATTCGTCCTATCGCGAATCATCATCGCGAATACAAACACCCTTCGCGCCGCTGCTGTCGGTAAAATGCCGCACATCAAAGGGTTTTATGGCCGCACATCAAAGGGTTTATGGCAAAAATCTTGTCAAGCTCTTCGCCGTAGAGCGAACACGAATTGTTGTCGCGACAACGCGAACACGAATCTTCGCCTTCAAGTGTGGCCGCAGCATAATAGTGGTCGAGTTCTGATTTCGAAATTAAGTGTCATATAGCTCCGATATTTCTACTCGTATTACACGAATACATCCGATTTTATCCGATAGTAGCCGAGGTATACCTACTTATTCTAAAAGCTAACAGACTAATACTGATCGAGTTCTGATTTCGAAATTAAGTGTCATATTAGTTCGGATATTTCTATTACACGAATAGATCCGATTCTATCCGATAGTAGCCGAGGTACATTCTAAAAGCTAACAGACTATAGTTAGTTTATTATTATTATAAGAGGCTTCGGGTTGCTCACTAGCGCCACCAATGGATAGAAAATCATAACTGGTTTTAAAATACGTTCATAACTAAAAGTCAACATGAGAAAGCGCTCGTGGCCTAGGCGAAGCGAGTGATTGGAATCAATCACTGGGTTAAGAAACAACAGGCGCGGTCAGGTACGGGATGGGTGAGCGTCCCGTGACTACCGCTAGTGGCATTTTTCCGAGCGCTTCCGTGCTTCGCAAGGCACGTTAAGCCGTTGGTGACGGCTGTCATATAATGGCAGTCGTTAAGCCATGTCAGAGGCCTTTGGCAGCTTGATAACTTCTGACAGTAAGGCCCGCCACTGTCTTACAATCCTCCACCAACCCGGACTTGGCCCCCGTGGTGGAGTAAGCTTCCTGCGATGCAGGAAGAGACCCGTGCCAAAGCAGTGGGGACATACAAGACATTTGACGCGTATTGCTGGAGGCCTCCCTCGAGGTATTTAAGATACTAACAACTGTGGTTAGTTAGTTATCAACCCGGAGGGTCTTAAAGTGTAGAAAAACATTATTACTTCGAGACCTCGAGATCCACGACGAAATCCGAAAAAACGGCCGTTTCTAGCGAAAAGTTCTAGGCGGTTGATCCTAGACGGTAAGTTCTAGAAGGTCACAGTTGTTAAGATTTCTCATGTTCACTTTTAGATTGAAACGTATTTCGGTTCGCGACGCGGTTCAAAAAATGTGTTAATCAGGTAGATGCACTTAGCCACAAGCGCTACTATCGCATAAAGGATTATTTAGATGACAATGATGTCTGGAATTAAAGCAAGTCTTGAATTAAAGCCAGTACAATGCATGAGTTCTATTTATGAACTAAAACTTTCGTAAGCACAACACATTGTAGACTTTTAGTCCGGATTTACTTACGGGTGTTGTTATATCGGAAAAGTCCGACCAGAGTGCTTAGTGCGAGTTTTTTAACTACTCGATCGCGTTAACGTAAACTCATATTTCTATGGCTTCGAGGAAGCGCCACCTAGCGACAAGTATGGAAATTAAAATTGCTGAGTGCGAGTTGTAATGGTTTACGTTGAGAAGTGACCACGTTTACCAGCCAAAACACTAATAAACGCGAGTGCGAGTTGTATTGTGACAGCGTTTTGCCAGTTCGAACGGTTAACTTACTCATAATCACTACTCGATGCTCGATTAACGCGGTAGTAAAGTTATTCGATTGGATCTGTAAAACTCGCACTAAGCACTCAGGTTTCGCTCCGATTCGCAGAGCTTAATCATGGTGAGCAGAGACGGAGCTCGCGTCGTCGGTTGTCCGTCTCTGGTCGGACTTTTCCGATATAACAACACCCGTAAGTAAATCCGGACTAAAAGTCTACAACATGAGTTCTATGTTTTATAATAATTATGTAAACTCTGTTAATTAAGGGTTCGAATCCCAGCTGCGGACAAAAAAAAACCCCCAGGTCTTGGATCGTCGTTGTTTCTGGTTCTTACGACACAGGCTATCCTAGTGTGGGGTCAGAAGCAATGTATGTGCCTGTATGTAAATGTTATGTATTGTTAAGAACTTTGAAGAGAGTAAATTTAGAGTTTTTTTGTCCATTTTTCTCCAAAATGATCTAGATTTTGAAATAGACCCCTAGTTTGACTTGTAACGTTCATTAGGCCGCATTTTCTGCGCTACTTTGAATAAAACCTTATCAATTTAATTTTGATTTCACAAACTTTATTTGCACTCGTAGTGAATTCGGTTTACATACGTATGGTAAAAGTTTTATCAAATTTCCGCTAGAAAAATTACACCTAAATTTTTAACATTAAAGTTATGCACGGCCGCCCAATGTTAGCGTTTTATTAACAGTAAGTAATAATTAGTAATGTCTTCGAAATAAACCTTTCGGAAGCACTACCTACTTATTATTAGCTTAATTCCGGATTCACCTGCTTGAGCAAAATGGCAAGTACCGGCATCAGCGAAATTTCGAACCTCTTAACAATATTCTCTGTATTATTTACAGGCAGCGACATCTGGCTGAAGTAATTTGCATCACTTGCAATGCGTTTTAAAATTTATTGATTCCTTTCCTATAAATGCTTTTAAATGTTAATAATATATTTGAATTTATACATGGATTTCAGTTGTAGTATACAGGTCTTTCTGTTGTTACTTGTATAAAAATACACAATTTTTACAAAATTTCGTTTATAATGTTAGGTCGAATCTGAGCTCGGGGCCTCGTGGACTGGACCCCCGTCAGGTCGGGGGCCCGTGGTATTAAGCAAGCCCTGCCACCCTATAGTTACGCCACTGCTCAATTCAATTAGTTTCAATTTTGTAAAAACGTTGTGATTAGCTTTTTGTATATAAAAAGTGTATTGATGGGGTTAGCTGTAAGTTGTCCTTAGGAATAAAATAAAATACAGAGCAGCAACCGAAGATGCGATCTCAGTCTTTACTCACAATTTAAGCTCTGCCTCAAATCAGAGCGAAACTTGGAACCCAATTCACACTTCATTAGCAAACTCTGGTATCATACGCGGCCGAAGGGAATAATTCGTATACGAATCTAAGGCTTATCACTTGAATTCTACATAAAAAGTCGAGCTACAGCCAAAATTTGTATTCAGAACGCCATACTACATTGAATTCGAACGACAAAATAAATGTCTAAGGACTCTGTCGAGTTATCTTATTTTTATGCTATTTTCTAAGGTTAACACGAGCACTAGACATAATAAAAACTGTTTTTACACGGATTTTACTCGTTTATTTTATATTTTTACAATTTTCCGACGTTTCGGCACTTTTTCAAGAACTGGAAGAACCGGTTCCGGTTCTTCCGTCTTCCGAGAACCGGATCTCGGAAGACGGAAGCCTAAAGAAAAGTGAAAAAGTGCCGAAACGTCGGAAAGTTGTAAAAATATAAAATAAACGCGTAAAATCCGTATAAAAATAGTTTTTACTATTTTTATGCGACAAATGTCTGAGCCTTCGAGTATTTTGCGTGTATGCTTTCAATTCCCATGGGCGAGAATCGGCTCCCAAGTTGGACTCGTCCGACAAAAAGGCAAGTAAGTGAATCCGGAATTAAGCTAATAATATGTCAAGTCCTCACAAGCCTCACAAGTGTTGACACGTCGGGCATGAATTTTTGACCTTAAAATAATGAAATTATACACTATGTAGGTACCTAATGATGTGTTTATTATATTGCTTATGAATTTCGCTTAAGGTAATAATTAAAACCACATCTATTTATTCTGATCGTGTCCCGTATTAATTTTTAACCTTGTGGATTTCAGTGAATTTAAACTAAAATAATAATAAAAATATTGCACTTAAAATTGTAAAAAAATTGCCTAAGTATTTAATTTAAATGTAAATAGGAATGTTCTTTTGGGGACTAGGATTAATTTAAATAATATGTACCTAGTATTAGTAACAAAATTACATTCTCAAAATAACAAACCTTATTAAAGACGCTTACCTACTTAACTATAATCTAGAACGTTATCACTAACACAGTTTATTGCTAGAATTAGTAATTAAATGTAGGTAATAAATTCATAAATACAGATTATTTCCTAAGATTTACTGTAGTTTAACACAAAAATAATAATTATGTAGGTATCTCTAAATGTCTTGGACACATTATTGCTAAATATGCACTTTGACAAATATATAAAGTTTCAAAAACATTCAATGCTTTTTACATGTACGTTGGTTATTGAATAGAAATAGTTAAAATATACTTACGCTTAATAAAATTTCAGTTGTCTTTTAGTTTAGGTAAGCATATCGATGTAAACAAATTCAAAAGAAAAAAAAGAAAATATTAAAAAAAAGTTTTCTTTTTTAAAGCAAAAAAAATATTTTAAACAATTTTTTTTTCTTTAAAATTTTTTTTTAAAAAAAGTTAATTGTTCATTAAAAAAAATACTATAACCTACTTACTAAACATATTGAAGGGCGGAAGTAGGTTCCTAAGGTATCTAAGTACATACCTAAGACGTTATATTTAGTTAACTATGTACAACAATCTCTAATGGAGTAGGTAGATAGGTAATTTACCTAGGCTGAAATTTTACGGTTTTAAATTTCGGCTGTAAATTGACTTAGGATCTAGAGTCATAAAGGGTCATCCAATTTATGTTTCCTAACTTTAATCACAAGAAAAGCGTTCAACGTTTCTTTGGCATGTGGCGCCGTCTTAAGTAATTCATATCGTAGACGTTTTAAACTAGCTTTCGTCGTTTATATTGCAAAATGTTATAATTATGTTAAATTCTCCCCGCGGGTGTCGTAAAAGGCGACCAAGGGACACAAACCGGGGGGTAGGCGGTAGCGCCTCCTGCAGTACAAGTCCACCGAACTGCCATCCCCAACCCGCATGCCCAGCGTGGGGATTATGGGTATTACCCCCTATGATAGGACAACGTGGCGCTCTTTAGGGGAGGGCTATGTCCAGCAGTGGACTAATATAGCCTGAAGAAGAAGAAGACATACAATTTTTATTTTTAAAGCATTAACCCGTACTAAGGACAATTTTAAAAACCTATTTAGAAGCTATAAATTCCTCCCATGCCGGGATTCAAACCCGCGACCTCAGCTGGCTATCCGTGCCAGCGCTCTTTCCAACTGAGCTAATGGGCGACTCACCGGCATCAGTGAAATTTCGAACCTCTTTACAATATTCTCTGTATTACGTACAGGCAGCGACAATACAGCGGTAATACAGAGAATAGTGTTGTTCCGTTTTCGCTTATAGTTTTTAGTTATAGCAACATTTTGCAACTGTCAGAAATTAGTCTCGTCATCAGATATATTCGAGTCGTTGCTCTTCGATTTCGTATCCTATCGTGTCATGTCGCTCAAAGTAACGGTTACAGTCAAATTTGAGTCTAGTACTTTCGAAGTGGCTCAAAATAGCCCCAGTGCCTTGATGAATCAAGAAGATACTTCGGCAGCTCTGTATAATCAGGTAGCAGGTAACCCAGGACTGCTCGGTAAGTCTGGCCAGCGCGAGGTGTTCAGTGGCCCTGTACCTGCCCGCTGTGACGAGTTCTACACAGCACAAAGCGAGGTGAGTGTCTTTTTGAATCCCTCAAGGCTACATATAATATCTTGTAAACCGACTTTAATTTCGTTTTCGTATCGTTTCGCTATCGCAACAAAAAATACAGTCCACGTTATAACAAGTGTAATTTTTGGATCCTCTAAATAGGTTTTAAAAAAGAAGAAGATATTATGTTAAATGTTGTATCAAATATATTAAAAAAAATATTATGTACCTACGTCTTTTCATCTAAATTAAAGGAAAACTTGATTCTTAATGTAAAATATGTATGACATTATAACCTCAGCCTGATTAGGTACAGACGACGATGGCTTAATAAGTTTTAACTTTTCATATAAATTTGATGGAAAATAAAGTAGGTAATTTTTTTTTTTCAAAAGTTTCATTTTGCAATATCAACGCAGATTTGACGTTTCAAATACGCGCCAATTATATATCGACAATTATTTTTTTTTTTTCAAAAATGTCATTTTGCAATATCAACGCAGATTTGACGTTTCAAATACGCGCCAATTATATATCGACAATTTTCACTGTGCTGCCAATAATAGGAAACTCAATTTGGATCATCATTTTATTTAGTTATCGTTAGTTCCTACATTCGATATTCTTCTAAGCAATAGTAGTACAATGTCATTTCAATGCAATGGTATAACCCGCGCAAATTAAATAGTCATCTCGCGAAGGAGATGGAATCGCGCGAGGGGAAGCATTGAAATGCTATTGGTTAGTAGACTACCAATAGCGTCAAAGGAACTACCAGCACAGTACTATTGAATAACTTTACTGTGCAATGCAGAGAGCCGTCCTCAGCGCCTGGATTATGTAAATTTTAACGTATACACCTGTGTGGATAAACGAAACATCCTGGATGTTTCAGATGCAGATGTAAATACAGATACAAAACGTAGAATTTGGCGTACAAGTATGTAGGTATCTCATTATCACTGCCACGTCTTAGATATCCACAGAATTGTTATTTATTTTTTCTTATATGGTGCACCAACAGTAAAACAAGTTGTACAAATACCTAGTTAGAATATTTTCGGGGCTTAATCGCGTAGTACCACTGGATATAATTGCACAAACCATCGGTGCTTTCCAACGATCGCCATTATTATAGCCGAATTGTGCGTGAAGCGGTTGAAATTAGGAAACACAAAATTTTTAATCGGGAATGTGGGAACGTGGGATCCGGTCATCAAGATGTGTTCGAGTGGAAAAAAGTCGCATGGCTTATCGTCCGACATTGTCAGTGTAGTGTGTCGCAACCCTATTAGGGTGCTTTGTGATAGCTGATTGAGGGTAGTCTGAAACCTCATCAGCCGAAGATGCGAACGGGTGCCAGCCATCAGTCTTCTCGTGACCACGATGACTGTAACGTCGTCGAAACGTCGAGGTAATATAGCAATAAATTACTACGCGATTAAGCCCCGAAAATATTCTAACTATGTGTACAAGTCGCGAATTTTAAAATATGTTATGTTGTACAAACTTTGTTATTAAATTTATAGTACTAGAACTGCCACTTACTGGTGAACAGAACATTGCTATTGCTTTCATGTTCACGAATTATAAATCTGATGAGCATGCAATTCAAAAATATTAATTCCTAGTTATATTGCCGTGGTTCGCAAGGCACTTTAAGCCGTTGGTGCCGGCTGTCATTTAATGGCAGTCGTTAAGTCGACGTCCTTGTGGGCGGCTTGATAACTTCTGACACTAAGGCCCGCTATAGTCTTACAATCCTCCACCAACCCGGAGTTGGCCCCCGTGGTGAAGTATGGCATAACCTTCCTGCGGTGCAGGAATAGACCCGTGCCTCAGAAGTGGAGACATAGACAAGGGTTGCTACCGGATCCTAGTTATAACTATTGTACATTCGAAAATGTTAAAAAAAATATCACAATAATTTAAGTATATAGACATGCATAAAATTCAATTGAATAATATTACAAACGCGCCATAATTAGATTCAAATTAAATTAAAATCAATTTATATTGTACATTATAGTTTTAGAATAGTTTATAGTTTTTTGCCAAGGGAGGGAAGGAGGATGGTAGGCAGACCACCGACACGATGGTCGGACGACATCGTGAGGGTTGCGGTTCAGAGATGGATCAGATTAGCACAGGACCGTGAGGAATGGCGCAGTAAAAAGGAGGCCTATGCCCAGCAGTGGGTTGATGTGAGCTGATTATAGATAGATAGATAGTTTTAGAATAAAAATATACATATAGTTAAATTCAGCTAATTTAATTTGAAGACAACGTGAAATTGATTGACGATGTAAGGTTTGTCAGTGTAGAGAGTTTATTCTATAGTTATAGGGCAGAGCTAAGTAAACACTCCGCTTTCACACACAGATGTACACGTTAAAAGATAATAATCAAGACGCTTGTCAATAAAATGTTGCCATGTAGATAACAGGTAAATTTACCTATCTAGTATGAAGCTCCGGTGAAGAAAAGAACAGCGAGTAGTTAAGACAGTCTATCAATACTTCACAACACGTTTTATGCGTTATCTTGCTTGCAATAAATTCCAACATACATATTTTCGTTTACATATAAAACCGTTCCCTTCATTATTTGGTGTCACATATAAATATATTAAGGTGTGGCGCTTTGTATGGAATCGTATCGCAAATTAATGTAGTGAGGTACACTACCAAGGGGTCGTCCCCTTCATACCTCTTTTGCGGATCGATTTTGCTAAAAGTTTCAGACCAATCTCTCGTATTAAGTTACTTAACTTCCACACGACACAATCACTTGTCATGCCCTTGTATAGTTAGAATATTTTCGGGGCTTAATCGCGTAGTAATTTATTGCTATTTTACCTCGACGTTTCGACGACGTTACAGTCATCGTGGTCACGAGAAGACTGATGGTTGGCACCCGTTCGCATCTTCGGTCTTTAGTCTTCTCGTGACCACGATGACCGTAACGTCGTCGAAACGTCGAAGTAAAATAGCAATAAATTACATAATCGAGTTAAACATTTAGACGACTTCAAAGTGTCAAAATTTAAATGTCACCTCGGAGTAGGCTAATTGAGACAACGCCATACAGTGGAGGACTTACGCGATCGCAACCCAGGTCCCAACCTAGGACAACATGTACTATGGTAACCAGGCAAGGACGTCACAAACATAAAAACCACTTTTTTAGTGATTTTTAGAACCCACGATCGACAACCAAGGATCATGGGCCGTGGACTATACAGGCAGCGTTAAAAAGCGGCCGTTTTTGACATACCGACTTTGACCTGGCAACATCTATAATTTTTTTTTTGGACAAATTACTTTTTGATTGATTTCATTTTGTCATGTATATATATCCCAAGCTTTACCGTGCCAAATTGTTACATTTTGACATAATGCGCCGTTTTCAGCACAAGTTCACAGACCAATTCATAGATGGCGCTTACAGGCGTGGCCATAGAAGAACCAGAAATACGGCTGTCAAAATTAATCTGCGCTGAGCAACGTTTGACAGACGAGTTCCTTTGCTGCCTGCACGTAATACAGGTCGCGGGTTCGAGTCCCGGCATGGGTGGAATTTTTAGCCTCTAAATAGGTTTTTAAAGACGTATTCCTGTTCTTGTATCATTGGCCCTCAGGTGTTCTGAGGTATGGCCACGGCTGTAAGCGCCACCTATGAATAGATTTGTAAACTTGTTCTGAAAGCGGCTCATTTAAAAACTCGCGACTAACTCCTCCTATCATCTTTGTCTGTGGAATTGCAAAACATGTTTTTTAATACAGTTGTTCAAAAAGAGGCATATTGCAGTGACGTACAGCGTGCGGGATGTGGGCTATTACACACTCGTGCTTTTTTTTCTTTTCCCGAACTCGTGCGTTCTCTTTCCCAACTTTCAAAATAATGTCTATTAAAAAGAAAAACGAACCAAGAAGTTTTTACTAAAAAAATCATAGAAGTTTTTATGATTCATGCAAATACGTATATTTCTAAAAAGAAGCTACTAATATGTTTCAATATCAGATTGAATGAGTTGGGTTACGTTTCATTTCATTCCATCTCATTAAATTACATTTTCATTTAATAAAAAAATCCTACTGAAGACTGGCTGTAGGGGCATAGTTCCCTTTGCCTACCAGAATGGGTAAAGAAAAAAAAATCTCTACTTACTTACAGTGCGTTCACACTAACTTGACGCGTGACAGAATTGGTAGCACTGAGATGTTTACTGTTACCATGTTAAATAAGAAATCATTCCCATTACTTGGGGAAAATAAAAGGATTGAGGGCTTGTTTTACCATCTTCCGATTAGGTTCAAAAGCTAATTCACATATTATGTCCTTGTTACCAATTCTCTCACGCGTCGAGTTAATGTGAACGCACTGTATATTCTTTTACGGTTGGCGCCATTTTACAAATATTTTTTTCTATTGCTTCATTTTTTCGCAACTGTATTAAAAATAGTCGTTCAGTACACGTGCGGAACCGTCATTGCAACTTGTTCCGACTGTCAACCCTCGCCTTTGGCTGCGCCTCGGCTCGGGTAGACATTTGTCGGAACCCTTTGCAATGACAGCCTTTCCGCATTTGTAATGAAATATACTATTTTTCTCCATGGTGTAAAATTGACAAATTATAAATGGAACATATTGACAGATCACGGTCGATATGCTATCAAATGTCACAACGAAACGTCACAATAATAGTAAACAGTCACGTAATATCCAGCTAATCGAATTGCCGCCACAATCACCGTATGTAATACCAAACTAACAGTGCACATTTTCGAGACGATACGACTCCGAACGCGCCACCTTTGAAGCCTAAACGAGCGCACGCAGGCCGACGGCCGAGACTGCCGCCCAGGCCGAAAGCCGAAGGCCGAGGGAAGCCGAGAACATCGGCGTCAGCTCGTCGGCGTGCACCGAGTGCGCCCCGCCCAGCGTGTGGAACTGGAATATGTCGCTCACCTGGAAATCGAGAGAAGCCGTTGAAAAATAACCGTGGGGAGCTGGAGACTGAGTACGGTCAATTCGTGTTCAGCAAAACTTCACAAAGCAATCCCAGATGGCGCTTGCAGACGTGACCATAGAAGAACCGGAATACGAAATTAATCTCACTAAGCCAAAATTTGACAGCCGTGTCTCTTTAAAAACCTATTTAGAGGCTAAAAATTCCACCCATGCCGGGATTCGAACCCGCGACCTCTGGCTATCCGTGCCAGCGCTCTGGGTGGAATTTTTAGCCTCTAAATAGGTTTTTAAATGGTCCTTAGCACGGGTTAGTGCATTAAAAAAAAGCCGTGTCTCTGTTTTTGTATGTGCAAGAACAGAGACACAGAAATGTAAATATACAAATCGATCGATATCAACCCTTGTATGTCCCCACTACTGGGGCACGGGTATCTTTCTGCATGGCAGGAAGGTTAGGCCATACTCCACCACGGGGGCCAGGTCCGGGTTGGTGGAGGATTGTAAGACAGTGGCGGGCCTGACAGAAGTTACCAAGTTAATACTCACCTGGTTCCACGTTAATACAGACCTCGTTCCACGTTAATACAGACCTCGTTCGACGTTAATACTGACCTCGTTCCACGTTAATGCTGACCTCGTTCCACATTTATACTGACCTCGTTGCACATTAATACTGACCTCGTTCCACCCGTATCTGTTCTTGGCCTGCACGATGGCCTCGTAGACCGCGCCGGGCTCCAAGCCGCGCAGCTCGTGCGTGACGCGGTGCGCGAGCGCAGCGGTCGGCGCGGGCGCCTCGATCACCACGTCGTGCCAGCGGCCCGGCTGCTGGAAGGACTCGTTTATCTGCCGAAGGGAGAGAGATACGTCAGGAACAAAATAATGTGTTTTGCAGAAGGTCCCAAACTGGGAACCTGTGCTAATTTGGTAACCTAATACTTTGAAATACCCCCACACTAAAGACATGTGCTTTGATGAATTTATATGAATCGAACGCACGAGATTTGTTTTCGAGCGTGATACCACTACCACGAACGAAGCAGTCAAGAAGCTGAAGTTTACCGACTACTCAATACTCAATAATTTATTGCGTTCCACAAGTATATACAGATCACATACCTAAAAATATGGATCTTTGTGGACCCTGTAGGGCACGCAATATTATAAATTATAGTAGACTACGTTACGTTAAGTTTGTAAGTTTCAAATCTCCTAATTTTTTTATTTTGTCGCATTATCGGAACTTGATACGTGATTCAACAAAATTAAATGCGAATTAAATCCAATAAGTCTCTAATTGATTGTATAGTTTACTTTGTCTTTAGAATTTGTTATAGGCTTACTCGTTTTGTAACGTAAAATCTATTATAAGTTATAACATTAATCGTTTTCGAATAAACTTTGTAATAAGCTCCGTGGCTTACTAATGTCAAAAACGAATTCAATGTGGTTCTAAAATAAATTCCTCCACCTCCACGTATATTTTTTGTTTTTCCGTAATACTCAATCTTCTTCTTCTTCTTCAGGCTATATCATGTAGTCCACTGCTGGACATAGCCCTATCCTAATGAGCACCATAGTGCCCTGTCTCCAGCTTGCCGCATCCAGCATCTGCCTAATAGGTACTCAATAGTGAGAAGTAAGTGAGAATTTGGTTTTTATGTTGGCAATGGCGATGCCATTCCTAAGGTTTGACAGGTAGAAGTTTTTGATACCTTAGCTTTGACAGTTGAATTCTCGACTCGAGTGAGAAACTTGCTCGATTGGAGGTAATTTAATACGTTTTAAAATACTGTTTTCCTCGGTTGAGCAAGATTGGTGTGGAGGAAAACTTCGAGGATCGTCTTAGAATACGGGTTTCTCAGTAATCTCTCATTCACGAGTTTCAACCGTATTTTAAGCTTGCTGAAACTGTTTTTGAATTCCAAAATTGTAATAAGCTTAGTGGTTTTCTGACTTGAAATTTGTTATGAGCTCAGTCGTTTTCAGTTTATCGCAAGTTTCATATTTGCGATAAGCTCATAAGAAACTCACCACCAATTGCCGGTAAAGCAGTCTCAGCTCGTCGAGCGGCGGGTAGCTGTCTACGGCAAAGCTGAGCATCTAAGCGCGCGCAGAGTGAGCGGCCGGACCGGATGTGAACATATTTTTTTTCTCCTTCTCCTCCTAATGTGTTTTCTTTTTCCCTATCTCTTATTCCATATCGTTATTTATACTTTACGCTCATTTATTTAACAACATTCATCTCGCAGAATTAACAATATCCGTGTAATAAGCTCAACGGTTTTCTAACTCCATAACTGTTATAAGCTTAGTGGTTTTCTGACTTGAAATTTGCTATAAGCTCAATCGTTTTCTAAAATGAAACTGGCAATAAGCTCATTAGAAACTCACCGCCAATTGCCGGTACAGCAGTCTCAGCTCGTCGAGCGGCGGGTAGCTGTCCACGGCAAAGCTGAGCGTGTAGGCCCGCGCGGAGTGGGCGGCCGGGCCGGACGTGAACCGGGCCGGGCCCGGCCGGCCGGACACCTCCACGTGCTGCCGGGCTCGGCCCAGGCTGTTGTCCGCCACGCAGCTGTGCAGATAGATAGATAGAGAACACTTTATCTATAACTAGCTGACCCAGCGAACTTCGTACCGCCTAACAGTCGATTCTTTATTATTTTTTTTATTTTTCTCACCGTAAGGACCATCCTCGTACTTCAAGGAATACTCTAAAAAAAAGAATTAGAGAAATCGGTTCAGCTGCCCTCGAGATTTGCGCTCACCAAAACATTCAGCGATTCATTTTTATATTATAGATTTTTTTTAATTTTCTTGTACTTGCCATGCACCTTCTTGTTCTACTGTTATATACTGGGTTTTCCGTGTAAGCTCACCTTAGTTAGACATGAGATTACCGCACTTAGCCTCATAGTTGGGCCATTGTACCTAGGTAGCAAGCGCTGAGGTACGCTAACACCTCAGACACTAGGGTTTCCTTACGATGTTTTCCTTCACCGTCAGCGAGTAGTATTGCTACTATAATTTCACAAATGTACAGAACTTAGGAAACAAAGTCATTGGTACATGCCGGGGTTCGAACCCACGACCTCCCGATTGAGAAGCCGGCGTTCTACACAGCTCCGCTACCACCGCTCTATTACAATAAGTAGTTTTTAAATGAAATGTGTAAATACTACACTATTTTTATTTTTTAATGCACTAACCCGTGCTAAGGAACAAATTTAAAAACCTATTTAGAGGCTAAAACATTCACCCATGCCGGGATTCGAACCCGCAACCTCTGGCTATCCGTACCAGCGCTCTACCAATTGAGCCAATGGGCGACTCACGGCATCAGTGAAATTTCGAACCTCTTTACAATATTCTCTGTATTACGTACAGGCAGCGACATCTGACTTAAGCAAATTGCATTACTTACAGCCCCGACCACCCACTTTGCAGTTAGGTTCAACATCGGAACGATATAACTGTACCCACATGATTACACTATTTTTATTTTTTAATGCACTGGTGAAATTTTTCGCCTCTAAATAGGTTTTTAAATGTGTAAATACTGTTCATCCCAAAAATACTCACCTGTAATTCCCAAAATCCTCGGGCTGCACGTTGGCGATGAGAAGCGTATGGTTGTTGCCTCTGGCCGACATAGTCACTCGCTCGGAGGCACTCAGCGGGAACGAGTTCTGATACCAGGACACCTGGAAACCGATAATTTCAGACAGGGTTAGCAGTTGGATTGAACGAGGCCCTAATCAGCTCTCCACATGGCCAATCGAACCCAAATGGACATCGAAAACGAAAATAACATTGAAACAAGAAGAAACAAAGCGATAAGCTAGAAGATTAAAAAATCCCACTGCTGCTGCACGGGTCTCTTCCTGCATCACAGAAATGTTAGGCCATACTCCACCACGGGGCCAAAGTCCGGGTTGGTGGAGGAGTGTAAGACTGGTCAGAAGTTATCAAGCCACCTATAAGGCCTCTGACATTTCTTAACGACTGCCATTACATGACAGCCGGCACCAACGGCTTAACGTGCCTTGCGAAGCACGGAAGCGCTCGGAAATATGCCACTAGCGGTAGTCACGGGATGGTCACCCTTCCAGGATCGACCGCGCCTGTTGTTGCTTATCCCAAGTGATTGATTCCAATCGCTCGGTTCCACTAGCCCACGAGCGCTTCGGGGGACAATCCTACTTACATCTAAAAAATAATACCTCAAGCACTGCAGCGCCCGATCTTCGCCCAACTAGTATGAGTGAGGGAGGGTGCCACTAGACTGGGATTGCCAGATGATAATTTGATAAAGGAGGGCAGACGGGTCTACAAAGGAGGATTTTCTGTAGAAAAAGAGGCTTTTTATATTTGCCTTTTGCATCTACTTAATGAGATGATTTATACAGCGTCCAGTGGCATCTTCACTCACACTAGATGAGTGAAGGGAGCACTCCGACGCTGTAGTGCCTGGGACATAGTTTTATAGATGGTGTAGGCTTGCCCAGCACCTATACCATCCTGATAGCTTAGTCGGCCTAGCCCATAGGAAAGACTAGTCAATACGTGCGAGGCCGACCAAGTCGCGGGTTTCCTCACGATGTTTTCCTTCACATTAGCGTGTGATTTTGCGACTACAAATAAAAAGAAAAAGAGGACATTCACAAATTAAACGAATTTGTATATTTTTTCAATTTATTTTAATCATATTTAGCTTAGCTGCCAATTTTTGCAAGAAGTTCTTGGTTTTTCAATAAATAATTATGAAAATGTTCACAAGTCATGTTTTTAAAGTTGCATTGGGTAAGAATTAAAGATTTAACTGATAGCAAATTTTGTCTGTTCCGTTTGAAATCCGCACGAAGTTTGAAACGTTTTCATAAAGGAGGACTTACAGTTGGTAAAGGGGGACGGGAGGACAAAACATGGAACAGGAGGACATGTCCTCCTCTAGGGCCAGATCCTATGCTTGGGTATGTCCAGTCCAACTTTCGTTCTGGGAAGAAAGGGGAGTTTCCTGCCAACCAGATCCTATATTTGGGTATTGCCGGTCCAACTACGTTCTGGGGAGACCGGTACGACTTACATTGAGCCTATTGGGAAGAGTTTGTGATTGTGCTCTACAAAACATTGTCCTCCTTTTCGATACCATCTGGCAACCCTACACTGGACGCTGTATAAATCATCTCATCCCATTACAGCTCTAGCCGAGGCGACATGTTTTCGTTCCATGGGGGCTTAGCAAGTGACCCTCTACTACCAAACCGAAAGAGTCTCCCGTCAAAATTGTTGAAATATCCATTGTACCTATCGTCCAAAACGAGCTCTACTCTGTGTTGGGTTTTTCCACTTATCTGTGATTGTGTGATAGGCTGTTTTTACCTCTTCTGTCAAATCGCTATTTGACTCTATTTTCAAGTAAGTCTTAAACGGTAAATAACTCCTCCATTAGACCAAAAAATATTTTAATACATTTTTGAGGACCTAAAAGCAACATAAAAATATATTTTAAAACTTTATTTTCCTAAACAGCCAAAAACGCGGGCAGACATTTTTGTCTATGGTTTGAAGTCCAAAAAATTGTAAACAAAATTGGACATTCAATTTCCTGTACTAAGTGATCTCTGAGCATAGTGAAATAACAACAACGCAACCATGATTTCATCGAATCTACATCCAAAATATACCAATTATCATTATTGCATTGTTCGAAAATGAAAAAACACGTCAATAAAGACCCCCGGGAAGTTGTGGATTCGTGTACCCAGTGAAATTTACATTCGAAAAACTTGGCTCAAACTTGCCAAAAGAGACCACGACTCATTTTTAAAAACCTATTTAGAGGCTAAAAATCACTTCACTGATGCCGTGAGTCGCCCATTGGCTCAATTGGTAGAGCGCTGGTACGGATAGCCAGAGGTTGCGGGTTCGAGTCCCGGCATGGGTGAAATTTTTAGCCTCTAAATAGGTTTTTAAATTTGTTCCTTAGCACGGGTTAGTGTATTAAAAATAAAAATAGTGTAACCACGACTCATTATCAATTGCAAGTCTGGTGTATTTATGTGAAGATCACTTTGATGTAAGTCATTTAGTAATCAATGTCCACTGGCTCTGGCTGAAAGATGTTTGTTTACATACTTTAGATGGTTTCAAGATGGCGGATAGCGTTTTCGCCGTTACGAATTAAACGAGGAAAAATTTTTTTTACTTTGCAAATTTTGCAGCCATCCTGCATACTTAGCAAAATCAATATATTTCGGTTTCTTAAGTTAATAGGAAAATCTTTAGGAAATATTCATTTATCGCGTCAAATTTGATACGTCAAATAGCGGATTGTCTCTGTGTCCGCCCGTGTTCGAACCTTATCTAACTTCTTCTTCAGGCTATATTAGTCCACTGCTGGACATAGCCCTCCCGTAATGAGCGCCATAGCGTTGTGCCATCATTGGGGGGTAATGCCCATAATCCCCACGCTGGGCATGCGGGTTGGGGATCGCAGTTTGGTGGAATTGTACTGCAGGGGGCGCTGCTGCCCACCCCCCCGGTTTGTGTCCCTTAGTCGCCTTTTACGACACCCGCGGGAAGAATTTGGGTTGGAGCTATTCTCTAGGTCGACACCACACAGGAATAAACAAAATAACAAAATTATGTAACAAAATTAAGTAAATCACTATAAATTGTGCTGCTTGTATTCTGAGTAATAAAAGTGGACAATCAATGCTATCTCTTTTGATGTTTATTCTACCACTACCTTGTTATATTTAAGTTATATTCTTCAAAAATTACCTCAGCGGGTGGATCAGCTAGAACGGTGCAGAGCAGCTCGGCGCGGAATCCCTCCCCCGTATGCACCCAGGATCGCTCTACAGCAATCTCTGGAGGGTCTGGAATGTAGACATTTAACCCTTATTATCTAAATATATTAAAGATGGGGTGCACGAAAGGAGCCTCCCCGAATGACGTACTCACTGAGCCTGAAATGAAATGGTATAGAATGGAATGGAACGGAACGGAACGTAACGTAACTTAACGTAACGTAACTTAACGTAACGTAACGTAATGTAATGTAATGTAACGTAACGTAACGTAACGTAACGTAACGTAACGTAACGTAACGTAACGTAACGAAACAAAATGAAATGAAACGATAAGAAGAAGAGACTAAAACCCTATTTAGAGGCTAAAAATTTCACCCATGCCGGGATTCGAACCCGCAACCTCTGGCTCTCCGTGCCAGTAAATAAATAGGTTTTTAAATTTGTTCCTTAGCACGGGTTAGTGCATTAAAAATAAAAATAATATAAGAAGAGACTACTTACGTGAAAAGACCAACTTACAGAGCACTTGCAGCGTGAACTGCGTAACGAGCGGCGGGCCAACGCCGTTGTCGACCGTGCAGGCGTACGTGCCGCTCTGCTGCCGCTCCAGCCGTGACAGCTGCAACTGGGGACCCTCGCCGACGCGCGTGCTGCTCTCATTCTGGGGAGACCAGTACGAATTGCGTTGAGCGTCAATGGGGAGAGCTTGTGATCGTGCTCATACGATAAAAGAGTCACTAGACTGAAAGAGTCACTAGACTGAAAGAGTCACTAGACTGAAAGAGTCACTAGACTGAAAGAGTCACTAGACTGAAAGAGTCACTAGACTGAAAGAGTCACTAGACTGAAAGAGTCACTAGACTGAAAGAGTCACTAGACTGAAAGAGTCACTAGACTGAAAGAGTCGCCTCACCAGTCCGGAAGTGCGCAGGCAGGACCTTGTGCCACGTGACACTGGGGACTGGGTTGCCACCGGCGCGGCATTATAGCCAGCCATGCTACGATATCTTTTGTGGCAATAGTAATTACGCCTGCGGCGTCAGTATGCCACTGGAGATAGTGTTGGCCTACGGCATGACATTAGAGAGGGAATTGAAGTGCGACGCTAGATTCTTACTACAGTGAGAGAGCTGATCAGCGTCTCTAGAATGCCAGGAGACAGAACTAGTCTGTGTGTTAAAACGAAGTAAGACCCTGCAGTTTTGCAGGATCATTCCTTTTTCTCCTAAGAACAAAAGTATCATAATCTATATATATATATATATATATATATAAATAAAATTTAAAGTCCTGACTGACTGACTCACTCATCAACGCCCGGCCCAAGCCGTTGGACCTAGGAAGCTGAAATTTTGCACAGGGGGTCTATAAATAATGTAGGCAAGGAATAACTAAGGATTTTTTGAAATCCAACCCCTAAGGGGGCGAAAGGGGTTGCCAAAATTTGTATGGGAGGTGTAAAGAATGTTGTCTAATTTCCTTGAAACCTAAAATAAATTCTCTTCAACACGATTGAGCACGTGTTTCGCCGTTTTTCTAAATTTAACCCTTTAGGGAGTGAACGGGGTTGCAAAAAAAGGACTTTTTTTTTTCCGCGTGGACACGCGGACGGAGTCGCGGGCAAAAACTGGTATACTTTATACTCTTTATTACGTCAGCGTTTCTTAAGCCGCGCTGATATAATTTCTCAATTCTTTTGATGCGTTTCATTATGCGCATCTCTATGTTGATTTTTTTAATTAAATAAGTTATGGATCTAGAGGTCTCGAAGTGATAATGTTTTTTCTATGCTTTAAGTATAGAAAAAAACTGTTACTATCTTAAATACGGTGAAGCGTGGAAAACCATAAGGGAGGCATTAGGCGTCAAACGGCTGATGATGACAATGATCCTAAATACAGAGCAGATTGATTGATTGAAGACGTTTAAAGACCTATTTAAAGGCTAAAAATTCCACCCATGCCGGGATTCGAACCCGCGATCTCTGGCTATCCGTGCCAGCGCTCTATCTAACTGAGCTAATGGGCGACTCACCGGCATCAGTGAAATATCGAACCTCTTTACACCTGTACGTAATATAGAGAATAGTGTAAAGACGTTCGAAATTTCACTGATGCCGGTGAGTCGGCCATTAGCTCAGTTGGATAGAGCGCTGGCACGGATAGCCAGAGATCGCGGGTTCGAATCCCGGCATGGGTGGAATTTTTAGCCTCTAAATAGGTTTTTAAAATTGTCCTTAGCACGGGTTAGTGCATTAAAAATAAAAATAGTATAATGAAGACGTTTATTCAAACAAAAATACAAAAATATACAGAACGTGGTCTCTGCCAAACTGCCCATCAGTTTGTTGGCAGATGCTCTTGGTTTTACCATTGAATTTGAAATTCAATGGTTTTACGAATTGAAGTTTTCTTACATGCTATGTAAACATAAATACTAAAAAAGATATTTGAAGATAGCTAGCCTTGCTTTGTGACTAATGAATCTGGAGAGCTGCAAGAGCGAAGGAAGGTGGACAATGTTCTATCAGGGGTCACCACTATGGGGAAGAGCGGGTGATCGTGCTCCTCCACTATAAAGGGAAATTTCCCGCCAGGCAGATCGCCTGGGGACGGCCGGTCCAACTGTTGTCAGTCGGACGTTATATTTATATTATGTCATTGAAACACTTTGATTGCGCGATGCAGGAATGTTGGAGTTTGTAGTGCGCGCGAAGAGTTGATATGTGCTCGCCACACCTACACACGCCCTCTTGCTCGCCCTACGCCTAAAGCCTCCAATACACTATTCGCGAAGTTACTTCACCGAAGCATTTCCCGAAGTAAAACGAGGTTCGAAATGCGTGGCTACACAATCGGCTAACCTTGCGAAGAACTCAGTCGCTCGGAGTCCGTCGTAACAGCAACATGGACGTACAAGTGGCGGCTGCCGTTGCAATGTGCACTCTTGTATGTTGATTGACATTGTATGTTATTTAAGTTCATATACAATAAGCAATAAGGCCGCCAATTGTACTGTATCTTTGTAATTATGTTTTGTTTGTTTTTTCCTGGTGTACAATAAAGAATATTCTTATCTTATACTTAAATAACATACAGTGGTTAACTTACAATTTTGATACTGCTCTTGTAATACTGTCAGCATGCACTACCTCAACGCCAAGGAGCGCGCGCGCGACTGTAATGAGCAGCCGAATAGTGTAGCGAGACGCATCGTGTACAAACTTCGGAACGTTTCGAGTCCTTTGACTCGGGCGCAAACACCGACAACAACCGGAAGTCACCCGAAACGAGGCGAGGTTGCACGAAACGAAATGTGCGCGTCTACACTATCGTATTCGATCAACCTCGGCCAACTTCGCGACTAGTGTATTCGAGGCTTTAGGCAAAAAAGAGTCGCTAGACTGAAAGAGTCGCCTCACCAGTCCGGAGGTGCGCAGGACCTTGTGCCACGTGACGCTGGGGACTGGGTTGCCGGCGGCGCGGCACTCCAGCACGGCGGCGCCGCCACGGCGCGCGGCCGCGTGCCGCGCCTCCGGGGAAGCCCTGACGCTGGGCGGCACCAGGACCTCGACGGTGTGGACCTGGTCCCGGGCCACGCGGTCGGAGATCTGGCACACGTAGTCCCCGGCGTCCTGTCGAGGGTTGAAGGTTACAATTGGGGCTTCCATCTCTCCGGAGTGCTTAGTGCGAGTTTGACAGATCCAATCGAATAACTTTACTACCGCGTTAATCGAGCATTGAGTAGTGAGTATGAGTAACTTAACCGTTCGAACTGGCAAAACGCTGTCACAGTACAACTCGCACTCGCGTTTATTCGTGTTTTGGCTGGTAAACGTGTTCACTTCTTAACGTAAACTATTACAACTCGCACTCAGCAATTTTAATTTCCATACTTGTCGCTAGGTGGCGCTTCCTCGATGCCATAGAAATATGAGTTTACGTTAACGCGATCGAGTAGTTAAAAAACTCGCACTAAGCACTCAGGTTTCAATGTCGTGTTAACGTTATTATAAAATAAAATACAATAGTACATTACACAACTAGGGTGGTAATACAAAGAAAGGCCGAGATCGCAGAAGTTTGCGGCCCGAGCTGCAAGCGAGGGACGTAAATATGCGAACGAGAGCTTTCTTTATTACCTCCCGTGTTGTGTACCTACATCTTTTTATGTCTACACTTGGCCAGAGTGCTTAGTGCGAGTTTTTTAACTACTCGATCGCGTTAACGTAAACTCATATTTCTATGGCATCGAGGAAGCGCCACCTAGCGACAAGTATGGAAATTAAAATTGCTGAGTGCGAGTTGTAATGGTTTACGTTGAGAAGTGAACACGTTTACCAACCAAAACACTAATAAACGCAAGTGCGAGTTCTACTGTGACAGCGTTTTGCCAGTTCGAACGGTTAACTTACTCATACTCACTACTCAATGCTCGATTAACGCGGTAGTAAAGTTATTCGATTGGACCTGCCAAACTCGCACTAAGCACTCAGAAAGCGGCTTTTTCCGTACGCGCAGCGTGCGGCAAAAGCCACTTTATTGCCAGGTGTGGCATAAAAGCCTTTATTCTACTACTATAAGGTGACAGTTCAAAACAATACATTTCGAATGTGTTTCTTATAATCAATTCTAATTCAAACAACTTTAGTTGTTAACTTTAGTTAGGAAGGTTATTCAAGATTTATGTAGTACCTATATTTTGTACACGTTTAAAGACCCGCTTTTACTGCTTCTCCGACTCTCTAAGGTTTGCTGGAAGAAATATCTTTCAGAGATAAGCTCGCCTTTATACATGTTCTTTCTTATGTAATGTCCTGTCAAATGTTTCGTGTCCAAATAAATTATAAATTAAGTGATCTTAAAGCTCATTGAATATCTTAAATAAATTATGCTAAACAATCGATTTCAATAATAAATTGATAATTGATTGTTAACGTTGTTATTATCGAATAAATGTGACGCGTAGAATTGAGTTAGTTTTTGTATTGATTTGGTAACCTCCGTGGCGTAGCGGTAGCGCATTTGCCTACCTTACGAGAGGTCCCGGGTTTCCCTGGCTGAGGACGAAAAAAAAACCCCTGGTCTTGGATGTTTACATGTTTGTGATGTCGCTGTTTCTGGTTCCCACGACACAGGGTATCCTAGTGTGGGCCCAGAAACAATGTATGTGCCAGTATGTAAATTTTATGTTATGTTATTTAATAAATTAATAACGGACGATACCAAATCATTAACTCTTAATATCAAGGAATCTCCTTCTTGCAATTCCAGTTTTTTTTGGATTAGTTTGTAACCCTGTATGTACAGGGGCAAGATAAAAATAAAATATGATAAAAGATAAATGCTAAGTCTAGAACCCTTTCTGGTGCCATGACACACAGCTCCTCCACCAGCTAAGCTCACTTTGCCACGGCTGTATGAATTTAAATATTACTGTAATTATTGGTATTTGTTACCTTAAGTATTTATAATAGTAATAATTAATGATAAAAATGGAACTAAACCTAAAACATTCTAATTTAAATAAAATATTTGAGCCAGATCAATGTCGGGCGGCAGAGTACCAAGAAGGCTGGCGGCATTGCCTCGCTGTATGGCTAGGCTTATTCTTTGGCCAAAGTAAGCACCAGCCCTCGGGTCTCCTGTAGCGTCGACTAGGCGCGACGAGATCTCCTTAAAGAGGAGTCTCGCCTCCGGACCCCGGACCCAATACCTTAAGTGTATTCTTTAACTGGCCATGTTAATATTATTTAGATTTTATGTGTGTTGAAGCGCTCGCGGCCTAGGCGAACCGAGCGATTGGAATCAATCACTTCGTTAAGCAACAACAAGCGCGGTCAGGTACAGGATGGGTGAGCGTCCCGTGACTACCGCTAGTGGCATTTTTCCGAGCGCTTCCGTGCTTCGCAAGGCACGCTAAGCCGTTGGTGGCGGCTGTCATATAATGGCAGTCGTTAAGCCATGTCAGAGGCCTTATGGGCGGCTTGATAACTTCTGACAGTAAGGCCCGCCACTGTCTTACAATCCTCCACCAACCCGGGCCTAACCTTCCTGCGATGCAGGAAGAGACCCGTGCCCCAGCACTGGGGACATACAAGGGTTGATGTGTGTTGTGGTATTTGAATAAATGTTTTTCCATTCTATTCTATTCAAACTATTCACAAATAAACCCCACCAAAACGTGCAGTTTTTCACTTTTCTTGTCACTAACAATGCAGACCGTCATAACATCTGCCGACCGTTGGTGACAGGGCCGGATTGAGTTTCAGGGGCCCTTTAGATTTACATAGTATTCAAAAGGAAATGCGGGAAAATAAGTACCCATCCGAAATGAGTGCCGATTGGAGATCAGGGTGTAGGTGTGTGTGTGTGTGTGTGTGTGTGTGTGTGTGTGTGTGTGTGTGTGTGTGTGTGTGTGTGTGTGTGAGGGTGTGTTTGTTTGTGTATGTGTGTGTGTGTGAGAGAGAGAGTGCGTGTGTGCGTGAGTGTGTGTATGTATAGAGAAATAGGAGCGGTCTGAAATCAGCGCCGTCATAATGCCACCAATCATTATCCGCAGCCTACGCTGAGACTGCATCCCTTTGTTTACGAATAATTTCCTTTTTTAAAAATCTATTAAGAGGCTAAAAATTTCACCCATGCCGGGATTCGAACCCGCAACCTCTGGCTATCCGTACCAGCGCTCTACCAATTGAGCCAATGGGCGACTCACGGCATCAATGAAATTTCGAACCTCTTTACAATATTCTCTGTATTACGTACACGGGTTAGTGCATTAAAAAAAAATAGTGGAATAATTTCCTGTTTATTACTATTTATTATATTGGTATTTGAATATTTTTGTTACCTGCCTATTAATCATTGGTACATCTTTGTGCATTGTGGCTATCTAATTACCCACATGCGGCGGAGCTCAAAAAGGAGGTAATGCCATTGGCTCGTATGTACATACCTGAAGCGCGGTTCAAAAATGTGTAAAGTACACTATGTTCAAGGCTACTAAAAATTATTTAGACGACAACGATGTCTGGAATTAAAGCTAGTACAATTCATAAATTTTATGTTTTATAATAATTATTTAATTGTGAACGCTGTTAATTAAGGACGTTGGAAAGAGAAGATTGGACGTTGGAGATTTTTGACCATTTTGCTCTCCAAAATGATGTAGAAATTGAAATGAACACCTAGTTTAACTCGCAACGTTCAATAACTCAGTTTCTGTGTAATTTTGAATAAAATACTTTGATGTCAAGGCGTTGATGCCGGCTGTCATGTAATGGTAGTCGTTAAGCCATATCAGAGTCCTAATAGGCGGCCTGATAACTTCTGACAGTAAGGCCCGCCACTGTCTTACAATCCTCCACTGACCCGGACTTGGCCCCCGTGGTGGAGTATGGCCTAGCCTTCCTGCGACGCAGCAAGTGACCCGTTCCCCAGCAGTGGGGGCACACAAAGGGGATATCTTGATTTGATTTAAGAATGTCCGATTCTATATTCCCTCGTAACTTCTTTACTAATAATCAGATTTTGATAAATAGGATCTCAATTTATTCGTCGTGTTTGCGCAAGTATCAGGAGCTATATGGAATCGGAATAAATGCATAAACAAAAACGGCATAAACAAAAAAAAATCACTTAATAAGACCAAAAGAAAAAAATCTGGCAATTCTCAGGCACCACGAAGATCAGCGAGCTATCTAGATAGAAATAAAATTTTATTCCGCACATGGTAAAATATCAAACCTATTTAGAGGCTAAAAATTTCACCCATGCCGGGATTCGAACCCGCAACCTCTGGCTATCCGTGACAGCGCTCTTCAAATTGAGCTCAATTGGAAGAGCGCTGGCACGGATAGCCAGAGGTTGCGGGTTCGAATCCCGGCATGGGTGAAATTTTTAGCCTCTAAATAGGTTTTTAAATTTGTTCTTAGCACGGGTTAGTGCATTAAAAATAAAAATTGTATAAAATATCAAACTTCACACTAATATTATACAGGGGAAAGTTAGTAAGTTTGTATTCTATTCTTCGTAAGTATTATTCTATATTACATTATAACAAACGTCGTGCCGTTTCCACAGCTGCGCGGTCATAGTGGTAACATTCTGTCCACGACATAGACTATATCAAGACTCTACGTATGTCTAGTACTAACATGACACAGATTTCGTTCAGTATGTCTTGTTCATATGTTTCAATTTCTATGGTTTTAGTCCGATCTTATGATCAGTCTGTTTTTATGTGAATTTTTTGTTTTTTTTTGTGTACATAATATATAAATATTTTTGTGTATAATTTGTGTTTTGGCAATAAATGTAGTTCACTTTCACTTTATACCTAAGTATTTAATTCAGTCTGGTATTTGCCTCGGTTGCACCACACCGCAGTCTGTGACGCTCGCGGAGCACCTGGCACTGACTGAAAATCAGCGCTGAAGGCTTGCCCGTCAGCATATTGCTGAGTCAGTTGCCGTTTATAGCGGCAGTAACACGCAGTGACCTTTCGCGTTCTTTTCTTTTTATAATTTTGTCATCATCACAGTAATATTATAAAGGCGAATGTTCGTGAGTGTGTATGTTTGTTAATTCTTCACGTCTAAACGGCTGGAGCGATTTTAATAAAATTTGGCATGGAGTTTGACTGCGGGAAAATATCTTATTCCCATGGAAAGATCGATAAACCATGGGTAATACCGTGGGGCACAGTTAGTATACAATATTTAACATGCACATTAGAAAAGGGTAAGGGGCCCGAACGCGCATTGCCTGAAGGCGTCTACAAGGTCAGCTAGTCCGGCCCTGGGTCGGGGGGATATAGGAGTCCCTATAATAGGGGTGTATAACCTTTGCGGGCGTGCGTGCCAGTTTAAAAAAAAACAATATAATTGTAAGGGCCTGTAACGGAAGTCCCAGACGGACTTACTTCGGACAAATAGGGGATGTATTAGGAAGAGGGGAAGATAAAAAGTACCCGAAACCGGCGTGAGTGCATGGAACGACTGATGAAGGTGATACAGCGAAGGTGTCAGGATCGTGGCAAGTGGCAGTCCCTGGTCTCTGCCTACTTCTCTGGGATACAGGCGAGAGGATATGTTTTTTTTGTTTGGTTTTTGTGGTGGAGTATGGCCTAACCTTCCTGCGATGCATGTAGGAAGAGACCCGTGCCCCAGAAGTGGGGACATACAAAGGGCTGATACAATTATTAACCCGAGGCTGCGTCTGCGTTAGTAATTGTCCCACGGGAACGCATTACCGGGACATCAAGTATCCTATGTCTCAATTCAGATTTTTGTCTATCTGTATGCCAAGTTTCGTGTACATGCGTTCAGCCGTTCTTGCGTGATTGAGTACCAAACATCCGAACTTCTTCTTCTTCAGGCTATATTATGTAGTCCACTGTTGGACATAGCCCTCCCCTAATGAGAGCCATAGCGCCCTGTCTTCAGCTTGCCGGTCGGAGGGCGTCCTACACTACGTTTGCCGAGTCGCGGTCTCCGCTCAAGAACACGCTTACTCCAACGTTTGTCGGTTCTTAACGAGGTATGGCCAGCTCACTGCCACTTCAGCTCGCTAAGTCTTTGAGCTATGTCGATAACTTTGATTCTCTGTCGGATGAACCGTTTTGATATCAACCCTTGTATGTCCCCACTACTGGGGCACGGGTGTTTTCTTGCACCGCAGGACGGTCAGGCCACACGGGGACCAAGTCCGGGTTGGTGAGGATTTTAAGATAGTGTCGGGCCTTATTGTCGCCAGAAGTTATCAAACCACCCATAAGGCCTCTGACATAGCTTAACGAGTGCCATTACACGACAGCCGGCACCAACGGTTAGCGTGCCTTGCGAAGCACCGAAGCACTCGCAAAAAAATGCCACTAGTGGCAGTCACAGGAAAGTAACCCATTTTGCACCTGACCGCGCCTGTTGTTGCTTAACTCAATCAATCAGTTCAGGCTGGCAGGCCATTACAGACAGGTGTTACGTGAAGAAGTCCCTGGTTAATTCACAATTTGTGTGGGCGCCAATTACTAAAACATATCTAAATCCCGGCTCCGTTGTGCCTGCGTATTCTGTACATCTAATAGTTTGTTGCCATCACACCGCGAATGCAGTGCGACTTACCTATGAGCCTGTTATGTAGTTATGCACCTTCTTCTCAGGCTACCCTCAACTCAACTGATTTTGTCAAAAATGTATGTTATTACGAAATATACATAACTGAATGTTATCATACGTAATGTAAGTTTAAATTTGTATTTTCGAAATTTTGTATTCGAAACAATAAGTGTCAAGCTAGTTTAGCCTAGGATTTTATGTACACTGGGTTGTAAACATACTGGTACTTAATTAAATAAAGAAATTTTGAAACTGAACTGAATCACTCGGTTCGGCTTGACCACGAGCGCTTCCGACTAGGTCACGAGCCCGAGTGACGCGGCTTAGTAAGCTGAGTCTGAGGAGGAGTCGACGCTTTGGACGCGAAAGAATAATGGAATGGCACGCGCCCCAAAGGTTCACCGCCACTGTAGGCTGCCCAATAACATAAAAAGAGACCCTAAACATTTCCTACCCCGCGACAAATAGCGGGCTGGGGAATGAGGAGCCCATGAAATAAATATTAGGTATGTAGTGTGGGTGTGAGTCGCAAAACTATCCGTGTAGTCTGTTAGCTTTTAGAATATACCTCGGGCTCTAGAGTAGGCTTCTATTTAATACTACTTCCTGCTCTGTATAAACCTTTTCTTCACTATTTTGAAAAGTTATGCAAAATAACGTAACATAACATTTACATACAAGCACATACATTGCTTATGACCCGACACTAGGATACCCTGTCTTGGGAACCAGAGACAGCGACGTCACAAACATGTAAACATCCAAGACCTGAGGTTTTTTGTTGTTGTACCCAGCCGGGGTTCGAACCCGGAACCTCTCGCATGGTAGGCAGATGCGTTACCGCTGCACCACAGAGGTCGTCATGTAAATGTAAAGTATAGTTCCGATATTTCTATTACACGAATAGGTATATCCGATTCGATCTGAATCTATCCGATTCTATCCGATAGTAGCCGAGATAATATATTCTAAAAGCTAACAGACTGTACTATAACTTATACGCTTTCGTGGTATAGCAAGGGTTTTAACCTTCCTTTTAGGGGTTTATTAGGGCCCACAAGGAATCTCCGTGTCTGTCTGTCCGACTGATTAGGTCAAGACGATTAGTACCAGAAAGCTGAAACTTTGCATAACTACTTAAATAGATAGAGAACACGATCCCGGGGCACGAGACATAGAAACGTATTTCCTTATTTCCCCCCCCCCCCCCTTTGGCTGGAAGAGATTTCTAATGAAATAAGTTAATTAATACTAATAATGAAATAAGTTAAATAATTATTAACTAATAAGTTGGGCGGCTTCATAACTTTTGACAGTAAGGCCCGCCGCCGCTGCCTTACAATCCTCCACCAACCAGGACTTGGCCCAGTGGTGGAGTACGGCCATACCTTCCTGTGAAGAGACCCGTGCCGCAGAAGTATTCAAGGGTTGATATCGATAGGTTTCATAAAAAAAATCTAGCAAAAAGTATGTTTAGGTGTTGCATCTCAGGATATCCTTGGTTTTATTAAATTCCCTTATGAAATTAAAATGCTTCTGTTTTCGAATTAATCGTGCGGCAACGACGTACGGCAACACACAGATACCGAAAGAAGAATTTGCCTACCTACCTCGGTGAAAATTACTTTTAAAAATCATTTTAAAGCTTACTTGCTGGAGTTACAAAAAACTGGGAGTTTCTAGCAGGAGGATTTATGATAGTGAGAGATTTAGCGGTTTAACAATTTTTTTTATTTCTTATTTATATGGGTGTCTATGGGTTGACATTTAAATATTAATGCGTGTTAATAAATTAATAAAAATGAATATTGTAGAATAAATAATTGTTATTATTAAATCATATTTATGTTATATTATATTGAATGGAGAAATTGAATCATTATTATATAACATATAACATTTACATACAGGCACATACATTGCTTCTGGCCCCACACTAGGCTACCCTGTGTCGTGTAATATTATGTAATCTTGAATCATTGTTTGAATAATATGTGCACTAACAACACACTACTAATTATACACAGTGCAACTCTTGCTGGTAAAATAGTCATAATCAACGGATACGGCGGTACGGATAGCCAGAGGTTGCGGGTTCGAATCCCGGCATGGGTGAAATTTTTAGCCTCTAAATAGGTTTTTAAATAGTCATAATCAAGTAATAATTAACGAATTATTTGTTTAATTAATGAGCAGAGCGGTTTATTCTGTATAATTTATTGTTTATGGTTGAAGGTCGTTTTGTACCTATTTTTAAAAACCTATTTTTATTTTAAATATTGTAGTTGTTCTATTCAAATATCATTGCCGTTCTCACACTTTGGCTGTAGCTGAAAATCAGTAGAATATCTACTTATTTAAAGTAGGTACCATTATACTGAGAAACGGCCTTTTTGAGCTCATGTGGCACATCCACATACGGCCTAAAATGCCGTAGAACTCGATGCATGTGAGTATTTATAAAGCTGTATTTGTACTTAAACTATTTTATGTAAATATTTTTATGTGATGCTTTATGTGTGTGTGTCTTTAAGCAAAAATAAATGATTTATCTATCTATCTATCTATCTATCTATCTATCTATCTATCTATCTATCTATCTATCTATCTATCTATCTATCTATCTATCTATCTATCTATCTATCTATCTATCTATCTATCTATCTATCTATCTATCTATCTATCTATCTATCTATCTATCTATCTATCTATCTATCTATCTATCTATCTATCTATCTATCTATCTATCTATCTATCTATCTATCTATCTATCTATCTATCTATCTATCTATCTATCTATCTATCTATCTATCTATCTATCTATCTATCTATCTATCTATCTATCTATCTATCTATCTATCTATCTATCTATCTATCTATCTATCTATCTATCTATCTATCTATCTATCTATCTATCTATCTATCTATCTATCTATCTATCTACCTATGTTTTGTCTGTTATATACATACTACAGTACTATGGCATCATACTTCTTATGAAATGAAACTATTCTTACTTTCTACTTATGAAATGAAACGAAAAGCTGCGGCTGGGAGTGGGGACATACAAGGGTTGATATCAAGGAATTAGAAACGGAATACCGACTGTATGCAGCCGGCCTAGTAAAGGAAATATTGTCAAAAGTTTTGCCTCTGTGTTTTTTTACCTTAACATCATTTATGCGAGCATAACTTTGAAGCGCAATATTATTCAGATTGTCGACGCTAGGTACGAAACGAATGCGATAATACATATTTTCGCCACGAAAAAGCGTAGCCACATAAAAAATAATGAGCCCGAGAACGTGGGGGCATCTTTATAAGCCAATTACCATATTTTTTTTTCAGCACAATTATCGTTTTGCGCTGCCACAGGGCCGGTAAAGGTTGCGCGATGGAAAACAACCGAGCGTGAAAAGGTCTTAGCTGTTTGGAGGGTCCCGTAGTCCGGGGGCGTTTTTTGTGACAACCATTCTTTGGGTGGAATTTTTAGCCTCTAAATAGGTTTTAAAATTGTCCTTAGCACGGGTTAGTGCATTAAAAAAAGTATATAATCATGTGGGTACAGCGATATCATTCCGATTTAAAAACCTAACTGCAAAGTAGGTACTCGGGGCTGCAAGTGATGCAAATTACTTCAGCCAGATGTCGCTGCCTGTACGCAATACAGAGAGTATTGTAAAGAGGTTCGAAATTTCACTGATGCCGGTGAGTCGCCCATTAGCTCAGTTGGGAGAGCGCTGGCACGGATAGCCAGAGGTCACGAGTTCGAATCCCGGCATGGGTGGAATTTGTAGCCTCTAAATAGGTTTTTACAATTGTCCTTAGCACGGGTTAGTGCATTAAAAAAAAGAATATAACCATTCTTTCCGAAGCTCATTTGCTCGCCGTAAGAGAACAATTGGACGACGATCGACAGGCGATGAGTTGATTTATACATTGTTCAGTGGCACCTTCACTTACACTAGACGGATAAAGAGACCTCTCGGAAGCTGCAGTGCCTGGATCTCTGCTCTTAGATGGTGTAGGCTTACGAGCACATCATGTTAAGACAATTAGTACCTAATAATGACTCTATTTCACCAAAGGAAAGCATATTTTCTAGCGTTAGAAATTGTGGTAGCGCGCGTGGTAATTAAGCCAGTTCTTTCATTACGAGTATAAGGCCGAATATATGCAAGCTTTATTAAAAAAAAGTATAGTAATATACATTGAAACATTATTTTGTGACGACAGCGTGGTGCGACGACATTCCCAAAGCGGTGGGCAGTGACTGGAAGAGGAGAGCCGAAGATCGGGCTCAGTGGCGTGTCTTGGGCAGATTATGATGATGGTGATACAATTAAAATAATAATTCACAAGGGTTCATAATATATTTCCGACTAGCTTGTGCCCGCGACTTCGTCTTCGCTGGATTAGTATTTCGCGTAGCTTAAATTAGCGTGGCGTACAAAAGGTTTTGGCAGCGCAATTTTTTCAACGCACGCCAGCTCGTAATACTCGTAGCTCGCAGATGGTAAATTTTTGCCTACAAACTTGACACTCATCGCCATATTTTGAACAATTCACACAATATCCTCATAAATTGTAGCCTATGTGTTATTCTGATGTATAAGCTATATTATTGTAAAGTTTCATTAAAATCAATTCAGTAGTTTTTACGTGAAAGACTAACAAACATCCATCCATCTATACTTACAAACTTTCGCGGTTATAATATTAGTGGGATTCACCCACGGATCTCCAAAATCCAATTCTCTTTTATTACTTGAGTGTATTAAAACGTCATAATAAATAGTGTTTAAGATTAACAAATGGCGCAGTTCTGCCATAGAAGCGGGTTTTTATATCAATTTCCAATTTGCCCGTTGTTAAAATAATTTTTCATTTCTTATACTCGGAAAGTAGTGTAGTTTTGATCTGATTATTGGGTAGAAAATGCTGTTTCCCTCCATAGAGAGGGAAAAACTCATTCAAATTACTTCCCACCTAAGGGCCGGAATGAACTTTAAAAATAGAACTACTGTCAGCTGTGAAGAGTTTTATGTAAAAAAAACTAATTAAAAAAAAATGCTGCGGCCATGTGACTTTCTAAACAGCCAGTGTGAACTTAACGCAAACTTCTATGAGCGGAATAAGCCGCAATAATTACGCGGTGAGTTCCATATTTAAAATTTAAAAAGTCGACTTTAATTGACGGGATACTAATCTGTTATACCTATGTATCTCCGACGGAATTGAAAAAAACTAGGTAGGTAATAATCTTTTATGCTAAGATTTGAATATTAAAAATGAGTTTTTATTTTCCTCATATTCGAAATGAAAAGTAGAGTTTTTAACACGGGTAAAAGAATCAATTCCTACTCGGACTATAGCCGCCCGGGAATTGATTCTTTCGAACCTCGGTTAACAGTCTACTAACTATTCATTAAGTATAGGTAGGTACTGCTCGGCAGACAACGGCCCGTTAAGCCGTTGGTGCCGGCTGTCATATAATGACAGTCGTAATAGGTATCTGTGCAATTTCCTTTTTTATGTATACAATAAATTAGTGTTCTCTATCTATATAGGATAGGATAGTGTTAATTCTTATCGACTCCTTTTCATACTCACCATATCTATGCTACAGTCTGTTGTCTGTTAGCTTTTCTATCGGTTTTCGCCGAAAGCACACGAGTGTAATACTACTTCCTGCTCTGTATAAAACTTCTTCACTATTTTGAAAAGTTATGTAAAGGCTGTGTGGTGTCGGCCTAAAGAATATCACCAAACCAAATTCTTCCCGCGGGTGTCGTAAATGGCGACTTAGGGACACAAACTGGGGGGTAGGCAGCAGCGCCCCCTGCAGTACAATTCCACCGAACTGCGATCCCCAACCCGCATGCCCAGCGTGGGGATTATGGGCATTACCCCCCAATAATGGCACAACCTTGCGCTAATTAGGGGAGGGCTATGTCCAGCAGTGGACTAATAAAGCCTGAAGAAGAAGAAGATTTAAAGTTATAAATAACAATACAAAACAATAAACAAATAAACGAATATATCCGACTCTATCCGATAGTAGCCGAGGTATATTCTAAAAGCTAACAGACTGTAGAAAAAATATCAAAAGATGATTCGTTTTTTAGGGTTCCGTACCTCAAAAGGAAAAAACGGAACCCTTATAGGATCACTTTGTTGTCCGTCTGTCCGTCCGTCCGTCTGTCAAGACCCTTTTTCTCAGGAACGCGTGGAGGTATGAAGCTGAAATTTATATCAATTACTCAGGTCTACTGTCCCTTGAAGCTGTGAAAAAATCAAACTTCTAAGCCAACGCAATCAAAAGATACAGCCGTTTATGCCGCAAATTTTCGACACTTGCAAGGGAATCAAAACCTACAGGGTGCTTCCCGTGAACTCAGAATCTTGAAATTTGGTACGAAGCAACGTCTTATAGCATAGATAAAGGAAAAATTACGAAAACCATAAATTTTTAGTTACATCACATAATATATATTTTTTAATAATTTTAAACTTACTACCCATTTCCTCATAAACGCGTAGAGGTATTAAATTGAAATTCATACCAAATACTCAGGTCTATAATACAGGTTTGTACGGAACCCTCGGTGCGCGAGTCTGACTCGCACTTGGCCGGTTTTTTTTCTCTTTTCCATAATACCCCTTAACTCCGTAGTTCCTCATTTGACTAAACGTAAAGGTCACCCCACGAGCCATTTCCGGTGTCCGGAATGGTTCAGTAAAAAGTCACTCAACCGGAAACGTGCCTAAATGAGGTTCATGAAATTTTACTGAGATTTTTGGACGGACCATAGACTTAAGATAACTACATCAAGAAATAAGTCTCGCGGATGTACCTGCGCAGATGACCAAATTTTGGATGTGCTGCAAGTTGATCGACCAATCAGATAGTTTCATTTTATGGCAGACCGCGCGCCTTTGTTGCTATTGGTTGATTCAACGTCATCGATGCAGGTGACTATTAGTTAACACGGGTAAAAGAATCAATTCCTACTCGGACTATAGCCGCCCGGGAATTGATTCTTTCGAACCTCGGTTAACAGTCTACTATTCATTAAGTATAGGTAGGTACTGCTCGGCAGACAACGGCCCGTTAAGCCGTTGGTGCCGGCTGTCATACAATGACAGTCGTAATAGGTATCAGTGCAATTTCCTTTTTTATGTATACAATAAATTAGTGTTCTCTATCTATATAGGATAGGATAGGGTTAATTCTTATCGACTCCTTTTCATACTCACCATATCTATGCTACAGTCTGTTGTCTGTTAGCTTTTCTTTCGGTTTTCGCCGAAAGCACACGAGTGTAATACTACTTCCTGCTCTGTATAAAACTGTTCTTCACTATTTTGAAAAGTTATGTAAAGGCTGTGTGGTGTCGGCCTAAAGAATATCACCAAACCAAATTCTTCCCGCGGGTGTCGTAAATGGCGACTAAGGGACACAAACTGGGGGGCAGCGCCCACTGCAGTACAATTCCACCAAACTGCGATCCCCAACCCGCATGCCCAGCGTGGGGATTATGGGCATTACCCCCCAATAATGGCACAACCTTGCGCTCATTAGGGGAGGGCTATGTTTAGCAGTGGACTAATATAGCCTGAAGAAGAAGAAGATGTAAAGTTATAAATAACAATACAAAACAATAAAGAAATAAACGAATATATCCGACTCTATCCGATAGTAGCCGAGGTATATTCTAAAAGCTAACAGACTGTAGAAAAAATATCAAAAGATGATTCGTTTTTTTCTCTTTTCCATAATACCCCTTAACTCCGTAGTTCCTCATTTGACTAAACGTAAAGGTCACCCCACGAGCCATTTCCGGTGTCCGGAATGGTTCAGTAAAAAGTCACTCAACCGGAAACGTGCCTAAATGAGGTTCATGAAATTTTACTGAGATTTTTGGACGGACCATAGACTTAAGATAACTACATCAAGAAATAAGTCTCGCGGATGTACCTGCGCAGATGACCAAATTTTGGATGTGCTGCAAGTTGATCGACCAATCAGATAGTTTCATTTTATGGCAGACCGCGCGCCTTTGTTGCTATTGGTTGATTCAACGTCATCGATGCAGGTGACTATTAGTTTGGCAATATTAGCCTGATCGAAATAGGTAGCGCATCTGCGGCAATCAATTCTGCACCTTAACCGTATCGGTTAAAGATCATGTTGAATGTACTTATAGCTTCAGGTACTTTCGTTACACTTCTTCCTAGTCTGCGCGAACGTAGATTCCCGAAGGGACTTTTATGATGTGTAGTACTGTGTATTTGACAGCTAAAAATCGACGTCACTCATCGCCAGTTTCTGAATTGAGAATTTCGCTAAGTAAATGGTTATCTGTAGTGCTGTCTCTACGATTTTCAGCAAAGAGAGTGACAGAAGCTTCATCATCAGCCCAGGAAACCCCACTGCTGGGTATAGGCCTCTTCATTTCCACGCCAACCAGCACGGTCTCGCGCTAGTCTCATCCACTGTTTGCCGGCCACTTTACTTAGGTCATCTGACCATCTGGCTGCTGGTCTGCCCACCGACCGTTCCCCCTCCCACGGAACACGGACAGAACCTTACTCAAGTATTTACGTAGTGAAGTTTTCAATTCAGAAATCGGGCCTCAGCCGAGTGGATAGTTACATAATAGATCATCAGAAACAAAATATTTGCTGAGCTCGTTTCTTAGATCGAGGAGATTATTTATTCACTGATTCAGTGACTCACTCACTGATTCGCTGAGGCTTATGCATTGGTGTATTACCCGAGGCCTAAACATTATACTGACTGAATGATTGACTTATTTATACTGATATATACCAGACTCACTGTAACTGATCCACTGATTTACTGACTGATTCAATTGTTTTATACCGCGATGTCTTTAAACATTTTAATTCAATGGATTACAGACTCGTTCTCTATTTATTAACTCTGTGATCTAAATGTATCCATTGATATCATCATCGTGTCATCTACAACCCATTATACCCCCACCGAGGGGCACGGGTCTCTTCCCTAAGGAAGGTATAGGCCATACTCCACTACGGTGGCCAAGTCTGGATTGGTGGAGGCTTGCAAGACTAGTGGCTGGTCTTACTGTCAGAAGTTTTCAAGCCGCCCTAAGGCCTCTGACTTGGCTTAACGACTGCCATCTATCGACGGCAGCCGGCACCAACTGCTTAACGTGCCTTTCGAAGCACGGAACCGCTCGGAAAAATGCTACTAGCGTTAGCCATAGACGGCTTACCCGTTCATGCACTGAAAGTGCTCTGTGTTGCTTAAGAGCCCCGGCTGCCTGAGCGTTTAAGATCGCTCAGGCAGCCGGGGCTGCGAGCGATTTTTGTTTCATTGATGATCCTGAACTAAATGCGTTTTTGACAATTACCGATTCATTAATTGTTTGACTCCTCGATTGATTGATTGATCCAACTGATTTCCAGAACTCACTGTATCCGTGGACAGACTCAACTAAATACGTTTTTTGACAGATTTACTGTGACTGATTCATTGAGTGACTTACCTGAGGCCCGACGTCGGTGATCTGGAGGTTGTATCCGTCCACGAGCCGGAACCGCTCGTCTCGCGTCACCATGAGGCTGGCAGCCGTCAGAACTGCTGGGCCCCGCCGCCAAAGTAGGACTAAAGAACCTGGAAGCGTTGAATAAATTAAAAAAAGCGCCCAAGTCGCCCATGCGCATTGAAAGCGTAGACACAAAATATTTGAAGGCATTTGTCGCATAAAAATAAGACAACTCGACAGAGTTTTATTCGCTCATTCGAATCAAATCAGATGTTGGAGGCAAGCTGAAGACAGGGCGCTATTACGCTGATTAGGGGAGGGCTATGTCCAGCAGTGGACTAGTATAGCCTGAAAAAGAAGTAGATTCGAATCTAATCTATCATGGCGTTCAGAATGCAGATTTTGGCTGTCGCTCGAATTTTAACGCAGAATTCTAAGCCAAAAGCCTTAGAGTCGTATACGACTAATTTGCTGATGAAGGGAGAATTGAGTCCCAGGCCTCAATTCTGTTAGTGCATGACAATAATGAGGGAAGCGTTCAGAATCAAACACTTTAGGTTAAGCAACGACAGGCGCGGTCAGGTGCACGATGGCTGACCAGCCGGTACCGCTAGTGGCATTTTTCTCTGCGCTTCCGTGCTTCGTAAGGCACGTTAAGCCATCGGTGTCGGCTGTCATGTAATGGCAGTCGTTAAGTCATGTCAGAGACCTTGTAGGCGGCTTGATAAGGCCCGTCACTATCTTACAATCCTCCACCAATCTGAACTTGGCCCCCGTGGTGGAGTATGGCCGATGCAGGAAGAGACTGTGCCCCAGCAGTGGGGACATACAAGGGTTGATATCGATCGTTATATTAAACGTAATAGAACATTGAACGTTAAATTAAGTAAGGAGGCTCTAGCGGTTGTCACGGGACAGTCACCCATCCTGCACCTGACCGCGCCTCTTGTTGCTTGACTCAAGTGATTGATTTTTAGCCTCTGAAGAGGTTTTTAAAATTGTCTTTAGCACGGGTTTAGTGCATAAAAATAATATAATCATGTGGGTTATCATTCCGATGTGAAACCTAACTGCAAAGTAGGTACTCGGGGCTGCAAGTGATGCAAATTGTTTTAGCCAGATGTCGCTGCCTGTACGTAATACAGAAAACATTGTAAAGAGGTTCGAAATTTCACTAATGCCGGTGAGCCAATTAGCTCAGTTGGAAAGAGCGCTGGTACGGATATCCAGAGGTCGCGGGCTCGAATCCCGGCATGGGTGGAATTTTTAGCCTCTAAATAGGTTTTTAAAATGGTCCTTAGCACGGGTTAGTGCATTAAAAAGAATATAATCATGTGATTGATTCCAATCACTCGGTTCGACTAGGCCACGGGCGGGCGCTTCAATATTCATATTCAATAAATGAATATCAATATTTATTTGACTTACCCAAGTTCTGCACCTGACACGGCAGCAGGAGGGTGTCTCCCACCACAGTGCGGAAGGAGTGCCCTCTCGACAGGAACCGTGGCCCGTCATCTGTGGATAGAAAGGCAATTTTACGTTTCAATTAAAATTCGGTTCGCTTCGGTTCGATTTGATTAGATTCGATACAATTGACAACATTTTATATTATTTTTACAACGCGCAAAACTAAAAATATCGTTTCTTAATTTTGCTATCTTGATTACGAAAAAAATATTTAGTTTTTTTATTATTGCTTAATTTTAGAGAAAATAATGTGTGATGACGTCACACATACTGTGGAATGAGGAGGTACCGTTGCCTAATATTAAAAATGATATGACAGATGTCATTTTCAATTTCATTCAAATGTCATGTCGGAGAAATTACTTTTCCTTTCCTTTATACCAATGGTTTTTAAAAATGCGCAGGGTGTTCGTATTATTAAGCCGTATGTGTGACGTCATTTGGCGGTTACGTCCTTTTAGAATAAGACGAAATTCAAACAGAAAATTATTAATGAAAATCATCGAATTTAGTATTTTATAAGGTTAACACGAGCACTAGACATAATTTAAACTGTTTTTATACGGATTTATGCTTGTTTATTACGTTTTTACAATTTTCACATAGGGCATTATTTCATAAGTACAATTACTGACAATTTGCCTTTTATCCGTTTTATTCTGTACCAGTCAGTTACGTTTGCTTGTATCGAATGATTAAATTTATTTTTAATGCAATAATAATAAATCGTTTATTTCAAGCCTTGCCGATATAAAAGTTAGTACATTTATCACAAGTTAGTATTAGGTACCTATAACTATAGGCAATATAACCTTTTATCCTCTTATTTAATAATTAATAATAAATAAATAAATATTCATGGACATATTACACAGATCTCGTTAGCCCTATACTAAGTACAACTCAATGACTTGTGTTATAGGTGCTAACTCGACGATAAATTTAATACAATAAATACATAGGTAACATCCAAGACCCGAGACAAACTAGAAAAGTTCGTTTCCTAGTTTGACCCGACCGGGGATCGAACCCGAGACCTTTGGTTTTACAGTCAGCGGCATGTTAACTAATAATGTTAATGTCGATTTTCATCTTTTTTGTGGTGTTATTTTTATTTAACCTGCTGCATTAAAAGGAAAACCTGTAAGGTCTTTAATGAAATAAATAATAATAAACGATTCGAAGGAGTTACGCGAGAAAATTAAAAATTTAAAAAATATACGACCTCCTTTTTTGAAGTCGATTAAAAAAATGTGTAAAGTACACTTGATGCCAAAAAGGCTACTATAACATTATTTAAATGACAAAGATGTCTGGAATTAATGCCAGCTACGGAATTAATAATTATGTAAACGCTTACACTATTTTTATTTTTAATGCACTAACCCGTGCTAAGGAACAAATTTAAAAACCTATTTAGAGGCTAAAAATTTCACCCATGCCGGGATTCGAACCCGCAACCTCTGGCTATCCGTACCAGCGCTCTACCAATTGAGCCAATGGGCGACTCACGGCATCAGTGAAATTTCGAACCTCTTTACAATATTCTCTGTATTACGTACAGGCAGCGACATCTGACTTAAGCAAATTGCATTACTTACAGCCCCGACTACCTACTTTGCAGTTAGGTTTTAACATCGGAACGATATCACTGTACCCACATGATTACACTATTTTTATTTTTAATGCACTAACCCGTGCTGTAAACGCTGTTTCTTAATTAAGTATCAAAAGACTCTGAAAACACTAAGTACTTACCTATAAAGTTATTTCGTCCATTTTTTCTCCAAAATTATGCAGATTTTTAAATGGACACCTAATTTTATTACTTGTCGCGTTCAATGAGACACCGTTTCTATGTAGTTTTGAATAAAATACTCTCATTACATGCATAAATACATAAACTCACGCCTGTACCCAAGAGGGGTAGGCAGAGACCAGACGATCGATCTCGATCCTGACAGGTAACCTTCGCTTCATCAACGTTCATAAGTCGTTGCATGCACGCACGCCGGGTACATTTTATTTTTCCCTTTGCTAATACATCCCCTATGTATGTACGCCTGGGACGTCCCTTACCGGCCAGTCTCAATAATTTATTGCATTCCACAAGTATATACAGATGATATAACTAAATATGGATCCCTGTAGGGCACGCAACATTATAAATTATAGGAGACCTTTACAAATGAAGCCTATGATATTTTAATTCTAATTATATTGTATTAATATCAAACATTAATATATAAATATTATTTTAATATCTTTAGAAGCGCTCGTGGCCTAGGCGAACCGAGTGATTGGAATCAATCACTTGGTTAAGCAACAACAGGCGCGGTCAGGTACAGTATAGGTGAACATCCCGTAACTACCGCTAGTGGCATTTTTCCGAGCGCTTCCTTGCTTCGCAAGGCACGTTAAGCCGTTGGTTCCGGCTGTCATATAATGGCAGTCGTTAAGCCATGTCAGAGGCCCTATGGGCGGCTTGATAACTTCTGAGTTCTGACAGTAAGGCCCGCCACTGTCCTCTCCTCCTCCACCAACCCGGACTTGGCCCCGGCGTCGAAAGCCATGATACAGGCTCGTCTAGTATGGTTTTCGATGTGCTTACACTACACTACAATACAATAACACGCCTACCTACATTCTATGTATTCAATTCATGTATTTTTTTCTTGTACTGACGTTCGTAACCACAGAACATAAAAAAAGAGTAGAAGTAGCGACATGACACATTAGTACGAAAACCAGTGTAACCAAACTGATACTTATAAACCAAACGCACACTACGAATGCCGAGCTGACATTGGTAAATAAATTCAATGCCGAAAAGGTGTACATCATAAAAGTTTCAATTACAATATGCACCTTTTTATAATGTTAACAATGATGAAAGTCAAATGACAATGATGAAATTAAGGTTGACATTTTGTAGTAACGCTACTCTACACTAGATGGAACTACCGCCGTGTCGGACCGAAAAGAACTTTTACCTACTAAGACATAAAGGTCAAAATTGAGAAACAAGTACATTCTCAGTTTGGGATGGGACAATGCGAGTTCTAGATTGTCGATAGGGAGAAGCTATCGACAAATTATACCCGTACAAACAGTTTAACACATTAATGGCCGAATACGAATACTGGTGCTTATAAGAATTTTTAGCTATTTCTTTTGCCTGCGGGTTGTCTGGTAGAAAATGCATCTTTTTCACGTTATCTTTTGTGCAATAAAGATTCAACACTAATAGGGTAAATAGATGCACAACTAAAACAATGTGGTAGATTTCATATTTTAAAATGTTCTCTTATTTTAAACTACCTTTAACCCGCTGCTTCGCGGGCGTTAGAAAATATAACACGGCAAATATCATGTATTCTACGACTCAATTCAGATCTTTGTCTATCTGTACGCCATATTTCATACGTTATACTAATTTTATTGATGATGGTACTAATATATTTCAATTATACGCAAGAGTCTAACCTGGAAGTGAAGCACATTTTTTTCTGGTATTGCTGCATATGTGCCACCTTCCGCCTTTTTAGTTATTATGAAGTTTAAAAACCTATTTAGAGGCTAAAAATTTCACCCATGCCGGGATTTGAACCCGCAACCGGCATCAGTGAAATTTCGAACCTCTTTACACTATTCTCTGTATTACGTACAGGTTATCTATCTAAATAGGTTTTTAAATTTGTCCTTAGCACTGGTTAGTGCATTAAAAATAAAAATAGTATTATTATGAAGTGTTCATGAAAATGCTCTGAATATATTGTGCTCATCGTCGTTTTTAACCAATTTTGCCTTCCTGTCGCTGCCATCCATTTTACTTTCGTATTCGGTTTCTTAGGAAAACTAAACGAAAACTCACTTCCAAATTGTTTTGATTTCGAGAGGGTTGTTGTATCATTGCCACGGTTTTCTGTTGTATTTGATTAAAATTACTTTGATAGTTTCTTAGATATTTCAGTCACTGATAAACTGGTGAAGAAAAACTATATCGCGATCTAGCTGTGCTCCAATGACAGTTTTCACATGCACAACGACCAGCCGGCGACAAGAGCTCATACATTACTACTTTACTCGGCCCGGCGACCGGACGGCGACCGGAAGCATTTGAAAAGGCACTTAGGAAGTAGGTATAAAATAACAATAATTATTTTACCTACTTAGATGAATTGGAATTTACAATACCTAAGTACCGTTAAGTATGTATGACTACTACGTCATAGACAATTAATTATCGATAGATTTATATCATGTGTGCCCCCATCCGTAATTACGGATGGGGGCACACAAACTGATGATGGGGGGACTGTCAAAATTTGAATTCTACTCAATTGAGTAGAATTCAAATTTTGACAGAAACTTCTAGAGAATGTACACCTTCTTCGATGAAAATTTAACTTTATTAACCAGTAAATAAAGGTGGTTTCACTTTCTCATTTTCGGATTGGTTTCCGTGTTCATGTCATTACAAATTTAATTAAAAATACAATGAAATACGTCTTACAGATGAAATGTTACGGCATGATCGGTATATTTTGGTCCCCAACTTTTATTTTTGCTCTCTAACACAGCATAACAAGGCATTTTAATAAAGTTTTCACCATTTTTTCTTTACTAGAAGCGCACGGCAACTGAAGTCAACAAAACTGTCACCGACTACGCATAGGCAATACATTGCTAATGTGAGGCACGCGGGCACCGCCCACTTACGACTTCTACTCTTTTTTTTATGTTCTGTGTTCGTAACCCAATAAATTTCTTATTCTTATTGAATTTTTCATTGTGGATTTCGAAATACGAAATAAAAACACAGCGAATAATACTTTGATTTGAGGGTAACTTATAAGCTTCTTTATTTTGTTGGCCTAGCTTGATTGAGCTGCATCAATCGTTCAATGAGAAGCCTAGTCGAACCGAGTGATTGGAATCAATCACTTGAGTTAAGCAACAACCAGCAGTGACCATCCCGTGACTACCGCTAGTGGCATTTTTCCGAGCGCTTCCGTGCTTCGCAAGGCACGTTAAGCCGTTAGTGCCTGCTGTCATCAATGTCCGTCAATGGCAGTTGTTAAGCCATTTCTGAGGCCTTATGGGCGGCTTGATAACTTCTGACAGTAAGTCCCGCCACTGTTTTACAATCCTCCACCAACCCGGACTTGGCCACCGTGGTCGAGTATGGCCTAACCTGCCTGCGGCAGGAAGAGACCCGTGCCGCAGCAGTGGTGACATGCCAAGGGTAGATCAGCACCTGATTGCGCCTGTTGTTGCTTAACTCAAGTGACTGATTACAATCATTCGGCAGTGTTGCCAGGTCAAAGTTTTACTTCACCCGGAGCCCGGCCTAAATTTACCCTAGAATCTGCATTGTTTTGAATAAATACCCTAAAAAATATTTTCTTAAATAAAACAGCGAAATATTTGTTCTTAAAACAATATATTATTGATAACATATAGCAACGAGTGCATCTTCTGCATCACCATCTTTTTTGTCATACATGCTATTATTAAATTTGTCCAACATTGCTTTTAAAGCGGTAGAATGAACGCAAGATTTGTGAAATATGTTTACAAGTATTTGCAAGCACTAATAGTCAGACTATTACCCTAAAATACCCTAGGAAAATTCATACCCTAAATATTACCCTGTATGATTAGTTTTACTCTAAATTTAGGGTAAATTACCCTATGTTGGCATCACTGTCATTCGGTTCGACTAGGCCACGAGGGCTGCGTAAAAAAAAACTAAAAACGATTTAAGTACTTTAACTACGGTAGTATATTTTTTCGAAAGATGCAAATTAGACGCTCTTTTTACGACTGCACGATGCCTTGTAAGTAGGTACTGGAAAACAGTCGTAAAAAGTTCCTGTCGTAGGAGGGTCCCGATTTGCAGGCAAGGCCTTAAAACAAAAAAAAATCCAGTATACTTTGTCCAAAAAGTGTAGAAATTAAAGAGTAAGGTTTTGCTCAGACAAAGAATCGACTGTTAGGCGTTGGAACGTTGTATAACTTTTATAATAATAAATAAACTCTGGAACGACTTTAGGTGTGGTTTTATTTGTTATAATATTGTAGTAATATTAACAGAAAACTGGATAAAAACGGATAAACGGAGAAGCAGGTAAAAAGTCAGATCTGGTCAAAGCGTAAATAGTAGTGGTGCAAAATGAGGGAAATCGAAGAATGTGTGACGTACATAATTTAAATATTTGAAAATGATAGGAAAGAACTAAAAATGGTGTGAAGAGGTTTGCACCGTTACAGCGTTACGAAGTTCGCTGGGTCAGCTAGTAATACAATAAAAAAATACAACAAAGAATATAAACAATAGCGATCTGGCTCAAATATTTTATTTAAATTAGAAAATAGGTTTAGTTTCGTTTTTACAATATACCTATAGACAATTTCAAGCGCTGAGGTATTTGATCACCTTAACGTAGGTAGGTATGTATTAAGCTACATAAAAACATATCACAAACAAGGAATTAAACTAAGACAAAACCTAAAAGCCACGAAAATTAGCCGCCAACTTCGCTCAGAGCAAAGAAACAAACTTTGTATTTATTTGTTTTCGCTTTCCGACCTGTTTCGTTCGTAATTTCACCGTAATCATGACTTCCTGTCGAAGCTCCGCCATTTCCGGACGCGCTAAATATGGCGGACACGGACCGGAAGTAGTAACTATTATCTAATCTGTGCCGGAAGTCGGAGGCGCCGCGCCATTTTGTTTTGTTCCCTCCTCGTCTGGTTCTTCCAGACGTCCAGGGGCGGATGCAGAATTTCTTTTAGGGACGTATTCTTTGGAATGAACCCTGACGATTGAGTAAACATTTTGTTTTTACAATGAATAAAAATAATTAATTTGATTTCATTTAAAAGCTGATTTCTTGTGTTATTTTCGTAGAAGAAGAAGAAAAGATTTTTTAAATTATAGACACGATACCTACACACGCCACAATAACAAAACAAACTTAAAACATGTTACTACACTAGCTATGCCCCGCGGTTTATCGAATTTCCCATGGAATAAGATATTTTCCCGCAGTGAAATGTAGCCTGTGTTAATCCAGGTTGTCAGCTAACTCCTTACAAAATTTCATTAAAATCGCTTCAGCTGTTTAGAATTAACAAACATACATACTCACAAACTTTCGCCTTTATAATATTAGTGTAATGATGATAACATTATAAAAAGATACGAAAAGTGTGTCACTGCTGCTATAAACAGCAACGGACTCAGCAATATGCTGATAGGCAAGCCTTCAGCACTGATTTTCAGTCAGTGCCAGGAGCTCCGCAAGCGTTACGGACTGCGGTGTGGTGCAACCGTGGGAAATACCATGCTCAATAAAATACTTATAATTATGTAAGATAGAATAATACTTATAAAGAATAAAATACGTACTATGCATAACATCTAATGGCAGTCGTTAAGCCATGTCAGAGGCTTATGGGCGGCTTGATAACTTCTGTCAGTAAGGCTCGCCATTGTCTTACAATCCTCCACCAACCCGGACTTGGCCCCCGTGGTGGAGTATGGCCTAACCTTCCTGCGATGCAAGAAGAGACCCGTGCCCCAGCAGTGAGGACATACAAGGGTTGATAACGACGACGACTATGCGTAGAGAATGAAATAGTTTTCATCAAGTGAAACGGCTTAAGCGAATGGCTCGTAGCCCCGGCTTCCTGGGTGCTCTAAAACTATCACGAAGGTTAAGCAACACACGGCGCGTTCAGTGCATGGATGGCTAAACCGTCTACGACTAACGCTAGTGGCATTTTTCTGAGCGACTCCGTGCTTCGCAAGGCACGTTAAGCAGTTGGTGCCGGCTGTCGTCGATAGATGGCAGTCGTTAAGCCAAGTCAGAGGCCTCAGGGCGGCTTGAAAACTTCTGACTGTAAGACCAGCCCCTAGTCTTGCAAGCCTCCACCAATACGGACTTGGCCCCCGTAGTGGAGTATGGCCTATAGCTTCTTCAGGGAAGAGACCCTTGCGCCTCGGTGGGGACATAATGGGATGATGGTGAAGCAAAAATTTGACAGCCGTGTCCCTGTTTTTGTATGCGCACGAGTATAAGCGCCGTCTATAGAGTACTTTGTGGATTTGTGCCGAAACCGGCTGATAGCAGTGGCATCAGACATTTTTATTGATTTTCACAGATTTAAAGCTGAAGTTTACGGCGAGTTTTATGAGCGCCCCTGAATTCTATTGGCGTGCATTCTTTCATTCTTTAATAGGGATTTATTGGAATCTTTAAAGATCGCTGAAGATATAATAAGTTTGCCTGAAAAGCGATTTAAAAATTTATGTATAAAGTACACTTGGTGCCAGAAGCTTTTGTATCATAAAGGATTATTTATATGACAATGAAGGATTTTAAGCCAATTTTTTTCGAACGCTTCCTTGCATCGCAAGGCATGTTAATGCATTGATGCCGGTTGTCATGTAATGGCAGTCGTTAAGCTACGTCAGAGACTTTATGGGCGGCTCGATAACTTCTGACTGTAAAGCCCGCCACTGTCGGGCCTACAATCGCCTACCAATCTGTACTTGGCCCCCGTGGTGGAGTATGGCCTAACCTTCCTGCGATGCAGGAAAAGACCCGTGCCCCAGCAGTGGAGACATACAAGGGTTGATATCGATGTCGACGTCGATAAAAACAATTATTTACTTAATCGACGTCAAAGTTGTTAGTTTCACAATTATTGTTCAAAATAAAGTTCAACTTAATTAACAGTGTTTCCAACTTAAAATTACGTATTAAAAATGTGAAAGAGTATCTATTTTTGATCGATATCAACCCTGTCTGTCCCCAGTGGGGACCAGTGGGAATAGATACTCTTTCACATTTTTATTACGTAATTTTAAGTTGGAAACACTGTTAATTAAGTTGAACTTTATTTTGAACAATAATTGTGAAACTAACAACTTTGACGTCGAATAAGTAACCACTGCTGGGGCACGGGTTCTTCCTGCATCGCAGGAAGGTTAGGCCATACTCCACCACGGGGGCCAAGTCCGGGGTGGTGGAGGATTGTAAGGCAGTGGCGGGCCTTGCTATCAGAAGTAATCAAGCCACCCGTAAGGCCTCTGACATGGCTTAACGACTGCCATTACATGACAGACGGCACCAACGGCTTTGTTTTTATAACTAGCTTTGTTTAAATTTATTTTTTGTTTTAACTAGCCGACCCAGCGAACTTCGTACCGCCTAATAGTCGATTCTTTAATTTTTTTTCTCTCCGTAAGAACCATCCTCGTACTTAAAGGAATATTGTTAAAAAAATATTTAGCGAAATCGGTTCAGCCGTTCTTGATATTGGCTTTTACCAACACATTTAGCGATTCTATTTTTATGTTATAGATAAAAATAATTGATTCGAAGAAAGTATTAGCCAGATTCATTAATAAATCATGAAATTTAAATATTTTAATAAATAGTTAAATTGCATTTACTTCTGTTATTCTGCGCAAACGCAGCCGCCAGCACCGCGGCCAGAAGAAGCCAGCAGTAGTCCATCTCTGTCGCTCTTATAGCCGGCTGCAGATTTCCATCTCTGTCGCACTTATTGCCTTATACTGCATCCCATGTCGGTCGCTAGCCGCCAGTTCTGGCTTCGCTCCGCTTAATCTGCGGACAAAAAAGGGAGTTTGTTAAGCAATTGTGACCCTTAATACAAAAAATGTAGGGTGCATAATTGTATGATGATATCAACCCTTTGTACTTCCCACTGTAGGGGCACGGGTCTTTTCGCGGGAAGCTTAGGCCATACTCCACCACGGGGGCCAAGTCCGGGTTGGTGGAGGATTTTAAGACAGTGGCAGGTCTTACTGTAAGAAGTTATCAAGCCACCCATAAGGCCTCTGACATGGCTTAACGACAGCCATTACATGACAGCCGGCACCGACGGCCGCGTGCCTTGCGAAGAACGGAAGCGCTCAGAAAAAATGGCGCTAGCGGTAGTCTCGGGATGGTCACCCATCTAGCACCTGACCGCGCCTGCTGTTGCTTAACCCGAATGCTTGGTTCCAATCACTCGGTTCCACTACGACACGAGCGCTTCAATGTTATTATTATTAAAATAGGGCTAGTATAAGATCAATTATAAGTTAGATGACACTGATGTCTGGAATTAAAGCCAGTACAATGCACGAGTTCTATGTTTTGTAATAAATTATGTACACTCTGTTAAATAAGGACTTTGAAAAGACTAAGTTTCGAGTTTTTTGTCCGTCCTTTTTCTCCAAAATTATCTAGATTTTGAAATGGACACCTAATTTGACTTAACGTTGATTAAACTGTTAAAAGACGCCTATCACCTCAGTCATCCGAGACCACGGCATCTGAAAAAGTGCCGAAACGTCTGAAAATTGTAAAAATGTAATGAACGAGCATAAATCCGTATAAAAACAGTTTTAATTAGAGCAGGAAGTAGTATTACACTCGTGTGCTTTCGGCGAAAACCGAAGCCTACTCTAACGCCCGAGGTATATTCTAAAAGCTAACAGACCGTACCTACCTACCCAAATATTTTGAAAAATTCCAGCAGATGTTAACAAGAGCTTTTCGATGGGACACTCTGCAAACACCCTGTTTAAGACCTGTTTACGTTTTGAAGACCTCGCCGAGGCATCTGTCAATATATTTCAATTCGTTGATCAATCCATCTGTTTACACGTTATTTTACGCAGCTCTGACCACCCTCTGTCGGAGGAAAGCCTTTTAAGTGGAACAGTTGTTATATTAACGATGGTATACCCTGTACCACATGAAAGTTCCTGCTCACAATACTAATTTACGGTGGTTTACTTAAGGTGGTTCGCGGCGCCAACTGGCGCCACCCATGGAAAAAATCATAATTTGTATTATAATTGGTTTTTATCTAAAAGTGAACATGAGAACTCTCAATAACTGTGAAAGCTATGTTTAAAACCAACGCTCTACAGTAATCAGTTAAGATTAATGCCCATTGGCTCAGTTGGATAGAGCGCTGGCACGGATAGCCGCGGGTTCGAATCCCGGCATGGGTGAAATTTTTAGCCTCTAAATAGGTTTTTAAATTTGTTCCTTAGCACGGGTTAGTGCATTAAAATAAAAATAGTATGACCTAATGTACTTGTGTCTCACAAATCAATAAATGAATTATGAATGAATGAACGACTTCAACTCTTGCTTTATTTGTAGACTATGTAGTATTATTTTATAATTAAACAGAAAAACTGGATAAAAAAGCAGGTAAAATAGTCAGATTTGGTCGAAAGGTAAAGTTGTAATGATGAAAAATGAGGGAAATTGAAACATGTGTGACGTTATTTAAATATTTGAAAATGATAGATGGAAAAAGAAATAAAAATGGTGTAAAGAGGTTTGGACTCTTCCGATATAACAACAACCGTAAGTAGATCCAGACTAAAAGTCTACAATGTGTTGTGCTTACGAAAGTTTTAGGTCAAAAAAGGTTTGCACCGTTACAAGTTTTAATAGGTTTCCGCTAAAAACGGCCGATTTTGGCGGATATTGATTAAAGTCCTTGGTTGTTGATCCTAGGTTATAGACTGTAGGTTTTAAAAATAGTCATCACTATTTTTATACCGTTTAAAGTCCTAGGATATTAATACTACATTGTAGGCTTAATATCCTACAAATATCTCGCAGATATTCAGATTTCCGTGCTTCGCAAGGCACGTTAAGCCGTTGGTGCCAGCTTCATATAATGGCAGTCGTTAAGCCATGTCGGAGGCCTTATGGGCGGCTTGATAACTTCTGACAGTAAGGCCCGCCACTGTCTTACGATCCTCCACCAACACGGACTTGGCCCCCGTGGTGGAGTATGGCCTAACCTTCCTGCGATGCAGGAAAAGACCCGTGCCCCAGCAGTGGGGACATACGATAAGATAAGATAAGAATATTCTTTATTGTACACTGGAAAAACAACAAATACAAAACAATTGCAAATATACATAGTACAATTGGCGGCCTTATTGCTAAAAGCAATTTCTTCCAGACAACCTTACGATGGAAAGTTGCTGAAGGAAATTATAAAGACGGGTAGCCAGTGCAAATTTGAATATTGATACATACTTATACTTAATAATAATACACTTACATACCGTTACTTATATAAACTTATAATTTATTATAAACATACATATATATATCTTATAATAAAGTTCTACATAAGACAAGGAAAGTACTAACCTACACACAAGAGGACAAAATTTTAACGACTATACTGATAAATAAAGATCACGAACTCTGCTTTTGAAGACAGCTGGGGAAGGAGAGTGCCTTATTGAGACCGGCAGATTATTCCAAAGTTGGGCGGCCCTTACCGCAAATGAGTTGCCCAAGAACCTCGTTGAGTGATTTGGCGTCTTCAGCATCAGAGTCAGGTCAGACCGCAGTGCCCGGCTATGGGAATCGCTGAGGTAAACAAAGCGCTCTTTGAGATAAGTCGGAGAGGCTGGATTGAACAGTACTGAATAAAGAAGTGAGAGGATGTGAGCATTCCTACGAGAACGAATGGAGAGCCACTTGAGCTTAGTGCGGTATTCGGACACGTGGTCATATTTGCGCAAGCCAAATATGAACCTTATAGCGAAGTTTTGAAGTTTTCAACATACTAGGGTTGATAACGAATTCAGATTTCTCATGTTTACTTTTACATAAAAACGTATTATAATACAGTTACGATTTTTATTCCATTGGTTATTGGTTAGTTAGCGCCCATGAGCGCCTATTACTAGGTAACTTTGATTACTACAAAACAACTTTTTAATGCAAAGACTGCAGTTTTTATGTCTTAAAATTACAGTCTGCCGGTGGCGCAGCGGTGTGGCACGCTGACTGTAAAACCGAAGGTCTCGGGTTCGATCCCCGGCCGGGTCAAACTAGGAAACGAACTTTTCTAGTTTGTCCCGGGTCTTGGATGTTATCTCTGTATTTATTGTATTAAATCTATCGTCGAGTTAGCACCTATAACACAAGTCATTTAATTGTGTGCAAGAAATTGACGAATCCAGACAAAAAGTCTGAGCAAAACCTTACTCTTTACTTTCTACATGGACAAAGTGTACTAATAATTGTTGTAAAATATAATAACTATATATTTGTGCCTTTCAGAGTCGAGACTCTGGGGCCATGGGGTCCGGAGGCGAGACTCCTCTTTAAGGAGATCTCGTCGCGCCTAGTAGACGCTGAAGCGTCGACTAGGCTCCTGAAGGAGACCCAAGGGCTGGTGCTTACTTTGGCCAAATGCCATACAGCGAGGCAATGCCGCCAGCCTTCTTGGTACTCTACCGCCCGACAGCGATCTGGCTCAAATATTTTATTTAAATTAGAATGTTTTAAGTTTAGAGAGAGAGAGAGAGAGGTTTAGTTCCTTTTTTTTCATTAATTATTATTATTATAAATATTTAAGCTATCAAATATTAATAATGATTTTTATTTCATTGGCGGCGCTGCTTAGCACCGCTACAGTTGGCGCTACGCGGCCGCTATTTAAAAGTACTTTCAAACATGCCCCGTTTAAAGGCCTGCGCATACGAGGGACTATCCCCTGGTCTCTTAAAAATTGTATCCAACGTTCTTGATTGTGTAATGTTGTAAAACTTTTATAAATAATAAAACTGAAACGACTTCAACTGTTGCTTTATTTGTAGATACCGCTATTTTATAGTAAAATAGAAAACTGGAAAAAAACGGATAAGCAGGCAAAATAGTCAGATCTAGTCGAGGGGTAAAGTTGTAATGATGAAAATGAGGGAAATTTCGAAATGTATTACGTAATTTAAATATTTGAAAATGCTATAAAAAGAAATAAAAATGGTGTAAAGAGGTTTGCACCGTTACAATTGTATCTATGATAACGCACACGAAGGACTTAAAGTACCCCGTACAAAAATTCCCTCAAGTTACCGAGGACATCAAGAGACCGGACTGGACAAAAGTGCGGTGTTTTCTTTTAACACGCCTTTTCTTTTTCAACTTTAAGTAAATTACAACATAACGTAATCTAAGAATATTTGCTTCCATAGCGTACTCTTCACTCGATTTCCGGGGACCAAATGACCGCACACCGTATGTGTTGAGTTAGCGACAAGTACTGGGAGGACATTTTTTTCGATTCAGGGACTTTTGTCCCTTGGGGACTAAAGTCCCTAGTCTGCGTCTCAGAATATGGAAACAAATATTCTGAGATTACATTGTGTTGTAAGTTACGTGAAGTTGTAAAAGAAAAGGCGTTCCAAAAGGAAACACTCGGTAACTTGAGGGACTTTTTGTACGGGGTACTTTTTGTCCTTCGTGACGGACAAAAAAGTACTGGGAGGATAGTCCCTCGTCTGCGCAGGCCTTTAGGCAGACTCCGTTGTGGAGTACTGACGTTATAAAGCGCTTAATAAATCATTTACACTTGCAAAATAAATGGAAACTGATTGCAATGTTATCGTGAACAAACTAAAATAACACATCGCCTCGGTTTGGTGGTTGGCGACCGCTCCCGTGGACTTTGACCATTTTATCGTTAATTGCCTACTTAATTAAGTTTATTAAGCTGATGGATATCCAATTACATTTCGGCCACTTCATTTTATCAGTCGACGTGGCGTTCTGGGGATGAGATGGGCAGTCGTAATTTGTATAGAAGCTGAACCATTTTGTGTTGGTTACGGTGCTAGAGAAATAATATTAAGAGTCTGGGTGTAATACATTCAAGAATAATTTCATTCTATATATATATTCATGCACATTGCTTTTATCACGCACGCACGCATGCACGCACGTACGCACACATTCACACACACACACATTTTTACACTTACACGTATCCTAGTTTGGGACCAGGAAAAGTGATATTCAAGTTTCAGTTTGTAATTTATTTATTTGAAGCGCTCGTGGCCTAGCCGAATCGAGTGATTGGAATCAATCACTTGAGTTAAACAACAACGGGCACGGTCAGGTGCAGGATGGGTGACCGCCCCGTGACTACCGCGAGTGGCATTTTTTTCGAACGCTTCCGTGCTTTGCAAGGCACGTTAAGCCGTTCCGTCAAGCCATGTCAGAGGCTTTATGGACGGCTTGATAACTTCTGACAGCAAGGCTCGTCACTGTCTTACAATCCTTCACCAACCCGGACTCGGCCCCCGTGGTGGAGTATGGCCTAACCTTCCTGCGATGCAGGAAGAGACCCGTGCCCCAGCAGTGGGGACATACAAGGGTTGATATCGATTTACATACCCTACAGCATGAGTTAATTAATTTTATCAAAGTTACAAATATAATTTACCGTAGGCCAATTTAGGGCAATGAAGCGCTCGTGGCCTAGGCGAACCGAGTGATTGGAATCAATCACTTGGTTAAGCAACAACAGGCGCGGTCAGGTACGGGATGGGTGACAGTCCCGTGACTACCGCTAGTGGCATTTTTCCGAGCGCTTCCGTGCTTCGCAAGGCACGTAAAGCCGTTGGTGCCGGCTGTCATATAATGGCAGTCGTTAAGCCATGTCAGAGGCCTTATGGGCGGCTTGATAACATCTGACAGTAAGGCCCGCCACTGTCTTACAATCCTCCACCAACCCGGACTTGGCCCCCGTGGTGGAGTATGGCCTAACCTTCCTGCGATGCAGGAAGAGACCCGTGCCCCAGCAGTGGGGACATACAAGGGTTGATAACGAAATTTAGGGCTTATTTTATGATAAAAGTATTAATATACTTTATGCACACGAATCGTTAAACAGCACATTACATAAGAAATAATGTACAAAGGCGAGCTTGTCTATTTAAGAAATTTTATCCAACAAACCTTGGAGAGTCGGAGCAGCAGTAAAAAGAGGGTCCATTTACGTGTACAAAATACATACATACATAACCTCACGCCTGTATCCCAGAGGGGTAGGCAGAGACCAGGGACTGCCACTTGCCACGATCCTGACAGATCACCTTCGCTTCATCAACGTTCATAAGTCGTTGCATGCAAGCACGCCGGTTCCGGGTACTTTTTATCTTTCCCTTTGCTAATACATCCCCTATTTGGTCGATGAAAGTCCGTCTGGGACGTCCCTTACCAGCCCTTTCCCTCACATTCGCAATATATATTTGTTTCGTCAATCTTTCTTCCTTCATCCTCTCCACATGTCCAAACCAACGCAACATTCCTTTCTCAATTCTAGTCACTACATCCTCTTTCAGTCCACAACGTTCTCTAATCAGACTATTGCGTATCCTGTCATTCAAAGTAACATTACACATACTTCTCAAGGACCTCATTTCATCTGCATGAATTCTACTTTCTTGCTTCTTTTGCCACACCCAAGTCTCGCTACCATACATAAGTGTTGGGACCAGAACCCCACTATGAATAGACAATCTAGCTCTTTTGGAGATGTTTCGGCTGCACACAATGGAGTGCAAGGCACCGTTTACACAATTTCCCGCTTTTACTCTTCTTTCTATATCACCTTCACTCTTTCCATCCCTCGTAAACAGGCTCCCCAAATAGACAAATTCTTTTACTTGTTCCACTCTTTCGCCTCTAATCGTTATCTTGCACTCAGTCATTTCATCATCTTTTTCAAAGACCAGTACTTTCGTCTTACTCACATTCATGTTCATACCTTTCCTTTTAAAAGCCTCATCCATTACCGTGACTTGTGTATGCAACTTGTGTACAAAATAAACAATTATTCGATATCAACTCTGTGCATATCCCAACCGCTGGGGCACGGGTCTCTTCCTGCATCGCAGGAAGGTTAGGATATACTCACACATGCACTCACACACACACACACACACACACCCTCACTTACTCACTCACTCACACACACATACATACACACGAGCCAAAGACATTACTCTACTTTTGGGCTCCGCCGCAGTCGGAAGTTTAATAAGCTGTTCAAATTCCTCAGCACTTGAAATTACCCAACCGCGGTGGGCAAGCGTGGTAATTAAGCCCATACTCTCTCTCTGAGAGAAGGCCTCTGGCCTGCAGTGAGACGTACCTATATAAGCTACCTAGAACAGAGAATAAATCCCTCAGTCCTTTGAATACTGACATTGACGGATAGGGTGCAGGTAAAATAATTGTCCAACATGCAGTGAATTTGTAGCAATTGAGAGATCATTATCATGACGTATCACGTATGATAAAGGTTTGAAATTGACTTTAACACGAACACTGCACGCAACCTATCCTTTGGAGCCTTCTTTGAATAAGGCTGGGCGCATGCTGAGACGCAGGCGACGCAGTACAGCGCAGCACAGTTTGTAAGGTTGTATAACTTTTATAATAATAAATTACACTGGAACGACTTCAGTTTTTTGTTTTATTAAAATATGATACTACTAATCTACAAATAAAACCACACCACACCACAAAGTTATACAACCCTACATTGGCGCCCAACGTTGGGCGACACACACTGGAACGACTTCAGGTGTGGTTTTATTTTTAGATTAGTAGTATAATATTTTAATAAAACAGAAAACTGGATAAACGGAGAAGCAGGTAAAATAGTCAGATACGGTCAAAGGGTAAAGTAGTAGTGATGAAAAATGAGGGAAATCGAAGAATGTGTGACGTAATTTAAATATTTGAAAATGATAGATAGAAAAAGAAATAAAAATGGTGTGAAGAGGTTTGCACCGTCACAAGTTTAGTACAGGGCAGGGCAGTTGAGGCAGACATAGGCCTCCACCGCATGCTGCGACGCCACTCTTCGCTCCATTCCTTGGCAATTCTCACCCATAATAACTTATTAAATGACTTTTTTGAATAGTCTGGATGATTTGTATCATACAAACAAGGTTCACAGTGAATTCAACTACATGTTCTGTCATTGCAACAAAATTGTTAGTAAACACGCCTCGACGTGAACGCGTCGCGCAGAAATCTGTGCCGGCACTACAACGAGACGCAGAGCAGGACAGACACGTGTCTGCGCCGCAGCGTACGTAGCTCAATAACGTTCCATGGTTTACAAAATCTGCACTGCGCTGTGGCGCGTCGCCTGCGTCTCAGCATGCGCCCAGCCTAATTCTTCTCCCACATAAATTATTAAGACTTTGGCTTAGCATCTCCGTATTGAGACGAAGCGCTCGTGGCCTAGTCGAACCGAGTGATTGGAATCAATCACTTCAGTTAAGCAACAACAGGCGCGGTCAGGCGCAGTATGGGTAACCGTCCCGTGACTATCGCTAATGGCATTTTTCCGAGCGCTTTCGTGTGTAAGGTTGTATAACTTTTATTACAATAAACAACACTGGAACGACTTCAGGTGTTGTTTTATTTGTAGATAATTATGTAGTTATATTATAACAGAAAAACTGGATAAAAACGGATAAGCAGGTAAAATAGTCAGGTCTGTTCGAAGGGTATAGAAGTAGTGATGAAAAATGAGGGAAATCGAAGAATGTGTGACGTAATTTAAATACTTGAAAATGATAGATAGAAAAAGAAATAAAAATGGTATGAAGAGGTTTGCACCGTCACACGTGCTTCGCAGTGGCAGTCGTTAAGCCACGTCAGAGGCCTTATGGGCGGCTTGATAACTTCTGACAGTATGGCCCGCCACTGTCATACAATCCTCCATCAACCCGGACTTGGCCCTCGTGGTGGAGTAGGTATGTCCTAACCGTCCTATGATGCAGGAAATACCCGTGCCTCATACAAATGGAGACATACAAAGAGTTAATATCAACCCTGTAAGGCAGGATTTTAAGGCAGTGGCGAGCCGTACTGCCAGAAGTTATCAAGCCGCCCATAAGGCCTCTGACATGGCTTAACGACTGCCATCACATGACAGCCGGCACCAAAGGCTTAACGTGCCTGGCGAAGCACAGAAGCGCTCGGAAAAAATGCCACTAGCGGCAGTCATGGGACGGTCAGTCATCCTGCACCTGACCGCGCCTGTTATTGCTTAATCCAAGTGATTGATTCCAATCACTCGGTTCCATTAGGCCACGAGCGCTTCTTGATATTCAGTTTAGTTAGGGTGATATTATGCTGTCGACTGTACACAAAGTACCTACAAGGGTAGTTAGAGGGCTAAATAAATGATCGCACACAATAACAGGGAGCGAACACGGCTGATTGATTCCCCTCCGTTGGGGTGACCGTGTTAAGGGGAGCGTTCTTGGGCAATGGTGGTAAAAATAATGATTTTAGAGAAGTTTAAAAAAAAATATGTCAAAATGATTTGGGTTGTTAGTGTTTATTGTGAAAAAAAAATTAGAAAAAGTTTTAATGTCTAAATGTCTGCGGTGAAAAAAAAAGTTTGAGATTTAAGAAAAAGTTTTAAGTTCAACATGTTTTGGGTTGTGGGTGTATTTAGTGAAAAAAGAAATATTGAGAATAAAAAAGTTTTAGTTTAAAAATGTCTTGCCGTGAAAAAAAAAAATCTGTTGGGAATTCAAAAAAATGTTTTGAGATGTCAGTGTTTTTAGTGAAAAAAAAGATAAAAAAATTAATATCAAAATGTTTTGTGGTGGAAAAAAAAATATGAAAAAAAGGTTTAATTTTAAAAAGTTTTGGATATTTCGTGTTTTAGTAAAAAAAAATGTGGAATTAAAAAGGAACAAAGTTTTATTGAAGTTTTTAAGTACAAAGTTTTATTGTCAAAATGGGTCTTGGAATATAGTGAAAAAGTAACTTGAAAAGTTTTGAAGTTGTAATTTGCCTATTGGTAGTCTACCAAGCAATAGCAATGCCATTCCAGAAGTATAACCCGCGCAAATGAAATAGGCATCTCCCGCAAAGAAGATCAAATTGCGCGAGGCGCCGAGTTAAGTAGCACGGGTTACCATTGCAACGATTGGTTACCAGACTACCGATAGTATGAATGAAACGACCATTAGCGGACTAATATGACTCTATTCAACGACTATGCATTTTAGATACTCGCCCTACACGACACGTGATTGTGTTCTGTGAAACTCATAATAATATTATTTACAATCATCGGAATATAATCATGTGGGTACAGCGATACCATTCCGATGTAAAAACCTAACTGCAAAGTAGGTAGTCGGGGCTGTAAGTAATGCAATTTACTTTAGCCAGATGTCGCTGCCTGTACGTAATACAGAGAATAGTGTAAAGAGGTTCGAAATTTCACTGATGCCGGTAAGTCCATTAGCTCAGTTGGAAAGAGCGCTGGCACGGATAGCCAGAGTTTGCGGGTTCGAATCCCGGCATGTGTGGAATTTCTAGCATCTAAATAGGTTTTTAAATCATCGGAAAGAACATTGGGCGAGCGAGACAGCAGACTAGACGAAACGTTAGCAAAAAAACCATTATACTATTTTTATTTTTAATGCACTAACCCGTGCTAAGGACAATTTCGCGGGCAATTGTTTTGAAAAAAATCATTGCGTGCGAAAAAAACCAAGTGAAGATGCCCTTAAGGAGCTTATTTCCAATTGATTGATCCCCAGCCCAAGGGAATGCCCGCAAATATTTGGTTTCGCAGGAATGCAATTATGGGGCATTCTTCACTTTGTGCCCCTGGTGTGGCTTGGAGCTTCCCCGCTTTTATGGGCGGCGGGAAACGCAAGAAGTCATGGGTGTAGTGGGAATCGAACCTGAGACGGGGAAGGATTCTCTGAAGCTGACGGATGCTATCAATGGAATAATTTGTTTTATATAATACGTTTTTTGTATAGAATCAGGCGTTACTTTGCGGAAATCCATAATAGCATTAAAAAGTGAAAATTACTTTTTTTTAAACCTAATTAGAGGCTAAAAATTCCACCCATGCCGGGACTCGAACCCGCGACATCGGGCTATCCGTGCCAGCGCTTAAAATTGTCCTTAGCACGGGATAGTGCATTAGAAATAATATAATGAAAATTAGCAAAGTAATTTTCATAAAATGTGAAAATTAGCAAAGTAACTTTCACTTTTTAATGCTAATACGTTTTTTTTTAAATTAAACATAAAAAAGCTTAACCACTGTAACTATTTAGAACCTATGTAGAACCTAGGATCAAGAACCTATGACTTTAATCGATTTTCGCCAAGAACGGCCGTTTCTAGCGGCAATCGATAAACTTCCTAGGATTATGATACCGTTGAGGATGAGGAGCCGTTGGTGCCGACTGTCATGTAATGCCAGTCGTTAAGCCATGTCAGAGGACTTATGGGCGGCTTGATAAATTCTGACAGTAATGCCGGCCACTGTCCACCAACCCGGCCTTGGCTCCCATGCTGGATGGCCTAACCTTCCTGCGATGCAGGAAGAGACCCGTGCCCCAGCAGTGGGGACAAGGGTTGGTATCGTATGATGATACTACATCCTAGACTGTACTAAAAATAGTTATCACTGATATTAAGATATTTGAGGTATACTTGGATTTTAAAGTACGAGTACAGTACTACAAATCATAAAAGTCCCTTCGTCCAATTTACGTTCGCGCAGATTAAGAAGAAATGTAACGAAAGTACCCGAAACTATAAGTACATTCAACATGATCTTTAACCGATACGGTTAAGGTGCAGAATTGATTGCCGCAGGAGCGCTACCTATTTCGCTCACGCTAATATTGCCAAACGAATAGTCACCTGCATCGATGACGTTGAATCAACCAATAGCAACAAAGGCGCGCGGCCTGCCATAAAATGAAACTATCTGATTGGTCGATCAACTTGCCGCATATCAAAAATTTGGTCATCTGCGCAGGTACATCCGCGAGACTTATTTCTTGTGTAGCACTGTAATGGTCTCAACAAACGCAGCTTTCAACCCACCCATATTGCAGCCTTTATAAACTTTTGCCTCGAGGTCGAGGCTATCAACAAAGCAATCATTGTACTATCAATTTCCCCCTAAAAAACTAGCCGTATCTAGCGAAAATATCGCTTCACCACGGGCTGTTTGACGCCACCCCTCCCATTAACAACTGGTGTGGTAATTGTATGCGCATTGGACTGTGATGTGAGAGCAAGTTATATCTATATTGAGTTGCTCGTAGCCCCGGCTACCTGAGTGATCTGAAACGATCACGAAGGTTAGCAACATAGGGCGCGTTCAGTGCTCGAATGGGTTGCCGTCTATGACTAACGCTAGCGGCATTTTTCCGAGCGGTTCCGTGCTTCGCAAGGCACGTTAAGCAATTGGTGCCGGCTGCCGTCGATAGATGGCAGTCGTGAAGCCAAGTCAGAGGCCTTAGGGCGGCTTGAAAACTTCTGACAGTAAGACCAGCCACCAGTCTTGCCAGCCTCCACCAATCCGTCCTGCGATGCAGGAAGATACCCATGTCCCAGCAGTGGGGACATAACAAAGGGTTGATACCGATAATTTTAAAGATATAAGCTGTTGTGTTTTTTTTTTCCAAAACCCTGTGTAATAATCAGTATAGTTGTTTTTACGGTCGGTTGCTTTCCCAGTATAGTATTATGAGTTATAAATGACGAATGCATTGAAGTAGATCCCTACTTGCTATAGGTTGGTCTACCTTCGTAAGCTGTCTTCTGGTGAGCCCAATCGTGAACTAAATTGTAAAGGAGAGGAGGTCACCGTAGCGCCAACACACGGATTACAAAGAGGGTGAGATTTTTTTTCGCTGAGGGTGTTTTTTCTATTATTTTCCCTTGCATTGCGTTCCTTAATAGGATTTAAGTATTTGCAGAAATTGGATTGGTTGATTTGAAACGGCAATGGAAAGGTTTTTGATTGGTGATGGCTTTAAACCGATTTTTAATATTGCAAAGTATGACGCTAAAACTTGACTAGGTTGTACCTACGTTGTATTTACATTGCAGTGGGTATTTTAGGTTTGTTTAAGTACATATGTTACAGTCAAAACTCTTAAACGGTCAAAACTAGTTTGGACTGCTAAAATCAGTCAAAACTAGTTTTGACTGCAGAAAAATAAAATAAAATTCTAATATGTATCCAACAATGTCGAGTTGGTTTTCGATCTTACATGTTCAACCTAACACGCTCCTTCGCGCTCCGCTACGCTACGCGCTTCGTCGCACCTATATTTTTATTGTCGCAGATTGAGCGATGCATCATTTTAGGTGTTTTTACCATTTGGTATTTCAATTAAAAGCTTTGGACAAAAGTACTTTTGACTGATTTTAGCAGTCAAAACTAGTTTTGACTGTGACACATACACACAGAATAATCTGCCATTTAATTAGACATTTGTACGTCAAAAATGTTTTGTTAAACGCTCTCTCAGAAAGAGACAGTATGGGCTTACGTGTAATTCTAGCGGTTTTCGACGCCAGAATAGCTCGCAGATCAGATGGTTGATTTCTTCCTATTTATTTGACACTTATCGCCATATTTTGTACAATTCGCACAATATCTTTATAAATTTTTAAATTTAATTAGTTTTTTATTTAAGTTTTTTGTCTATATAATATATATTTATGCCACTTCCGAGCGCTACCGTGCTTCGCAAGGCACGTTAAGCCGTTGGTGCCGGCTGTCATATAATGGCAGTCGTTAAGCGATGTCAGAGGCCTTATGGGCTGCTTGATAACTTCTGACAGTAAGGCCCGCCACTGTCTTACAATCCTCCACCAACCCGGACTTGGCCCCCGTGGTGGAGTATGGCCTAACCTTCCTGCGATGCAGGAAGAGTCCCGTGCCCTAGCAGTGGGGACATACAAGGGTTGATAACGGACGAATATATATTTTATAACTTTAAGAAGGATTAATATGTATTACAGTTTGTTGATTTTTAAATGCATGATACGACAACCTATAAGTACAGTCTCTTTATTCTTACTTGTCCAATTTAGTAAACACGATTCTACCCTTAAACTGTGACTTTTTAGTCCAAAACTGCCATATTTCCATAAATGAAGTAACCTGGAACACTCTTTTAGATAACACGGTGCCAATTTTATAAACATAGTTCATGATAGTTCATGAATTTGCGAGAAAATGTCTAGTTTAGGCATCTTATCTCAATTTTAAGGTTAGAATCTTGTTTACTAAATTGGACAACTAAGAATAAATAGACTGTAGGTGAGCAATTACCATGTTATTTGTGTGTGTGTTTTTCTCTCTGTGACTGTATTGTTGTATCGCCTGTTCGTTGTCCTATTTAAATAAAATAGATTGTAGCCTATGTGTTATTCTGATATATAAGCTATATTATTGTAAAGTTTCATTAAAATCCATTCAGTATTTTTGACGCGAAAGACAAACATCCATCCATACTTACAAACTGTCGCGTTTATAATATGAATAGGTCAAACGTCGGGGCGGTGGTAGCGGAGCGGTGTAGAACGCCGGCCTCTCAATCGGGAGGTCGTGGGTTCGAACCCCGGCATGTACCAATGACTTTGTTTTCTAAGTTATGTACATTTGTGAAATTATAGTAGCAATACTACTCGCCGACGGTGAAGGAAAACATCGTAAGGAAACCCTAGTGTCTGAAGTGTTAACGTACCTCAGCGCTTGCTACGTACAATGGCCCAACTATGAGGCTAAGTGCGGAAATCTCAGGTCTAACTAACTAACAAGGTTAAACGTCCCACTGCTGGGCAGAAGCCTTCTCTGAGAGAGAGAGCGGGCTTAATTACCACGCGGCCCACCGCGGCTTGGCAATTTCAAGCGCTGAGGTATTTGAATACCCCAGACACTCAGGTTTCCTCACGATATTTCCTTCACAGTTAGCGAGTGTCATTGCTTCTATAACTTCACAAACGTACCTACATGTACTCGTATTAGTGCTTTTCCACGCCACGCTAATAAATATAGGTGTGGCGAACTCCTCGCTGTTGGTTTTTATATCGTTTTTAAAAAAGAATGATTTATGTCAGTGGATGTGTTTAGAAATATTTTAAGCTGTCAAGTAGTTAGCGGTTCTGCCCATGTTTTCTATTTAATCAAATTATAATATTACGAGGATTTCTACGTTTTCATTAGCATTCATACAGTCCATTTAATTCCGTCGTTTTCTATAGGCTACTCGAAATACTAATCCTGCGCAGACAAAGTCGCGGGCCCTAGCTAGTAGGCTATTTATAAATATATCTATAATATAAAAATGAATTGCCGAAAGTGTTGGTAAGCGCAAATCTCGAGAGCAGCTGAACCGATTTCGCTAATTATTTTTTTAGACTATTCCTTGAAGTACGAGGATGGTTCTTACGGAGAGAAGAAAATAATAATTAAGAATGGACTGTTAGGCGTTATCGCAGGAAGGTTAGGCCGTACTCCACCACGGGGGCCAAGTCCGGGTTGGTGGAGGATTGTAAGACAGTGGCGGGCCTTACTGTCAGAAGTTAGCAAGCCGCCCATAAGGCCTCTGACATGGCTTAACGATTACATGACAGCCGGCACCAACGGCTTAGCGTGCCCTGCGAAGCACGGGCCTAGTTAAAAATAAAAACAAAGGAACGATGGACGCGTAGGTATCTATGTCACTCTATCTAAATAATAATGTCGGCCTTCACGATAACATCACCGAATAATTATAATAACACTACATCACGCTCGAACGAGCATGAAATAGACTTGCAATGCCCGCCCACTACGTTCTCGTGGTGGACGAGTCAGACATCGTACCGCACTGGACGACTCTGTCAATCCGGACTTGGCCCTTGTGGTGGAGTATGGCCTATAGTATAGTGCTCTGTGGCCTATACCTTACTTAGGGAGGAGACCCGTGCCCCTCGGCTGTGACAGAATGGCTCTTACCGCGCCTGTTGTTGCTTAACTTGTAACGGTGCAAACCTCTTTACACCATTTTTATTTCTTTTTCTATCTATCATTTTCAAATATTTAAATTACGTCACACATTTTTCGATTTCCCTCATTTTTCATCACTACTACTTTACGCTTTGACCAGATCTGACAATTTACCTGCTTATCCTTTTTATCCAGTTTTTCTGTTTTATTATACCTACTACTAATCTACAAATAAAACAACACCTGAAGTCGTTCCAGTTCTTGTTATTTGTAAAGGATATACAGCATTTCAAACTCATTGATTCCAATCACTCGGTTCGGTTCGCTAGGCGACGAGCGCTTCACTAGGACACGAGCGCTTCACTAGGCCACGAGCGCTTCACTAGGCCACGAGCGCTTTACTAAGCCACGAGCGCTACACTAGGCCACGAGCGCTTCACTAGGCCACGAGCGCTTCACTAGGCCACGAGCGCTTCACTAGGCGACCAGCGCTTCACTTGGCCACGAGCGCTTCACTAGGCCACGAGAGCTTCTCGTATCGCTTCTGTACAGCAATGCAGTAGCAGAATCGAGACCCAGGGAGTCAATTCTCATTTCATACGCTAATAAGGCGTTTGGAATTCTACGTAAAAAGTCCAGCGACAGCCAAAATCTGTAATCCGAACACCATGCTAGACTGAATTAGAATGGAAAAATTAATGTCTAATGATTCTGTAGAGTTATCGTATTTTTATGCGACAAATGTCTAAGTCCTCGAATATTTTGCGTCTACGCTTTCATTGGTCATTGATCAGGGAGGCATCGATTGTCGTAAAGTGAAAACCATTTCGAGGAATAGGGATACCTACTGAATACTATTGGGAGTTTAAACAGGTAAAATAAAAACGGATTATTAATATTTATCGCAAAATAACGTTCACTTCATTTTTATTTCAATGACGTCATCATTGGCTCTAAAGCGGTAGTTCCATTGCCTGCAAAATTAAAAAAAAAATCGTCAACAACAACATTTGTCAAACGTCAACATTTTTTTATCAAAAATAAATTCAATGAACGTAGTTTATAATGCCAGTGGTGACGTCATACTTACAAAACTTTGAATAATTAATAAAAAAATAATTACATCAAAAATTAAGAAAGTATTCAAATTAGTTTCTTATATTAGTCTATATTTTAGATTTATAGAATAAAAAATAGGATGTGACAATGCCCATTCGCACGGGCGAGAATCAGCCCCCAGATCACTTTTTTTTTCTCATCGCCAAACGACAAGATGTATTTTACATTAAATCAACCCTTCGGCGTTTTATTCAAATTTTATCTTCCGACCCGATAACTGGACTGGTACAAATCACAGAGAATTACTGTCAAGGTTTAACTTTTGAGAGCTCGACAGACAATACAACGATCAGAAAGTTCTCTCACGGAGCACGCAATGTGGAAGACAGATGCCACTTTCCTTTTTTTTGTGACGTCACCGGTCAGTAAGGTAACAAACGTCAAACGAACTCTCGGGTTCTCGCATCGCATTATTTACCCAGCTGTGACGTCATTATCGGTTCGACCAATACTGGCCGTTAACGATAACATAAACATAACATAACATTTACATACAGGCACATGCATTGCTTCTGGCCACACACTAGGATACCCTGTGTCGTGGGATCCAGAAACAACGACATCACAAACATGTAAACATCCAAGACCTGGGGGATTTTTTTTGTTCCCAGCCGGGGTTCGAACCCGGGACCTCTCAGATGGTAGGCAGATAAGAATATAATATATTCTCTATACCTACCAACAGAAAATAATTACAGGTATAAGAATCCCCGAGTTCTTGGATGTTCACTTGTTTGTGATGTCGTTTTTTTCTGGTTCTACGACACAGGGTATCCTAGTGTGGGACCAGAAGCAATGTATGTAGCTGTATGTGAATGTTATGCTATCTTAATATATTATTATTGGACTGAATATATGTTTTTGTATATGTATATTGAAGAGTGGGTGATCTTGCTCTTCCACTGTAAATGGAAATTTCCCGCCAGGCAGATCGTATGCCTGGGGACGGCCAGTCCAACTGTTGTTAGTCGGACGTTATATTTATAGTATGTCATTTAAACACTTTGATTGCGCGATGCAGAAATGTTGCAGTTGGTAGTGCGCGCGCAGAGTTGACACATGTCCAATAATAATATCACACATGACTCAAAGAGTTCTTCTGTCAATATTCTATTCAACAGCTACTTTGATCCCTCAGCCAGCGTATTGACTGACGCAAAAATTAGCCGTTTCCCACGCGCCGGCCGCGTGCCCAAAGCCCGCCAGCAATGCTCGGGTCAGATAAGACGAGGCGTGCAAAAATTAACCTCTATACAGTCTGTTTGCTTTTAGAATATTCCTCGGCTACTATCGGATGGAATCGGATCTATTCGTGTAATAGAAATATCCGAACTAATATGACACTTAATTTCGAAATCAGAACTCGATCAGTATTACAGTCTGTTAGCTTTTAGAATATACACAAAGTTTACACTGCATTACAAACAAACAAAGATAAAAAGAAGCAAATAAGAAAATTAAAAACATATAATAGGCGATAGACATTTAAATTAAATAAAAGAAACTAAATAAAACGAAAGAATTCGTAATACAATGCGCTCCAGAACCAAAATTGTCGATGTTGGAGCTGCAACCGCTAAGCTGAAGTGGAACTGGGCGGGTCATCTAAGCCGTATGGGCCCAGAGAGGTGGGCAAAAATCGTCACTGACTGGGTTCCGCGCGACGGATATCGCAAACGTGGCCGACCCAAGCGGAGATGGCGGGACGACCTTACAACCTTTCTGCCGGACTGGCAGGAAGTGGCCATGAACAGGGAGGAATGAAAGACAAAAGGGGAGGCCTTTGCCCAGCAGTGGGACACAATCGAGGCTACATAAAAAAAAGAAACTAACAAATATAAACATGTAATAATAATAATAATAATCTATGTTTAGAAATTGAGTACTTATAAAAATAATGACACCACAATTTACTATTATTCTGTTATTCATCAATAAGAACGCGTATTGATGAACAACAGGATAATTCCAAGACGTATATACAAAATCAGCCTCTTTACGTACCACTGCGAACGAGGGAGTTTGGTATCAACCCTTTGTATGCCCCATTTCCCCGCTGCTGAGTCACGAGTCTCTTCCTGCATCGCAGGTAGGTTAGGCCACACTCCACCACGGGGGCCGAGTCCAGGTTGGTGGACGATTGTAAGATAGTTGCGGGTCTTTGGCCTCTAACATGGCTTAGCGGCTGCCAGACGGCCCTGGCGGCTTAGGCTTGGAAAAAATGCCACCGCTAGTCACGTGATGGTCACCCATACAGCAGGTGACCGCGCCTTCTTCATCTTCTTCAGGCTATATTATAAAGTCCACTGCTGGACATAGCCCTCCCCTAATGAGCGCCACAGCGCCCTGTCTTCAGCTTGCCGCAACCAGCATCTGCCGGCAGTTTGACCGCGCCTGTTGTTGCTTAACTCGAGTTTTACTGCGGCAATTTTATTCCCATGGTAAAATCGATAAACCTCGGGCAACACCGCGGGGCGCTGATAGTCACACAATAACATATTTTAAACTTTTGCGACTTGAAGACGTAGCTGGAATATTTTCGGAGCTTAATCGCGTAGTAATTTATTGCTATTTTACCTCGACGTTACGACGACGTTACAGTCATCGTGGTCACGAGAAGACTGATTGATGGCTGACACCCGTTCGCATCTCCGGCTGACAAGGTTTCAGACTACCCTCAATCAGCCATCACAACCACTATTAGGGTTGCGACACACTACACTGACAATGTCGGACGATAAGCCCAGTGTTGCCAACGACTCATAGCATGATATCGCCGTTTTTCAAAGCTTAAGTAGCCTAAAGTAGCCCAATTTTTGCTGAGGTAGCCTTAATAAGTAGCCTAAACACAAAACGTTCAAAATAAAATAAAAAGGTAGTTTTGAAAAAGTATTTGCTATTTACTTTAAAAAAAAAGTTGTTATTGTAATGTACAATTTAAAACATAGTAATTTGCTTTAGAAATATACTATTCTTAGAGACTGTACACAGAAGACATATTACAGAAGTATGTATAACAAGAAAGTTATTAAAAAAATGGCGCAAAAGGCGCAAAATTACGGACTCAGATTGATATAAATCAAAAAACTTGATTATTGACTAAACGATGGGCCACTGTGTAAACAGGGATGGGCCATGCTACGCCACGATTCCTTTGAAGTGTGCCCAAAAAACCGACAACTGTCCGATTGCGCGCCACGATAGGCAATTGTCCGCCACTACACACCATTCCCCCATGTAAACAATGGCAATGGCGAGCAGTGGGCCAGCATGGGCAATTGTGTACTGGCCGAATTAATAATTTCATCGTTTTGACACTACTTTTTTCTTTTTTTAGGCTATCTCAGAGTTGCCCTCGAGATAGCCTAAAAGGCGACCGGTCGCCGTTGACATTTCGTCGCCGATTTTCTATCCGAGTAGCCTAAACGGCGAAAAATCGCCCACGTTGGCAACAAGCCATGCGACTTTTTTCCACTCGAACACTTCTTGATGAAAGAATCCCACGTTTCCGGTAAAATAGCAATAAATTACTACGCGATTAAGCCTCGAAAATATTCTAACTACAGTCTATTTATTTTTACTTGTCCAATTTAGTAAACAAGATTCTACCCGTAAACTGTAACTTTTTAGTCCAAAACTGCCATATTTCCATAAATGAAGTAACAAGGAACACTCTTTTAGACAACACGCTGCCAATTTTATAAACATAGTTCATGATAGTTCATGAATTTGCGAGAAAATGTCTAGTTTAGGCATCAAATCTCAATTTTAAGGTATCTTTAATTTTAAGGAATCTTATTTACTAAATTGGACCAGTAAGAATAAATAGACTGTATGTAGTCACACATTATTTTACGAAGCCGGCAGACCATTAATTAAAAAGTCATAAACTGACGAACCCAGGTGCGTGGAGCGTCGATAAATTCTCACTTACCCCCGCGAGTCGCGGTCGGTGATTTAGCACCGTGTGGAGACCCGCACGGGCTCTCGTGTGTGATTTATTTGTCGACTTACCGGTTCTTCCTTAGGGGAGATTTGAACTTTGAACGACACAGGCTCAGCCTGGGTTACCACCGCTTAATGCTACTTAAATATAACTGTTCATTTTGTTTTTTTAACGTTAACTATGATTAATATGTGTTAATCAGATGATGTGATGATATCATGGTGAAGCGCTTTGTGGCCTAGGCGAACCGATTATTGGAATCAATCACTCGCGGTCACGTGCAGGATGGGTGAACGTCCCGTGACTACCGCTAGTGGCATTTTTTCCGAGCCTAAGCCGCCAGTGCCGGCTGTCATGTAATGGAAGTCGCTAAGCAATGTTAGAGGCCTTGTGGGCGGTTTGATAACTTCTGACAGTAAGGCCCGGCACTGTCTTACAGTCCTCCACCAACTCGCACTTGACTCCATGGAGGAGTAACCTTCCTGCGATGCAGGAAGAGACCCGTGCCTCAGACATGGGGACATACAAGGTTTGATAACGATGATGATATCCACTCTTGGTATGTCCCCACCGCGGGTCTCTGCCTTCGTCGCAGAAAGGTTGAAACGATGGATATCTTTGCAAATAATAATAAACTCAGGTGTGGTTTTATTTGTAGATTTATTATAATATTTTAATAAAACAGAAAACTGGATAAAAACGGATAAACGGAGAAGCAGGTAAATTAGTCAGATTTGGTCAAAGGGTAAAGTAGTAATAATGAAAAATGAGGGAAATCGAAGAATGTGTGACGTAATTTAAATATTTGAAAATGATACTTAGATAGAAAAAGAAATAAAAATGGTATGAAGAGGTTTGCACCGTCAAAGGTAATGCTATACTCCACCACGGGGGCCAAGTCCGGGTTGGTGGATGACTGTAAGACAGTGGCGGGCCTTACTGAAACCTGACGAAACTATATAGGGATTTTTATTTGTTTTGCAAAAGTGTTCTACAGTCTATTTATTCTTACTTGTCCAATTTAGTAAACAAGATTCTACCCTTAAACTGTGACTTTTTAGTCCAAAACTGCCATATTTCCATAAATGAAGTAACCTGGAATACTCTTTTAGATAACACGCTGCCAATTTTATAAACATAGTTCATGATGATAGTTCATGAATTTGCGAGAAAATGTCTAGTTTAGGCATCTAATCTCAATTTTAAGGTTAGAATCTTGTTTACTAAATTGGACAAGTAAGAATAAATAGACTGTATATGTACCTATTAACCACTTACAACTCTAGGTAATTGGTGAATCGAATATTATACTTTGTCTATCGTGTGCCTAGCACCTACCCTTCACCCTTATTCTAGTTAGTATCTAAATATCGTTATAACTAGCAGATCACAAAATACAAAGTGGGTACTTTCCCATCGAGACACTGAGTACAGAATTATTAAACTAACATTAGGGCAAGTGGGTTAAACGAAAGTCACCCCTGCTGCATGCGAAATAGAGGCGCTGTTTGAATTAAACCAATTGTACAAAGCAGTATACGGGGTGGCCAAATAGGTCTTTTAAACATTGGATATTTTTTGACATTGTCAGACAAAATTAACTTTTTTATTTGGTTATTAAATTTCACTGTGACCTTGCATAAATTATTGACTAATAAATTAACCGTATTAAATATTGAGACAAATATTTTTTTTTATAAAGTTAAGCCTAGCGAACACTTATTAGTTATCTGTTTTATTTAATTTTACTTTGATAGGTCACTACATTATTAGTGAGAAAATTATGAGTAAAGGCCTAAATTATTCATTAATGATTGATAAAGTAACCGTTTTAACATTTAGAAAAATAGTGTTTATAACGTAAAGCCTAGCGAATACTTATCAGTTGTATGTTTTGATAATCACCAATTAATCAGTCAATAGCGAATAAAAAAAAACAAAAAAAATATTGTTACATAATAATAGTAAAAAATGGTGTCAAAAATTCAACCTCCTCAATAATACATAGTTGAATGAACGGCCAATTTAGTCAACAGCGAATCTCACGGTTCCTATAAGAAAGATGGGATCGTTTCGAGACACCCTGTAGAGTCACGCGCACGCTGTCACGCACGTGTCTAGCGCGTGCCTTCATTTATCTGTTCGGATCACGCTAGATCTGTGAAGGCAATATGCCGAATGATGCATGGCGACACGCGACTAGTCAGGGGTCGTAGGTTCGATGTCTCTCGAGTATACGCATCAAAACATTCTGTAAGCGGCCTCGGCATAAGGGGCTGACTGTGAATGCAAGTCTTGAATGTATTCAAAAAAGACATTGAAAATTTTTATTACGAGTGAGAATTGCCAAGGAACAGAGCGAACAGTTGCGTCGTAGCATGCGGTGGAGGCCTATGTCTGCCTCAACTGCCCTGCCCTGTACTGAACTGTGCTGCGCTGTGCTGCGTCGCCTGCGTCTCAACATGCGCCCAGCCTTACAGGCGACGTAAAAACAAGCGCAGTGTTTCAAAGTCCAACTTATTTATACACTAGTTGGGAACCCCGCCTACGTCAGATCATTAATTCACTGGAATCGTATAATTAGTACAACATCCTCTCTTTAATTAATTGGCTATGTACACGTACAATTGTCGACAGAAACGAATGACGTTGTTGACTCCGTATTTTTTTATACTAGAATATTATTTGTTTATAATAGAATATAGAGTGGACTACATAATATAGCCTGAAGAAGAAGAATATAGAGGCATTTTTCCGAGCGCTTCCGTGCTTCGCAAGGCACGCTAAGCCGTCGGTGCCGGCTGTCATGTAATGACAGTCGCTAAGCCATGTCCGAGGCCTTATGGGTGGCTTGATAACTTCTGACAGTAAGGCCCGCCACTGCCTTACAATTCACCTTCACTGCCTTCACCAACCCGGACTTGGCCCCCGTAGTGGAGTATGGCCTAACCTTCCTGTGACGCAGGAAGAGACTCGTGTCCCAGCAGTGGGGGACGAACAAAAAGTTGACATCATCAACGTAACGAGATGATTTATACAGTGTCTACTCACACCAGATGGGATAAGCCGGACCACTCGGATGATGCATTGTCTGGAACATTGTCCCAGCACCTATACCATCCTGACAGGCCTAGTCCACAGGAAATACTAGGGAAATACAATAAGGAAATCAAACGTCAGAGCACGAAAAACTTCTTGAGTAAGCCTGAAAGTTCCCAAAAGCCCAGCCTAATAGAAAACCAGTTATCTGAAGGAACTAACCCCCAAAAGTATTTTTGATCTGGCATCATAAATCTGGAACTTCCCGAAAGTATTCCAGCGCCCCGTTTACATTCCAGCCGTGCCTTCTTTGATTTTAGGCGCTTTGGAATGCTTACTATCGCCACCAAAGGAATAAAAATGATAACTTGTTTTTTTATAATACGATTTTTACCAAAAAGTTGTAACGGCGTAAACCTCTTTACACCATTTTTTCGTTATCGACCCTTGTATGTTCCCACTGCTGGGGCACGGGTCTCTTCCTGCATCGCAGGAAGGTTAGGTCACACTCCACCACGGGGCACAGTCCGGGTTGGAGAAGGATTGTAAGACAATGGCGGGCCTTACTGTCAGAACTTATCAAGCCGCCCATAAGGGCTCTCTGACATGGCTTAACGAGTGCCATTACATGACAGCCGGCACCAACGGCTTGACGTGCCTTGCGAAGCACGGAAGCGTTCGGAAACATGCCACTAGCGGTAGTCACGGGACGTATTTATATTTCTTTAATCTGTCTATCATTTTCAAAATTTTTAACATTACTAAGGTATGTTCGCCTAATAAGGACCGGTTCCTAAAAAGAGCCACCGTTTGAAAAATCCCGCTCCCAATACTAAATACAAATCAAATTTCGCGCCAACGCTCATAATTGACCAATCATTGAAGCGCATTGGCATTCATTGTATTTTACGCCACCAGTTTGTCAGTATGGCTGCCTCTGCAGTAAACGTCACGACTAGTAGGTGGATTTATAAAATTTGTTAGTGTTATTTTGACTAATTGGAGTGTTCGTGTTTGGTTTTTGCAAGAAAGTTATAAATGTAAAGGAATAAGTAACATTTGTGCGTGGATTGCGAAGGTAAGTTATTGAAACCACTGTTTTTTTATGTCGATTTTGACTGGTTTATTCCGCGATGGCGATGTGCCTAAGAAAGTCCACCTATTTGTCACCTAATAAGGACCGGACCTTATTAGGTGTTTAAAAAATTCAATAGCCTTTGGCCAGCTACTGCCGTCAATCTTTGTGAATTACCTTCTTGCCAAGAAATACAAAACGCTTTTTCCTTTCCGGTCAATATGACTTACTTTGAATTATGGGAAGCGTTTAAGTGTCGACAGTTTCAAAGTCTCAGACATAAGATAACGATTTAACTACATAACACACCTACTATTACTACATGAAACACAATAAAAGTTTTTTTTTTTTTAGAAAAGCAAGAGTTATGGAACCAACAAAGAAAAAAAAGCGTGGTATAGCATGGACTCAAAGCGATCTGAAAAATGCTTTGGAAGAAGTAAAAAATTGCCAGGTATCGGAGCGTGCGGCCGCTTTGAAATACAATATACCACGACGAACTCTCAAGAATCATATAAAGTCCGGACAAACAGTAAAGAGGATGGGAAGAAAAGCAATTTTCACGGAAGCACAAGAAAAGGATTTGGCAGAAAGGATAAAAAAGTTTTCAAAAATAGGAGTTCCTCTGACCCCAAAACTAATACGTAAACACGCGTATTTGTTTTGTAAGAAACACAACATACAAAACTGTTTTAGTGACAAAACATCCACAGCTGGCAGAAAATGGCTGAAAAACTTCCTGGCAAGAAATAAAGATATATCAAGACGTAAAGCACAATTCATGAACCCAGCAAGGGCTCAGAAGCTGAATAAGCCTATAGTTGAACGGCATTTCAAAGCAATACGTGAAATCTACGACGACCTTAATATAGAGGAAAACCCGGAACGTCTATATAACATTGATGAAAAGGGGTGCAGGCTCACAGTTCATCGGCAACCACAAGTACTGGCTGAAAAAGGTTCTCGCAGGGTCCATCTCATTGCCCAAGAGCATGCCGAAAACGTGACTATAGCTATGTGCGTGAATGCTGCTGGGATGGCCATTCCTCCAATGATTCTCTTCAAGGGTAAGAGAATGCGTGATGAATTTAAAGAAAATCTACCCCCCGGGACCTTGGTCAAAATGGCCCCGAAAGGTTCTATGACCACTGAACTTTTCGTGGATTTTATCAACCACTTGGCAAAATACAAATCTCCAGGGAAGTGCCTTCTTATTTTTGACGGAGCTTCATCACATTTAGATTGCGACATTGTTGATGCAGCGGAAGAACAGGACATAGTCCTTTATTGCTTGCCTTCGAACACAACCCATGAGCTGCAACCACTCGACAAATCGGTCAACAAGCCTTTCGAGCACTTCTGGGATGAACAGGTATTACAGTTTAATTACCAAAACCCACAGAAAAACCTCACTAAAGCTCGTTTCAATAAAATTTTGACAAAGGTGTGGCCAAAGTGCATGACTCAAAGCAACATTGCAAACGGATTCAGGGCAACCGGTCTATATCCATGGGACCCAAGTGCAATCCCAGAAGAAGCTTTTGCGCCGTCTATACTGACCGGTTTGACTTTAACGCCCTCAACTACTGAAATTACAGTGACAGCACCCATTTCTCCCGAATGCATTCAAGTGCCACATGCCAGCTTCGACCCAGACGTCACTTTCTATGAGGAAGATAACTCGGCTCAAAATTTATCTCCAGCAAAAAAACAAATGGAACAGGCAGTTTATCGTTTTCAAAAATTAGTGGATTACAGCTCTTCTACAGAATCAGCACTGGAGGAAATAGATCCAATCACAAACAATGCACCAATGGAGAATGTTCGCTACAGCACACCCGTTCCTGGCCCTTCAGGACTGCATATTCATCGTCCACCCACACTTTTATCTTCTCCGTCTGAAGGTTCAGACATTGAATACATTCTGCCAATACATCGACAATATCCAGCAAGGAATACCAGAATTTATACGTCATCCTCTTCGGCATCTGACGAAGAAAAAAATGAGATTACATCAAAGATTACATCAAAAGTGATCGAGACAGACTCGTCCGATGATGACAACATCCCATTATTAAGAATTAGCGGAAGTAAACAACTTTCTCGTGTGCAAAGGACACCTTTTCAAGAATTTATTCCAACTCCTAATTATGCCCAAACCAAGGCAAAGCCAAGGCGCAAAGCGTTAAATTATATTGGACAACGTATAACCAAAGATTTATTCAAAGAGACAGAAGCAAAGAAAAAAGAAAAGAATTCTGAAAAGCAAACCAAAAAAGATAAAAGAGAGCAGAAGAACGTTAAAGCTAACAAAGAAAAGACAACACTGGACGAAAAAAAAAAAAAATCTTGTAAAATTGCTACTACTACATCTAAAGCTAAACAAAATGAAACCAAAGAGAATTTGATACGGAAGAAAAAAATTGATAAAGTAAATAAAACTAAGGAAGACTGGTACTGTCCTGCTTGCAAAAAGAATAATGTAGCAGATATGCGGCAATGCAAAAAATGCACATTGTGGTATCACGAGGAATGTGTTGGCTTAACCAAAGAAGATTTAGATGACTTTTTATGTCCGGAATGCTCATAAGATTTTACTGCGCTGCGCAATCACATAGCTTTCAAATCGCTAGTGTGAGGGCTGTTATCGTTTTCAAACTAATTATTTTTCCAGATTTTATTTACGTATGACATTATTAAGGTTAAATAAGTTATGATCTGATTTCTTATGTAACTTTTGTTAGGAGTTTTTCTTTTGTTTTAAATTTTGAAGTTCGTATTATTTTAATAAGTACAAAAGCGTATGAGACAGTTTGTGACAAATTATTTTTAAGTGCATGTTTGGTCGTAGGTACCCTGTTCACTTAATTTCCTTACTTCGTTCATGTTGCCTACTTACGTAGATCATTTTGTGTCACGGAGTTTAAGTTACTCGTACATCATGATTTTATCTCGTAGTCCAAATAAGGCCCCCTGCCAAAATTGTGATTTGTATAGACTTAATAAGGCCCAAGAGCTATTACTGAAAATTTCCTTAATTAAGTATCTTCATTTATTTCAGTTAGTAAATAGCAATACCAAACCAAACTTTGTTTTATTAAAAAACTTAAATCAAATAAATTATTCTGACTTTAAGTTTTTATAGCCTTTATAAGGATCATCACTTTAATTTTTATAAATTTATGGATTAATCTATCGAGAATGACAAAAACAATAGTAATTGTTAGCAACACAATTGAAATAAAATAATAAATTATTATAGTTCCGAAAATATCTACGGAATAGCAATGAGCCTTATTGGGATCACTTATTCATAATAAGGTCCATTGACAAGCTTTTTAAAAACCTAATTTGTCATCAATTCACTTACCGTACCCTATTTTTAGGCAACGTGTTTACTTCAAGTATGAGCAATTTCTACATTTTAGATGTTATTTGAATTGAAATACTTCGATTATACGATTTATAAAGTTTTGTAAAAACCTGGTCCTTATTAGGCGAACATACCTTACTTCACATTTTGACTAGACCTGACTATTTAATCTTCCTTTACCTGCTTAGAGGCTAAAAATTCCATCCATGCCGGGATTCGAACCCGCGACCTCTGGCTATCCGTGCCAGCGCTGTATCCAACTGAGCTAATGGGCGACTCACCGGCATCAGTGAAATTTCGAACCTCTTCAGCTTGCCGCATCCAGCATCTGCCGGCAGTTTTTCGCAGATCGTCATCCCACCTGGTCGGAGGGCGTCCTACACTACGTTTGCCGAGTCGCGGTCTCCACTCAAGAACTGGTTTACTCCAACGGTTGTCGGTTCTTCGCTAGATATGGCCAGCCCACTGCCACTTCAGCTCGCTGATTCTCTGAGCTATGGCGATAACTCGCTGAGCGACTTTGAACTTGATCTTTTCTTGACTTTTCTTTTTCTTCTTGTTTTCTTGAAAAATGACTATATCGTTTGGTTGCACTCACTTTCTCTCACTTCCCTCGTCACTGCAGCCGCAGCGGGCGCAATACAAACGGTCCGAAAGAAAATTATGAGAGGGAACTTTCAAACTTCCAAACCAGCCTTTTGAGGCTTTCTAGCCTTTATTAATGAAGATCTAAAGAATATTTTGGCGCGGCAAGTGCGGACTTCGCCCCGAGTTTAGATAAAAGGGTAGGGAACTTTGGAATTTGTGAAATTAGTTTGTGGCGGAATTTTTGACTAGGGGTAGTTCCTAACATGAATCACCTAGCTGCGTCACATCTCTTTACATCCATTTGACCCATCTTGCCACTGACCGCGTCTGTTGTTGCTTAACCCAAGTGATTGATTCCATTCCAATCACTCGGTTCGCCTAGGCCACGAGCGCTTCGCGTTGCGATTGTTTGTTGTAAATCAAAAATAAAGTAATATAACCTTTAGGTACCTACTTACTGGCACATACATTGATTCTGGCCCCACAATACCGTGAGCCGTGGAACCAGAAACAGCGACATCACAAAAATGTAAACATCTAAGACCTGGGGTTTTTTTCTATCCTCAGCCGGGGTTCGAACCCGGGACCTCTCGCATGGTAAGCAGATGCGCTACCGCTGCGCCATGAGGTCGTCTACAGTCTATTTATTCTTACTTGTCCAATTTAGTAAACAAGATTCTACCCTTAAACTGTGACTTTTCAGTCCGAAACTGCCATATCTCCATAAATGAAGTAACTTGGAACACTCTTTTAGATAACATCCTCAATATAAAATCCCTGAAGATATATTAACCTTGCCTGAAACGCGGTTCAAAAAATATGCAAAGAAACTAACATCCTGACAGTTGCCAGTCAGTATATAACATAACATTTACATACAGGCACATACATTGATTCTGGCCCCACACTAGGATACCATTGTGTCGTCGGAACCAGAAACAACGACATCACAAACATGTAAACATCCAAGACCTGAAACTTTCGGAAGCACAACAATATTGTAGACTTTTAGTCCGGATCTACTTACGGGTGTTGTTATATCGGAAGAGTCCGACCAGGTTTCGTTCCGATTCGCAGAGCTTAATCATGGTGAGCAGAGAACAACAGTAGATCCGGACTAAAAGTCTACAATCCAAGACCTGGGTTTTTTTTGTTTCCAGCCGGGGATCGAACCCGGGACCTCTTGCATGGTAGGCAGATGCGCTACCGCAGCGCCACAGAGGCCGTCACTGAAAATATCAATGAAAACGTTTGGTACGTTTCAGGAAAAATACTATTAACTTTAAAACTTAGGTAGCCAACACAATGTAATTACTAGAAATAAAAATAAACTTTTGTTCTCACTATTTAGGCGGGCAAATGTTAATAGATCCTTCATGGGGCATTGTATACGCTTCTATAATAAAATCCCTCAAGATATATTATTAATTATGCTTGCTTGAATAGCGAGTGGTATTGCAACCATAACTTAAAAAATATGCATAAGTTATTATAAAACAAAGTCTAGCCGCGTACTGATTGAGCGAGCAGCCTCGCGAGGCTTCCTCGCGAGGCTGCCTCGCGAGGCTAATCCTCGGTCGGTCAAGACGTGCCTCGCCCGAAGCAAACGCACGCGCTGCCTCGCCCGAGCGTACCGCGGTCCGAGCCGAGCGTTGTCGGTTTTTGTCGATGCTCAAAGGCGCCTCAGTACGTTTGCCGCGCTCACTCAAGACGGTAGTGTTTTGCCTCGCTTATTCGTTGCGTGTTAGTTGTGTTAAACTGAGCGTCGATGCTCATGTGGCTCGGCCTTGCCGCGCGAGGCAGCCTCGGAATAGAAAACTTACAGACCGAGGCCGCCTCGCGCGGCATGCGTACTGCGGCAAATGTCCGAGGCAGCCTCGCGAGGCTGCTCGCTCAATCAGTACGCGGCTATTGGTACATGCCCGCACGAGAATCGACCCCGGACCTTTCGTTTGCGAGTCCATTCGTCTACCCACTGAGCTACCGACGCTAGCGTAGGTGTTCGTTATCAACCCTTGTATGTCCCCACTGCTGGGGCACGGGTCTCTTCCTGCATCGCAGGAAGGTTAGGCCATACTCCACCACGGGGGCCAAGTCCGGATTGGTGGAGGATTGTAAGACAGTGGCGGGCCACTTGCATTTGGGAGCCTGAGGATGTCTCGTGTTAGAGGCACACAAGTATTGGTGTTGGTGGTGGTGTGTTCGTGTCTTGCTTCTGCTTGAAAAAGTTTTGCATTAGCTAACCGCATGGTGCTTGTGGGATTTTTGGCGGAATTTAGCAAAGTAATTTTAACTTTTTAATGTTACTGTCAGAAGTTATCAAGCCGCCCATAAGGCCTCTGACATGGCTTAACGACTGCCATTGTGTGACAGCAGTTAGTTTATACTTCAGTCCAGCTCTTCCTCTAATACTTAATATATTTGTCTCTTAACGAAAACAAATCAGTGGTTGGGCCGCACAAAAATTAAAGATCAAAATACCATTTGAAACTTACAATTTGTCCAGCTCTCAATTGTATAGCTTGTATATTCACTTCTATGCAAAGCCATCAGTCACACAGTCACTCCATTGACCTGTCTGTTCACACTTCAGTCCAACTTTTCCTCGAATAGGTACTTTGTATAATACTTATTAGTCTCTTCACTAAAACATGCGCACAGTGGTTGGGCCGGGCGAAAACTAAGGACCACAAGTCGCCGGGATAAATTTTACGCGCGCGTTTGAAAGGTTATCGTCGCTTACCGCGGAACGACCCCTGATACTGGCGTCACGCGATGGACTGACTGTTCATAGGTCGGAGTCAAAACATGGGGATGTGGGGACTACTTCCGTAGGGCAACTACTTGTCGGGAAACTTTCCGAGCGGTGACCCACTCTCGGAAGTGGCGTTGACGGAAGAAATGGGTCCAAGTTCGTGATTCCGGAATGTTAATAATGTGTTAATAATTATCACTTATGTGTTACGCTGTTGTTGTTCCTAATGAAGAAAAATAAATAAATATAAACAAGTACAAATAAACAACCAAATCAAATCGTTTTAAAAAAATGAAGTCATAAATAGATTTAAGTTAGGTTGGTTTTGTTAATATTAAGATTTAGTATGTAATTAATAATACAGTTTAAGCTTAATTTATGTAAATGTATGTGTCCATACACGTAATTTTATCTTCTTGTAACCATTTTGTACTATGTTCGGTATGTATGCTTTTGGTGTGCCTAATAAAATAAAGAGAGCAAAAATAAGATACCTATAATTTTACATTTACAAATCTAGCCCCCGTCCCGCGGCAGGGACCTAATAACTTAAATAACTGCTTAAATTAAATAGTATTTTTCTAAGGTTAACACGAGCACTAGACATAATTAAAACTGTTTTTATACGGATTTATGCTCGTTTATTATTTATTTATCATTTATCATTTTTACAATTTTCCAACGTTTCGGCACTTTTACTGGTGCCGCGGTCTCGGATGACTGAGGTGGTAGGCGTCTTTTTGAAAGCATTAACGGTTAGTTTACTACCCTCGGCAAAAATTACAAAAGTTAATTATGAAGTTACGTTCCAAAATAGGTATTTCAATTATTTTATATAAAGTCAACAATATTGATTATTAGTAATTGAAGTTAAAAAATTTAATTGATAAATCCAATTATTTTACATGAACTAAAAATATTGATTATTAATTGAAATTAAAATAAACACTACAGTCACACTTTTAGCAAGGGGGTCTCATGCACTTAAGCACTGGTTCCCATGCTGCCGGTATATTCCAACCACGATCTCTATTGAAATTTGGATAAACGAGCATAAATCCGTATAAAAACAGTTTTAATTATGCTTATATTAATTTTAAATTTATTTATCTCCACAATAGAACATTCGCAAAAATAATAAAATACCGTCGTGTGCTGTATTTTAATTCTGGGCGCGAGTGGTTGTAATTTTTTCACGTAGATTTTGTTTAATAGATCTAGATCTTTAATCAAAATAAACTAATGTTAAACTATTTTTATTTTTAATGCACTAACCCGTGCTAAGGAACAAATTTAAAAACCTATTTAGAGGCTAAAAACGTACGTAATACAGAGAATATTGTAAAGAGGTTCGAAATTTCACTGATGCCGTGAGTCGCCCATTGGCTCAATTGGTAGAGCGCTGGTACGGATAGCCAGAGGTTGCGGGTTCGAATCCCGGCATGGGTGAAATTTTTAGCCTCTAAATAGGTTTTTAAATAAACTAATGTGTTTGATAACTATAATATAAAAATGAATCCCTCCGTAAATGAATTCTCTCCGTAAGAACGATTCTCGTACTTCAAGGAATATTCTAAAAAAAGAATTAGCGAAATCGGTTCAGCTGCTCCCGAGATTTGCGCTTACCAACACATTCAGCGATTCATTTTTATTTTATAGATTTTATTCATTAATTTTGTGTATGCATACAAAATAACATAGACAATATTTAAAAATTCATTTACAAAAATTTCGCCCAAAAAGTCCGAGAAAAATAATACAAAATTTATATAAAAAATAATAATAATAATAATTTGTATATGTTGTATAGAATCAGGCGTTACTTTGCGGAAATCCATAATAGCATTAAAAAGTTAAAATTAGCTAGCTGCATGGTGCTTGTGGGATTTTTGGCGGAATTCAGCAAAGTAATTTTAACTTTTTAATGCTAATAATAATAATGTCAATCAAATAAACCGCCCCGAGACATTTCCGACCCAAAGGTGCCCATGACACTGGCAGCATTACCGCGCTGCACAGCAAGGGATATCCTTTGCATCAAAAATGCCCCTGAGCGGTAGTCAAAGCCACGGTTCCTGAGACGACGCCCTACCTCCTTAATAAAAGCTTTTCCCTGTCCACCCCAAACTCCAGTAATTTCCAGGGCAAGTGGCACAAATAGGTAGCTGCGCATCAGCTGGCTGTATTTCGCACACTTAAATCTAGCGGCAGCCTCAGCAGCCGACCCAGGGACACCAACAGTCGAAACAATGTGAGAAGGTGCGAAGGTGCACACGCAGGTGGCATCCCAGAGTAGACGGCGGAAATAGATGATAAGTATGTATCAATATTCAAATTTGCACTGGCTACCCGTCTTTCCTTCAGCAAATTTCCATCGGAAGAAATTGCTTTTAGCAATAAGGCCGTCAATTGTACTATGTATGTTCGTGATTATTTTGTATTTGTTGTTTTTCAAGTGTACAATAAAAAATATTCTTATCTTACATTATCTTATAAGTAAACTTTTAGGCAAAAAAACTCATACCAAACAAATAATATAATACTTACATTGGCCAACTGTAAGATGGTCGATGTCAACCCTTGTATCCCCACTGCTGGGATACGAGTCTCTTCCTGCATCGCAGGAAGGTTAGGCCATACTCCACCACGGGGGTCAAGTCAGGGTTGGTGGACAATTGTAAGACAGTGACGGGCCTTACTGTCAGAATTTATCAAGCCGCCTTTGACCTGGCTTAACGACTGCCATTACATGACAGCCGGCATAAACGGCTTAACGTGCCTTGTGAAGCACGGAACCGCTCCTAAAATACGCCACTAGCGGTAGTCGCGGGACGGTCACCCATGCAGCACCTGACCGCGGCTGTTGTTACTTAACTCAAGTGATCGATTTCAATCACTCGTTTCGACTAGGCCACAAGCGCGTCCACAAGCTGGTCATGAATTAACAAAAGAATTGATTATGATAGCAATTAGGTATAAACCCACATGCTTGAGCATTGCAAGGACCCCGTTCACACTCGCTCTGAGTGCTTAGTGCGAGTTTTTTAACTACTCGATCGCGTTAACGTAAACTCATCTTTCTATGGCATCGAGGAAGCGCCACCTAGCGACAAGTATGGAAATTAAAATTGCTGAGTGCGAGTTGTAATGGTTTACGTTGAGAAGTGAACACGTTTACCAGCCAAAACACGCTTAAACGCGAGTGCGATTTGTACTGTGACAGCGTTTTGCCAGTTCAAACGGTTAACTTACTCATACTCACTACTCGATGCTCGATTAACGCGGTAGTAAAGTTATTCGATTGGATCTGTCAAACTCGCACTAAGCACTCTGATTTCATTCGGAGAGTGTAGAGGAAGAATAACTGGGATAGGGTAGGTACCCGACATTATGTTCTGAGGGGCAAGAAAATAACCTAAACAAGTCAGAAAACATAAGCTGGTTGCTTCATTGGCTTTGCGGTTACACGGTTGATTATATAGAGTAAATGCGTGTTTACCATAAAAATAAAAAATATTTATTTAAAAAAAAGGTAATTGGCAGTATACCTACAATAAAAAAAGACAAGTGAAAGATAATCGTTGTTTCTGGTAACTACGACGCAGGGTGTGTATTTTGATCGAAGAGTTAATTTATATTTTATTAGGAACGTTAAATAATGGACTATAGGTAAATCCCGTATATCCGCTAAGTGCATATAAGTGCAAAGATAAAAGTGTTAGAGTGGTTGACCTCCCTAGATTATGCGGAAACAGAAAACACAATCAAGTTATGCGCATAAAAATACACGCACAGACACACACACACACACATAGACACACACAAACACACACTTATTTTTTCTAAATGTATTATTAGGTATATTACAGGATGTTACATGAACTCCTTTTTTATTGATTTAATTTATTTGTACAGTGGATTGCATTCTACTTATAAACAATATTTCTGATAGATATCTGCAATAAAATTGTTATAAAGCATTTGTTAAAAGTATTATTCACATTGTCGAATTGCTTATTAGCTAAACTAAATTTAATATCAGCTTTATTAGGTATTAAATAAGTATATTTAAAAACCTATTTAGAGGCTAAAAATTTCACCCATGCCGGGATTCGAACCCGCAACCTCTGGCTATCCGTGCCAGAGGTTGCGGGTTCGAATCCCGGCATGGGTGAAATTTTTAACCTCTAAATAGGTTTTTAAATTTGTCCTTAGCACGGGTTAGTGCATTAAAAATAAAAAATAAAAATAGTATAATTAAATAAGTATTTTTTTAAATTGATAATAATCTTAAGTTCCTTGAGTCTCACTGTGTGTAACTAACTGGATAAAATGTTTACCTACGACTAAGTACACGTACGAATTACAATATGGTTGTCCGCGTCACAGGCTCGGCCTAGTGCGGCAGCCCGCGAGTCCATAGTAGCACTGTTTTTGTTTACACCTATGACTCGATACTCGATATTGTTTCGCACTGTCAACCGGTGCTAATTATGATTTTTCGTAACCTACCCGACTTCCACGACACAGACTGTGCCTAGTGTGGGAGATGCAATTGATCATCATTGTATTCCAGGATTTTTAAATAAACAATTTTTTATTATTTTTAATTTTTACTATTATTATTTAGATAAAAGTTATACAGTTATACCTATAGTTATCAATGGCCTAAGTTAAGCAAGAACAGGCGCGGTCAGGTGCTGGATGGGTGACCGTCCCGTGACCACTGCTAGTGGCTTTTTTCCGAGCGCTTCCGTGCTTCGCAAGGCACGTTACCTAAGCAGTTGGTGCCGGCTGCCCTCGACAGATGGCAGTCGTTAAGCCAAGTCGGAGGCCTCGGGGCTGTAAACTTCTGACTGTAAGACCAGCCACTAGTCTTGCAAGCCTCCAACAATCCGGACTTGGTCCCCGTGGTGGAGTATGGCCTATACCTTCATCAGGGGAGAGACCCGTGCCCCTAGGAGACATAATGGGTTGACGATGATGACCTGTAGGTTAAGCATGACGATTAAAATCGAAATCAGCATTTTTTAACACCAGTAAATAAGGATTATAATCTAAATGGGAGCTCTGGCACGGTTAGCCAGAGGTTCTGCCGCCCATCCCCGGTTTGTGTCCCTTAGTCGCCTTTTACGACACCCGCGGGAAGAATTGGGTTGGTGCTATTCTCTAGGCCGACACCACACAGCAGCATTGTTTTTTTTAAATTAAAAACCTATTTAGAGACTGAAATTCCAGCCATGTCGGGACTCGAACCCGCGACCTCTGACTATCCGTGCCAGCGCTCTTCCAACTGAGCTAATGAGCTAATACAGAGAGTAATTTCACTGATGCCGGTGAGTCGGCTATTAGCTCAATAGAAAGAGCGCTGGCACGGATAGCCAGAGGTCACGGGTTTGAATCCCGGCATGGGTGGAATTTTTAGCTTCTAAATAGGTTTTTAAAATTGTCCTTGGCACGGGTTAGTGCATTAAAAAGAATATAATTGAAAGAATATAAACCCCAAGGTTTGCTGGAAGAAATCTCTTACAGAGATAACCTCGCCTTTGTACCTGTATTTTCTTGCATTGTATTTCTTATACTATTTTTATTTTTAAATTTCACCCGGCATGGGTGAAATTTTTAGCCTCTAAATAGGTTTTTAAATTTGTTCCTTAGCACGAGTTAGTGCATTAAAAATAAAAATAGTGCAATCATGTGGGTACAGTGATATCGTTCCGATGTTAAAACCTAACTGCAAAGTAGGTAGTCGGGGCTGTAAGTAATGCAATTTGCTTAAGTCAGATGTCGCTGCCTATACGTAATACTGCTGTGTGGTGTCAGCCTAGAGAATAGCAGCAACCCAATTCTTCCCGCGGGTGTCGTAAAAGGCGACTAAGGGACACTAACCGGGAGGTGGGCAGCAGCGCCCCCTGCAGTACAATTCCACCGAACTGCGATCCCCAACCCGCATGCCCAGCGTGGGGATTATAGGCATTACCCCCTTGATAGCTCAACGTGGCGCTCTTTAGGGGAGGGCTATGTCCAGCAGTGGACTATATAGCCTGACGATGATACGTAATACAGAGAATAGTGTAAAGAGGTTCGAAATTTCACTGATGCCGTGAGTCGCCCATTGGCTCAATTGGTAGAGCGCTGGTACGGATAGCCAGAGGTTGCGGGTTCGAATCCCGGCATGGGTGAAATTTTTAGCCTCTAAATAGGTTTTTAAAATTGTATTTCTTTTTTGTGTTTTTCGTGTACAATAAAATTATAAAGTATAATTGAATTGTAATGTTGATTAAGCCGCAGTTTTTTATTTCATTAATATTATACAGGCGTGAGTGTATATGAAGTGCGTAGTGTACTATGTACAATGCTATCCGATGTCCATTGCGGCTTGCGGGTGTCCCTCGGTCGGTAAGTGTCAAGTTACGTCTTAGGCTATATTACACCGGGGCAACACTGTGCGGCATTGCGGCATGCCACAAGGCCGCATGCGACAAAATTAAAAATGTCGCACATTGTGGCAAGAACCGTGCGGCATGGCAACACCTTGCGTCAAGTGGCAGACTGTTGCAGCTTGTATCCAGGCACAATGGATTCCATGCGACATTTTTCGTGCGACATTGACATTCTGGTAAAGTTTTTAAATAAGGCACCATCGTCTGTTTAATTTTTTTAGAAAACTAGTATGTGGACCATCCTGAAGTAATCTTCTTTCCACCAAACGTTTCTTCTTCCGTTGTTTAGCTGCATGGCTTAGTACTAAATAAGCAGCTGCTAAAGTTACTTGATCAGCCATATTCTATGGTGTATTCCTTCGATCAAACAAGTAGGTAAACCAGAAACACTCCATAAACATCACGATGCTTTGGAAATTATCTAGGCACGATGTTGCCTCGGCGTAATATAGGCTGCCGTATGCCACATATGCCGCAAACTGTAGCATGCGTCAAGGTGCCGCATGCCACAATATGTAGCATGCGGCATTGTCGCACGTTGTTGCTTCGGCGTAAACGAGCCTTTATGAACGTCTTGTGTTGAATTGTACATCACATAGGTATTATGTATGTGTCATGTAACTCCTAGAAATAGCGCATCTGCCTACCATGCGAGAGGTCCCGGGTTCGATCCCCGGCTGGGGACAAAAAAAGCCCCAGGCCTTGGATGTTCACATGTTTGTGATGTCGCTGTTTCTGGTTCCCACGACACAGGGTATCCTAGTGTGGGGCCAGAGGCAATGTATGTGCCAGTATGCAAATGTAAAAATGTATGTAATGTAAAAAAAAAGAAAATAAAACATACGATTACTTATACCATAAATTCAATGCTTATACTATTTTCATTTTTAATGCACTAACCCGTGCTAAGGACAATTTTAAAAACCTATTGAGAGGCTAAAAATTCCACCCATGCCGGGATTCGAACCCGCGACCTCTGGCTTTCCGTGCCAGCGCTCTTTCCAACTAGCAAGATAGCCAGAGGTCACGGGTTCGAATCCCGGCATGGGTGGAATTTTTAGCTTCTAAATAGGTTTTTGAAACACACGAGCCAAACACATCGCCGTCCTTCTGTACTCCACCGCAAACGGGTAATCAATAAAAATCAATTATTCCTCAAAAAAAAAAACATGACGCTCCCTAAAAACCCGCTGCCACGGAACAGGGAGCGTCTCATCCTCAATTCCTCGGAGAAATGCCGCGACAAATTAAGTTTTATTACGTTTTCGTGGTCACGGGGGGCTGCGGTGCATTTTCGTGTCATTTGTTTGCCGTTCAACTATTCTGTGGGGTGGGGTGGGTCACAGAAGTCACAGAGTTAGTAGAACACAGAAGTACAGCCTTTTAGTTAGAAGGCCAGTACTTTTAGTGATAAGGCCAGTACTTTTAGTGCTAAGGCCAGTACTTTTAGTGCTAAGGTCAATACTTTTAGTTATAAGGCCAGTACTTTTAGTGCTTAGGCCAGTACTTTTATTGATAAGGCCAGTACTTTTAGGGCTAAGGTCAGTACTTTTAGTGATAAGGCCAGTACTTTTAGTGATAGGGCCAGTACTTTTAGTGATAAGGCCAGTACTTTTAGTGCTAAGACCAGTTCTTTTAGTGCTAAGGCCAGTACTTTTAGTGATAAGGCCAGTATTTTAGTGCTTAGGCCAGTACTTTTAGTGATAAGGTCAATACTTTTAGTTGCAATGTCGCCGTCTGTCTGTCTATGTCTAGTCTGTTAGGTTGAGAAATATCTGTGAAATTTCCTTTTTTTTATGTACAACTACTTGTGCTCCGCGGTTTATTACGAAAAATACTTTTTACCCCATCATCATCATCATCAGGCTATACTACTCCACTGCTGGACATTGCCCTCCCCTAATGAGCGCCATAGCGCCCTGTCTTCAGCTTGCCGCATCCAACATCTGCCTGCAGTTTTTCGCAGATCGTCATCCCACCTAGTCGGAAACCCCATGGGAATAAGATATTTTTCCGCAGTAAAATGTAGCCTATGTGTAAAGCAGGGTGTCAAATAACTCCATACAAAAAATTATTTATATCGCTCGAGCCGTTTAGACGTGAAGAAGTAAGTAAACACAGTCACAAACTTTCGCCTTTATAATATTGAGTATGATATTTCTGTGATAGTGTGACGTGAGTGTGTATGTTTGTTACTTCTTTACGTCTAAAGCGCTTGAGCGATTTTAATAACATTAAAAAGTTAAAATTACTTTGCTAAATTCCGCCAAAAATCCCACAAGCACCATGCGGTTAGTTAATGCACCGCCCTCCCTCGTGCATGCCCGCCGCCCTTCTAACTAACCGCATGGTGTTTGTGGGATTTTTGGCGGAATTTAGCAAAGTAATTTTAACTTTTTAATGCTATTATATCCATAATAGCATTAAAAAGTTAAAATTACTTTGGCAGGCGTTACTTTGCGGAAATCCTTCCGCAAAGTAGCGCCTGATTCTATACAAGATTTTAATAACATTTGGTACCTATTAAGTTAGCTGACACCTTGGATACGTTTTACTGCGGGAAAATATCTTATTCCCATGGGAAATTCGATAAACAGATAACCGAACCCAATACCCAAAACCCAAACCGGTGGTTTTGAAGAAGACAATTTTTTCCTAATGATTTGTGATGCTTATACATAGTTATATATATATATATATATATATATATATATATATATATATATATATATATATATATATATATATATATATATATATATATATATCGCCAATAATTATTAGGTAAAACGTAATTACCCTATTTTCCATTGTTTCGGTCAATTATCAATCATATTGTGAGTAGTCAAGACTACCCACAATAATTGACTGTACTCGCCACTCCAGTCTACCCGAGACTACGGCAACTGTAACGCTGCCGAAACGTCGGGAAATAAGGTAATTACTTTTTACCTAATAAATAATCCCGATTGGACCCGTTTAAAAGATAATCATTTTTTCCATTGATTAAGCTTTATGGATACCTGAAGTGGGCCTTCTGTTAGATTATGTTCTCCTATCTTGGGGCGTAACAGTAGTTGATAAATGCTTTGGCGTGTTCGTTGAATTAAAACGTAACTAAACAAATTATCGTGGATTTATTTATCTTGTGAATATTTTATCTAACTAATGATGCAGGCTTTAATGACCGATTTGATTTACTATGCCGGAGATCGTGGGTTTGTTTTCCGCTGCGGGCCGCCGTACAGAACAGTCTCTTCGAATTTCCAAGAAAAGAGCGTGTGGAACGTTACTTAAGGCTTAGGTATATTCTAAAAGCTAACAGAGTGCTTAGTGCGAGTTTTTTAACTACTCGATCGCGTTCACGTAAACTCATATTTCTATGGCATCGAGGAAGCGCCACCTAGCGACAAGTATGGAAATTAAAATTGCTGAGTGCGAGTTATAATGATTTACGTTGAGAAGTGAACACGTTTACCAGCCAAAACACGAATAAACGCGAGTGCGAGTTGTACTGTGACAGCGTTTTGCCAGTTCGAACGGTTAACTTACTCATACTCACTACTCGATGCTCGATTAACGCGGTAGTAAAGTTATTCGATTGGATCTGTCAAACTCACACTAAGCACTCAGACGGTAACATAGCTGACTTACCTTTTTCATCGGAACTGCATCTACCCGCAATTTAATATCTGTGGAAGAAAACAAAAACAGTTTTTAAATTGAATTATGCGTGACAACACTAGGTATCAAATTTTGTAAAAGTTATGTTAACTTTGTTAATTAAGGACTTTGAAAATACTAAGTTTGGAGTATTTTTGTCCATCTTTTCTCCAAAATGATCTAGATTTTGAAATGGACGCCTAGTTTGACTTGTAACGTTTATTACGCCGTAGTTTCTGCGTTACTTTGAGTAAAACTTTTTCATTTCATTACAGGGGAAATAATTTATTAAAAGGATTTAAAACACTGATTTAGTTAAAAAAAAGAAGAGATTACCAATGTTTTCAATAAAGTAAAAGAATATAACTGCTTTCAGCCATTTTGACTGAAGCACCAATCACAGCGCATGACGTCACGCTTAGGTTAACATTGGTAAACTTTACCCGTGCTTTGTTGACTATTAGTGATTACGATGCTTGTTTACCTGGGCGTGACGTCAGATTCGACGCCGTGACACTGCTAGCTGTTTTCTCGCAGAATTAAAGTAATTTTAGAAAAATGGCTTTAAACTTCGTTTAAATTTACTTTATTACTGAAATATAGGATTTTTTGTAAATATTAAATGTGTCCCCATTTAATGGATCTATTTGTCTGTATCTAAAAATATGGCGATAAGTGTCAAGTAAGTAGGAAAAAATCTAACATTTTCTAGCTATTCTGGCGTGAGCTGCCAAAACCTTTTGTACGCCACGCTTATATAAGCTACTCGAAATACTAATTTTGCGCACACGAAGTCGGGGGCACCTGCTAGTATACAATAAAGTGTTCTGCCCTATCGATGTATATAATAAATAAATATTCATGGACATATTACACGGATCTCATTAGCTCTATACTGTGTAGAACTAAATGACTGGTGTTACGCTAACTCGACGATAGATTTCGTTCGTTAGTAACCCTTGTATGTCCCCACTGCTGGGGCACGGGTCTTTTCCTGCATCGCAGTAAGGTTAGGCCATACTCCACCACGGGGGCCAAGTCCGGGTTGGTGGAGGATTCTAAGACAGTGGCGGGCCTTATCGTCAGAAGTTATCAAGCCGCCCATAAGGCCTCTGACATGGCTTAACGACTGCCATTATATGACAGCCGGCACCAACGGCTTAACGTGCGTTGCGAAGCCATGCTTCGACGATAGATTTAATACAATAAAAAAATAGATTACATCCAAGACCCGAGATAAACTAGAACAGTTCGTTTCCTAGTTTGACCCGGCCGGGGATCGAACCCGAGACCTTCGGTTTTACAGTCAGGCGTGCGAAACCGCTGCGCCACCGAGGTCGTCAATATTTTTTGTGTATTCAAAATATTACAACTCCTTTCGATCCGATGTGGGAATACACCCTCGATACACCCTAAAGTATTAGGGCCGAATATAAGCAATGACTTGACAGCATATCAAAGCAGCGCCGAAAAAATAATAAATCCACACGCAACGTATGCCGGCGTCGAGCAATTTTCTTGCTGATCGTACAATAAATATGACACCACTGGTGATTTATTACATTACAGGGCTTTTAGAAGGCTGACTGAGTGAAATCTGTAGAGAGATTTTGTCCGGGGAGGGCGTGGAAGCACGCTAGCTTAGGTAATACGAAGATTATAATTCTGAATATAATTCCACGTATGTGTCGCCTTTATAATTAATTTAGTACTATTCTGGATGTGCACTTTGAGGTTGCACATCAGTATCGAAACAATATATTTAATAATTTTCTGTCAAGTACATAAGTAACATTATTGTCATTAGACTGTAGTAACTTATAATTAAGATCTAGCTATAGGTAGGTACAGTGCTACACAAGAAATAAGTCTCGCGGATGTACCTGTGCAGATGACCAAATTTTGGATGTGCGGCAAGTTGATCGACCAATCAGATAGTTTCATTTTATGGCAGGCCGCGCGCCTTTGTTGCTATTGGTTGATTCAACGTCATCGATGCAGGTGACTATTAGTTTGGCAATATTAGCGTGAGCGAAACAGGTAGCGCTACTGCGGCAATCTATTCTGCACCTTAACCGTATCATGTTGAATGTACTAATAGCTTCGGGTACTTTCGTTACACTTCTTCCTAGTCTGCGCGAACGTAGATTCCCGAAGGGACTTTTATGATGTGTAGTACTGTACGTAGATACCTACTTTTGTTATGCATGCTGTGTTTATCTATAATTAGTTATACATCTGGTTCAACATAACTTCATAAAAATTGTTAGCACGTAAGGATGTATATACTGTTGATAAACCTAATGATATAAATAAAATAAAATTACATACCTATATTCTTTTTAATGCACTAAGTCGTGCTGAGGACAATTTTAAAAAAAGGATGCAAGTGATGCATCCTTTTGCATCACTTGCATCCTTTTTTTAGTTTAGCCGGATGTTGCTGCCAGTATGTAATACAGAGAGTATTGTAAGGAGGTTCGAAATTTCACTGATGCCGGTTAGTCGCCCATTAGCTTAGTTGGGAGAGCGCTTGCACGGTTAGCCAGAGGTCCCGGGTTCGAGTCCCGGCATGGGTGGAGTTTTTAGCCTCTAAATAAGTTTTTAATACGATGATGCTAGTCGCGTGTTTTAAATTCAAAAAAATATTTCTTCTTCTTCTTCAGGCTATATTAGTCCACTGCTGGACATAGCCCTCCCTAATGAACGCCATAGCGCAAGGTTGTGCCATAATAAATTGAGGGGTAATGCCCATAATCCCCACGCTGGGCATGCGGGTTAGGGATCGCGTTTTGGTGGAATTGTACTGCAGGGGGCGCTGCTGCCCACCCCCCCGGTTTGTGTCCCTTAGTCGCCTTTTACGACACCCGCGGGAAGAAATTGGGTTGGTGCTATTCTCTAGGCCGACACCATACAGCATAAAAATAATTACTTACGTACATTCTCAGGACATTCTCTTCATTGCACTGTGAATTCGATATCAACCCTTGTATGTCCCCACCGCTGGGGCACAGGTCTCTTCCTGCATCGCATCACTTAACCATGACATACTCCACCACGAGGGCCAATTCCGGGTTGGTGGAGGTAAGTAAGTCGATAATTGTAAGACAGTGGCGGGCCTTATTGTCAGACCTTATCAAGCCGCCCATAAGGCCTCTGACATGGCTTAACGACTGCCATTACATGACAGCCGGCACTAACGCTTCACGTGCCTTGCGAAGCACGGAAGCGCTCGGAAAAAATGCCACTAACGGTGGTCACGGGACCCATGCAGCACCTGACCGCGCCTGTTGTTGCTTTACCGAAGCGATTGATCCCAATCACTCGGTTCAACTAGGCCACGAGGGCTTGCGTCTTAATTTGAATTGAATAAAACTCCACGTTTCAGAGACTGGCGCATGTCATCCTTAGAATAAGAAATTAGACAAACTGCCACGCAGTTTGGCCAAGTTTGGCGAGTGATTTGATTTAAACATTTGTTATTGTATGCTAAAATAAAGAAATTAAAAAGGGCCGATTTTGAATCCTCACACAATGACTCGGATAACTGACGAACATTTTATACATACATACATAACCTCACACCTGTATCCCAGAGAGGTAGGCAGAGACCAGGACCTGCCCTTGCCACGATCCTGACAGATCACCTTCGCTTCATCAACGTTCGTAAGTCGTTGCATGCACGTACGCCGGTTTCGGGTACTTTTTATCTTTCACTTTGCTAATACGTCCCCTATTTGGTCGATGTACCTATGTCCGCTTGGGACGTCCCTTACCAGCCCTTCCACTCACATTCGCAATATATATTGCAACATTTTTATCTATAGAAAAATATTGATAGAAGCACCCTCAATTTTCAATGGTAACTTATTCTTTAGGTCTGATCTTTATGACGGTATTTTTCAAATCTGATGAATCAACTTCAGTGAAATGAAACAAAATATACAACTCTATCTGTTATTAGAGCAAGACAGGGTATCGTGGGTCAATCATTCAATTATTCATTCATTCATCCAATTATTCGTTCATTCATTCATTCAATTTTTCATTCATTCATTCAAAGAAGTGTCACAGTCACTGTTATTTTAGGCAGCGAGTTTGAGTTGCCATTATTTAAAAAAAAAAATAGGCAGCGAGTGTTTGTTAGTCAAAGCATTGAATTTAAAAATTCAATGGTCAAAGATAATTAAAACCACTATGTTGTTAGTTTACGTGGTATTTTTTTGGAAGTAGTAATTTATCAGTGTTTAAGTCGGAAGGGAGTCTCAAAACGGGAACTTTCGCCAAATTCATTCATATTAACTGCAGAGTGCTTAGTGCGAGTTTTTTAACTACTCGATCGCGTTAACGTAAACTCATATTTCTATGGCATCGAGGAAGCGCCACCTAGCGACAAGTATGGAAATTAAAATTGCTGAGTGCGAGTTGTAATAGATTACGTTGAGAAGTGAACACGTTTACCAGCCAAAACACGAATAAACGCGAGTGCGAGTTGTACTGTAACAACGTTTTGCCAGTTCGAACGGTTAACTTACTCATACTCACTACTCAATGCTCGATTAACGCGGTAGTAAAGTTATTCGATTGGATCTGTCAAACTCGCACCAAGCACTCTAAAGTTGAATCACATCAGTTTAGTGGATAAGTAAAAACTTATTATTGAAAAATAAAAGACAGATCCGATGAGTTTTCCAGAGAAATAAAATGTAATGTCAATTTGAAATAGAGTTTATGATGTGTTAAAATGAGAATCAGAAAAAAAATAAAAATGAATGAATGAGCGATTTTCTGACAGCTCCTAAAAAATAGTTCCAATCTCGCTACTAGATGGCGATGCTGTCTACGTACGTAGTTTTTTTTTAATACCGCTGAGAGACCTTTATTAGTCTGTGTTTCTATATCACTGTCGTCGTCAAAGTTGAAGTTTTGCTAACACTGTCGAAGATTTTATTACAAAACAGACGTCATTAAAACTACTTAATTTTAAGTTTTTAACAGTGCATTTTCATGACTTTTCATAAATTGATGATTTGTTGATTGACTTCTTTGATACAAAAGAAAAAAAAAACAAATTACCAACAACCGGTTTTTTTTGTAAAAGAAATTAGTAGAGTTGGTTAAATTGTTCTGTGGTCTAGACGGAACATAGAGTATATTACTATATGAGACGGAATGACAGAAGTTCACAGATTACAGATATATTGTGAAAAAAAAATCAAGTCAAGTTTTATCAGAGCCATCTGTCGGAGTTTAGAGAACTATTTTTTGTTTTTAATTTGCTCTAGGAAAATCCCTCATTGTGGAGGTTTTCACACCCCACTCTTTATCTATAGTGGAAAGGCTCAGCTGACACAATGTAGTGCACAAATGTATATTAATAATCAGTAATAATAATAAGTAATCAGCTGTCGACAGGGAAATATTACTTCTAGCCTTTTTTTCTCTTTTATGTAAAGTGAAGAATAAATTATTTGTCACCTAATGAATGAAAGTCACATGCATGAAATCACTGTGATATATATAACAAAGGTATTTTTTTTCTTTTTGTGATGCACGCAGGGCAATACGGCTTTTTTTCTTAGCATATTGTGTGTTTAGTTTTAAGTAATGTAAGTTTTAATTTCTGAACCGATAATAAATATATTTCATTTTCATTTCTTTCATTTTCATTAAACCACAATAACAATCAAGAACCGTTTACAGCCTCTGCTGACATTAAATTTTCTCCGACAAGTAGGTAACCACAGCAAGTAACGCGCCGTCATTCCATTCAAACGTACATCAACAATCATACCTGCCAGTCTGTCCACAATTGTCCAACCTCTTTCTCTAACAAAATTTTTGCTACATGTCAAATTGTGAAAACAGAACCAGAATAAATGTCAATTTAAAGTACAAATTATATTAGAATGTCAGTCAATGTCTGAGCTGAAATTATCATCTGTCAAGAATTCTGTTATATAACATAACATTTTACATACTGGCACATACATTGCTTCTGGCCCCACACTAGGATACCCTGTGTCGTGGAAACCCGAAACAACGACATCACAAACATGTAAACATCCAAGACCTGGACTTTTTTTTTTTGTTTCCAGCCGGGGTTAGAACCCGGGACCTCTTGCACGGCAGTCAGACGCACTACCGCTACGCCACAGAGGTCGTCTTGTAATAATAAACTTTTTGTTCTAATAGGCACTTTAATTTGGTGTTAAAACTATTTGTACTTAATTCTAGCAATTCCTTCGGTATTCAACGAAATAACACCGCTGCTTACGCACTGTGTGGGCAAGGCGGTTGCCAGGGGTCTCACCATAACCTGCTGCATTTCACAAAAACGCAAGAGCTCCCGTCGCTACCGACACAGCAGGAAACGGTGGCCACGACGAAACTGAAAAGAAAGCTATCTGCCTATCTGAAAATCATGCCCATGCAAGTGTCTGGAGCTCTATTTTTGAATCACTCGTCTCGCGACGAGCGCTCGATTTCTACTGATTTTCGTTGGACATACGAAATTCCGTATTTTTGAATCACTCGACTGCAACGAATGGTCCTCACCACTCGTCTCGTAAGTCGATCGATAGATTACTTGTCAAAATTTGTGTTCGAAAGCAAATCGAAGAGTGTGTGCTTTTGTGCCGAATAGATTTTATGTTTCGACATTTTCGAACAAAAACAAACCAAAGTGATTATTTACGATCTATGACAGTGTTTTGTCTGTTTTGCAACTAAAGGCAAAGATTTTTCTTATAAACAGGCAATAAAACGAAATATTTTGCATTCCGTTTCCGTTACGGTATTTTCCGGTTTTTGTAATTAATGCGTGAAACGGATAAAATACAATACTTAAAAAATACGGAAAAACGAGATGGTGCGACTTAGAAGACGAGTGTGACTTATGTCGCATTCGACGATACAATTTCATACGAGTGATTCAAAAATAGATCTCCAGCCCTCCTATTACGTAGCATTCCACTCTATCGAGTGAAGCATTTAGACGACTCCTAAGTGTCAAAAAATGTATGCATCTGACAGCCGGAGTAGCTTAAAAAAAGTAAAAATCAACGTCACGCAACTCAGTGGATACTTACGTAATAATGCCCCTGGACCGGTGGGTGGACCGGTGGTGGGTTTAACTGGACAATTGTCTAATTAACTTTTCATCTACAATTTACTGTCCGGGTAGCAGCTGGTGTTGGATTGGTATCAGGTATTCGTCTGTTTATTCGTTTACTGCTATAAATATTTTCGCAGTATGCAGTTTGAGTTGGAGGAACTTAAGGCAAAACTGGAACAACTAATGGTCCACAATAACGCCTTGGTGGAGCAAAATAAGGAGCTCCACGGCAGGTTGCATATTGCGCCCTCCACATCGACACAATCTGAGGCACAAGCCGCTGCTCAAATCGTCCCTCAACCCGCGGTCGTCTCCGCCGTTTATGGCGTGCGGCCCAAGTTGGCACCATTTTGGCATGACCCCCGGCATGGCCCCCGTTGGCGCCATTTTGGCGACCGGCCGGTTGGTTTGCCCACATAGAAGCGCAGTTTGCTCTTTCGCACATAACAGCGGACGAAACTAAATATAATTACGTCGTTTCGCAGATTGACTCTAGACTTTCGCAGGAGGTCGAGGACCTCGTTACAAATCCTCAACCTGCCGGTCAGCGATACGACTGGATTAAAACGGAGATGATCCAGCGTTTCTCCACGTTGGAGATTCTACGGCTTCGCCAGCTCATCTCAGGCAAGGAGTTAGGTGACAGAAAACCAACTCAATTTCTCCGCTATCTCCGACAGCTAGCAGGCAGGACTCGCCACGATGAGAAGATCTTGCGCGAGCTCTGCTTGCAGCGACTACCTACCCGTGCAGGCTATACTCACCGCTCAAGGTGAGCTAACTTTGGACAAAATTGCGGAGTTGGCCGAGAAGATTTTAGAAATAACTCCGGTGAGTACAAAAATTTTCACACATTCAGTAAATGCTGACTCGCTGGAGGCTAAAAGGCTCCATCTGACAAAACAGGTGGCTGACCTATCAGCACAAGAGCCACAATTAAGTCGGAGAACCAGATCTAGGTCGCGACACAAATCTAGAACCACTTCCCCAGCATCCCACCGGACTACCGAATCTGCCATTTGTTGGTACCACAGGAGGTACGCCAGCAAGGCAGCTAAGTGCACTAAGCCTTGCACTTGTTCGGCGGACAACCCGACCTGCAGTCAAACGTCGCCGCTACTGACTTCTGGTCGCCGTTTGTTTGTTACCGACAAAGACACAAAATGTCAACTTTTGTTGCACCGGCTCTGACCTTTGTTGTTTTCCTCGAAGATTGTCAAAAATCAATAAACCTACAGGGTATAATCTATCGGCAGCTAACGGCTCATCCATCAACACTTAAGGTACCGTTACATTGACACTTGATTTAGGTTTACGCCAGGATTTTAAATGGAATTTCGTAGTAGCTGATGTCGATACACCAATAATCGGCTCCGATTTCCTGGTGCACTACAACCTACTTCCAGACTATAGGGAAGAGCGGGTGACCGTGCTCTTCCACTAGAAAGGGAAGTTTCCCGCCAGGCAGATCGTATGCCTGGGGACGGCCGGTCCAACTGTTGTCAGTCGGACGATATATTTATGGTTGTCATTGAAACACTTTGATTGCGCGATGCAGGAATGTTGGAGTTTGTAGTGCGCGCGCAGAGTTGACATGTGCTCGCCACACCGACTGCCACGGTAAAGCACTGCGTGATGGCCTGACAGGACTGTCTGCCCTGGCATCCGTCCGTAGCATTACCCATTGTAGCATAAAAACTATAATCTTCGATGACAATGCTCCTTTTTCCAAAGTTGATCTCTGAATTTTCAGATCTGACCCGCCTTCCGAGCATCCACCGAGTAATAAAGCACGGCAAGACTCACTTCATCAAAACGACTGATTAGCCTCCTGTCGTATCTCGGCCGCGTCGTCTGGCACCCGACAAGCTGGTTGCTGCACAGGGGGAGTTCCAGAGCATGTTCCAGGCTGGTACAGCCCGCCCGTCTAAGAGTCCCTGGTCGTCGCCTCCCCACTTGGCGCCCAAAAAGGATGACTCATGGCGCCCTCGTGGCGACTATCCCGTATCCCGTGCGTCATATAGGTCATTTCAGCCGTAACCTGGCACGATCGATCATTTTTAGCACGTTAGATTTGGTTAAAGCTTACCAACAAAATACCGGCCTCCGCCGACATCTGTAAATCGATATTAACGCTCATATGTCCCCACTGCTGGGGCACGGGTCTCTTCGTGCACCGCAGGAAGGTTGGGCCATACTCCACCACGGGGGCCAAGTCCGGCTTGGTGGAGGATTGTAAGACAGTGGCTGGTCTTACTGTCAGAAGTTTTCAAGCCGCCCTGAGGCCTCTGACTTGTACAATTTTATTTTATTGGAAGAAGTTAATTATACAACCTTTTTGTATAATAAAAATGTACAATTACAAAATATGGGCATTACCCCCCCAATGATGGCACAACCTTGCGCTATGGCGCTCATTAGGGGAGGGCTATGTCCAGCAGTGGACTAATATAGCCTGAAGAAGAAGAAGAATTACAAAATAATGCAATTGTACTAACACCTAGTTAAAACAAATTGGTTAGAATACAGATCGACGTAGAATAATAAACATGGTGAGGGTTACATGGGTTATGTATTGGGCCGGTAAAAATTAGAACCTTGCTTGAGGGTAGGGTGTGATCGAGCTAAGTAATTTCATCACAGCAATATGGTGCTAAAGCGCTAGATTTTATTCAGCAATGATTATAAACATTGGTATTATTTTATATATTTACATTATTTTTGTTTCAGACACAATGTATCCACACGCTCGGATCTGGCACGGATAGCCAGAGGTCGCGGGTTCGAATCCCGGCATGGGTGGAATTTTTAGCCTCTAAATAGGTTTTTGAAACAATGTATCTATATTTTTATTATAATAAATTAGTAAGCAGGAAGAACTTATGACTATGTTAGTAACTTAGCTATATACTACACTAACGCTTATTATTTACATAAAATTTATTTAAATTCCATGCGCACACCCACCCTGTGTCGCATAAAAGGGCCATCCGGCTTATCTGCAAATACCTACCCTGAGCAGCGCGCATTATGTGTGCAACTGAGTACTGCTCAATTGAGCTAGACATTGAGTTAGTAAAATTTTCCTGAATGCACTAACCCGTGCTAAGGACAATTTTAAAAACCTATTTAGAGGCTAAAAATTCCACCCATGCCGGAATTAGATCCCGCGACCTCTGGCTATCCGTGTCAGCGCTCTTTCCAACAGAGCTAATGAGCGACTCACCGGCATCAGTGAAATTTCGAACCTCTTCACAATATTCTCTGTATTACGTACAAGTGATGCAAATTACTTCAGCCAGATGTCGCTGCCAGAAGGAATACTCCTTTAGCGTGTGGTGTTGCGACTACAAATTCACAAATGTACGTAACTTTGAAATTAAACAATGGGGATCGAACTTGAGTTTCTCACTTGCGAGTCCGTTGTCCTACCCACGAGCTACCACCGCAGGAACACATATACCTAGTTCTAATTGATAAGTTTTTTTTTCATGTTTGGCCACGCGGGCCACTGGAAGTCTTCTCAAATATATTGGGTCTTTTCGAGACAAAGAAAACCTCGTAGCCTTCGTACACAAAACTTATTTTTAATTAGGAAAACTACAGTAAATTCGTTTAAAACGTAGAATAAAATAAAATGATGAAATCAAAGGCACGTTGACGTTGGGTGCGGTTCAGTAGAGTGTCGGGGTTCGCAAAAGTCCGGTGACGTAGCGACGGATGGCCATATACCAGTATGGTGGCAAATTCAAAATAGGCTGATGGCGCAGACAATGTTAGACAATACAATGCGACTCCCACTTTTACACTACCTGCCTTAACTATAAGTGAGAAACGTACCATAGGACAGATAAGTCTAATACCCAATGTTGTAAAACATAAATACGAGTATAATGTTGCTGTATTTTCTACAAATAAATACAAATAAATTAACAAAACTTATATATTATTATTTTTCTCTAATGCACTAACCCGTGCTAAGGAATTTTTAGCCTCTAATAGGTTTTTAAATTGTCCTTAGCACGGGTTAGTGCATTAGAGAAATATATATATATGCTGGCTGTATATATATATATATATATATATATATATATATATATATATATATATATATATATATATATATATATATATATAATCATGTGGGTATAGCGATGTCATTCCGAAGTAAAGCCTAACTGGAAAGTGGGTACTCGGGGCTGCAAGTGATGCAATCGACTTCAGCCAGATGTCACTGCCTGTACGTAATACAGAGAATGTTGTAAAGAGGTTCGAAATTTCACTGATGCCGGTGATTCGCCCATTAGCTCAGTTGGAAGAGCGCTGGCACGGATAGCCAGAGGTCACGGGTTTGATTCCCGGCTTGGGTGGAATTTTTAGCGCCTAATAGGTTTTTAACAAAACTTATTTGATTTAATTCATAAAAGTAAGTACATGACAAATCTTGAATAGGTATCTAATTTGCGTGTTATAGCGCTGCAATACTTTATTGTTTTAAAACAGCGCTCAATCGCTTGAAGTGGTTAGCTACAATCGAGAGTTAAGGTGTATGAACACTAGGCCAAAGCCGTGCAGACACGACAATACAAAGTAATATTTTCCTTTAAGGTTCATTATTAGAAGACAAAGGAAATTGGTCCTTACTGTAAAAAAAACCGGTCAAGCGCGAGTAGTACTTCCGCACGGTGGGTTTCGTAGAAATTTGTAGGTGGGCACTTAAGTAAATATTTTTTTATTCAATATTCGATACAACCTTTGTATGTCCCCACTGATGCGGCACGGGTCTCTTCCTGTACCGCATGGGAGAGTTAGGTCATACTCCATCACGGGGGCAAAGTCAAAATTGGTTTGCAACATTCCTTACAGCAAACCGTTAATTATAAAGCATTGTTACAAATTAAAGCTTATTTTTAAGAGAGCTCTTCCAGCTAACCTTAGCAGTGGGTGTTAAAACTGAAATAATAGGAAGAAATTAAGTCTCGCAGTTTTTTTCTTAGCTTTTCCTTTTCCGAACTTCAAAGATATATTTAAAAACCTATTTAGGGGCTGAAAATTTCGCCCATGCCGGGATTCGAACCCGCAACCTCTGGCTATCCGTTGGCCGCCCGAACATGTTCAAATTATACATTGACATTCAGAAAACAAACTGTAAATTCTGTTGAAATAAATACCTAATGTTTGATCGGACCTGGTCGGACTTTTCCGATACAACAACACCCGTAAGTAAATCCGGACTAAAAGTCTACAATGTTTGATCGATTGATTTGAGATACCGCTGCAAGCATGAAGTGGCCGACCTGTGGCAGGCGACGGGTACCTAACAGACGTATCACCGAGACAGGTGGCGATTTATTTGATTTAGAGGTCCAAAGACGAAATCGTATGCAATTTTTATATAAATAGATTTTTAAATTTATCCTTAGCTCGGGTTAGTGCATTAAAAAGAATATAATCATGTGGGTACAGCGATATCATTCCGACCCAAACCTAACTGCAAAGAAGTTACTCGGGGGGCTGCAAGTGATGCAAATTATATAGCCAGATGTCGCCGCTGTAATACAGAGAATATTGCAAAGAGGTTCGAAATTTCACTGATGCCGGAAGTTGCCCATTAGCTCAGTTGTTAGAGCGCTGGCACGGTTAGCCAGAGGTCGCGGGTTTGAGTCCCGGCATAGGTGGAATTTTCACCCTGTAAAAAGGTTTTTAAAAAATTGTCTTGAGCACGTGCTAGTGCAACAAAACGAATATAATTATTTAGACGTCACAAGACGAAATCGTAAGCAATTTTTATTTGTTTAATTAATTAATTCTAAAGGAAAACTTACAATAAAGCTTATCAAACTGTACAATTTTTTTTTAAAATGAAACGCTAAAAATTACAAGTTTTTACGAATAAAGACGAACTGAACGTGTGTTATGCGTATACACCTTTACGCGTAGTTCAACAAGGACCAGGGCGATTCTACCTTCAATCTCGGCCCCGGCACGATGCAATGTGGGTAGACCTTTATTTTTCAACCCAACGTCTTTTCCCCAATCTCTTCTAGAAGCGGGCGGTATTCACTCTGTGCTGCGGAAACAGCTGCAAACATTTTTTTGCTGTAACGTGGTGTCTTTGATCTGTTTTAAGTGTAAAGTTTCTGCTCTGCCCTCAGCAGGGCCCCCTAGCCTAGAAAAGTGCCAGTTAACTTCGTATTTGCGAGGAAAATCGTTTAACAGCAGCAATGCATAAGGGTAGGTACATCGATCAAATCAAATTATTTATGAATATGCACGCACCTATACCGGCGGCTTGATAACTTCTGACAGCAAGGCTCGCCAATGCCTTACAATCCTCCACCAACCCGGACTTGGCCCCCGTGGTGGTATGGCCAAGCCTTCCTCCGATGCATGAAGAGACCCGTGCCCCATCAGTGGGGACATACAAGGGTTGATATCGATATCGATGCACGTACCGACTATATTCTTCATGCAATCCACTCCATCCGAAGGTCTGGAGGAGATAGCTCTTGGCGATAAGACCGCCAATTGTATAACATTACTTAGATTTAAGAAATCATGGTTGTATCCTTTTTTTCTGGTTGTGCAATAAAGTGTTCTCTATCTATCTATCTATCAAATCAGCCCATATAAGAAAAAGAATACGACTGCCTTTTGACTACCTTGGTGGCTTTGTGGTTATAATATGTTATAACTTAGTCATATATTAAACGGCTATGTGGTATCGCGTTGCTGTGTGGTGTCGGCCTAGAGAATAGCACCAACCCAAATTCTTCCCGCGGGTGTCGTAAAAGGCGACTAAGGGACACAAACCGGGGGGTGGGCAGCAGCGCCCCCTGCAGTACAATTCCACCGAACTGCGATCCCCAACCCGCATGCCCAGCGTGGGGATTATGGGCATTACCCCCTATGATAGCACAACGTGGCGCTCTTAAGGACAGGGCTATGTCCAGCAGTGGACTAGTATAGCCTGACGACGACGACTTAGATTTAAGGAAAATAAAAAAAATATAAAGAATCGACTGTTAGGCGGTACGAAGTTCGCTGGGTCACCAAGCACAAGGGACTAAAGGACACAAACCGAGGGGTAGGCAGCAGCGCCCCCTGCAGTACAATTCCACCAAATTGCGATCCCCAACTCGCATGCCCAGCGTGGGGATTATGGGCATTACTCCCCAATGATGGCACAACCTTGCGCTATGGCACTCATTAGGGGAGGGCTATGTCCAGCAGTGGACTAATATAGCCTGAAGAAGAAGAAGATAGGACGTAGAAATAAATTTCTGATTTATCCACGTTTCAGGCTCACCAATGGGAGCTCCGGAGGGCTCGCCGCCAGGATCGCCGTCCAAGCGGAAGTTTCCCTGGAAGCCCTCCAAGAAACCGTCCAGAAAATCCCCAAAGAAGACTCCAAAGAGCAGCGCTGGAGCCCCCACGCCGCCTTCGGTCGCGGATAGGATGTCCACGCGGCTCAGAACCCAAGCGGCTCTTGACCCGGAGCCGGGTAAGTCTGACGTGAAAATGGCGGCATCCGGCCGAGGTTTTGACGTCGAAATGTTGGCAGTAGCTGGTTTTATGCCATTACTACTGTACCTACGGGTTGATCGCTGTAGGCCACTAATTATATAACAATTATTATTTTCACACACTTAACACTTTGGCGGGCGGTACGCCAATAGGCGTAGAAACGGAAGTGAATAAAATGACAGTACGCCTGTGCGCGTTCATATTTAATCCATTTTTATGCCAGTACGCCGTAAAGCGTACATTTTCCCATACAGTTAAAAGGTAAGGTAGAAAGTACTGTCACAGCTGAAGAAAATTTCATCACTGTACTGGCATAACAAAGGGTGAAAATTTTCGATCATAATCTGATGCGCCTACGCACACATTGACATTTTTGTGTGCTACCCCGCACGCACACTACGCCTGTGAGCGTCGTCCGTGCATACAATCAGTCGAGTAGTGTCAACCGGCAGGACGCCGCGAGCTTGTTCCTGTTCTCTCGTGAATTGTTTTTTCGAAGGTAAGAACGTTATTACATGACATGATATGACAGTACGCCTATAGGCAATGTATGTCAATGTATGAAAAAGTAGTGTCATGGCGCAATAAAAAAAAGAGGCAGTACTGCGCGCCAACGTGTTAAGTTTTTTTTTACTGTTTCTTAATTTTTGTGCAATAAAGCGTCGTAAAAAAACAAACACTACCCTTCCTCGTTTATAATGTCCGTTAGCTGGAAGGGATTTCTTATGAAATTAGCTTGCCTTGTATCCTTTTTTATTTTTATAATTTTGTCCTTTATTTATGTTTTTTATGTGCGAAATAAAGTATAAAGAATTTAATTTATAATATTTAGATGGGTTAAACAGATACCTATTACTTAATCTAAGGGTATTGATGGCGGCTTTATCACGATATCACTGTAATGCTGTGAGTTTTTGTATTACATAAATAAATATCGGCCAATAACGGCCTTATCCTATATGGCCTTATGATGAAAAATTACAAAAAAATTTTTGGTATGTAAAATCTGTAATTTTTTGTCAATTTTATATATGTTAGCACCTCAGACACTCAGGTTTCCTCAAAATATTTTTCTTCACAGTTAGCGAGTGGTATCCTACTATAAGTTTGGAACGTTGGGTAACTTTTATAATAATAAATAAACTCTGGAACGACTTCAGGTGTGGTTCTATTTGCAGATTTAGTATGATATTTTCATAAAACAGAAAAAACTGGATAAGCTAAGCAGGTAAAAAAGTCAGATCTGGACAAAGCGTAAAGTAGTAGTGGTGAAAAATGAGTGAAATCGAAGAATGTGTGACGTAATTTAAATATTTGAAAATGATAGATGTAAACAGAAATGAAAATGGTGTGAAGAGGTTTGCACCGTTACAAGTTCACAAATGTACGTCACTTATAAAACGAAGCTTTTTATTTATTTATAATTTATTATTACAAAAAAATAATATGACTAATTAAAGTTAGTTAAATTATTGCACACTCCAGAAAATAAAATATATTAAAGACTAACATATTATATTCTTTTTAATGCACTAACCCGTGCTAAGGACAATTTTAAAAACGCGACCCGCGACCTCTGGCTATCCGTGCCAACGCTCTTCCGACTGAGCTAATGAGCGACTCACCAGCATCAGTGAAATTTCGAACCTCTTTACAATACTGTATTACGTACAGGCAGCGACATCTGGCTGAAGTAATTTGCGTCACTTGTAGCCCCGAGTACCTACTTTGTAGTTACTGTACGTAATACAGAGAGTATTGAAAAGAGGTTCGAAATTTCACTGATGCCGGTGAGTCGCACATTAGCTCAGTTGGAAGAGCGCTGGCACGGATAGCCAGAGGTCGCGGGTTTGAATCCCGGCATGGGTGGAATATTTAGCCTCTAAATAGGTTTTTGTCTTAAGTACATAAGTATGTATTTTACTTAGGATTCCGTATTTTTTCCGGGCGAGTATTTAATACTCATTTTCCTTCACAGGAACCAGCCGATCGTTTCCTGACCAGGAAATGGTGGCAGCACAGCGCACGTCTGACGTGGTAATGGCGAGTTCTCGCCGTCCCAGCCCTCAGGCCCCTAGACATTCCCTTGACGTTGGGGGCCCCTCTAGAGAGACTGCGCCCTCAGGGCGCAGTAGAGGTCGTGACTTGGACTTAGAGAAGGTGACGCCGATGCTACGCGCGCCAATCCTCTCGATACCGGGACCTTGTATGATGCCTGCCGAAACATCCGCTAAAAGGTAAGGCCAATATTACACTATCATAGAAATATGATCACAGATTTAGGACTCATCGATCAATATCAACCCTTTATATGTTCCCACTGTTGAGCACGGGTCTCTTCCTGTATGGTAGGAAAGGTTAGGTAGGCCATACTCCATCATGGGGGCCAAGTCCGGGTCGGTGGAGGATTGTATGACAGTGGCGGGCCTTACTGTCAGAAGTTATCAAGCCGCCCATAAGGCCTTAGACATGGCTTCTGCCTCTCGCTCGTCTGCCCTCTAACTGGCCCAAAACGATCTGCTTCTCTAGGCTATGACGTCGCGACGTAGTGCTGGTCACCATAGCACAGGGTATCGTAATTTCGGACCAGGACAGGACAACTGATTGTTTTGTGTTCAAGTTATTTTTATTAATTACGCATTGCCTGAAAGATTTAAAAAGACCTGTTTTAGAGGCTAAAAATTCCACCCACGCCGGGATTCGAGCCCGCGACCTCTGGCTATCCGAGCCAGCGCTCTTTCCAACTGAGTTAATGGGCGACTCACCGGCATCAGTGAAATTTCGAACCTCTTTACAATACTCTCTGTATCACGTACAGGCAGCGACATCTGGCTGAAGTAATTTGCATCACTTGCAGCCCCGAGCACCTACTTTGCAGTTAGGTTTTACATCGGAATGATGAAATGAAAGATTTGTTACTGTTTTATGAACAGATATTAACTGTTTATCTCGTGTTTATCCAGACAACAAGTCACACCGGGACCGGGACGCCAATTCAAGGCTCCGGGGCGCCAAACATACGCACCGCCTCCCGAAATTGAGGCACCGGCTCTCCAAATGGAGGCACGAGCTCCCAAACTCAAGGCCCCGGGACGATCAGTCGGTCGACCATCGCTACCAGTCAAGGCACCGGCTCAGCGGGTGAGGGCAGATCAGCGCGCAGATATCCCCGGACCGTCACACGAAGCATGGCCACGGCAATTGAGGGCACCCGCCAAGCGGGTAGAGGTCCCGGGACCGTCATCCGAGGCATCGCCACGGCGTGGGAGGGTAGAGCAGCTCGCAGAGGTCCCGGGACCATCACACGAGGCATGGCCACGGCAATTGAAGGCACCCGCCAAGCGGGTAGAGGTCCCGGGATCGTCATCCGAAACATCGCCACGGCATGGGAGGGTAGATCAGCGCGCAGAGGTCCCGGGACCGTCATCCGAGGCATGGCCACGGCAAGTGAGGGCACCCACTCAGCGAATAGAAGTCCCGGGATCGTCATCCGAAACATCACCACGGCATGGGAGGGTAGATCAGCGCGCAGAGGTCCCGGGACCGTCATCCGAGGCATTCCCACGGCAAATAAGGGCACCCACTCAGCGGTTAGTGATCCCGGGATCGTCACCCGAGGCATCGCCACGGCATGGGAGGGTAGATCAGCGCGCAGAGGTCCCGGGACCGTCATCCGAGGCATGGCCACGGCAAATAAGGGCACCCACACAGCGGGTAGAGGTCCCGGGATCGTCATCCGAGTCATCGCCACGGCATGGTAGGGTAGATCAGCGCGCAGAGGTCCCGGGACCGTCATCCGAGGCATGGCCACGGCATGTGAGGGCACCGGCTCAGAGGGTAGAGGTCCCGGGATCGTCATCCGAAGCATCGCCATGGCATATGAGGGCACCCGCTCAGCGGGTAGAGATCCCGGGATCATCATCCGAGGCATCGCCACGGCATGTGCGGTCAGATCAGCGCGCAGATGTCCCGGGTCCGTCTTCCGAGGCATGGCCGCAGCAAGTGAGGGCACCCACTCAGCGGGTAGAGATCCCGGGATCATCATCCGAGGCATCACCACGGCATAGGAGAGTAGATCAGCGCGCAGAGGTCCCGGGACCGTCTTCCGAGGCATCGCCACGGCACAGGAGGGTAGATCAGCGCGCAGAGGTCCCGGGACCATCATTCGAGGCATCGCCACAGAGTGTGTGGACACCGCTGAGGGTAGAAATTCCGAGATCGTTATTCGGAGCACCGCCACCGTTAGTGAGGACATCAGCTGAACGGGTTGAGGTCCCAGGAACGTCATCCGAGGCATGGCCACGGCAACTGAGGGCACCCACTCAGCGGGTAGAAGTCCCGGGATCGTCATCCGAAACATCGCCACGGCATGGGAGGGTAGAGCAACGCGCAGAGGTCCCGGGACTGTCATCCGAGGCATGGCCGCGGCAAGTCAGGGCACCCCCTCAGCGGGTACAAGTCTCGGGATCGTCATCCGAAACATCGCCACGACATGGGAGGGTAGATCAGCGCGCAGAGGTCCCAGGACCGTCAATCGAGGCATGGCCTCGGCAAATGAGGGCGCCGGCTCAGCAAGTAGATCTCCTGATACCATCGCTCACGCCGCCGGAAGTTATGGAAGCGGACGAAGGCCCGGGAGACACGTATGCGGAAGAAATGTCCTACTCACCGGAGCCCGTGGAACAGAATCAGGCAACGAGCGAGGAGAATGTGGGAGTGCGCATTGTGGAAACATTGGGTGAGGTGGAACCAGAATGGCGGATGCACATCGGCTGGTGGACCGCCCCCTACAAGAGTGTCAGAAGGCCGCACTTCTGGAATCATTTGTCTGTGAGTATTTTTCTATGAAAGACAAATTTTCAAGTTTATATTTATTTTTAATGCACTATCCCGTGCTAAGGACAATTTTAAAAAACCTATTTAGAGGCTAATAATTCGATCCATGCCGGGGAACCCGCGACCTCTGGCTCTCCGTGCCAGCGCTCTTTCCAACTGAGCTAATTGGCGACTCAAAGGCATCAGTGAAATTTCGAACCTCTTTACAATATTATCTGTATTACGTGCGGTGAGTCGCCCATTAGTTCAGTTGGAAAGAGCGCTGGCATATAGCCGCTCTATACTATAGTCCGAGTAGGAATTGATTATTTTACCCGTGTTAAACACTACTTTTCCTTTCGACTATGAGGAAAATAAAACGCATTTTTTATATTCAAATCTTGGCCTAAAATATTATTATACATTTTTTTTAATTCCGTCACAGATACTACGAATATAACAGATTAGTACCCGCCAAATTGAGTCGACTTTTTAAATTTTAAATATGGAACTCACCGCGTAATTTTTGCTGCTTATTCCGCTCAAAGATGTTTGCGCTAAGTTTACACTGGCTGTTTAGAAACTTGCATGGCCGCAGCATTTTACATAAAACTCTTCACGGCTGACAGTAATTCGATTTTTAAAGTTCATTCCGGCCCTTAGGTGGGAAGTAATTTGTATATTGTTTTTCCCTCCCTATGGAGGGAAGCAGTATTTTCCACCCAATAATCCGATCAAAACAACACTACTTTGCGAGTAAAAAATATGAAAACACTGTTCCACAGTCGATGTTCAACGGCAAATGGTACAAGGTCTACGTCTGGCCCGGCGGGAAGAGGAGGCCGTTCGAAGTCCAGCTGGCGATGAATCTGCAGAAGAGAATGTTGGCGGAGCTGCATCCGATGCTGATCTTCGGGTTGCGCGTTCACGACGACGATGAGAAAACGGTATGATAATTAAATGAATGGATGGATGGAAAGATGGTTGAATGGACGGACGGATAGATAGATGGATGGATAACACTTTTATCATATTATTTTAATTAAAATAATATCGCTCATTTGGCAGAATATTGACGCAAATGTCCTTTTTCCAATTTTACAGGAGAGACCGTTGTTTCATTCAGAAGTGTTAGAACTTTGTCAAAATGCCACAACGACAGTGGCGCTGTCACGCGATAAAAAACAAAACTACATTACTGTCATTTTTTCCCCAAGTGTAAACAGTTATTTCGGGTGTTTTGGCATACTTAACTCAAATTGGCAAAAAAGTACATTTGCGTCATTATTCTGCCAAATGAGCGATAAAATCATGTGGGTACAGTGATATCATTCCGATGTAAAAACCTAACTGCAAAGTAGGTACTCGGGGCTGCAAGTGATGCAAATTAGTTCAGCCAGATGTCGCTGCCTGTACGTCATACAGAGAATAGTGTAAAGAGGTTCGAAATTTCACTGATGCCGGTGAGTCGCCCATTGGCTCCGTTGGAAAGAGCCCTGGCACGGATAGCCAGAGGTCGCGGGTTCGAATCCCGGCATGGGTGGAATTTTTGGCCTCTAAATAGTTTTTTAAAATATCTCTTCTTTCAGCACAATAAAAAGATCGTTCCGGAGGATGTCGAGCCTAAGAAAGTGCCAGACACGATAACCTTCTTACACCCCACCAAGCTGCAGAACGTTTTGTACAACTGCTGCTGTATAAACGAGGCCTGGGATTGGGACTGGCTGGGACCTGTTCGGGTAAGGTTTTTAGAGGTTAAAAGTCTTGTTTTATTCTAATTTATAATGGATAATCTTTTATTGCATTTATTTCGTTTGCTTACTTCGATTTCAACCCTGTATGTCCCTACTGCTGGGGCACGGGTCTCTTTCTGCGTTGCAGGAAGGTTAGGCAATACTTCACCACGGGGGCCAAGTCCGGGTTGGTGGAGGGTTGTAAGACATGGCGGGCCTTACTGTTAGAAGTAATCAAGCCGCTCATAAGGCCTCTGACATGACTTAACGACTACCATTACAAGACAGCCGGCACCCACGGCTTAACGTGACTTGCGAAGCACGGAAGCGCTCGGAAAAATGCCACTAGCGGTAGTAACGGGACGGTCATCCATCCCGCACCTGACCGCGCCTGTTGTTGCTTAACTCGAGTGATTGATTCCAATCACTCGGTTCGACTAGGCCACGAGCGCTTCCGGTTACTTAATGCCGTCTTTCTTTCCTTCTATCTTCTTTTACTTCTCAATTGATTCTAAGTCATAGATTAAATACTGCATTAAATTAGACAACGTCGATAATATGACTTCGAGTCCCTGTGCGGTCCATATTTTCCATTGAGACCATTCAAATTGGGCCCAAAACTCAGAGTGCCGGCCAACGAAAAAAAAACATTTCCAAACTGTTACGCACATTGTCCAGAACATTTGATATTAGGGGTTAAAGTATGAAATTGCCGTTTTATTGCAATAGGTTCTTAGAATTGACATAGAATCTTCATGGTTTGAGGTTTTCGAATGAAACTTTTTTCAAATGGTTTCTATGATGTTCTTTTATTTAAAAAATGTGAAACATTTGAATATCGACTTTCAATTGTTTTTGTTATTCAATTTAGACAAGAAAGATGGATACGCGTTTCTTTCTGCAGATCAGTCAAATCATGAGGCACCCATTTTTCGTACTTTTTTATTTTATTGATTTGACGTAAGTGAGTCAATATTGTGGGTAAGGTAACGTTAAACCATACCGCTAATTCCTGGGTAGTTTGGCTAGGATCGGCTTCCACTATCTCTCTTAATTCATCGTTATTCACCTGTGTGGGCGGTCTTCCTCGTGGCTCGTTCTTTAAGTCGAAATTTCCATCACGAAAGCGTTTAAACCAAAATCGCACGGCGCGTTCATTAGTAGACCCCTCTCCAAACGCAGCATTGATATTGCGGGCTGTTTCTGCCGCGTTAGTTCCGCGTCGGAACTCGTATTCAAAAATCACTCGAATTTTCGCAGTATCCATCTTTCTTGTCTAAATTGAATAACAAAAACAATTGAAAGTCGATATTCAAATGTTTCACATTTTTTAAAATAAAAACATCATATAAACCATTTGAAAAAAGTTTCATTCGAAAACCTCAAACCATGAAGATTCTATGTCAATTCAAAGAACCTATTGCAATAAAACGGCAATTTCATACTTTAACCCCTAATATTATGGCACCAAAACAGTGAAGCCTATCGTTTAGCTACTGTAAGACATTAAAAATCTTATATTCCCATACATGGGAAAAAAATTATTGTAACGTGTTTATAAAATATACGTATTAGGGTTTGTGTAGGGAGTCTTCCTCAACACTTTTACAAGAAAAAAAAATAAGGAGAATCTTATAGCGTCCGTTCTGCATTATTAAAAATGTATAGAAAAATTTGACCTTTAACGTCTACTAGCACTTAAGGTTGTAACGGTGCAAACCTCTTCACACCATTTTTATTTCTTTTCCATCTATCATTTTCAAATATTTAAACTATGTACGTCACACATTCTTCGATTTCACTCATTTTTCATCACTACTACTTTACGCTTTGACCAGATCTGACTTTTTTACCTGCTTCTCCGTTTATCCGTTTTTATCCAGTTTTCTGTTAATATTACTACAATTCTACAAATAAAACCACACCTAAAGTCGCTCCAGAGTTTATTTATTATTATAAAAGTTATACAACGTTCCACGGTATTCATTTTAGGGTATAGGTTTCTTAGTATGAAATCAACAAATCAATGTGGCCCATCGTTAACACTTTCGCGGACCTTTTTAAATCTATTGTTATTTTAATTGTTATATTAACAATAGCATCCGCGCGTCCGCGAAAGGGTTAAGAATAGTTTGCTGGAAGAAATCACTTACAGAGATAAGCTTGCCTTTGTACATGTATTTTCTTTAATTGTATTTCTTTTTTTGTGTTTTTCGTGTACAATAAAGTTTTTTTTCGCTGGCTGGCACTTTCATGTTTGCGCCCAACTTAGTATGAAGCGTGAATGGTCTCCTTTCAATAAATATGTATCTAACGGTTGTTACGGATGGACATGAAGATGGATCTTAAAAGTGGCACCGTCAAGCAGCGAAAAGTAGCCTATTTAGGCCATGTGAAATAAATAAAAGGTGAAATATAATAACTATTGGCCTTTCTGCATCTACTTAATGAGATGATTTATACAGCGTCCAGTGGTATCTTCACCCACACCAGATGGGTGAAGGGACCACTCCGACGCTGCAGCGCCCGAGACACGGCTTTATAGATGGTGTAGGCTTGCCCAGCACCTATACCATCCTGACAGCTTAGTCGGCCTAGCCCACAGGAAAGACTAGTCAATACGTGCGGAGCCAACCAAGCCGCGGGTTTCCTCACGATGTTTTTTCCTTCACCGTTAGCGTGTGGTATTGCGACTACAAATTCGCAAAAATGTACGTAACTTTGAAATTAAACAAAGTCATTGGTACATGCCCGCACTCGGGATCGAACCTGGGGCTCTCGCTTGCCAGTCCATGGTTCTACCCACTGAGCTACCACCGCCTCTAAGGTGAAATATAGAGCTCTTATAAATTGTATCGACTATCACACACGAACGACTAGAAGTACCCCGTACAAAAAGTCCCTCAAGTTACCGAAGACATCAAAAGATCGGACTGGACAACAGTTCGGTGTTTTCTTTTAAAACGCCTTTTCCTTTTTTAACTTTCACGTAATTTTTTTTTATTTTATTTTTTATTTATTTATTTCAAAAGAAGTATAACAATTATCTTATCCTATTTTAGCATTCTTGATGTAAATGTAATTATATTTAACTAGGCGGCCTCGGTGGCGCAGTGGTTTGTGCACGCTGACTGTAACACGCGAAGGTCTCGGGTTCGATCCCCGGCCGGGTCAAACTAGGAAACGAACTTTTCTAGTTTGTCTCGGGTCTTAAATGTTAGGTATCTATGTATTTATTGTATTAAATCTATCGTCGAGTTAGCACCTGTAACACAAGTCATTTAGTTGTACTTAGTATAGGGCTAACGAGATCTGTGTAATATGTCCATGAATATTTATATATTATTTTATTTATTTCCTAGCTGATCCAGCGAACTTCATTCCGCTCAACAGATTTTTTTTTTATTTTTCTCTCCGTAAGAACCATCCTCGTACTTCAAGGAATACTTATTCTAAAAAAGAATTTGCGAAATCAGTTCAGCTGCTCTCGAGATTTGCGCTTACCAACACATTCGGCGATTCATTTTTATATTATAGATTGATTTCCGGGGAACAAATAACATAACATAACATTTACATACAGGCACATACATTGCTTCTGGCCCCACACTAGGATACCCTGTGTCGTGGGAACCAGAAACAACGACATCACAAACATGTAAACATCCAAGACCTGGGGTTTTTTTTTGTTCCCAGCTAGTAAAGTTCCCAGGTAGTAAAGTTATTCGATTGGATCTGTCAAACTCGCACTAAGCACTCTGGAACAGCGACTAGGGCTTTCTTGTGTCCCCAGCCGGGGATCGAACCCGGGACCTCTTGCATGGCGGGCAGACGCGCTACCGCTACGCCACAGAGGTCGTCGCACAAATGACCGCACACCGAAGGCGTTGAGTCCGCGACAAGTAGGCAGGTACTCGGAGGACATTTTTTTACGATTGCGCAGGCCTTTGACGGCAACTGTCTTTCTCTAGGTGAAAGAGGGCGCAGAGGTCGAGAAAGTGATGGGGTGTCACATAGTTGTGAGGGAGATGGACGTGAAGATGGCCCTCGACAACACGGTCTGCAGCTGCCGGAGCACCGCTTTGTCAGACAAGTTCGCCCTCCTGCCGATCAACGAGGAGTATCTGATTTACTATCAGCGGTGAGTTCATTTTATAGAAAAACATTTATTCAAATACCACAACACACATAAAATCTTAAAAATAATAACAAGGTATTCTCACCTTACCAATAAATAATAGTAATCAAAAAGTTTAACTACTTATTCTGATTACTTCATGTACCTAGTTTGTAATCGTGATTATTCACTACTTTATGTAATAGTCTATGGTTCTACCCACTGAGCTACCACCGCTCATAGACTGGCAAGCGAGAGCCCCAGGTTCGATCCCGAGTGCGGGCATGTACCAATTACTTTGTTTAATTTCAAAGTTACGTACATTTGCGAATTTGTAGTCGCAATACCACACGCTAACGGTGAAGGAAAACATCGTGAGGAAACCCGCGGCTTGGTTGGCTCCGCACTTATTGACTAGTCTTTCCTGTGGGCTAGGCCGACTAAGCTGTCAGGGTGGTATAGGTGCTGGGCAAGCCTACACCATCTATAAAACCATGTCCCAGGCACTACAGCGTCGGAGTGGTCCCTTCAGTGTGAGTGAAGATACCACTGGACGCTGTATAAATCATCTCATTAAGTAAGATGCAAAAAGGCCAATATTATTATTATTATGTAATAGTAGTTAGTAGTTAGATTACATTTTGCCCCACACTGTCTCCAGACTTTGTTTCGCACTATTCATCTGTCTATTTAAGACTTAAGTTTGGAGTGTTTTCCTTCAGTTTTTCTCTAAAATTATCTAGATTTTGAAATTGACAACTAGTTTGAATCGCAACGTTCATTAAGTGTATTATTTAAAAACGTACTGGTTTTTTTTTTTTCAATTTAAGTTTAAAGTTATTTGTATACTTATTTATTATTATATATCACAATTGTAATTTATTTTGTTTCTTTTATTGTTAATTAATTTTAATTTAAAAAAATATGGATGTAATGTCTGAAATAAATTTATTGAATTGAATTAAACCGCACTTTCCGCGCTACTTTGAATAAAACCTTTTCATTTCACTTCTGTGGCGGCTCTCCCATGGCGAAACCATTGGCTCGTATTTCGCCAGCTACATGAGAAAACCCTAAATCACCGCGATTATTTAATTCAATAACATGTTATTAAAACTTATTAACATTATCGATATCACATATTTAAACTGTAATGTAACATAGAATAAGTCTGACAAACCGTGTGTTTGTGTAGGAATTCTACACTTTCACCTGTTTCGTTTAAATTGTAATGAATAATTTGAAACATGTAACTTGAGGAGAAAGTTAAGTTTATCTGTTAGTTTATTTGTTTAATCGCATGTTACTTTAATTTGTTTTCTAATTGTATTTTTATTCGATTTCAAATTACCGTGCCGGTCAGGTACTCGAGTTACCGCCGTGTATTCACTTAGGTAGGACGCCACACCGCATCCCCTGCTGTGAGTATAATAATACCCCACCGAGAGTATCTGAATAGAAGAAAGACATCCCTTTTGCTGAGGCAGCAAAACGCAAAGAAAAACTTTAAATCGAGGCTGTGAAAGAAAGAACGGCACTTAATTTTCTCCATGTAGAAAAGGATGAGAACGTAAGCGAAAACTCGATCGCACTGGCTGAAGAGTGCGTAGTAGATTGGCTAGTGAATATCCCCGCTTCTCAACTGGAGGACTAACGAGGAGAATTTACTCTAGTGTGTGAACAAGTGGAAATAGAAAGAGAAAGGTATTGCAAAATCCTTGCCGAGCCAAAAGAGGTAGACATAAAAAACGTCTCTTTTACAGAGGCAGCAAAATGTAAAGAAAAACTTCGAATCGAGGCTGAGAAAGAAAGAACGGCACTTAATTTTCTCCATGTAAAAAAGGATGATGACAACGTAAGCGAGAACTTGATCGCGCTTTCTGATAAGTGCGTAGCAGATTGGCTAGTGAATGTTCCCGCTTTTCAACTGGAGGAATTACGAAGAGAATTTACGCTAGTGTGTGAAGAAGTGGAAACAAAAAGAGAAAGGCACTGCAAAATCCCTTGCTAAGGCAAAAGAGGTAGCCATAGAAGAAAAACTTCTCTTTTGCAGAGGAAGCAAACCACAAAGAAAAACTTTGAATGGAGGCTGTGAAAGAAAGAATGATACTTAATTTTCCACATGTAGAAAAGGATGATGACAACGTAAACGAAAATTCGATCGCGCTTGCTGAAGAGTGTCTAGTGGAGTGGCTAGTTAATAACCCCGTCTCTCAACTGGAGGACCCAACGAGGGAATTTACATCAGTGTGTGAACAAGTGGAAACAGAAAGAGAAAGGTATTGCAAAATCCCTTGCCAAGCCAAAAGAAGTAGCCATAAAAACGTCTCTTTTGCAGAGGCAGCAAAATGTAAAGAAAAACTTCGAATCGAGGCTGTGAAAGAAAAAATGACATTTAATTTTCCCCATGCAGAAAATTCGATTCGAAAGATAAGATAAAAACGTTTAGTGCCATATAAAAAAGTACATCATATAGGTACAGACCCCCACACTAGGCTGTGCCTGTCCCGTGGGGGATGGATTTAGGCTGGCAAAGGCTACCTTTATGGAGCATTGTATACGTTTATATAATCAAATCCCTAAAGATATAATTAGTTTGACAGAAACGCGGTTCAAAAAATGTGTAAAGTACACTTTGTGCCAAAAGGGCTACTATAATATTAAGGATTATTTAGATGACTATGATGTCTGAAAGTGAAGCATGTAAAATGCATGAGTTTTGTAAAAAATATGTAAGCTGTTGATTTCGGACTTTGAAAAGACTAAGTTCAGAATTTTTTTGTCAGTTCTCCAAAATGATCTAGATTTTGAAATGGACACCTAGTTTGACTTGTTACGTTCCTTAAGCCGCAGTATCTGCACTATTTTGAAAAAACCTTTTCGTTTCATTTCATTGTTAGTTTAGGTATTTCTTGCACTTAAAAGCCAATTAAAATTTAAATTACAGTCATTTCATTAAATTTCATTATTGGATCTTTATGTTCGATACCATCAATGATAAAGTTTCACTTGTGGTTGCTTGAATTTTTGGAAAAAATGTTACAAAACTTTCGTATCTTTTCGGTTTCAGATACGCGCATCTGGATTACCCAGAAGAGCCGACGAACGACGCTTATCTCTTACACAAAACACTTCCCTCCATCCTGGAGGTGAACCATCAGGTCCACGAGCTTGACATTAAGAGGCGTATCGGCAGAAGTACATTCTTCGCGCGATTCGGAGCGAATTAGGTTTTGACGATGTCAAAGAAGAAACGAACAATTTAAGCGTACGTAATACGTAATACAGAGAATAGTGTAAAGAGGTTCGAAATTTCACTGATGCCGTGAGTCGCCCATTGGCTCAATTGGTAGAGCGCTGGCACGGATAGCCAGAGGTTGCGGGTTCGAATCCCGGCATGGGTGAAATTTTTAGCCTCTAAATAGGTTTTTAAATTTAAGCGTAGCGAAATTGCGGTCGAATGATTCCGGGAAATAGTTCCGGTATCAGAGAAGCCGCGCCAGTGTGTCAGCACCTTTCTTCTTCTTCAGGCTATATTAGTCCACTGCTGGACATAGCCCTCCCTTAATGAGCGCAAGGTTGTGCCATCATTTGGGGGTAATGCCTATAATCCCCACGTGAGCATGCGGGATGGGGATCGCAGTTTGGTGGAATTGGACTGCAGTGGGCGCTGCTGCCCACCCCCCGGTTTATATCCCTTAGTCGCCTTTTACGACACCCGCGGGAAGAATTTGGGTTGGTGCTATTCTCTAGGCCGACACCGCACAGCCACCTGCACCTTTATTGCTTAGCAAAGCTTACATTGACGGGTCTCTAGAGTTACCTATTGAGAGCAAAAGCGGTAGCCGTTTGAAGGTCTCCGTGCAGTAACCGTAATAGTTTGGCGGAAACAAATTCTGTAATTATAGAAGCGCTCGTGGCCTAGTCAAACCGAGTGATTGGAATCAATCACTTGCGTTAAGCAACAACAGGCGCGGTCAGGTGCGGGATGAGTGACCGTCCCGTGACTACCGCTAGTGGCATTTTTTCCGAGCGCTTCCGTGCTTCGCGAGGGACGTTAAGCCGTTGGTGCTGTCATGTAATGGCAGTCGCTAACCTTCCTGCGAGGCAGGAAGAGTCCCATGCCCCAGGAATGGGGACATATAAGGGGTTGATATCGAATGTCAAAGAATAATGAAGGTGTTTTTTATTGTGGTTCCGTAACTTCAAAGGAAAATACAGAACCCCGATAGAACTGTGGTCTCTCCGTTTGGGTACGTGACTTTTATTAGGAATAATGAAGTGGTGAAGTTGAAATTGATATTAAGATTTTTTTAGGAAATGTTACACAATGAACTTACAATTCCTTGGAGGTAATAAAAAAAATCACTTCATCAAAACCTATGACCGTTTACATCTTGCCAATAAAGAGTTGGAATTGGCTGTGCATTCTATCTAGTTTAGTTCCTATCCTGTCAACCGACTTTACGAGTGTTTTAACTCCGGAAAGGTAAATAAAATCACAAGGAGCAAATCTTATCTTACCCTTGAATTTCTACTCTTTTTTGTCAAGGTATGTCACTTTTATCATAAAACATTTTTTGTTGTTGTCATCAAACGGTTCCTGTTGACAAATAGTCATGAAATCAGACGAGCAAGGTGTCTTTATCAATTTAATATGAAATTTTTCAATTTATAAATAAAAATAATAACAAAGTAATCTTTGTAGCTGAGTTGTATTAGAGTGCGTAGTTTAGGATTGAATAGTTAAGTTTGTTCCTACGGAACAGTTCCTCGTTACAAATGCCACCAATAAAATCACAAGTAAATTTTTGCATTTCAGCTATATCAAAGTGCTTTCTTTGATGTTAGATTGAACATTTAAGTTTCTTATCATTTATAATATAACATAGAGCGCAAGTTTCTGTTACTTTTGTTAAAAAAAGATTTCAAGCTCATCTTTGCAGTTCGTGTTACACATAAGTGCATAATTAATTTTAGACGGAAAAGTTATCATTGTAATCGTTTTTACGGAACCCTCAAGGGCGTGAGTCCTACTCGCACTTGTCCACTTTCAAACGCTTCCGCCAAAGACCATAGTTTATTGGTGAGCAGACTCAGTGCTAAGCTTTTTGCTTTTTGGCTGTTAGGTTATTTTTAAATTTTATGCAGCCTATTGCCTAGCCTAGCGTCCCGTGACTACCACTAGTGGCATTTTTCCGAGCGCTCCGTGCTTCGCAAGGCACGTTAAGCCGTTGGTGCCGGCTGCCATATAATGGCAGTCGTTAAGCCATGTCAGAGGCCGTAAGGCAGCTTGATAACTTCTGACAGTAAGGCCCGCTGCTGCCTTACAATCCTCTACCAACCCGGACTTGGCCCCCGTGGTGGAGTATAGCCTGACCTTCCTGCGATGCAGGAAGATACCCGTGCCCCAGCAGTGGGGACATACAAGGGTTGATAACGATGCAGCCTATTTAGGTTGCACTGTAAAACACAGCCTTTCTCTCAGAGAGATTGGCAATTTCAAGCGCTGTCAAGGTGAAGTTCTGTCAAGGTGAGGACCTGTCAAGGTGAAGCCCACACTCTCTCTGAAAGAAAGTGGTGGGTTAATAAAAAAAAAATATGCAAGTGTTGGGACGACAGATTGTGCAATCGGGAAGAACAAAAACATGTTATGTTTTCCACTAGTATATCGTTGTTATGTTTTAAATTACGGGACTACTTTAGAAAAAAAGTAGGCTTCAAATCCTCGCTTTGACATTAATACTGTTTATATTATTTTTAATGCACTAACCCGTGCTAAGGACAATTTTAAAAACCTATTCACGTAACCTGTACGTAATACAGAGAATATTGTAAAGAGGTTCGAAATTTCACTGATGCCGGTGAGTCGCCCATTAGCTTAGTTGGAAAGAGCGCTGGCACGGATAGCCAGAGGTCGCGGGTTCGAATCCCGGCATGGGTGGAATTTTTAGCCTCTAAATAGGTTTTTAAACTTAATACTGTTATTCGTGCACCCGTTGAGTGATCACCTTGAAATTAAAAGAGACCTTTTGTTGTGAGAAATTCCACTAGCAAGTAGAATTCTACTAGCAAGTAGAACTTCTCGCGTCCAGTAGCAAGTAGAACTTCTCGCGTTCAGACCCTAGAGTGTAATACTTGCATAGTTTTTTAACAAAACGATGTAAGCACGACAGTGGTTGTTATTTGCCTCAATTCGGTAGTCTACTAAGCAATAGCAGCAGACAATGTCATTCCAGGGGTATAACGCGCGCTAATTAAAAAGGCATCTCTCGCGAAGAAGATCGAGTCGCGCGAGGCGCCGAGTTAAGTAGCGCGGGTTATATTATTGCAATGCGATTGGTTGCTAGACTACCGGTAGTGTGAGTGGAACGACCATTACCGGACTAATATGACTCTGTTGAATAAGTACGCACTATGGAGACTCGCCCCCCCCCCCACCGATATGAGTGATTCAATTCAATTCGATTAAAAATAAAATAAAAATAAATATTCATGGACACATTACACAGATCTCGTTAGCCCTATACTATATACTAAGAACAACAAAATGACTTGTGTTATAGGTGCTAACTCGACGATAGATTTAATACAATAAATACATAGACAACATCCGAGACCCGAGACAAACTAGAGAAGTTCGTTTCCTAGTTTGAGCCGGCCGGGATCGAACCCGAGACCTTCGGTTTTACAGTCAGCGTGCCAAAACGCTGCGCCACCGAGGCTGTCGATTTATTTGTATAAACACGAGTATTACATACTGCAGATGGTACAACAAAACAAGGTCTTCGTGTTTTGCCATTTCGGCATACAAATGTTGAGCTTATCTTAATTCAAATAATAACAGTAAGTAGTCTATATCTTAAGTGATGTGAGTGATGTGATGACCTTGAAAGTAAAAGTTCTCTTTTAATTTCAAGGTCATCACTCTACGGATTTAGTCATTAATAGTATTAATAACATAGGTTTCTTTATACACCGTTATTATAATCCTATGTGCTTGTAAATATACCCCTATATTAAGAATTGTAGCTTTGACGCATTGTTGTGTGAATAATCAATTTTGAAATATACCTACACTTAGAATTTTTATGACGCATTGTTGTGTGAATAATCAATTTTGAAATATAAACTTAGAATTTTTATGACGCAGAGTTTTTAATTTCGGAAATCCCTTCGAACTATAAACATAAAGGATAGTATATCCAGCTCAATAAATTCTCATGTATTTTTAATAGTCTTTAATTTTGAAATATACACTTAGAATTTTTATTGACGCAGAGTTTTTAATTTCGGAAATTCCTTCGAACTATAAACATAAAGGACAGTATATCCAGCTCAATAAACCCTCATATATTCTTAATAGTCTTTAATTTTGAAATATGCACTTAGAATTTTTATTGACGCAGAGTTTTTAATTTCGGAAATCCCTTCGAACTATAAACATAAAGGATAGTATATCCAGCTCAATAAATTGTCATATATTTTTGATAGTCTTTAATTTTGAAATACACACTTAGAATTTTTATTGACGCAGAGTTTTTAATTTCGTTAGTCCCTTCGAACTATAAACATAATGGAAAGTATATCCCGCTCAATAAATCCTCGTATATTTTTTATAGTCTTTAATTGTGAAACACTTAGAATTTTTATGATGCAGATTTTTTTAATTTCGTAAATCCTTTCGAACTATAACCATAAAGGCAAGTATATCCCGCTCAATAAATCCTCATATATTTTTGTATTAGCAAACGGAAATATTTAAAGTACCTGGAACCGGCGTGCGTGCATGCAACGACTTATGAACGTTGATGAAGCGACGGCGATCTGTCAGGATCGTGGCAAGTGGCAGTCCCTGGTCTCTGCCTACCTCTCTGGGATACAGGCGTGAGGTTATGTATGTATGTATGTATGTATGTATGTATGTATGTATGTATGTATGTATGTATGTATGTATGTATGTATGTATGTATGTATGTATGTATGTATGTATGTATGTATGTATGTATGTATGTATGTATGTATGTATGTATGTATGTATGTATGTATGTATGTATGTATGTATGTATGTATGTATGTATGTATGTATGTATGTATGTATGTATGTATGTATGTATGTATGTATGTATGTATGTATATTTCGTTACAAAGCCTATAAACGTCTCACTGAAGGGCACAGGCCTTCTCTCTAAGAGAGAGTACGGGCTTCATTACCACGCGTGCCCACCGCGGATTGGCAATTACAAGCAATATATTTTTATTGTATACTAGCCGACCCAGCGAACTTCGTACCGCCTAACAGTCGATTCTTCATATATTTTTTTATTTTTCCCTCCGTAAATATTATCCTCGGAATTTAGGGAATATTCTAAAACAACAGTTAGACGAAATCGGTTCAGCTGCACTCAGAGTGTTCAAGCTTCAAACAAAAAAAAAATAGTAATAGATAATATTATTATGATATAAAATCGCGAATCACTTCATTTTTGTTTCATTTTGTGTTCTCGTAAGACATGTATTTTTAATCAAGTATCATAAAAATCAGCTATTTCTCAAACGTATATGGAGATGGCGCCCCACGCCAATTTTGGTTCAAGTAGTTTTTGTAGTTTCAGGAGAGATGGCGTTATAAATTTAGTTCATATCCTGGAAATAGATGTCACTAAAGATAAAGTGATTTCAGATAATAAGGATGCCACACCTAAGTCCTTTGCCTGAAATAAATCATATTTAGGTTCGTGCATGAACGGGGCTTTTAAATCTACTTTTATACAGTTAAATTATCTTAAAAAAATGAAATAGGTATTTTATTTTATTAATTTCTTTTATTTCGCTAAGGGATTTCTTTAAAGAAACTAACATCTTAACAGTTGCAAGTCAATACATTTATGAAAACATTATGTATGTTAGAAAAAATCTCAGCAATTACGGAAATATTGATAGCAATCATAATAAAAAAAAAATTTAAATAAACATAAATTGTCCTTTCCACGGTTTGCAAAAGTTTATTACACGATTTGCAAAAGTTAATAATTACATCCTTTATGGGGCACTGTATACAGTTCTATAATAAGTTCTATTCGATTTACAGCCGATGCCCGTGTTAAGCATACTTTGTGCAAAAAAGCATATTATAACATTAATGATTATTTGGAAGATACATTTATGATTTGGACTCAAGAGAGTAGGGAAGTGCTATTATTCCTGCGAAGTGCCGGTGTTCTGCGCTGTATTGGTAGCAAAGACACTTGCGAGAGATCTCAATTTTCAACATCAGTTGCAATTGCAACTGTTGATACCTACTGATGATGACGAGGACATTGATATTTTGTTTCACTGATATCTTATTATTCCGCACAAGATCAGGTGGGTGTTAGATTATGAAACATTTAAGTGAATAAACATTTTGATTCATACGTTAACATTTTAATTTTGCATATTTCGTAAAAAGTTGGCATATTTTCGACATCGATCTCGCATATTTTGTAGTTTCTGAGTTGGCAACACTGAAACTAACCTAGCAAAACAATGGTGGTCCGGTGGCGTTTGCCTGCGCTCGTGAAAGTAAATAAATCTTTTCTTTGCGTCTGCGCTGTATACATTTGGCTCCTGTTTTATTTAGTTTTTGGATTGCTGTTTTCCGTTGAGTTGAGCTATTGTTCCTCCGGCTATTACATCCAGAAATTGCGTTAAGAAAAAGGACTCTGTGTTGTTACAGATACAGGGAATTTGAAAGTCGACGGTGGCTGTGCACTCTCAGCACAGAATTAATAAATTTAATATCTCAGATGCAAGACATCATTGACCACATTTTGAAAGAGAATTTAAATAAACCAAATTTAAAAGAAGTCAATAGAACTGCCTTGATTACACTTGTAGATTTTAATTTTATTCAGTGTGTGGAACTTAAAGAAAAAGTAACCGATAATTTAATCAATACGGTGAACAGGTTTTTTTTATCTTCCACTATTGTAAAAATATAAATAAAATTTTAACTGAGAGGAGGGACGTCGATGACGAAAATGATAAATATCAAATAAAAGCCAAAAAATACAATCAAAAATGTTTTAAAAGAAAGAAATAAAAAATTGATTTAACTTGTAGTTTTCTGTATTTAAAAACTAGAAAATAAATCTACAATTAAAACATTTTTGAACCTATACGGGTACCTATATAGCGTATTTGAGTATAGCTATTTGTATTTATATGGTAATGTAGTAATGAAACATGGTATCAGATGGCGCTAGTTACGCATTACCGATTTTAAAGTCGGAGTTTGGTCTCTATTTAGGTAATGTACTCTGTGGCTGCACTCGAGATTTGGTTTTTTTTTAAAGATTTTGGTCGAGATTTGCGCTTACCAACCAGGGTTGCCAGGTCTTTTTTGAAAAAATACCGAACAGTGAGCAAAACAAAACAAGTTTTATTTTAATCGTTTATAAAAACTACTTCAAAATACTAACCATTTTTATTTTTAATGCACTAACCCGTGCTAAGGAACAAATTTAAAAACCTATTTAGAGGCTAAAAATTTCACCCATGCCGGGATTCGAACCCGCAACCTCTGGCTATCCGTGCCATGGCAACATGGTTTTTAAATACTAAGTACCGATAAACTAGCTAATCTAACTTATAAAAATTATATTTTATCTCACTAATGCATAAACTAGTTAATCTAACTTATAAAAATTATATTTTTTCTCACTAACGCATGACTCCTGCAGTGTCTGATTTGCTTTAACTGCTCCATGCATTTCCCGACATGTCAGACGGAAATTGCATCGTATACATAATTCGGCCTTCACCATGTCCAAAGTACATGGTGAAGCCTGAAATATATATACGATAATTAGAAAGAGATGGATGGAAAACGTCGTGCACAGTTCGCATCGCAAGGCAATCCGCGAAATGGCTTGAAAAAAATGAGCGGCAGCAAGAAATACCGAACCGTCCTTACTTCGGTATTTTTGTTATACCGAACACCGAAGTGCTAAACTACCGAACGGTTCGGCAGAATACCGAACACCTGGCAAGCCTTTTACCAACACATTCGGAGATTCAGTTTTATATCTATAATATAAAACCGGCCAAGTGCGAGTCAGACTCGCGCACCGAGGGTTCCGTACAAACCTGTATTATAGACCTGAGTATTTGGTATGAATTTCAATTTAATACCTCTACGCGTTTATGAGGAAATGGGTAGTAAGTTTAAAATTATTAAAAAAAAATATATTATGTGATGTAGCTAAAAATTTATGGTTTTCGTAATTTTTCCTTTATCTATGCTATAAGACGTTGCTTCGTACCAAATTTCAAGATTCTGAGTTCACGGGAAGCACCCTGTAGGTTTTGATTCCCTTGCAAGTGTCGAAAATTTGCGGCATAAACGGCTGTATCTTTTGATTGCGTTGGCTTAGAAGTTTGATTTTTTCACAGCTTCAAGGGACAGTAGACCTAAGTAATTGATATAAATTTCAGCTTCATACCTCCACGCGTTCCTGAGAAAAAGGGTCTTGACAGACGGACGGACGGACAGACGGACAACAAAGTGATCCTATAAGGGTTCCGTTTTTTCCTTTTGAGGTACGGAACCCTAAAAATGAATCGCTGAATGTGTTGGTAAGCGCAAATCTCGAGAGCAGCTGAACCGATTTAGTTAATTATTTTTTTAGAATATTCCTTGAAGTACGAGGATGGTTCTTACGGAGAGAAAAATAAAAAAAATCATAATCGACCGAGGCGGTACGAAGTTCGCTGGGTCAGCTAGTTATAGATAAAAAAGGGAAATTACACAGATACTTCTTAACCTAAGAGTACACATAGCATTCTGATCTCTTCTAGACAACCTTTAGATGGACTGGAGAAGGTAGTAGGTGCACAAACAAATCAAATTATTTCAGTTCTGTTGTGTATGAATTATAACTTTTGGACACCTCAGAAGATCGGGTTTCTTTACGACGTTTTCCTTCACAGTTAGCGACTGGCATTGCGACTATAACTTCAAAAATGTACATAACTTAGAAAACAGAGTCATTGGTACATGCCGGCGCTGGGAATGAACCTGATATGCTACACAAGAAATAAGTCTCGCGGATGTAGGTACCTGCGCAGATGACCAAATTTTGGATGTGCTGCAAGTTGATCGACCAATCAGATAGTTTCATTTTATGGCAGGCCGCGCGCCTTTGTTGCTATTGGTTGATTCAACGTCATCGATGCAGGTGACTATTAGTTTGACAATAATAGCGTGAGCGAAATAGGTAGCGGTACTGCGGCAATCAATTCTGCACCTTAACCGTATCAGTTAAAGATCATGTTGAATGTACTTATAAGTTCGGGTACTTTCGTTACACTTCTTCCTAGTCTGCGCGAACGTAGATTCCCGAAGGGACTTTTATGATGTGTAGTACTGTACCTATCTCGCTTCCGAGTTCGTTGTTCTACCCACTAGGCTGCCACCGCTCAAACAAATCCTTATAACTTGACTTTTTGTAATCTACCCCACTTTAAAGACAGTATGTTCGTATACTCGCCAACTCGAATCAGGAGGTAAACAATGCTTGGGCGGCGTACTCGAGCGTTTGAAACGCTGCGTTTTATCGCACGCCGTGACTGGCGAGGACTACACTTAAAAATAATATGTCGTCGTCGTCAGGCTATACTAGTTCACTGCTGGACATAGCCCTCGCCGCCAAAAATAATATGTAAAATACATATATCTTGCGCTGTGTGGTGTCGGCCTAGAGAATAGCGCCAACCTAATTCTTCCCGCGGGTGTCGTAAAAGGCGACTAAGGGACACAAACCGGGGGGTGGGCAGCAGCGCCCCCTGCAGTACAATTCCACCGAACTGCGATCCCCAACCCGCATGCCCAGCGTGGGGATTATGGGCATTACCCCCTATGATAGCACAACGTGGCGCTCTTTAGGGGAGGGCTATGTCCAGCAGTGGACTAGTATAGCCTGACGACGACGATATATCTTTCAAACAACCTTTGTATTTTTTAATAAAATACAGAAAATGTCCTTGCGAATCTTTGACCATTTTATGTTATACATATTTTTTTCGCATTATTCGACTTTATAGCCTTTTTCCGCAGTGCAGGAAGAGACCCGTGCCCCAGCAGTGGGGACGTACAAAGGGTTGTTATCAACTTCCACACATCACAGTTCCTCGTCCTGAATCCAAGGTCTGAAAGTTACTATTGCTATTGTGACGTCTGCGCACGCACAGTTTTGTCGAATATAATCAGTTTCTTCATGTGGTAGCGACGGGACTCGCGTACCACCGCTTCGCTAGTTCAGTTGTGTTCGAATTATGTTAAGTGTAATTTCCGTGTGTGTGGATAGTAAAAAGGCGTAATGTCCGTTGCAGTAAATTGATTACTTCGCGGACTGGCGTCAGTAAAATCGATTTTTTTGAATGAAAACTTTCAAATAACTTCTCGAATCGGCTGTTACAATAATCTGTGGTAAATTATTCGTTCAATTGATGCTTGATGTCATAGCCAAGTCTCCGAATAAAAAAAAAGCTTCGGTGTCAAAACAAAATCAGTTCGTATCTATTACGTGAGGTGACTTCAATCTGCTTTTAAAATGTAAGTTTTCATTATTTTTCAATGTATTATATATCAAAATAATCGTAAGGATTTGCACTTTATGATTAAATACAAAAAAAAAACTGAATTGTGTTACATACAACGACAGATTGACATTTTCAATTACCGCCGCGTCACGCCATGTTTCCACAATTGATTTCATTTATTCTATTGAATTTAATTATAAAATGTTACTTGGAGCCGTAATTTTTACTTTATCTGTTAGTGCATTTCATAAGCTATTCGGAAGTATACTTTATTTTGTGGTAGCTGCAGCAGTTCTATAGTTATTACAGTTTTTCTAACAATGGTACTGTGCAAAAATGTGCAAAAAAATCGCAAAAAATGTAATTCGCGAGCGCGGACGGTTAAGGCTTCCGTGGCCGCGCGACCCGGACGTTTAAGTGGTTAATTCAATCTCCACGTAACCCCCTGAGACTATAGTATAGTTTGGTGATAGGCAGGTAGAGGCACTAGATCCAACCCTATATTTATCCGAATAATCATCTTCAATTACTTCTTTTGTAAATGCACATAGGTAATGACTTTGTTTAATTTCAAAGTTACGTACATTTGCGAATTTGCAGTCGCAATACCACACGCTAACGGTGAAGGAAAACATGGTGAGGAAACCCGCGGCTTGGTTGGCCCCGCACGTATTGACTAGTCTTTCCTGTGGGCTAGGCCGACTAAGCTGTCAGGATGGTATAGGTGCTGCGCAAGCCTACACCATCTATAAAACCATGACCCAGGCACTACAGCGTCGGAGTGGTCCCTTCACCCATCTAGTGTGAGTGAAGATACCACTGGACGCTGTATAAATCATCTCATTGAGTAGATGCAAAAAGGCCAATATTATTAATTATAGGTAAGGAAGAGACCCGTGCCCCAGCAGTGGGGACGTACAAAGGGTTGATAACAACTTCCACAAATCACAGTCCTTTGTCCTGAATCCTAAGTGTGATAGTTACTATTGCTATGTTTTTCCGAATGATCATCTTCAATTACTTTTTGAATGCACATAATTATAATATTTTGTTTTCATCTGGATTACCCAGAAGAGCCCACGAACGATGTTTATATTTGACTCAAGTCAATTCCCAAGAACCATGAAAGTCGCTTATCTTTTACACAAATCAATTCCCAAGAACCATGAAAGTCGCTTATCTTTTACACAAATCAATTCCCAAGAACCATGAAAGTCGCTTATCTTTTACACAAATCAATTCCCAAGAACCATGAAAGTCGCTTATCTTTTACACAAATCAATTCCTAAGAACCATGAAAGTCGCTTATCTTTTACACAAATCAATTTCCTACATGCTGGAGATAAACCATAAAAGACGCTTGTCTTTTACACAAGTCCATTCCCTCCATGCTGAAGATAAACCATAAAATACGCTTGTCTTTTACACAAATCAGTTCCCTCCATGCTTGAGATAAACCACGAAAAACGCTTATCTTTTACACAAGTCAATTCCCAAGAACCATGAAAGACGCTTATCTTTTACACAAATCAATTCCCTCTAAGTTGGAATTAAACCACGAAAGACGCTTATCTCTTTCACAAATCAATTTCCTCTAAGCTGGAGTTAAATCACGAAATACGCTTATCTTTTACACAAGTCAATTCTCTCTAATGAGATAAACCACGAAAGACGCTTATCTCTTACACAAATCAATTCCCTCTAAGCTGGAGTTAAACCACGAAATACGCTTATCTTTTACACAAGTCAATTCCCTCTAATGAGATAAATCACGAAAGACGCTTATCTCTTACACAAATCAATTCCCTCTAAGCAGGAGATAAACCACGAAAGACGCTTATCTCTTACACAATCAATTCCCAAGAACCAAGAAAGTCACTTATCTTTTACACAAGTCAATTCCCTCCACGCTTGAGATAAACCATGAAAGACGCTTATCTTTTACACAAATCAATTCCCTCTTAGCTGGAGTTAAACCACGAAAGACGCTTATCTCTTACACAAATCAATTCCCTCTAAGCTGGAGTTAAACCACGAAATACGCTTATCTTTTACACAAGTCAATTCCCTCTAATGAGATAAACCACGAAATAAGCTTGTCTTTTACACAAAGTAATTCCCTCTAAGCTGGAGATAAACCACGAAAGACGCTTATCTCTTACACAATCAATTCCCTCTAAGCTGGAGATAAACCACGAAAGACGCTTATCTTTTACACAAGTCAATTCCCTCCATGCTGGAGATAAATCACGAAAGTCGCTTATCTTTTACACAAATCAATTCCCTACATGCTGGAGATTAGTCACGAAAGATGCTTTTTTTTTAAAAAGTCAATTTCCTCCATGCTGGAGATAAGTCACGAAAGATGCTTATCTCTTACACAAATCAATTCCCCTTAAGCTGGAGTTAAACCACGAAATACGCTTATCTTTTACACAAATCAATTCCCTCTAAGCTGGAGTTAAACCACGAAATACGCTTATTTTAACACAAGTCAATTCCCAAGAACCAAGAAAGTCGCTTATCTTTTACACAAGTCAATTCCCTCCATGCTTGAGATAAACCATGAAAGACCCTTATCTTTTACACAAATCAATTCCCTCTAAGCTGGAATTAAACCACGAAATAATAATAATAATAATTCGTTTATTTCAGGTAACTTTACAGACCCATATTTTATTAGTATATACTCACAGCTATGTTAGTATACTATCTTAATGAAGCAATATTAAATTGGTTATACTTCTAGAAGCATCTAATCTATTTATACATAATAGGTGCTTCTAGAAATATGCATATTATCACAATGCCTCATATATGGGCAGACAAACCTCTCGCCTATCGACCGCAGGATGGGGTTGGGGCTGGCCCGCACCCGGCGCACCAGGGACGTGCATCGTTTTCGCATAGTAGCATAAAAGCAATCTACACGCGCTTCCGCAAACATCCCTGATGCGCTACAGAAACGGGGCAGCCCCACCAGCACCCGGAACGCGTTGTTATACTGGACCCGGAGGGCCCCATAGGCCCGTTGAGTATAGTAAGCCCATAAGCTACACGTATATAGGGAAGTGCAATAGGCTTTAAATAATGTTACTTTCACCTCCCCAGTACAGCGCGCAAACTTACGCGCGATCATGTTTGCCCTCACTGACAGGGCCCTCCGTTCTCGTTCGATATCCATGTTGTCTTTTAGGTCTGAGGTAACAACATGGCCTAAATATTTAAAAGTTCTCACTCTTTCCAAAGGACCTCCACTCAAAATAATAGGAGGTACCTTAGGTATCTTATAACCAGTAGGCTCAAACACCATGAACTGTGTTTTACCAACATTGTATTTCAAGCCATGTTAAACGGCGTAGGTCTCACATAACTTTAACAGTTTTCGCAAACCACAAGCCGATGCGCTCAACAAAACCATATCGTCGGCGTAACTCAAGTTATTCAAGCAAATATCGTCAATATGGCAGCCTGTATGGGTTTTCCCGAGCACCTCGAGAAGCTCATTTATGTACAGATTAAAAAGTGTGGGCGAGGTCAAACCCCCCTGCCTCACCCCACATTCCAACCTGTAAGAGTCTGACAGTGTACCTGACCATCTAACACTATTGGCCTGATTCCCATACCAATACTTGAGAACTTGTATGGTCTCATAAGGTAGCTTTATGGCTTCTAGCTTTTTCCATAGGATATTATAGGAAACCAGGTCAAAAGCCCTAGACAAGTCCAAGAAGCACGCATAAACGGGCGTCTTTCTATCCGAATAATACTTGACAGTGTGCTTAAGGCACAGTATTGCACTTTCTGTTGATAACCCCGGTCGAAAACCAAACTGATTGGGGCTAAGATTAACATACTTATTTAACTGTACATTAAGCACACTATCAAATACCTTAGCAATAATAGTCGCGAGGGATATAGGCCTGTAGTTATTGGTGTTAGCCAGGTCTCCTGTTTTGTTTTTAGGTACCGGAATAACCACAGTCCTCATCATATCCTCCGGTAAGTAAGCGTGCCTCAAACATAGCGTGTAAAACATAGCCAACACCCTTGAGATATGCGGACCCGCATTTTGGAGATGTTCGATGCTGAGACCATCGTGTCCCGGGGACTTGCCACGGGAGATAGATTTAATAGCCTCGGTTACAACCTTGGCCGAGTATCCCGGTCCAGGCTCCATTTCGATGGTCTCAGCCTCGCTCACCTCGTCCTGCGATGGTCCAAGAGGAGATTTAACAAAGAAATTATCTTTAAAGGTGTTAGAATTTTATCTTTATCTTTAAAGGTGACGAAAGACGCTTATCTCTTACACAAATCAATTCCCTCTAAGCTGGAGTTAAATCACGAAATTCGCTTATCTTTTACACAAGTCAATTCCCTCTAATGAGATAAACCACGAAAGACGCTTATCTCTTACACAAATCAATTCCCTCTAAGCTGGAAATAAACCACGAAAGACGCTTATCTCTTACACAAATCAATTCCCTCTAAGCTGGAGTTAAACCACGAAAGACGCTTATCTTTTACACAAGTCAATTCCCTCCATGCTGGAGATAAATCACGAAAGTCGCTTATCTTTTACACAAATCAATTCGCTCTAAGCTGAAGATAAACCACGAAAGACGCTTATCTCTTACACAAATCAATTCCCTCTAAGCTGGAGATAAACCACGAAAGACGCTTATCTTTTACACAAGTCAATTCCCTCCACGCTGGAGATAAACCACGAAAGACGCTTATCTCTTACACAAATCAATTCCCTCTAGGCTGGAGTTAAACCACGAAATACGCTTATCTTTTACACAAAGTAATTCCCTCTAAGCTGGAGTTAAACCATGAAATACGCTTATTTTTTACACAAATCAATTTAGTTCAGGAACTAGAAATGAAAAGGCGTAACGGCAAGCGCACGTTCTTTGCGAATTAATTTTGGACAATGTTATGTCAATGTCAGCGAAAATGTACGTGGAGCTATATTGATGGCATCCATTGCCTCCCGCTGTGCATAAAATACTGACGCAAGGAGAACAAACAATATCCATTGCTTTCTATTAGCTAACTCTCGCAATTGGCAGCAGAAGCCTGGAATAAACTTTGACATTCAGCAAACAAATGTAAAATTTCTTTACGTATGAATTGAATAAACATTTTCGAAGATACCATACTCGGGACAATTTTAAAAACCTATTTAGTGGCTTTTAGTGGCAAAGAATATATGTATAATCATGTGGGTACAGCGATATCATTCCGATGTAAAACCTAACTGCAAAGTTGGTACTCGGGACTGCAAGTGATGCAAATTACTTCAGCCACATGTCGCTGCCTGTAAATAACACAGTGAATATTGTAGAGGTTCGAAATTTCGCTGTTGCCGGTACTTGACCATTGGCTCAGTTGGGAGAGCGCTGGTACGGTTAGCCTGAAGTCGCGGGTTCGAGTCCCGGCTTGGGCGGAATTTTTAGTCTCTAAATAGGTTTTTAAAACATGTTTACATAGTATTTTCTAAGGTCAACACGAGCAGTCATCCGGGACCACGGCACCTGAAAAAGTGCCGAAACGTTGGAAAATTGTAAAAAATTTAATAAACGAGCATAAATCCGTACAAAAACAGTTTTGATTACATGTTTGTGATGTCGCTGTTTCTGGTCCCCACGACACAGAGTATCCTAGTGTGGGGCCAGAAGCAATGTATGTGCCTGTATGTAAATGTTATGTTATGTTATTTCTCCCCAGTTATTTTTAGTTCGTTCGCCCGCCCGCTTGTGGGGGCGGCTAATCCAACGCGTTGTAGATTAAAGGCACGTTAGTACAGTCTTGAAAGTTTCCTTTGTCAAAACAAGAGTATTAGCATACTGAGCGAGTTTTTGATGAGTTTCCTACACGCCGTATTTACTTTAACATACTTGCACTGGGTGAACAGAGTAGAGGTCTTGTTTTTAAACATCACAAACGAGAGAGACATAGATTTTTGTAAAATATACATATAAAAATTATAATTTTGATTTCTAGATAAAGTTTGATAGTTAAAGTTTGGATATTCTTCGATCACTTATTAAGTCTCAATATTCAGTCAGAAAAGACAAAGACAAACAAAAAATGTAATAACATTGCCAGTTATTATTTTCTGCTAAGCTCAAGAACTTCCAAAAAAGTAATACATTCGAGAAATAATGCATTATAGGTTAATTGAGTAGAGATTGAGTCGTTGAGAAGTTACAGTTTCTGTACTACTTTAGAAAAAAAGTTGATTTGATTGTTATATTCTTTTTAATGCACCCGTGCTAAGGATTTATTGATTTTTGATTTGATTGATTTACCCCACATATTTAAATATTTTGGGATAGAAGCAGCATCCGACCAGTCACACAGTAAACAACGTTCAGGCCACAAGATTTTTTATAAATCGTTCAGGAAAGAATACTACCGATACGGCAGGAAACCAGAGAAAAACCAAAAACGTGGGGTATTAGTGAAGTAAGATCTCACAGAGTAGGGAGCCCAAATGAACGAGGTCACACCCCCCGGTTTGTGTCCCTTAGTCGCCTTTTACGACACCCGCGGAAAGAATTTGGGTTGGTGCTATTCTCTAGGCCGACACCACACAGCTATTTACACGCCCCATCATTTTTTGGTGGGGTCTTAGCTTCTCAAAAAGGATGATGGGCGTTTTGGTCCTTATGTCCAATCAAGATGAGTCACATATGACTCAACGACATATCGTTGGATAGCTCTTTTCAAGTGAACAAATAAATTCTATGACGACGAACTCTTATGAATTGTCCATTTTGAAATATACTCGTCGGAAAGTACAATTTTTTGCTCTAAATATAAATTAGAAAAAATCATATCTCTGCTTTAACTCAACCGATGCTTATAATTTTTACGAAAATCACATCTATGCATACTCTGTCATAAAGAAGCATGCATATAGAAGCATGTGGCCACGAATTCCACGTCCCCCGACGAAGAACTGGGAAGAGTCGCAGCTTACGACTTCTCAAGCAAATGGTTTCCGGCTGGTGACTATGTGCCGATGGGTAGTGGAAGTGGTTAACGCCCGGTAACTTCAAAAGAGATTTCAAGCTGTTGCGCCAAAAATATTTTAATAACACAATGCCTAAAATATTCGGGGATTTTATGATTGCAGCAGCAATTACAAATCACTTCCACAGGACTATTGTCGATAGCCAACACGCAGTTTTTTTACAAAAAAATATTAAAAGAAGGCAAACCCCGAACGTGTTATATGATTATATGTAGAAGCAAAAAGATTAAACAACAGAAGAGCCAATTTCCAGAGATTGGAAGCAATTGACATTCAGGACTTTCTACGATTGAGGGAATTTGATTTTGTGACAGGATGTGATTTTGCTCTCATTGGGGACATATCAGTTAAAACTGGCAAAATCATATTGGAGCGAGCACCTTAACAACGGCTTATATCTTATAGACACTTATAGAGAAGCTGCTTTAGAGGACAACCATGAATATGGGATCCACGAACATGCGTGGCTGTTGCGTGCATGCATACAGTCCCGACATGTACGATCAAAACAATATTTTTGCTATATATTACAACATTATTGCACATGTTTGACTGGACGCCGCACGATAGGTTCCTGTGCGCATACCTATTATATCAATTGTGTGGTATTTAGGATATGCTAGACAAGAAGGCTTTACTAAACCAGCACTATTTTTAAACAACATTATCGTGGATGAAGCTCATTAAATGATAAAACTTACTCTGAACTTGTTTTATTTACTTCGATAATAAACAATGATAATGTAATAATCAATGCTGATCATTTGTAATTATGTAATATCGATACACAATGTCGAAAAAATATCAAAAAGAATTAAAACAACAGAAAAAAAGTTAAATAAAAAAAAAAGTTTTTACGTATGATTACTCAAATTGGTCAGAAAATCGGGACTAGCGTGTCGGTTATTCTTATTATACAAATAAATACCTTTCCAACTACGTATTACACATTCCGATTGGTGTCAGGACCAGGTTCCATACATTTGTGCCCATCATCCTTTGGAAAACCATGAAGATGCAGAACAATGGCTCCGATTCGGATGCCCCACAACACTTAACTTGATTTTATTTTAAAAACGTCAATAAACTATGTTGTACATCGATAATTTTCTGAAATAATATCGATATCTTTTACTTTTCTTAAGACAAACACAAACTGCTAAAATTATGTAGTCTGTAATAACATTGCCCAATTATTACTTCCTGCTGAGTTCAAGAATTTCGAAAAAAGTAATACATTTCGAGAAATATTGCATTATAGGTTAATTGAGTCGAGATTAATTGTGTCGTTTAGAAGTCGCAGTATCTGTGCTATATTGAAAAAAAAAACCTTGATTTGATTGATTTACCCCATATTTAAAAACCTATTTAGAGGCTAAAAACCCTATTTTTTTTTGGTGGAGTCTCAATAATTCGGAAAAAAAACTCTCCGTTAACGAGCGCGAGCAGAACAGGAACAACGATTTAGCGAGCATAAACCGAGTGGTATTAAATTAGTTCTCACAGTCTATAAATATATATTGAAGGCTACGGGGGTGGTAATTATAGGCATAATGGCAATTGTTTTTGATGGGAGGCACGGTATTTCTAAAGTTCTCACAAAGCGCTTTCTGTGGTGTTTTAGGCCAATACAGCCGTTCATTCCAATCGATCCATTGATGTTCTGCGCTCATTCACCGATAATCGCCGCTCTGACTATGATCTTTTGTCTCCAAACTTTGTTTCGTACTATTTTATCGGTTTATGGCCGCTCTCCCACGGTAAAAACATTGGCTCGCCTTCCGCCAGCTGCGTGGGAAAACTCTAAAATCACCACGTTGATTTAATGTAATAATATAATGTAATGTAGTAATAGCAGGACACATAGCTAGGATGCATGAATATAGATGTACAAAGAGGACAACATTGTGGAAAGGACCGCCAGGAAAAAGAAGACGAGTCCTTCGATGGGCAGATGATGTAGAAAAGACGGCCACTACAAAAGACTGGCATAACCTTGCGCAAGATAGAAATGGTTAGAAGAGACTTGAGGAGGCCTAATACCCTTACGGGGTCCTAAACTTCCATAGATTTAAGATTTATTTCAATTTTTTTTTTGTAATATTTGGTGTAAGATTTTTTTGGGGAAAAATAAAGGTTTTTTAATTTTAATTAATTTAATAACATGTGACATAAGATAAAGTTAAGTTTCTCTATTTTTTTTTAATTGTCCTTAGCACGGGTGGGTTAAAAATTGCATTAAAAAGAGTATAATTTTTCTGTTAGTTTATTTTTCTAAATCGCATGTTAGTTTAATTATAGTTTCATAATGTAATTGTATTTTTACTGTATTTAGAATTACCATGCCAGTCACTCCAATAATGAATGAAAGGGCCGCCTATTGTACGTGCCCGGAGTGTTACCGCATTCACTTAGGACGTCACACCGCATCCTACGGTGAATACAAGAATATCCCGCACGAGAGTATTGCTTTCAGTAACTGCACCCTCGAATCCTCCTGCGTCTCAGACTAAGGCTGGGCGCATGCTGAGACGCAGCACAGTTCAGTATAGGGCAGGGCAGTTGAGGCAGACATAGGCCCCCACCGCATGCTGCGATGCAACTATTCGCTCCATTCCTTTAATGTCTTATTTGAATAGTCTGGATGATTTGTATCATACAAACAAGGTTCACAGCGAACTAATTCAATAAAATGTTCTGTCATTGCAACAAAATTGTTAGTGAAGACGCCTCAACGTGCACACGCCTCGTAGAAATCTGTGCCGGCGCTACAACGCAGAGCAGGGTAGACAAGTGTCTGCGCCGCAGCGTGCGTAGCTCAATGACGTGCCATGCTTTACAAAATCTGCGCTGCCCCGCGCTGCACTGTGCTGCGTCGCCTGCGTCTCAGCATGCGCCCAGCCTATAGTCGCTTCAACAAGCGTGTTTGATAACAAACGAACCCTGTCGCCTGAATTTTGTCATCAACACTCTCACTGAAAAACCATCAAGATGCAGAATCAGGCGCCGATTCGGATGCCCCACGACACGAGAGATCTTGATTTTATTTTTAAACGTCAATGTACTATCTTGTACGTCGATAGTTTTCTGAAAAATATCGATGTTTTGATCTCTTTCACCCAAGCCTACAGTTGAATAGTAACCTCACGGGTGGGTGACTGACGAATGCACTGGTGCCATTAGGTAACTACACCGACGTTTTGAGAACATTCTACTTTCTAATTAAGTCCAGACTTTTTGTGGCTCCTTGGACTAAGACAGATGTTGCGACGTTAGCACAGTGCACGAATGTGGGGAATAACCGCAGGGTACACATTAACAGCGCGACGTTGCCAGTTCGCTCGGAAACTTTGGTGCATTAACCCTTTTCTGTCCGCCGGGATGCCCCGAGTTTTGTCTTTAGATAAGGTTTTTGGGCGTACCTACACAAAACTTAAATAAATATTGTTTTCGGTTTTAACTTTGATTCCCCAGTTAACCACACAAAACCATTGCGATTTTTGCACTCAAGCACGCACAAATAATTTGCTATAACAGTATCACGAGATCCAAGACAACTATTAGAATAAAATTCAAAATAAGTAGCATTTTGATAACTGTTTAAAATTTCAAAAACATTATGTTTTTTATAGGAAGACAGAGACAAAAAAATGTGAACAGAAAAACCAAATCAGAACATTTTAATTAAATAAAAATGCTAGATTTTCCAGCACAGATTCTGTACTGCTGAATCACTGGATTAAGGTTTGAATATATCAAACTAGTTCAAACAAATCGAAATGTTGTGAAAAAAAAATCCGGACAGAAAAACCAAATCAGAACATTTAAATAAAATAAAAATGCTAGATTTTTCAGCACAGATTCTGTACTGCTGATTCACTGGATTAAGATACGAATGTACCAAACTAGTTCAAACAAATCGAAATGTTGTGAAAAAAAAATCCGGACAGAAAAACCAAATCAGAACATTTTAATAAAATAAAAATACTAGATTTTTCAGCACAGATTCTGTACTGCTGATTCACTGGATTAAGGTACGAATATATCAAACTAGTTCAAACAAATCGAAATGTGATAAAAAAAGTCCGGACAGAAAAACCAAATCAGAACCTTTTAAAAAACTGAAGATGCTAGATTTTTCAGCACAGATTCTGTACTGCTGCATCACAGGAATAATATACAAATATGTATATCAAACTAGTTCAGACAAACCCAAATGTTAATAAAGGATAATGGGCTTTTTGGTCCTTATGTCCAATCAAGATGAGTCATATGTCGTTGGATAGCTCTTTTCAAGTGAACAAATAAATTCTATGACGACGAACTCTTATAAATTGTCCATTTTGAAATATACTCGTCGGAAAGTACAATTTTTTGCTCAAAATATAAATTAGAAAATAAATCATATCTCTGCTTTAACTCAACCGATGCTTATAATTTTTACGAAAATCACATCTATGCATACTCTGTCATAAAGAAGCATGCATATAGAAGCATGTGCTCACGAATTCCACGTCCCCCGACGAAGAACTGGGAAGAGTCGCAGCTTACGACTTCTCAAGCAAATGGTTTCCGGCTGGTGACTATGTGCCGATGGGTAGTGGAAGTGGTTAACGCCCGGTAACTTCAAAAGAGATTTCAAGCTGTTGCGCCAAAAATATTTTAATAACACAATGCCTAAAATATTCGGGGATTTTATGATTGCAGCAGCAATTACAAATCACTTCCACAGGACTATTGTCGATAGCCAACACGCAGTTTTTTTACAAAAAAATATTGAAAGAAGGCAAACCCCGAACGTTTTATATGAGTATATGTAGAAGCAAAAAGATTAAACAACAGAAGAGCCAATTTCCAGAGATTGGAAGCAATTGACATTCAGGACTTTCTACGATTGAGGGAATTTGATTTTGTGACAGGATGTGATTTTGCTCTCATTGGGGACATATCAGTTAAAACTGGCAAAATCATATTGGAGCGAGCACCTTAATAACGGCTTATATCTTATAGACACTTATAGAGAAGCTGCTTTAGAGGACAACCATGAATATCGGATCCACGAAGATGCGTCGCTGTTGCGTGCATGCATACAGTCCCGACATGTACGATCAAAACAATATTTTTGCTATATATTACAACATTATTGCACATGTTTGACTGGACGCCGCACGATAGGTTCCTGTGCGCATACCTATTATATCAATTGTGTGGTATTTAGGATATGCTAGACAAGAAGGCTTTACTAAACCAGCACTATTTTTAAACAACATTATCGTGGATGAAGCTCATTAAATTATTAAACTTACTCTGAACTTGTTTTATTTACTTCGATAATAAACAATGATAATGTAATAATCAATGCTGATCATTTGTAATTATGTAATATCGATACACAATGTCGAAAAAATATCAAAAAGAATTAAAACAACAAAAAAAAAGTTAAATAAAAAAAAAGTTTTAACGTATGATTACTCAAATTGGTCAGAAAATCGGGACTACCTTTGCAACGACGTATTACACATTCCGATTGGTGTCAGGACCAGGTTCCATACATTTGTGCCCATCATCCTTTAACCAAACAATTCAAATTCAGTTAAAGAAAGATTCTTTTCACGAACGTTTCAAATTTAGACCTCTTCAAAGAACCAAAATCATTGCACATTGCCTAAACAACACTAAACAAAATATTCTATGAAGCAATACTCGTAGTCTTAGCTGCAAATACCATCAAAATTGCAAAAAAACATTTAAGACTACCGAAACGACGAATTTGAATATCAAAAAACAACCAGTTACTAAACCAAGACGAACCAAATTGTAAATTGATAACAAAAAATTGTAAACTGAGAACCAAAAAATTGCAAATTGAAAAAAAATGAATTAAAAATCCATAATGAAAAATTGTAAATTAAGTAAGTCCCAAAAAATTTTAAATTGAAAACAAAATTATAAAACTAATTTTTCAAAATTATGAAACTAGACCAACTCCAAACTAACCAAAATTCTCAACAAATAAATTGAAAATTGGCAACGAAAAATTGCAAATTACAGCACAACACAAGTAAGTACTTATTTTTTGTAACTACAGGGCACTTGCATGCTCTCAGCACGAGAGCGGGCTCAATCACCACGCGTGCCCACCGCGGCTTGGCTATTGCAGGCGTTGAGGTATTTGAACACCTCAGACACAGATATTTCCTTAAGGAAAACAAACTATAACTTGATAAGAAAAATCGAAAAAAATCGTTAAAATGAAAATGCAAAGTGCTAAGCACTGCTCAGCACGAGAGCTCGTTCAAGACTGATTTCTCTGTACAAAAACCAATGCAAGCTGTAACGGAGATGGCAAATTTTTTACGGTTCAACCGACTCATCCCTATCTTTTGTCTATCCGTAACACAAAAGACTTCGCCGCTTGTTTAAGAAACCCATTGTTTCCTGGAAGCGGTGGATGTAGGCTCTCTTGTGCTTAGGTACCAAAAGCCAGGTAGGTCAACTACAGGTAGAAATGCCCCTAGTTTTTGCATACAAACATGATCGTCAGGCTATACTAGTCCACTGCTGGATATAGCCCTCCCCTAAAGAGCGCCACGTTGAGCTATCATAGGGGGTATTGCCCATAATCCCCACGCTGGGTATGCGGGTAGGGGATCGCAGTTTGATGGAATTGTACTTCTGGGGGCGCTGTTGCCCAACCCCGTTTTGTGTCCCTTAGTCGCCTTTTACGACACCCGCGGGAAGTTCTTTTGTAACAAAAATCCAAATGAGCACTATGTAGAGTTAGGAAAATAGGGCATTCGGAAAATTAAAAATTGGAAAAAATTAAGAATTTTCAAAAAGATGAATAATAATTCGTCCCGATGATAATCCGCAGAAATATATACTTGTAAAATTAAGAATTAGGAACTAACCGCCGACACGGTTCTTGTCATGACAGATATCACTGTAGCCGCTTAACTTAACTCGCTATGTAAAGCATGAAAAAAAGGTTTAATTCAGTCTTGAATAGATTCTCGTAAATACTTGAAAAGAGATCCCGGGAATTGGCAGCATCTGGTCTGGTGATCTCTACTTTTGTAATAACGGTAAGCAGATGCCAGGTACCAGGAACCTTTTTGTCATTGTTAGCGACAGAAAAGGGCTCTTTTGATGAAAATTTCGTTTTATGTTTGCTAAACACTTCGTGTTTTAGGGTCCCGCGTCTCGAAAGAAGAAGCGGAACTCTTACATAATCTGAAATTTATTTCAATGATTTACTTTCTGTATTTTGAATGTAACTTTAAGTGGAAAACTGATTAAGTTAAAACCTGTTTTTAAAAGAATCGATATCGATATGAACCTTTGTATGTCCCCACTGCTGGGTCACGGGTATCTTCCTGCGTCGCAGAAAGATTAGGCCATACTGAACCACGGGGGCCAAGTCTGGGTTGGTGGAGGATCGCACGACAGTCTGTTCTGAAGAAGTTATAAAGCCGCCCATAAGGCCTCTGACATAGTTTAACGACTGCCATTGTACGACAGCCGGCACCAACAGCTCAACGTACGAAAAAATGCTACTAGCGGTAGTCAAGGGACTCTAGGCTAGGCAATAGGCTGCATAAAATTTAAAAATAACCTAACAGCTTATATAAAAGCAAAAAGCTTAGCACTGAGTCTGCTCACCAATAAACTATGATCTTTGGCGGAAGCGTATCTGAAAGTGGACAAGTGCGAGTATGACTCACGCCACAGGACAGTCATCAGTCTTGTACTTGACCGCTCCAGTAGTTGCTTGATCCAAGTGATTAATTCCAATAACTCTACAAAGGCGTATTTAAGGCTAAGTATAGTGTGTTAGCTTTTAGAATATACCTTTTTGTCGGTTTTCGTACTGGTGATTGAGTTCTGATTTAGAAATTAAGTGTCATATTAGTTTTAATGTCGAAATTAAAAAGTGTCATATTAGTTCTGATATTTTTCGATATTTTGATTCTATCCGATAGTGGCCGAGGTATATTCTAAAAGCTAACAGACTATAGCATTATACTATTTTTATTTTTAATGCACTAACCCGTGCTAAGGACAATAAGGCACGGATGGCCAGAGGTCATGGGTTCGAGTCCCGGCATGGGTGGAGTTTTTGGCCTCTAAATAGGTTTTTTAAGACTATAGCATTGTGTAAGAAGTTGTAGTGTTCTAAAGTTGTAGCTCCAAAAGTAATTAATTTGCAATCGTTTGGCCGGAACCCTCTTATTCAGAGTCCGCATCGCGGTTGGCCTGTTTATTTTAATCTTGTCGACATACTTTTTAATGAAGTAGGTATTCAGCCTCGCTTTGAATAGTTGCCGTTTTTCTAATGTTTTACAACTCTCCTAGTAATGAGTCAGGTTACATCCTCGTTAGTCAAGCGGTTAACACGCTGGACTACCAAGACAGAGGCAGTGGGTTTGATTCCCGCCGGGTTACTAATTTACTAATTAAATGGTTAGTTTAAGCAGTTTATTAAATATGTTTATACATATTACAATATCTATAAACACATATTTAATACAATATTTATCTATCTCTATCTATCTATCCAGCCCATGAATGAAGCCCACTGCTTGGTATAGGGCTCTTCCATTTCACGCCAACTCTCCCGGTCCCTAGCCAATCTCGACCACTGACCCCCGGTCGCTTTTTTAATGTCATCCCTCCAACGGGCAAGTGGTCTACCCACCGAACGACGACCGGTTCTTGGCCACCACTCCGTGACTGCCCTTGTCCACCTAACGTCATCCCGTCTCACCAGGTGTCCCGCCCATCTCCACTTCAACTTTGTGATCCGTGTGCCCACATCTTCGACTCTGGTCTTTTGTCGGATATGTTGGGCACTCGATCAACAAGTGAAATGCCTAACACGGCTCGCTCCATGGCTCTCTGCGCGACTTGGATTTTTTCCATGTTAGCCTTTGTGAGCGTCCACGTTTCGGCACCGTACGTGAGGCAATATATACAATATTTATATATTGTATTTATATTTTTTAATGCACTAACCCGTGCTAAGAACAATTTTTAAAAACCTATTTGGAGGCTAAAAATTCCATCCATGCCGGGACTCGAACTCGCGACCTCTGGCTAACCGTGCCAGCGCTCTCCCAACTGCGCTAATGGGCGACTACCCGGCATCCGTGAAATTTGAAACCTCTTTACAATACTCTTTGATACGTATAAAGATTATTTGTGAGTCAGTTACTTTAATTACATATTCTTCCAATATATTTCTTCATAAATCAGATCTTGAGCTACAGCCTGGTGACAGACAGACAGACAAACAGACAGACAGGCAGACGGACTGGTGGACGAAAATAATGTTTTAGGATAATATCTCCACCTAATATTTTTTTTTCTAGCTTACACTGACGTGGCCCGACAAATATATATTCAAACGTAACAAATAAATTTAAATTCAAATATAAATACTTATTTTCGATACAATATTTTAACCCTTGAGTGTCCCCACTGGTGGGGCACGGGTCTCTACCTGCATTGCAGCAAGGTTAGGCCATACTCCACCACGGGGGCCAAGTCCGGGTTGGTGGAGGATTGTAAGACAGTGGCGGGCCTTACTGTCAGAAGTTATAAGGCCTCTGCAACGATATTAAATACCCAAGATATTGCATTACCTACACATCAAAGCACAACGTATGCCAATACATGACAGCCCTTACCAACGGCTTAACGTGCCTTGCGAATCACGGAAGCGCTCGTAAAAAATGCCACTAGCGGTAGTCACGGGACGGTCACCAATCCTGCACCTGACCACGCCTGTTGTTGCTTAACTCAAGTGATTGATTCCAATCACTCGGTTCGACTTGGCCACGAGAGCTTCTATAATACAGATATTGTTTCCGCCAAACTATTACATTTACTGCACTATTTTGGCACGGAGACCTTCAAACGGCTACCGCTTTTGTTCTCAATAGGTAACCCTAGAGACCCGTCAATGTACGCTTTGCTAAACAATAGAAAGGTGCTGACACACTCGCGCGGCTTCTTTGATCCCGGAATTCGTTCCCGGAATCGATCGATCGGAATTCAAAATAAATAAATAAAAAGAACTTTTTTTGAACTAAAACTTTCGTAAGCACAACACATTGTAGACTTTTAGTCCGGATCTACTTACGGGTGTTGTTATATCGGAAGAGTCCGACCAGGTTTCGCTCCGATTCGCAGAGCTTGTTCAGCTCGCGTCGTCGGTTGCTCGTCTCACACCCAACATAACAACACCCGTAAGTAGAACCGGACTAAGAGTCTACAAAAAGAACTTTATTCATATTAAAAGTAAAAATGTGCTTATGATACCAAGACTTTAGTTTATTATTTAGTTCACACTTTTGAGATGGTCGGAGCCTCAGCATTAATGCTGTTTTTCAGTCTTCGCCGACATTGCCTACACTTAATCTTAGCAAATAAAAAATAATTAGGCATTAATTGGTACCAAAAATTTAAAGCTAAACCTAAATATAAACACGGAAACTATATAAACGAAAGAAACGAATCGGTACCATTTCATTTCGCTACGGAGAAAGTACTTAGTGCAGATACCTGGAATCCGGACCAGAGTTTCACGCTTTTGTGTACAGTTAATATACTTATATTATTTTTAATGCATTAACCCGTGCTAAGGACAATAAAAAAAAAATAGCCTCTAAATAGGTTTTTAAAATTGTCCTTAGCACGGGTTAGTGCATTAACAATAATATAATCATGTAGCTACAGCGATATCGTTCCGATGTAAAAAACCTATCTGCAAAGTAGGTACTCGGGGCTGCAAGTGATGCAAATTACTTCAGCCAGATGTCACTGCCTGTACGTAATACAGAGAATGTTGTAAAGAGGTTCCAAATTTCATTGATGCCGGTGAGTCGCCCATTAGCTCAGTTGGTAAGAGCGCTGGCACGGATAGCCAGAGGTCGCGGGTTCGAATTCCGGCATGGGTGGGATTTTCAGCTTTTAAATAGATTTTAAAAAAAGTTATTAAACTTTATTGCATTAAATAAGACAATACATAAGAAATAACATGTACAAAGGCGAGCTGATCTCTGTAAGAGATTTCTTCCAGCAAGCCTTGGAGAGTCGGAGCAGCAGTAAAAAACGGGTCTATACACGTGTACAAAATAAACTACATAGACTGCAAAAACTCTTAACCTTAGCAGAAATAATACACTACAAAGACAAAACAGCCTAGTCATAGACTAGTACAGTCTGTTAGCTTTTAAAATATACCTTGGGCTCTAGAGTAGGCTTTGGTTTTCACCAATTTTCGATGGTTTTCGTACCTACTGATGATCGAGTTCTGATTTTGACATTAAGTGTCATATTACTTTCAATTTCGAAATTATGTGTCATATTAGTTCCGATATGTCTATAACACGAATATATCCGATTCTATCCGATATTAGCCGAGGTATATTCTAAAAGGTAACAGACTATACAGTCTATTTATCCTTACTTGTCCAAATTCAAAAATTCAAAATTCAAATCATTTTATTTCAACGTAAAGAATTTACATTCTGTTAGCTGAATGTCAATGTACAATGTAAAATGTAAGCCGCCGCCTTCGGGCCGTATTGTAGTTGAGAAAAAGGCAGCGGAAAAAAAACTCCACTCTGACCATCTTTTCTCAAATCTTCTTAAAACCAAATACATCAGTTGCCATTATGTAAACCTAATAAGATTTCATGATTGCCATTAACAACCCTAAATGCCAAAGCATTAGTCAAATGTCTCACAATAATAGGGGAAAACATAAGTGCTGCGGCTAGACACAAGAACAGCACTCGTTCACGAGCATAACGCAGTGCTCAGCCATCACCAGTCTCAACCATTTTGGAGGGAGATAGATGACCCGAACACCACGCTACCATTCGAATGACCTTTAGCAAACTTGCAGTTAAGTTTTTGTCAGTTATATAATGTATCATATAGTTATTAATATGCAATCACGTCGTCTGTACACACTTGTATGATAAAATATGTTATACTTAGTTATACTTAACAATAAAATCGCGGTGGAATTGGTTTACTACCACGGACTAGGATCGTTTATATAGTCGTCTATTCTATAATATGCATTTTTAAATAGCGAATTTTTAATAAAAGTTTTAAATTTCTTTTCAGACAAGGATAGAACACGTTCTGGAATTTTGTTGTAAAAACGAACGCAGTAACCTACAAATGATGTGCCTACCTTGGCTAATCGGGATATAGTACAAGCAACCTTGTTTCTATTCCTTGTGTTTACGTTATGAACGTCCCTATTTAATTTAAACATTGTTATATTTTTTCGGACATACATTATACTATCGAATATATATTGGCAAGCCAGTGGAAGAATGCCTTTTTCTTTAAAACGCTCCCTTAGCGACTCTTTACTGTTTAAGTTGTAAATAGCTTATTGCTCTTTTTAAGCTCTTCAAATATGGTTTCTATATCTGCTGCCCGTCCCCATAATAACAAACCATACGACATGACACTGCGAAAATAACTAAAATAGACCAGCCTAGCCGTCGACACGTCTGTAAGTTGTCTAATTTTTCTGACTGCAAACGCTGCTGAACTCAACCGACCCGACAGTTTTCAAATATGCTGACCCCATTGCAGTTTTGAGTCTATCGTTATGCCTAAAAAAGCGTGGACTCTACCAGCTCTAGCCTTTCATCAGATATTTTTAAACTCGTGTCAACATTTTTAACATTGGGTAGTGAGAATTTGATGCATTTTGTCTTTGCATTTAGCATCAGATTATTTTTAGTGAACCAGTTTAGAATTGTAGATAAAGCATTGTTTACATCGTCTACATTACTTATACCTCTCTTTACTTTAAAAATTAAGGAAGTATCATCTGCAAACAACACTATCTGCGAAAGCTTTTCTACTAGGTAGGGCAAATCATTTATATATACCAAAAAAAAGGAACGGACCCAGTATAGAACCTGAGGGACTCCTACTTTTACATCAGAACCTGAGGATTTAACTCTATTAATATCAACCTTAACAGTTCTGTCTGTTAAGTAAGATCGAAGAAGACTTAATGATTTATTACTTAAACCATATCGGTGCAATTTTATGAGAAGTGTTTCGTGGTCAACGCAGTCAAACGCCTTAGACAGGTCACAGAAAACCCCAATGGCATCCTGCGACTCCTCCCACGCCTCAAAGATATGCTTTACTAACGCTATGCCTGCATCCGCCGTTGAGCGGCCTTTTGTAAACCCGAACTGTTTCTTATGGAAAAGCTTATTTATACTAAAATGAGTTTGCAATTGATGTAATATTACTTTCTCAAAAACTTTACTTAGCACCGGCAGTATTGCTATAGGTCTGAAATTATTTGGATCTTCACTATCACCAGATTTAAGTAAACAATTATGTAAACAATCCAATTAAGTAAAGAAGATTATAACATCAAAATTGATATTTAATGCCGAAAATTGAAATGTTCTCGCAAATCCATGAACTCTCGAGCGATTTTAATATAATTTGGTACGGAGTTAGCTGACACCCTGGATTAACCGATAGGCTACGTTTTACTGCAGGAAAATATCTTATTCCCATGGGAAAATCTTTAAACCACGGGTAACACCGCGAGGCACGGCTAGTGCCTTATAAAATTGTCGCTTTCCTATTTCTGGACGGACTTCCACAGTGAACTTGCACCTTTATCAGCCGGAAACGAACTAAAAGGAAGGAACTGTTCCCTGACTCCTTGAAGCCTATTGTCTGTGCGCAGCCTTATGCTAAACTTGCTTTTGCCCTACGTTTATTCTTTCTTCCCGGAACTCTGTGAAATAACATACAGAGCGATGAAAGAAAAACACAGTGTAGAAAGCCTAGAGGAAGACACCGTGTTATTGTTGGAATAAATTATTAAATTATAATTGCTGGTGTTGTGTCGAAAAATCCTTTTTTTTAAGCATATCCTATCCTGTTAGCTCTTAGAATATACCTCGCCTGCTATCGGATATATTACTGCGGGAAAATATCTTATCGGATATATAACATATTTTGCCGCAGTAAAACGTAGCCTACGTGTTAATCCAGGTTGTCATCTAGCTCCGTACCAATTTTTTTTAAGAGAGTTCATGGATTTGCGAGAAAATATAAATTTTCCGCATGAAATATCAATTTTTAGGTTATAATCTTGTTTACTTAATTTGACAAGTGAGGAAAAATAGACTATATTATAGTCTGTTAGCTTTTAGAATGTACCTCGGCTACTATCGGATAGAATCGGATATATTCGTGTAATAGAAATATCGGAACTGGTATGACACTTAACTTTTACATAACTTTTCAAAATAGTGAAGAAAAGTTTTGTACAGAGCAGGAAGTAGTGTTGCACTCGTGTGCTTTCGGCGAAAACCGAAGCCTACTCTAGAGCCCGAGGTATATGATTCTAAAAGCTAACAGACTATACTAATATTATAAACGCGAATGTTTGTAAGTATGGATGGATGGATGTTACTCTTTCACGCTTTTGGAATGAAAATTGCGTAGAATAAAGAAATAAGGTTTATTAAGCGCACGATTACAATATGAAAATTACACGTAACGAGAAACAGTTGACATTAAAGACAAAAGCGCCCTCAGGTGGAACAATCCAGAACCAAAGCGACAAACGGTTCAGAAGTCATTTAACATACGTTTAGAAACGATTATGTTTACATATTTATTTCTACACACGCAAAAACTACTGGATGGATTTTTGAACTAAGCAGTGTGAGACGAGCAACCGACGACGCGAGCTCCGTCTCTGCTCACCATGATTAAGCTCTGCGAATCGGAGCGAAACCTGGTCGGACTTTTCCGATATAACAACACCCGTAAGTAAATCCGTACTAAAAGTCTACAATGGATGGATTTTAATGAAATTTTACAATAATGTAGCCCACATATTACAATAACACATAGGATACAATTTATGAAGATATTGCGTGAATTGTCCAAAATATGACGATAAGTGTCAAGTATGTAGGAAAATATCGACCATCTGCGAGCTATGCTGGCGAGCCAAGACCGCTAGAGTTACACAAAGACATGTGTAATGTATGATGGAAATGTTTAAAAAATCGTTAAATATAATATCGTTAATTACTTCAGCAGATGTCGCTGCCTCTACGTAATACAGAGAATATCGTAGAGTGCTTCGAAATTTCACTGGTGCTGGTGAGTCGCAGATTAGCTTAGTTGGAAACGTGCTTCGCACGTGCCATGCGAAGCACGGAAGCTCTCGGTAAAATGCCACTAGCGGCAGTCACGGGACGGCCACCCATCCAGCGCCTGACCGCGCCAGTTGTTGCGTAACTATTGATTCCAATCAGTCGCTTCGACTAGGTTGCGAGCACTGGCCGAATGCTTTTCATAAAAATGGCGTCCGTCGAAAGTTGTTTTGGAACATTACCGCGTTACACGGTCCAAATCCACCCCCCCCCCCCCCCCCCCATCGTCCGTAGTTTGGCAATGTCTGAGCTTTCTGTCACCTGTGTAGAGAGTGTTCCGTGATGATAATGAAACTCTTTGTGACACTGTACTACGCCTGGCAACACAGGACGGCAAAAGGACACCAGTTCGAGTCACACACACGGTATACTCACTATGGGTACTTTCTTGCCATCAAATGAAAGTATAAGCGTGACGTCAGTATGAAATAATCAAAAATTAAGCGATGTTAAGGAAAGTACATTCTATATTACTTAAAACACTGAATTAGTTTTATAAAATCAAAATCAAATGAAAATAAAATTATTCTGAACTCCAAACTAAATTCAATCTATCTTGGGGCATAGTACTTCATTCGGAGTGAACTTAAATAAATACTATATCACAACACTGTAATTGTTCCGTAATAAAAAAAAAATAGCTACGTAATATAGCCTGAAGAAGAAGAAAAAAAAAACAAAAATCAACGTGTATACACAAAACTATGAAATATATTTAAAATTTAATAAACCTAAATATAATAGAATATTAAATTTAAAAACCTATTTAGAGGCTAAAAATTTCACCCATGCCGGGATTCGAACCCGCAACCTCTGGCTATCCGTACCAGCGCTCTACCAATTGAGCCAATGGGCGACTCACGGCATCAGTGAAATTTCGAACCTCTTTACAATATTCTCTGTATTACGTACAGGCAGCGACATCTGACTTAAGCAAATTGCATTACTTACAGCCCCGACCACCTACTTTGCAGTTAGGTTTAACATCGGAACGATATCACTGTACCCACATGATTACACTATTTTTATTTTTAATGCACTAACCCGTGCTAAGGAACAAATTTAAAAACCTATTTAGAGGCTAAAAATATTAAATACATACGAAACTTCTACAACTTTTATAAACTAATAAGACTATTACATAAACATACGTGCAGTAGCTTTGGCCTTGTTGCATCTACGTAATGAGATGATTTATACAGCGTCCAGTGGCATCCTCACTCACACTACATGGGTGAAGGGACCACTCCGACGCTGTAGTTCCCGCGACATGGTTTTATAGATGCCCAGCACCTATACCATCCTGACAGCTTAGTCGGCCTAGCCCACAGGAAAGACTAGTCAATACGTGCGGAGCCAACCAAGCCGCGGGTTTCCTCACGATGTTTCCCTTCACGGTTAGCGTGTGGTATTGTGACTACAAATTCGCAAAAGTACGTGACTTTGAAATTAAACAAAGTCATTGGTACATGCCCGCACTCGGGATCGAGTACCACGGACTCGATTGCGAGTCCGTGGTTCTACCCACTGAGCTACCACCGCTTCATAGGTGCAAGCTTCTTAATATAGCCCACACACAACTTCATACTGTGATAGATTCGTCGTAGTGAAGTAAACAAACTGTCCCGGCTGGGGCATAAATTAAAGATGCTTCTTGAAGGTTTACAGCAGTTTACCTAATGAACGTCTTACGTTAATGCCGCACAGGTACCGACGTGTCAGTTCTAGAGTGTTGATCCCAGCTAGTCGCGAATAGTAAGTTTGTTATCAACCCTTGTACGTCCCCACTGCTGGGGTACGGGTCTCTTCCTGCATCGCAGGAAGGTTAGGCCATACTCTACCACGGGGGCCAAGTCCGGGTTGGCGGAGGATTGTAAGACAGTGGCGGGCCTTACTGTCAGAAGTCATCAAGCCGCCCATAAGGCCTCTGACGTGGCTTAACTACTGCCATTATATGACAGCCGGCACCAACGGCTTAACGTGCCCTGCGAAGCACGGAAGCGCTCGGAAAAATGCCACTAGCGGGAGTCACGGGACGCTCACACATCCTGTACCTGACCGCGCCTGTTGTTGCTTAACCAAGTGATTGGATTCCAATCACTCGTTTCGCCTAGGCCACGAGCGCTAAGTTGGCTACCTACAGTATTAGATTAAGTTTTATTTTTCCGTGCCTCGCAAGGCACGTTAAGCCCTTGGTGCTAGCTGTCATGTAATGGCCTTCGTTAAGCCACGGCAGAGGCCTTTTGGGCGGCCTGATAACTTCTGACAGTAAGGCCAGCCACTGTCTTACAATCCTCCACCAACCCGGACTTGCACCCCGTGGTGGAGTACGGCCTAACCTGCGCTGCAGAAAGAGACCCGTGCCCTAGCAGTGGGGACGTACAAAGGGTTGATATCATCCTAACGTAGAAACTGTCAGGATGTTAGTTTCTTTGCGGATGGTTTGTTTCACAGGATGTTAGTTGAGATTAGCGTAGAAGCGGAATTTATTGTATAGAATCAGGCGTTACTTTTCGGAAATCCATAATAGCATTAAAAAGTTAAAATCACTTTGCTAAATTCCGCCAAAAATCCCACAAGCACCATGCGGTTAGTTAATGCACCGCCCTCCCTCCCACTTTTTCAAGCAGAAGCAAGACACCAACATACCACCATCGACACCAATACTTGTGTAAGAAAATACGCGACGCGTTTCGCCTCTAACACGAGGCATCCTCAGGCTCCCAAATGCAAGTGACCGTCTCCGCAAAGCAGAATTTATGTCTCTTCGGAAGACAAAACTATGATCCTTTGACACCGTTGGGTATAAGCGACAGAGGTGGAAATAGAATGAAGAAAAAAGTTGCCGTTCATTAAATTTCAGCCCGGTTGCCTTTGACGTTGGATTCGATGTTAGGAAAAAACAAAAGCAACGGTTTTTTCGCAAAAAAACTTAGGGGTTGTACCGAGGGGCACGGGTCCCTGGTCTCTTCCTGAGGTAGTTATAAGCCATACTCCACCACGGGTTCCAAGTCTGGATTGGCTTGCAAGACTAGTGGCTGGTCTTACTGTCAGAAGTTTTCAAGCCGCCCTAAGGCATCTGATTTGGCTTAACGACTGTCATCATCGACCGCAGCTGGCACCGACTGGTTAACGTGCCTTGGGAAGCACGGAACCGCTCGGACAAAAGCCACTAGCGTTAGTCACAGACGGTCACCCATCCATGCACTGAACGCGCCCTATGTTGCATAACCTTCGTGATCATTTAAGATCACTCAGGGCCCATTTCTGAACTGATAATTTCGCTAAGTAAATAGCTAACTGTCTCTTCGAATTTCTCATAAAAGAGCGTGACAGAACGTACCTATTATTTAGTGAGATTCTCAATTCAGAAACTGGCCCTCAGAAAGCCCTGGCTACGAGCGATTAAAATATGTCAGTATAATAAAATGCAATTTACAAAACCTGCCAGAGGAATTATGTAATAAGCACCTCAGAATTTAAAAGTATGCTTAAGCGTTTTGTGTTAAGTAGTTTTTAGACATAAAATATTATCTATGATTTTAGTTGTGTAGAAGGGTACACATCATAGAAGTCCCTTCGGGAATCTACGTTCGCGCAGACTAGGAAGAAGTGTAACGAAAGTACCCGAAGCTATAAAGTACATCCAACATGATCTTTAACCGATACGGTTAAGGTGCAGAATTGATTGCCGCAGTAGCGCTACCTGTTTCGCTCACGCTTATATTGCCAAACTAATAGTCACCTGCATCGATGACGTTAAATCAACCAATAGCAACAAAGGCGCGCGGCCTGCCATAAAATGAAACTATCTGATTGGTCGATCAACTTGCCGCACATCCAAAATTTGGTCATCTGCGCAGGTACATCCGCGAGACTTATTTCTTGTGTAGCACTGTAATGTTAATTTAGTAAGTTACAAAGAACTGTTACCTACCAAGAGCGAGCCGATAAATTGCATTAGCAGTTTGGCAAACTAATGATGTTGTAATCTTGCATTGTTTGCAGTGAATAAATATATATGTCACAGTCAAAACTCTTAAACGGTCAAAACTAGTTTTGACTGCTAAAATCGGTCAAAAGTACTTTTGTCCAAAGCTTATATTTGAAATACCAAATGGTAAAAACACCTAAAATGATGCATCGCTCAATCTGCGACAGCAAAAATATAGGTGCGACGAAGCGCGTAGCGTAGCGGAGCGCGAAGGACATCATGTAAGACCGAAAACCAACTCGACATTGTTGGATACATATTAGAATTTTATTTTATTTTTCTGCAGTCAAAACTAGTTTTGACCGTTTAAGAGTTTTGACTGTAACATAATAATAATAATAATAACATTACCTCAGAGGGGTAGGCAGAGATAAGGACTGCCACTTGCCACAATCCTGATGTGTTTAGTTACATATCAAAAGGGTCAAATCGCGATCATTTATTAGGTAAAACGTAGTTACCTTATTTCCCGACGTTTCGGCTGCGTTACAGATGCCGTTTAGTACATAACTTTATATAGGAGTATCGCGTATAAAGATGTATTGTCCATAAATATTTGCTACTTTAAGACCAGCCACTAGTCTTGCAAGCCTCCACCAATCCGGACTTGGCCCCCGTGGCCGATTTATGATAAAAATATACAAAAGCAAATATTGTTTATTGTTAAAAAATAACACGGTTTACAATGAATACTTATCCTAAAGTACAGATTGTTTCAATTTTGGCAACTACCACCTGCACTGACCTTTCGATCGTATCGCAGAGTGGCAGTCATACTAGAAAAGATGGCCCAGAGCATTTGGGATAGATACTCGTTACTTACAATGACCATAATAATATGGTGATAATGTTACCGAAAAATATATTAACTACAATGTTGCAATTATTAGTTTTTAAAGAAAAAATGGTAATATTTTTTATGATGAAGTTGAGTGGAACTTTATTTTATTTGTAGTGTGAGTGTACATGTGTGAGTTGTGTGCTGTGAGTTGTGTGATGTGTGAACGTGAATGGTGTGTGAACCTAGCCTGCTAGGTAGCACATATTATGCACCTAACAGAAAAGAGAAGAAGGCACAGAGAATACACTGAATAGGTTTGTTTATATCTGACGTTTAAGTAAGTTTTCCACTTGATCATACGTTTTGGCACCAAGCCGCTTTATATGTATGATAAATTAGCAAATGGTCATAAATTTTGGTTAAACGACTAATAAAGTTTCGTACGGTAACGTACGGTTTCTAGTAATTTTGGACAAAACATGTACCTACCTTTAAAAACCTATTTAGAGGCTAAAAATTTCACCCATGCCGGGATTCGAACCCGCAACCTCTGGCTATCCGTACCAGCGCTCTACCAATTGAGCCAATGGGCGACTCACGGCATCAGTGAAATTTCGAACCTCTTTACAATATTCTCTGTATTACGTACAGGCAGCGACATCTGACTTAAGCAAATTGCATTACTTACAGCCCCGACCACCTACTTTGCAGTTAGGTTTAACATCGGAACGATATCACTGTACCCACATGATTACACTATTTTTATTTTTAATGCACTAACCCGTGCTAAGGAACAAATTTAAAAACCTATTTAGAGGCTAAAAATTTCACCCATGCTGGGATTCGAACCCGCAACCTCTGGCTATCCGTACCAGCGCTCTACCAATTGAGCCAATGGGCGACTCACGGCATCAGTGAAATTTCGAACCTCTTTACAATATTCTCTGTATTACATACAGGCAGCGACATCTGACTTAAGCAAATTGCATTACTTACAGCCCCGACCACCTACTTTGCAGTTAGGTTTAACATCGGAACGATATCACTGTACCCATATGATTACACTATTTTTATTTTTAATGCACTAACCCGTGCTAAGGAACAAATTTAAAAACCTATTTAGAGGCTAAAAATTTCACCCATGCTGGGATTCGAACCCGCAACCTCTGGCTATCCGTACCAGCGCTCTACCAATTGAGCCAATGGGCGACTCACGGCATCAGTGAAATTTCGAACCTCTTTACAATATTCTCTGTATTACGTACTTGGCACGGTGTGTGTTAAAAAAACTCCATTTCGACATAAATCAAAGAGCTATTTGGTCAACGAATGGTTGCAAAGCTCGCAAACGCCGCTGAGTGGTCATTTTCCCGAACTTCGGTGACAGCTACTGTTTCGCCACAAATCCGCTTGAGGTACAGGGCCGGACTTAGCGTAGCCTGGCCCGGGTGGCATTTTAGTTTCAGGAGCCCGCTACACGCTGCACTTAGTTGATTGACCTGTTGGTATGGTCAATCAACTAAGTGAATATAACTTACACTACGATATCGACCCTTGTATGTCCCCACTGCTGGGCCACGGGTCTCTTCCTGCATCGCAGGAAGGTTAAGCCATACACCACCACGGGTGCCAAGTCCGGGTTGGTGGAGGATTGTAAGCCAATGGTGGGCCTTAATGTTAGAAGTTCTAAAGCCATTAGCCAAACTTGCACTAGGCAATACCGAAATCTCTGAACCGGCTGCAGACCCATATCGGCTGAAGTAAGGATAAAATGTATCCAGGTGAGGGTTCGCAGAGCCCGTCAGCGCTAAATTGAATTGTTTATGCGAAACATACCGGTCGATGGAAAAGTGAAAAGTGAAAAAATGTTTATTCAAGTGAGTGTAAATATAAACATAAATTTGTAAAGCTTATAGAACTAATAATTTAAACAAAATGCAGAATGGCACAAAATATAACATGGCATACACACTAGGCATAGCCAGTATCGTGGGAGACGGTTTCAGTGTCGCTTAACAAAAAAGAATGTGGCGTGTTCTTGCTTAAATAAAAAATTAAAACTAAATCTAGAGTAAGTATTATAGTGCATTTAAAATTTAAGCTACGCATTTAAAACTAGCCCTTCATTTGATATATATAATAAATAATTTAATCGAATTGATGGAACATCTTTCATCGTGCCTTGCGCGCTCTAACACCTGCACTCTCCTGAGTAAGAGAACACACAGACCTAAAAATTGCGAGTGATAATGCAGTCTGGGTCACAAAGTTCTGGGCTTGAATTATTTGATGATACTAGCTTTTGCCCGCGACTCCGTCCGCGTGCTACAAAATTTTGCAACCCCGTTTACTCCCTTAAGGGTCAAATTAAAAAAAAAACGGCGAAACACGTGTTCAGTCAATTGTGTTGAACAGTATTTTAAGTTTCCAGAAAATTAGACATTTCTTAGCTAGGTTAGACTGCTAACCTTTCACTATACGTTTAATTCATTAAGTCACGCCTGTATACCCGGTGGTGTAGGCAGAGTTTAATTCATTACTGCACGCCCAGTAAAATACCCAGTAGTTTTAAATTAGACGGGTCTAATCGCGATTATTTATTAGGTAAAACGGTTATTAAGTTTACAGAATAAATAATCGCGATTAGACTCGTCTAAGTAACTTCTTCTTCTTCTAATTAAATACCGTTTAGTAATTACAAGAACAGTAACTTTATCACCAAACCGGACTTGGTCTCCGTGGTGAATATTAGACATGATAATAGCAACTCTTTGTATGTCCCCAATGCTGGGGCACGGGTCTCTTCCTGCATCGCAGGAAGGTTACTTCATACTCCACCACGGGGGCCAAGTCCGGGTTGGTAGAGGTTTGTAAGACAGTGGCGGGCCTTACTGTCATAAGTTCTCAAGCCGGCACCAACGGCTTAGCGTGCCTTTCGAGGCAAGCAAGCGCTGGGAAAATGCCACTAGAGGTAGTCACGGGACGGTCACCCATCCAGCACCCGACCGCGCCTGTTGCTTCTTAACCCAAGAGATTGATTCCAATCACTCGGTCCCGCTAGGCCACGCTTCATTGCGTTGTGGGACCTACTTGTTTCTAGGAAGGCCAATGAGACGAGATAAAGAATGTAAACAAACATACCGTTACTGAGTTACATTGCCATAGTGAGCGATTATTATCTATGTCCTTGTCACACGTCCTTGTCACGCGGTAATGGCGTCATTTGATCGACGACAGCTGTCGTTGCGTATTTCATGGTACAGGAAAATTTTCAGTACGGCAGTCGTCAACATTTGGTGTCATCCGCCATTTTGTGAACTATAATAGTTCATTCCTGTTTAGATTGCGTTCGAAGTGATACTTTTTTTTTTGTTTCCGTGTTTACTTGGTTTATTGTGTTTATTAATCCGTTACTGTTAGTTTTCTTGTTGATTTTTGCTGATATGGTACTTAGTTGTTGGTTTTAATTATGGAAACACAGCCTGAATCATTGTTCCCAACTCCTTGCGATAACATTATTATTTTTTTTACATTTTGATCTTGTCATGAAAATTACTTATAACAAGAATGTCAGATTACAAAGAAGTGAAAAATGTTAAAATATTGGTTTTATTGATAAACCACTTGAAATAAGCTGGTCCTTCGAGAATGAAAAATGATATTATGATGTAAACATCGAAAGAAAATTGCAGTGCGTTTTTTCGGAGAAAAAGTTTGATATGCGAAGAAGTAAGCGTATTGCAATGAAAAACGCACATTCGCATGATAAAACCATGCCCAAGTCTACGCATACTACTTCGGAGATGTCCTTTACCAGTTCTGCGTCCTCACAAAGACGTATTATTGAAGCGCGTGCTGCACGAGAGATGGCTGAACTTCAACGGCAAGAGGTTGAGGTCAAGCGAAAGGAAATCGAGGCAGAGAAAGCCTTAGTACAAGCTCGTTTGCAGGAGGAATTAGCTCGGCGGTTTCTGCGGGAGTTCTGCGTCTCGAAGAAGAACTGAGCTCTGGGTGGAGAGTACAGATCCTCACCATGACGTTGACGTTCACATGAGAGAAGAGAAGTGCGACGAAAAGGGCGATCTTGATGCGCGCCACGATGTGCCCGAAGGCACGGGTGTACGGATCGGCCATCGCAACGTAGAAGATCAACGACATGAAAAGGACTGTGATGCTGTTCTACACTTGACGAATTCACTTGCTAAGGCTTTAACTTTAGCGCAGGGCAATAATGACAAACTGTTGGGCCGACTCACTAGCAATAACCTGCCTACTTTTTCAGGCGATGCACTTAATTGGTTGCGTTTCAAGAACGCGTACGATGTCACGACCAGAGTAGGCCGTTATTCTGAGGAGGAGAACCTTGCCCGATTACAGAGATGTCTCCAGGGCGAGGCGTGGGAGACGGTTGCTGCACGATTGATTGCGACCACCTCCGCCTCGGATGTTATGAAGATTCTTGAAATGAGGTTTGGTAGATCCGATCTAGTATTAGGTAGGCTAATAGCTGAAATGAAAAGAGTTCCTAAACTGACAGGCATGAGGTCTGAGGTAGTTATTCTGGCAACTAAGGTTGACAATTGCGTAGCGTCTATTCAGTCAGCTGGAAACATAGGTTATTTACATAGCCCCGAGTTGGTGTCTGAAATTTTGAAAAAACTGACTGAACCGATGTTTTTTCGCTGGCTGGATTTCAGCAAGGGTATTGGCCCTACTCAACCACAAATAACGTGGCTTGCTAAATACCTCATGTCGGAAGCTCAAGAGATATGCAAGCGTGCTATGATTGAACCACCACTAAAGGGTAATAAGCATGTCAGTTCTTTTAAACCGCGTACCCTTTTAACTACGAACGAGATGGAGGAGTGTGACACGACTGATAGTGGCACGATGTTGCGTGATACTTGCTTGACGACGAACGCTATACCGTCCCACAAGAGAGACGAAATATTATGTGTATTTTGCTCAGAGGTAAGTCACACGATTAAGACTTGTCCTAAATTCAAAGCTGAGCTTATAGATAAGCGTTGGGAATGGGTAATCAGGCACAGATTATGTTTTAGGTGCCTGAGTTCTGCACATCGCCGCGATCGCTGTAAATCGAAGAAAAAGTGTTCTGTCTGCAATATGTCCGGACACCACGCTCTATTGCATCAGGATAAGCCCAAGACGGAAAATCGGGTTCCTGAAAGAGAGGAAGGGGAAACTTCAGCGAATGTCTGGTCGACACTGAAGAAGAAGGTGCATTTGAAGGTGCTTCCGGTGAAAATAGAAGGTCCTGCCGGCACTTTGAGTACTTACGCTCTCCTCGACGAAGGTTCGACGGTTACTTTGATAGAAAAAAAGATGGCCGATCAAATAGGAGCAACTGGACCGGAGGTTGGATTAAGCTTGCAAGGGGCAGTTAGTGGAGGTAATGAGATGTCTAGCAGAGTAGTGTCTCTGATGGTGCGAACGAGCGAAGGGCTTCACCGATTAGATAGAGTTTGCACAGTGGAGAAATTGACACTTCCTTCGTGTAGGGTCTCGAAGACAGAGCTGTCCTATGAGCACCTTAAAGACATACCTTTGGTTGAGTTTGAGGGTAAGCCAACTTTGCTGATTGGTCAGGATAACTGGCACCTTATTGTTAGCCGTGAAGTGAGAGAAAGAAAGAAAAATGAGCCAGTTGCATCACGTACATTACTAGGCTGGGTGTTACATGGATTTTCGTCATCGATAACAGAACGCAAGTTTGAAACCTCATGTCATTTGTACGATGATGACGAAATGCATACTTATATTCAGGATTACTTCAGACTTGACAGTATAGGGATAAAGTACCAGGACGTCCAACGTTACTCCCCTGATGAACATCGTGCTTTGCACATCTTAGATACCAAGTCCAAGAAGATTGGAGACAGGTGGGAAACTGGCTTGCTGTGGAAATCAGACGACGTAGAGTTTCCCAATAATAGAAGAAACGCGGAAATTCGCTTACGGACAATAGAGAAGATAATGGACTCTGATGCTTGCTTTGCTGTAGATTATACGAAGCAAGTCCAGAACATGCTTGAAAAGAATTATGCTGAAGAGGTTCCAGGGGTTCCGTCAGGTCGAGTATGGTTGGGGTGCGATGCCAGATTACCTTCCCGTGTGCCCTTCCGCTTCCGTTCCTACTGATTCATCTTGAACCAGTAGGAAGGGTAAGTGGCAAGGGCCGGTGCACCCTGGGCGCTGGTCAGTAACTTCTCTTTATGGGATCTTGCTGGCCAGCGGCGAAAAATCTGGCGGGAGGGGTCGCGTGGGCCCTGTTTCACTTTGTGGAGCGGGACCCAGGCGACCAACCGAATGAAGGACCGACTGGGGGGGGCGCCGCTGCGCGGAAGCGCGCGCGCCTCGTACCAGTCGGACCAGAGTGGCCGCCGGGACGCGGAGGGTCGGGGGACTCTCCGCGTCCATCACGGCGGGCCGGAAGGCGCCCTTGCGTGTTCCGAGGGTGCCTTCTGGCACGGAGGGGGCCCGCGCGGTCGCTCACCGCCTTCTCTGCTTTCAGAGAAGTGCTGGTGGGCGACGTGACGGGCCTCACGTGTGGGGCGTGTGGGGACCGGGACGCTTGGGCCCCCACGCGCCTCAACGAGGAGGTGCGCCGCCCTCCCCGTCTCATCGACCGGGTTGCGATGGGATGGAGGGGGCGGCGCGTTGGGGCGTATGGGGGCCAAGATCATACGCACTTGGCCCCTATGCGCTCCAACGAAGAGATGCGGCGTTTTCTAGCCCCGTCGTCGAGCACCGACGGGGCAGAAGCGCCGCCGAAGGAGTGCCCGAAAGGGCGCCCGCAGACGGGGTCGCGGAAGTGTGCGCAAGCGTTCCCGTGGCCCCGTCCTTTGCGGTGAGGAGGAACACCCCAGGAGTTTTAGTCGGTATACCGCCCTTTTCAGGGCGGGGAGTCCGACATAACCACTGTGCTCCCCCGAGCCGGTGGTACCCGTAATTGGGGTTTCTCCTGGGTGAAAAAAAAAAAAAAAAAAAAGGTCGAGTATGGTTTCTTCCACATTTTGGGGTGAGAAATCTCAACAAGCCTGGAAAATTACGACTTGTTCACGACGCTAAAGCAGAAACGAAAGGAGTTTCTCTAAATACTGAACTTCTTGCTGGTCCTGATTTACTAAATTCTCTCGTTGGCGTTTTAATGCGATTTAGGGAGCATGAAGTGGCGATAACAGGAGATATTCGAGAAATGTTTATGCAAGTGAAGATAGCCAAGGAAGATCAGAATGCCCAGTGTTTCTTGTGGCGTGGCATGGATAGGATTAACCCTCCACGTATCTTTCGCATGACATCGATGATTTTTGGCGCGAAATCGTCCCCTTGTACGGCTACATATATTTTGAGACGGAATGCTGAAGATTTTGCCGTCATTCATCCCCGAGCCGTAGAAGCTGTCAATAGACGCCATTACGTAGACGATTATCTGGATTCTGTAAAAACCGAGGAGGAGGCTGCCCAGCTCTTAAAAGACGTATCGATGATTCACAAAGCAGGAGGATTTGAAATTCGAGGTTGGGTATCCAATAGACCTTCAATATTACCACAGTCAACTAAAAATGATACTGTCAGCCTATTGCAGCACTCCAGTGAAGTGGAGAGGACTCTTGGTATGAACTGGAAACCAGAAAGTGACACGTTGGGATTCAACTTAAGTTTGAAGAAAGTAGATAAAAGGGTTGTTGATTGCTTGACAAATCCAACCAAACGAGAAATCCTAAAGGTAGTGATGTCAGTTTTTGATTCACTTGGCTTGATATGTCCCTTTATTATAAAGGCGAAGATTTTTCTTCAAGAACTGTGGCGTAGCGGTAAGAATTGGGACGAGCAGATTGATGATATGATGGCGCAGCGTTGGTTCCAGTGGGTAAACAACTTAAAGAAGCTTGAAGGATTTAGTGTTCCTAGATTCTATGTGTTTACTGAAGATGACAATATGCAGCTGCATGTTTTTGTCGATGCTTCCGAAGAGGCCTACGCTTGCGTAGTCTATTTGTGTAAAAATGGTCAGGTGTCATTCATCATAGGCAAGTGTCGAGTGGCTCCTTTGAAAGCCGCCACGATACCTAGGCTAGAGCTACAGGCAGCTTTGATGGGAGCTCGACTTGGAAATACTGTAGTCAAGGAACAGTCACTTGTGGTTCAGAAAAGATATTTTTGGACGGATTCTAAGATTGTCTGGTATTGGATCAATAACAACCCTCGGAAAAACAAAGTTTTCATATCCAACCGTCTGTCCGAAATTGATGAAGTCACTAAGCCACATGAATGGAGATGGTTACCCGGGAAAATCAATGTTGCTGATGAAGCGACCAGGGCTAAAGATAATGTAAGTGACAGGTGGCTCAGTGGTCCTGATTTCCTTCGCCTCCCGGAAGAAAACTGGCCCCAAATGATGCCAGAACCCGAAATGGAAGCTTCAAAAATGGAACAGGAAGATGTGGCGCAAATTAATGAGGAACAGAAGTTGATATCCGTTGAGCGATTCTCAAACTGGCGACGCCTCGTGAGGAGCTTATGTTACGTCTTACTGTTCATCGAAAAATATTGTCGTAAGAAATCTATTGAGTTGATAGTGACACCAGACCTGGAACAACTAGCAGAAAAGTTAGTTATAAAGCAAGCTCAGCAGGAGATGTTCCAACATGAGATTACCGCGCTAAAAAGGAAGGAAAATTTGAAGTCCCATAGCAAGTTGTTAAAGCTAAATCCGGAACTGAATGTTGACGGCTTGTTGGTGGCAAAAAGTCGGTTGGAGTTTAGTACAGATCTTCCCGAAGAAATCAGAAGGCCTATAGTATTAGACGCACGTCACATTGTTGCGCGTCTAATTATCGAGTACTATCACAGGAAATTAGGACACAATAATGTGGAAACTTTATACAATGAACTCCGCCAGCGATTTTACATGTTCGGACTAAGAACCACCGTGAGAGCTATGATTAACAGCTGTGTGACCTGTAAAGCCAAACGTTGCAAACCTGCTCAACCAAAGATGGGCGCTCTTCCAGAATTCCGACTACAGCAGCGTTGCAGACCCTTTACTTATTGCGGCCTTGATCTTTTTGGCCCCATGATGGTCGCTATTGGTCGGAGGAGAGAGAAACGTTGGGGCGTAATCTTCACGTGTTTCAGTACTCGGGCGGTACATCTCGAATTGGCTGCGTCGCTATCGATGGATTCTGCTATTTTGGCCATTAGAAGGATGGCAGCTCGTCGTGGATTTCCGAGACAGATCCATTCGGACAATGGAACGAACTTCCGGAGTGCTGACAAGGAATTGAGGAAGGCTATTCGAGACCTCTTAAGTGATAGACAAATGGCGCAGAATGTAAATGGTCTTGGAGTTAAATGGACTTTCAATCCACCCGAAGCTCCTAATATGGGTGGAGTGTGGGAAAGATTAGTTCGATCGGTAAAAACGGCTCTTTCTTCCACTTTGCTGACCCAAACCCCTAGAGAAGAAGTTCTGCTCACACTTCTAATTGAAGCCGAAAATATTGTAAATAGCAGACCGTTAATCCATGTTTCGTTGGATATTAGCGATGAAGAAGGTCTCACACCAAATCATTTTTTAATCGGTTCATCGAACCCTTTACCTTGTCCTGGAGTATTCTCTGACGAAGATCTACACCTTCGAAAGCAGTGGAGACTTGCGCAACGGCTGGTAGATAGATTCTGGTCTCGCTGGGTGCGCGAATACCTCCCAAGCCTTCAAGCTCGTTCCCGATGGACAAACGATGTTGGGAGCCCGGTGCGCGTAGGGGATATAGTTTTAGTAGCGGATAAAGGTTCTCCTAGAAACGTATGGCCGAGAGGCAAGGTAGTGACGGTCTGTCCTGGTCGTGACGGGCGAGTGCGTTCGGCAGAGATTGCAACCAAAGGCAACGTGATACGTAGGCCTGCTAACAGGTTGGTTGTGTTGGTGAGTCGGCCAAATGAGGAGTAGCATCTTGAAGCGAGGGGGAGCTTGTTCCCAACTCCTTGCGATAACATTATTATTTTTTTACATTTTGATCTTGTCATGAAAATTACTTATAACAAGAATGTCAGATTACAAAGAAGTGAAAAATGTTAAAATATTGGTTTTATTGATAAACCACTTGAAATAATCATGTTTGACTAACACAGACGACAGCGAGTAGAATAGGGAATCCGAAATTTTTATAACTATAATTTATTCAAATAAAAATGTTTTGAACCCCTGAAACTTTATTTACATTCTTTATCTCGTCTCATTGGCCTTCCTTTTAATTCCATCAAAGTTTTTCGGGAAACAATCTGAACAGAATGTTGCTTGGATTCCGAAAAAGGCGAGATGTGGAAAAAAGCTAATAAACACGTAGCCAATAAGGGAAACGTCAGGAGGCCCTAAGCCGGCGATAGAGACGCAGCTTTATTCGGAGATTTCCCCCGCAATAAGGACTTGTTATTCTAGAATTAGGCTTCCTTATATTTTTCTTGCACTCTCTAAACTTCGCGCGTCTACTCGCTTGTTTTGACAGCTTGACATAAACTTTAAAGTACAGTTTTAATGTATTGCATTAAATGTTAATGCATTAAAAATAAAAATAGTATAATCATGTGGGTACAGCGATATCATTCCAATGTAAAACCTAACTGCAAAGTATGTATACTCGGGGCTGCAAGTGATGCAAATTACTTCAGCCAGATGTCGCTGCCTGGCTATACGTAATACAGAGAATAGTGTAAAGAGGTTCGAAATTTCACTGATGGGTCGCCGGTGAGTCGCCCATTAGCTCAGTTGGAAAGAGCGCTGGCACGGATAGCCAGAGGTCGCGGGTTCGAATCCCGGCATGGGTGGAATTTTTAGCCTCTAAATAGGTTTTTAAAGTACAGTACAGTAAAAACAATAAACTTTTTATTTTTCCTCTTTGTGCGATATTTCATTTACGAAAAAAGTTTCGTTATTTTATTCGTGCGTTCATTAGTCCGTACGTTCGTTTGTTATAAATGAAATTAAATGAAAAGGTTTCATTCACAGTAGCGCAGAAACTGCGGTTTACCTAATCAAAATTACAACGTGTACTATGCCCCATCCTTCATGGGGCGTTGTATATGCTTCTATAATAAAATCCCTAAAGATGTATTAAGCTTGCCTGAAACGTGGTTCAAAAAATGTGTTAAGTACACTTTGTGCTACTATAGCATAAAGCATTATTTAGACGACAATGAGGTCTGGAATTAAAGCCAGTACAATGCATGAGTTCTAAGTTGTAAAATAATAATGTAAACTCTGTTAATTAAGGACTTTGAAAAGACTAAGTTTGGAGATTTTTTAATCCATTCTTTCTCCAAAATTATCTAGATTTTGAAATGGACACCTAGTTTGAATTGTAACTTTCATTAAGCCGCAGTTTCTGCGCTACTTTAAATAAAACCTTTTCATTTCATTTCACAAATCAAACTAGGTATCCATTAGTTAGTTATTTCGTACGTACGTCCGGAATAATATTATTGTAATAACAAAACGAACAGGTTACATTTTTAGAGCTGAAATCAAACAAGAAAATTTACTTTCAGAAATATATTTACAAAACCGTTTCCAATTTACAGTTTCTAACCAATTGCTTACTTTACAATAATTCCGATCTCCCGAATGCAGCTACGAGAAAAATAATAGACCGAAACAATTTTTTTTTCAAACATTTAAATTTCGAAATCCAAAACTCCTATAACTAACTTCACTCCATTCTCCGTTCAAGGAGCGCTTTGGTCTACTGACCAACGGTAATACGGTGGGGGGAACGGCGTGGGGTCACGGTCCCCCAAAGGGGGGTCACAGGGGGACGGACTCGGGCAGGGAATGGGGGGAGGGCTGGCGCTGCACGGTGTGAGAATCTGGAAAAAATATTATTTTTATATTCTTTTTAATGCACTAACCCATGCTAAGGACAATTTTAAAAACCTATTTAGAGGCTAAAAATTTCACCCATGCCACACCCACCTCTTTACAATATTCTCTGTGTACTGTACGTAATACAGAGAATATTGTAAAGAGGTTCGAGATTTCACTGATGCCGGTGAGTCGCCCATTAGCTCAGTTGGAAAGAGCGCTGGCACGGATAGCCAGAGGTCGCGGGTCTAAATCCCGGCATGGGTGGAATTTTTCAAAATATTATTCTTGTCTTAAAAAAAATAATGGCCTTTGCTTTTACGTAATGAGATGATTCATACAGTGGAATATTCACTCACACTAGATGGGTGAAGAGACCTCTCGGGTGCCTGGGACATGGTTTCAGATAGGCTTGCCCAGCACCTATACCATCCTGACAGCTTAGATTTAGATTTCATCTAAACGTTACGCAAAATCTGTACATGCATTCTGTTGGTGCCCCTTAATAAATAAAACTAAATTACATACAGTACTGCTTGTGTGATATCGGCCTAGAGAATAGCACCAACCCAAATTCTTCCCGCGGGTGTCGTAAAATGCGACTAAGGGACACAAACCGGGGGTGGGCAGCAGCGCCCCCTGCAGTATAATTCCACCGAACTGCGATCCCCAACCCGCATGCCCAGCGTGGGGATTATGGGCATTACCCCCCAATGACCGCACAACCTTGCGCTATGGCGCTCATTAGGGGAGGGCTATGTCCAGCAGTGGACTAATATAGCCAGAAGAAGAAGAAGACATACAGTACTAAAGTTAAGTACCTAGACACACACACATACACGTACACACATACACACACACACACACATACATACATACATACATACATACATACATACATACATACATACATACATACATACATACATACATACATACATACATACATACATACATACATACATACATACATACATACATACATACATACATACATACATACATACATACATACATACATACATACATACATACATACATACATACATACATACATACATACATACATACATACATACATACATACATACATACATACATACATACATACATACATACATACATACATACATACATACATACATACATACATACATACATACATACATACATACCGTCCCCGTAGAGCGGAAACTCACCAAGTCGACTTAAGGAGAAAATGAGCGTTTAGTAGCATTAAGATCGCATTTTTTTTCTCTACATTTCTGTCTAACCAGTTTTTTCATAGGAGCCATAGTTCCAAATTTAAAAACTTCAAAAACTAACTAATTACAATGTTTTACAGCCACATTGAAAGGAACAATTAATTAAATGTACTTAATTATTTTATGCCTACCAAAAGTACAGTCTCGTCGTCACCTAAGCCACTTTAGTTAGTTTTGGCATAGACTAAAAATACCTTTTTGGTCTATGGTTTTAGCTAAAACTTATGACATCATATTTAGAAGGCGAGTTCAAAGAGCTGATATAAATAAATAGAACTAAATCTTCAGGGTCAGAGGTGGCCACAAGATCGATATTGGGGCCGTTCCTATTCCTCGTATATGTAAATGATTTGTAAATGACGTTCATGGTTCAAAATGAGTCAGAGATAGTGTTATTTGCAGATGACACATTACTTATTTTTAAAATTAAGATACAAGAGAATGACTTCGACAATACAAATACCTAATGCTCTCTCGGGTGCTAAATTGGTTTACTTCTAATAAATTACTGTTAAATTCAAAAAAGATAAAATGTATAAAGTTCACTCTTCCAAATGTCAAAACGGTTGATAGCAATGTTATATTGGGGAATGACAAATTAGAGCTTGTTAATGAAACTGTATTTCTAGGTATCACAATGGATCAAAGCTTAAATGTGGTCCACATACAGAAAAAAATGCAAATAGGCTTAGTTCAGAAGCATATGCAGTTAAAAGATTTAGGGAACTTACTGACGTCGCAACTGCAAGGCTTGTTTATTTTAGTAACTTCCATATTAATATTATGTCCTATGGCATACTTCTGTGGGGACGGGCAGCAGACATTGAGACCATCTTCGTCTTGCAGAAGAGAGCGATCAGATTCATTTATGATAAGCTAGGCACTAGAGATTCGTTAAGAGATTTCTTTAAAGAAACTAACATCCTGACAGTTGCCAGTCAGTATGTCTATGAAAAAATTTGTACGTCAGGAAAAATACCAGTAACTTTAAAACTTTAAGTAGCCAACACAATGTAAAACTAGAAATAAACATAAACTTTTGTTTCCTCTATTTAGGCTGGTAAAGGTTAATACATCATTCATGGGGCATTACCCATTCATGGGGCATTGGGCCATTGTATACGCTTCTATAATAAAATCCCTGAAGATATATTAAGCTTACCTGAAATGCGGTTCAAAAAATGTTAAGCAAACTTTGTGCCAAAAGAGCTTAATTATAACATAAACGATTATTTAGATGACAATAATGTCTGGAATTAAAGATAATGCATGAGTTCTATGTTTTATAATAAATAGTAAACTTTGTTAATTAAGAACTTTGAAAAGACTAAATTTGGAGGTTTCTGTTCATTTTTCCTTCAAAATGATCTAGATTTTGAAATGGACACCCAGTTTGAATTGTAACGTTCATTAAGCCGCAGCTTCTGCGCTACTTTGAATAAAACCTTTTCATTTCATTTTGCTTCTCTTCCTACTGTTAAATTCACCATTGATAGACTCGCCAAGCCCGATGTTAATGAAGACGATGAAGAAGACATTTAGCTATATTGTTCTTTGTTATGGTCATTTATGACACTTTTTCCTTTTTGAATAAAGTTTTGAAAGTTTTTTGTAGTGTTTTCTTCTTTGGTTCGCAAAAAAACAAATTTAGTTAGTTATGTCTGAGACTGTTATGCATGTCCAGAGACTAGTTGTAAGTTCACTAAAACGAGTTATTTCTGCTTATACTAGTCAAATCTGGGTAGAAATTAACTAACTTTAAGTAGAAAATCGCTAACTAGGGATTAAGATCAAAATATTAAAGGGAAAAACTGTTTATTCATCATAACTTTTAAATTGATGTAAATTTATACCTTTAAGTCAAATCAAACAATGCTTTGTTGTAGTGAAAATGCATTAAGACAATAACATCCAAAATATCTCCTGTATAACAGACGCTAGATTTTTTTTTCGTTTTCAAAACTTTGAACGTCGATTTCTCGAAACGGTGTTGGTGAGTTTCCGCCCTACGGGGACGATACATACATACATACATACATACATACATACATACATACATACATACATACATACATACATACATACATACATACATACATACATACATACATACATACATACATACATACATACATACATACATACATACATACATACATACATACATACACACACACACGCAGACAGTCGATAGTTAAATAATTTGAAAATGAAAAAATATTTATTTTAAGGAATGGTTACAAAGACTTACATTCTTGTGCTTATAAACGTACTTTTATGTGACTACTACCATAACTAGACTATCTAGTAGCCTGTATTTATGATTAGTAGGCCCGTGCCTCTTGCAAAAGGCGGAAGACAGAATTTATTTCCATAAGACACACAAGACACTCAAGGGTCCCAATCCCAGTGCGAGTACGTACTGACTTTGTTTTCTGAGTCAGTGTACATTTTGTAGAAATACCACTCGCTAACTGTGAAGAAAAACATCGTGAGGACACCTGACTCTCTCAGGAGTTAGAAATATCTCAGTGTAAATCCGTATAGAAACAGTTTTAATTAATACCTCAGTGCTTGAAATTGCCAACCTTTGCCCTGTAGTGGGCCGTTTATAGGCTACATGAAAAAAAAACATAAAACTTTTACCTGGGCAGGGCTGATGCAGGGCGGTAAAGGGCGGGGGTACTGGATGCTGGGCGGGCCAAAGTAGAGCCGGCCCTGGGGTTCCACGCCGTTAATGGGGTCACCAGATCCCCCACAGCCCCACGGTGCCGCCGCAGCGATGCCTATGAGAGCTACGGGGACATTCTGGGGTGAATACGAGCGCTGCTTGGGGCGGAATGTGACTCACATCACATCAAATCATGACATCACATTGTTCGTTATCAACCCTTGTATGTCCCCACTGCTGGGGCACGGCTCTTTTCCTGCATCGCAAGAAGGTTAGGCCATACTCCACCACGGGGGCCAAGTCCGGGTTGTAAGACAGTGGCGGGCCTTACTGTCAGAAGTTATGAAGCCGTCCATAAGGCCTCTGACATGGCTTAACGACTGCCATTATATGACAGCCGGCACCAACGGCTTAACGTGCCTTGCGAAGCACGGAAGCGCTTGGAAAAATGCCACTAGCGGTAGTCACGGGACGCTCACCCATCCTGTACCTGGCCGCGCCTGTTGTTGCTTAATCACACTAATATTACAGAGGCGAAGGTTTGTGAGTGGGTAGGATTGACTGTTGCAGTGATTCAATTAAATTCAATTTATTTCAACGTAAAGAATTTACATTCGGTTTGCTGAACGTCAATGTACAATGTAAAATGCGAGCCGCTGCCTTCGGGCCATAGTGTAGTGGAGAAAAAGGCGGCGGGAAAACGGCCTCGGTGGCGCAGCGGCTTAGCACGCTGACTTTAAAACGGGAGGTCTCGGGTTCGATCCCCGGCCGGGTCAAGCTAGGAAACGAACTTTTCTAGTTTGTCTCGGGTCTTGGACGTTATCTATGTATTTATTGTATTAAATCTATCGTCGAGTTAGCACCTATAACACAAGTCATTTAGTTGTCTTAGTATAGGGGTTAACGAGATCTGTGTAATATGTCCATGAATATTTATATATTTTATTTATTTATCTATTTATAAACTCAAGACTTTTCTCATAATAATTTGCAATAATCTAAATTGAATATAGCACATTTAATTGTAACTAGCTGACCCAGCGAACTTCGTACCGCCTAGCAGTCGATTCTTTAATTTTTTTTTATATTTCTCTAAATAAGAACCATACTCGTACTTCAAGGAATATTTAAAAAAGAATCAGCGAAATCGGTTCAGCTGCTCTCGAGATTTGCGCTTACCAACAAATTCAGCGAATCATTTTTATATTATAGATAGACTAGCTGACCCAGCGAACTTCGTACCGCCTAACAGTCGATTCTTTAAATTTTTTTTATATTTATCTAAGTAAGAGCCATCCTCGTACTTCAAGGAATATTCTAAAAAAAGAATTAGCGAAATCAGTTCAGCTGCTCTCGAGATTTGCGCTTACCAACACATTCAGCGATTCATTTTTATATTTTAACCTCCTAATCCCTGGCGTCCTAAAAATAGGACATAACGAATAACTTTCCTTATTCACACCAATGATTTAGTAGGAAGCCCGGAAAACTAACTGTTCCAGGTCCAATATTTTTCTCGTATTTTTTTCGACAACAAGAAGAAACCGTTCATCAAAATCTACATCGTTTTAGAAGACTTGAAGGGATACCTCCAGGGCTTAGGAGGATAGAGAAAAAGTGCTATATTTAATTAAATACTTAAAAAAGCATGTCAATGTGTTTATACCTTCATTACAAAGCGTTTTCGTGTTATATTTTTAGTAATTATGAGCTGCCTATTTGTGGATGTCTGTATGGGCCCTGTGAGCTGTCTTTTTATTATTGTGATCAAATAATTCGTTTTCGCTGTTGATGTCTGTTGGCGACAGACATTTCTATTGTTTATTTTGCCTTTTTATACATATTGTCTTGTTTATACATACATATTGTCGTCAGTTTAAAATTTAGTTTCTGTTTTAGTTCTGTCTAATATAAGATGTCTTGTGAAAATATTATTATGATCGAATAAACACGGATTTATAAATAAACATATTTATGATTAAAACAAAAATGTATTGTAGACTTTAAGTCCGGATCTACTTACGGGTGTTGTTATATCGGAAAAGTCCGACCAGGTTTCGCTCCGATTCGCAGAGCTTAATCATGGTGAGCAGAGACGAGACTGAGGTGAGACGAGCAACCGGCGACGCGAGCTCCGATATAACAACACCCGTAAGTAGAACCGGACTAAAAGTCTACAATGTGTTGTGCTTACGAAAGTTTTAGTTCAAAAACAAAAAAGTATTATTAAATTCTTTATTGTACCTGAAAAGATTGTACAATTGGCGGGCACCATACGGTGCTTAACAATGTCCTTATTAAAATAACAATAAAACATAAAATAACATAACCTCACGCCTGTATCCCAGAGGGGTAGACAGAGACAAGGGACTGCCACTTGCCACGCTCCTGACAGATTACCTTCGCTCCGTCAACGTTCATAAGTCTTTGCACGCACGCCGATTCCGTCCTTTCTCAAGTCATATTAAACCAAATACACCAATCATAGCTTACCCAGGAAGACGAGAAGCTGCGCAGACGCCATTTCTTATGCTTCTTGAGTTAGTTTAATTCTCTCAGGCCTTTTATATACCATCCTAACGCCATGTCTGTTACCGCCAATCGTAGTCATGCTAACTTGGGCGTGAACTTTTAAATATTTATATTATTTTTAATGCACTAACCCGTGCTAAGGGCAATTTTAAAAACCTATTTAGAGGCTAAAAATTCCACCCATGCCGGGATTCGAACCCGCGACCTCTGGCTATCCGTGCCAGCGCTCTTTCCAACTGAGCGAATGTACTTAATACAGAGAATATTGTAAAGAGGTTCGAAATTTCACTGATGCCCATTAGCTCAGTTGGAAGAGCGCTGGCACGGATATAGGCAGAGGTCGCGCGTTCGAGTCCCGGCTTGGGTGGAATTTTTGGCCTCTAAATAGGTTTTTAAATATTTATCAAGTGTACGTTGGTCAAGCGGTGACGGGCTTGACTACCAAACCGGAGGTTAATAGTTCGATTACCGGTGGAGGCAATCGTATTAGGTTGTTTTCAAGCAATTTCTTTTTTTTAAAACCTATTTAGTGGTTAAAAATTCCACCCACGCCGGGACTCGAACCCGCGACCTCTGGCTAACCGTGAACCGGGGCGACTCACCGGCATTAGTGACATTTCGAACCTCTTTACAATATTCTCTATTTAAAAACCTATTTAGAGGCTAAAAATTTCACCCATGCCGGGATTCGAACCCGCAACCTCTGGCTATCCGTACCAGCGCTCTACCAATTGAGCGCTGGTACGGATAGCCAGAGGTTGCGGGTTCGAATCCCGGCATGGGTGAAATTTTTAGCCTCTAAATAGGTTTTTAAATTTGTTCCTTAGCACGGGTTAGTGCATTAAAAATAAAAATAGTGTAATATTCTCTATATTACGTACTTTATTTTATATTTATGTAAAGATAAAAGACTTTCCGGAGAATTTCCTCACGATGTTTTCCTCCACAGTTGGCGATTAGTATTGCGACTGTAACTTTAAAATAATGTATGTAGGCAACTTAGGAAACAAAGTCATTGATACATGCCAGGATCCGTACTCACGACCTTCCGATTGTGAGGCCGGCCTTTGTATATTATTTAACTTAAAAGTAATGAATTAACCACACTTTTTACGCATTTTTGTGCTGGAATTACAACGTGAAAATATATCTTCACGTTTAATGAACAGTGACAATAACTTTCATATTTTTTAAAACACTTAACAGAATACAATTCTAGCAATAATAGACCTTATTGCGAGAGAAACTAAAGTGTTTTTAGTAAAACTTATTTTTTGCCAAAACATACAATTTTTTTCATATAAAGCGTGGAGTTCAGCCTTTAGGGTAGAGACAGAAGGAGGTGGCCAACATGGGGCGTCTGACGGCACTGAGTATTATAGGTGAGTCGTCTATTATAGTAGCAATTCTTCATCTTCTTCACGCTACATTAGTCCACTGCTGGACATAGCCCTCCCCTAATGAGCGCCATAGCGCAAGGTTGTACCATGATTTGGGGGTTATGCCCATAATCCCCACGCTGGGCATGCGGGTTGGGGATCGCAGTTTGGTGGAATTGGTATTGCTACTGCAGGAGGCGCTGCTGCCTACCCCCCGGTTTGTGTCCCTTAGTCGCCTTTTACGCCACCCGCGGGAAGGGAAGGAATTTGGGTATAGTAGCGCACCACTTGCTAATTTTATTTTATTGTTCATTGGAAAACCAACAGCTTATACAAGAAGCATTTTTACAAAAAATAAGATAAATTAGATTTAAAGCCAATAACAGGTTTTCGCTGATTATCAGAAGAACATTAAATTGCGAAAATTACGTTGCTAAATTCCGCCAAAAGTCCCACAAGCACCATGATAATATGCATGCGTGCATGCAACGACTTATGAACGTTGATGAAGCGAAGGTGATCCGTCAGGATCGTGGCAAGTGTCCCTGGTCTCTGCCTACCCCTCTGGGATACAGGCGTGAGGTTATGTATGTAGTACAGAAACTGCGGTTTAACGAACGTTTATTGTACACCAGAGCACATATTATAAAACATGTAAAGATACAAAGTACAATTGGCGGCCTTATTGCTAAAAGCAATTTCTTCCAGACAACCTTACTACGGAAAGTTGCTGAAGGAAATTAGCGTATTATAATTAATTAATTAATAACCATTCATTGCAAGGAATAAACAAATTTTACACTTTATTTATAAAGTTTCTATACAATTAGCAACGTGTTATCTATAATAGGGGGGGCCCTGAAGTAACCGGGGACGGTTACTTCATCCATGGAAATATGGCAGTTTTCGACGTCGTAAAAAGTCGTCCTTTCCCGGTAGAATGTTGTTCACTAAAATTTCCTAAAGAGAATAAATAGACTGTAAAAACTAGTCATCCAACTAACAGACCCTTAGTACCTCAACAAACGCAGTTAAGCCTAAAAGGGTGAATGAATGGCGGCGTTTCAACCGCATTTTAGGGATGGACCCCAATTACTGCTACCCTGTTTTAGGAAAAACTTAACAAGCTATCGCTAGCAAAAACTACAAATAACAAGGCATCCCGAGTTTTTCGTTAATTTAACACCGTGGGATTTGATAAAGGAATAGACACTTGGTAGAATAAAAACCGAAACTGTGATGATATTGTCGCGGTCCTATACCGAACCATGTAGAATAGAGCCTTCTAGAAGCCTATCGAGTAGTCGCCGCATGCTGCGTTGTAGTAAACAATAAAGGCTGCAAGCAATAATGACTCGTATGTCCACTGGCATAAGGTTCAAAACTCTTTGACGTGAAACTGTTCGAGCGACGTTGCCGCGTGTACCGAGTGTAGGTACGTAGGTACGGGAATGTTCGAGAACCCTTGCCGGCGGATATAAATAGCGGCCGCCGCGGCGCGCTGTCAGTTCCGTTTGGAATAGCGAAGAGTGAACTTCGAGTGAACATACCTGCGATACGAGCGATAACCTACGACCTCAGCGATACTATTGGACTTCGATTGTACCTGCGATTGGAATCTAAGTGTGGACTTCGTGTAGTGAAGACCTGCAGACCAGACCCTGCGTGAATAAATCCTAAGAAGTTGTCATTGGCGTTTTACCTCCAGATCTAGAACCCTAGCCCGTAACAATATGACATGAAAACTGAACTATGATAATACCGAGGCACTACTAACTACAACTAAATAAAATCTACATCTGAAGTTAGCAGCTCAATGCAATCTGAATAAAAGTCCAATTAAATAACCAAAATAAATAAATGCTGATTCTTTGTTGATTCTAGCTGTTACCAGTTATAATATATTATCTATATCTTATTTTTATTTTTTTATTTTAAGTTTATTTGGGAAACCAACAGCTTAAATAACAGCGAGTTCTTAAAGTAGTGCAGTAACAGTTTTTTAAAGCCAATTAGGCTTCCACATATTTACAAAGTAGGTTAAACTATTACAAAATTCTAAATTCAAACTTATTTAACAATGTACGTAACAAAGATATCGTTATCAACCCTTGTGTGTCCCCACTGCTGGGGCACGGGTCTCTTCCTGCATCGCAGGAAGGTTAGGCCATACTCCACCACGGGGGCCAAGTCCGGGTTGGTGTCGGATTATAAGACAGTGGCGGGCCTTACTGTCAGAAGTTATCAAGCCGCCCATAAGGCCTCTGACATGGCTTAACGACTGCCATTACATGACAGCCGGCACCAACGGCTTAACGTGCCTTGCGAAGCACGGAAGCGCTTGGAAAAATGCCACTAGCGGTAGTCACGGGACGCTCACCCATCCCGTACCTGACCGCGCCTGTTGTTGCTTAATCAAGTGATTGATTTCCATTACTCGGTTCGCCCAGGCCACGAGCGCTTCTTATCTATATATTTATATCTTTTTATTATAATATTATACAAATAGATCTCACACATTGATTATAATAGTTATAAACTGTTTGTGCCTGCATGTTAGTCTAGTATATTATTACAGTCGATGTTAGTTAAGTGTATTTTCACACCTCCTGCTCGACAATGCCTTATTACGTACCGTCAAATATCATCGTAAAGCATAGCCTTGTCTCTCGAGGGCAATAATAATGAAGAATAAAGTGATTTGAATTTAGAATGTCAAAATTCGCATGAAAACTATGAAGTGCAAGCCCCGCATTGCAATTTCGCATGAAATTGCAATGCGGGGCTTGCATTGCAATTCGAAATTCGAATTGTTGTTCGAAACTCACCCCTTTTTTCTTTTTTTTCTGAACTACTGTGTCGTGAAAAATAAGAAAAATTTTATTGTCTCCCAGATGGTGTGAATAGTAGAGTATTAATTTTATTGTCTCCCAGATGGTGTGAATAGTTGAGTATTAATTTTATTGTCTCCCAGATGGTGTGAAAAGTAGAGTATTCACCTCTGGAATAAAACATGTCTTAGTCTCGGGCGGTATGAACCCCTGGCTTCACTCAGGACTCTACATAACTCCCTCGCTTCGCTCAGGAGTTAAAATTTAACTCCCTCGCTGCGCTCGGGAGTTAACTCGGAGTCCTTCGCTCCGCTCAGGGTTCAATATACCGCCCATGACGTAATACATGGTTTTATTCCCTTAATGCATAATCTACTATTAAATCTTCCGTTCTATGTTGCCATTTATATTGTATGGTCTATTTGGTGTTATGGTTTATGAATAAACATTTCTTACTCTTACAATGTTAATCCTATTGCATGTCATGGAAAAATGTTTGTTAGATGATAATGTTTGTTTTGTTTTATTGTTTATTGGAAAACCAACAGCTTATACACGAGGCATTTTTACATAGAATAAGATGAATTAGATTTAAAGCCAATAACAGGTTTTCGCTGACAGTCAGAATAACATTAGAATTTACATAACAAAATTATCTTAATGTAGTTAACATATTAATTTTTTGTATTTTACGTACTTTTTTAATTAAAATTTATTAATGATCCCTTTATAAAGAAAAGAAGGCATCGTTCATTGACATAAATGACTGTTAGTTCTGTATTATTGCCGTTATATTATACACATATATGAAAAACTGGTACCCACGATACGGGGTCTCCTAGTGTGGGTGCCGCTGGAAATGTACCTAAATATAAGTTATGACTTGAGCAATAAATATATTTTTACTTTTTTCTTTTACCACCGACGCGGTATAAAATTTTTCAGCACACTTGCTCATAAAGTGGCTCTCTGGTCACCGCAATTAGACACAGAATGACACCCATAATCAAACTGTGACTTTTTCAATGCTTTAGCTCACGAGTGAGTTATAGATATATTTTTTTAAAATTTTGTTGGTTGAGTCGCTTTGTTCTTTATTATTTGTTTTTTTTTATTTTTTTTTTATTTATTGGGGTTGCAACAGGATGAGTTGCACATAAAAATAATCTTATAGTAAAATACACAAGTGAATAAGGTAAATTAACACATCCCTTAGAGCATCCCACTGAGAACACAACTGATTGTAGTTTACGAAGATCAATGTTTTGCGACGAACAGGACCTCATCTCACGGAATGTTGCACATACGGCCCTGATAAGTAGTGACAGTACACCACACATAGAAAAATTTAAGTGAAAAGAGAACTTAATAATAATTAGTATTCCTATCTGCACAGTATGTTCAGTCTACCAAACTCAAATCAATAGACATTACCTTTAGGTAGGAGTTTAGTATTTTGTGAAACCTAAGACATTGCAAACCTTATATTAAATAAAAAAGGTAAAACTGTTTTTATACGGATTTATGCTCGTTTATTAAATTTTTCAACGTTAAACGTACAACGTTAAATTTTCCAACGTTTCGGCACTTTTACAGGTGCCGAAACGTTGGAAAATTGTAAAAATTGGGCTTCAATGGTCCTAACAGTCGACTCTTAATTTTTTTTTTCTTCGTAAGCACTATCCTCGTACTTAAAGGAATATTATAAAAAAAATATTAGCGAAATTGGTTCTGCTGTCGAGATTTGCGCTTACCAACACATTCAGTGATTCATTTTTATATTATAGATAAAATTCTTCTGACTTTGACTTTATCAACCTATGTGCTGGCGAGAAAGATTCCTATCCGCATTTAGCGAGTTTTTGCTTCTGCAATTTTACATACCTAAGTACTTTATGCGACGCCCGTTTCCAGGCATCTAGACATGCCCCAGCCGTTTAAATACCCGCCTTCCTTCCGCCCAGCCATATTCATAGCGTGAAGGTATTTAATTTCGGCCCTGGGTCAAATTAATTGTGTCCTACCGGCTACAACTGTCGGACCCTTGTTGTAACATGCCTAAATAGAAGGATACACCGAATTTCCCGCTCTTTCAAGTGGTTTTATGGATCAAAATGGTTTATTCATTTATCTAACGAACACAACTACTAAGGGAATCATTTTCGGTCTCTTTGGCTAAATATCTGGTATTGAATAGAGGGTATTTCTTAATGATTCGCGATATGTACTCACACACAGTTATATATTATTGACTGTAATCGCCACTTCACTCTACCCGAGACCACGGCAACTATTACGCTGCCGAAACGTCGGAAAATAAAGTGATTACGTTTTACCTAATAAATAATCGCCATTAGACCCGTTTACATACACACATAGATAACCTCACGCCTGTATCCCAGAGGGGTAGGCCAGAGACTGCCACCTGCCACGATCCTAACAGATCACCTTCGCTTCATCAACGTTCATTAGTCGTTACATGCACGCACGCCGGTTCCGGGTACTTTTTACCTTCCCCTTTGCTAATACATCCCCTATTTGGTCGATGTATGTCCGCCTGGGACGTCCCTTACCAGCCCTTTCACTCACATTCGCAGCATATATTCATTTCTTCAATATTTCTTCTATCATCCTCTCCATATGTCCAAACCAACGCTACGATCCTTTTTCAATACTAGTCACTACATCATCTTTCAGTCCGCAACGTTTTCTAATCAGACTATTGCGTATCATGTCATTCAAAGTAACACTACACATACTTCTCAAGGGCCTCATTTCTGCTGCATTATTTCGACTTTCTTGCTCCTTTTGCCACACCCAAGTCTCGCTACCATACGTTAGTGTAGGGACCAGCACACCAATAAGAATAGACAATTTAACTCTTTTGGAGAGGATTCGGCTGCACACAATGGGACCGTTTAATATACGAGTATAAATATTTAAATAGAGGGTATCTAAGCAGTAGAACATTCGGGAGGTATGTCCCATAATCATGAAGCATGTATTTAAGACGACCTCTTTGGCGCAGCAGTAGCGTATCTGCCTACTATGCAAGAGGTTCGAACCCCGGCTGGGGACAGCAAAAAAACGCCACGTCTTGAACGTTTACATGTTTGTGACGTCGCTGTTTCAGAGTGCTTAGTGCGAGTTTTTTAACTACTCGATCGCGTTAGCGTAAACTCATATTTCTATGGCATCGAGGAGCGCCACCTAGCGACAAGTTTGGAAATTAAAATTGGTGAGTGCGAGTTGTAATGGTTTACGTTGAGAAGTGAACACGTTTACCAGCCAAAACACGAATAAACGCGAGTGCGAGTTGTACTGTGACAGCGTTTTGCCAGTTCGAACGGTTAACTTACTCATACTCACTACTCAATGCTCGATTAAAGCGGTAGTAAAGTTATTCGATTGGATCTGTCAAACTCGCACTAAGCACTCTGGTTCCGACGACACAGGGTATCCTAGTGTAGGGCCAGAAGCAATGTATGTGCCCGTATGTAAATGTTGTGATGTTATCGGTTGTGGAACAGACACTCAAATTTCCTCGTAACAACAAACAAATGGAACAAAAGAAAATGGCTGCAGCTCAGCAAAACGCTAGCCACAAAAGACCAGCGCTGGTTTTCTGTTGCACCTGATTCGCTGATGTATGGCAAATTTCTACAAGTTAAAAATAATAAAAATCACAAAATAACAACAAATTTAAAAACTTATTTAGAGGCTAAAAAATGCACCCATGCCGGGATTCGAACTAAATATAGTATAATCATGTGGGTACAGTGATGTCGTTCCGATGATAAACCTAACTGCAAAGTAGGTAGTCGGGGCTGTAAGTAATGCAATTTGCTTAAGTCAGATGTCGCTGCCTGTACGTAATACAGAGAATAGTGTAAAGAGGTTCGAAATTTCACTGATGCCGTGAGTCACCCATTGGCTCAATTGGTAGAGCGCTGGCACGGATAGCCAGAGGTTGCGGGTTCGAATCCCGGCATGGGTGAAATTTTTAGCCTCTAAATAGGTTTTTAAATTTGTTCCTTAGCATGGGTTAGTGCATTAAAAATAAATATAGTATAAAATAACAACAAGTTCAATAAAGATGCCAAGCAGATAATAGTACATTACACAACTAGGGTGGTAATACAAAGAAAGGCCGAGATCGCAGAAGTTTGCGGCCCGAGCTGCAAGCGAGGGACGTAAATATGCGATCGTGAGCTTTCTTTATTACCTCTTGTGTTGTGTACATCTTTTTATGTCTACACTTGGCCAAAAAGCCACTTTATTGCCAGGTGTGGCATAAAGAATATTAACGAATTGTTTGCCACATTGTGTGTGCGACTGTGTGTGTGTTTTTGTGTTTGCGTTTGTGTATGTGTGTGTGTGAGGCAACTATAGCAAGGACTATTTGTCCAACAGTAACGTTAGTGCGACAAAAAAGAATATAATCATGTGGGTACAGCGATATCATTCCTATGTAAAACCTAACTGCAAAGTGGGTACTCGGGGCTGCAAGTGATGCAAATTACTTCAGCCAGATGTCGCTGCCTGTAAATAATACAGAGAATATTGTAAAGAGGTTCGCAATTTTGCTGATGCCGGCACTTGCCCATTATCTCATTTGAGAGAGCGCTGGCTCGGTTAGTCAGAGGTCACGGGTTCGAGTCCCGGCATGGGCGTAATTTGTAGCCTCTAAATAGGTTTCTAGTAACGTCATGTTACGTTACATATTCTTTTTAACTGATACCTGAAGATGTGTCTCTTTCGTCCCCAGCACTCGTCTCCTCTGCCTCAGCAGCTCCGGCATTATGGGACCCAACGTGCCCTTACCCGATCGACCAGCTGCAGCAGCCACCCTTCGACCCTTACCCCGGCCCTCCGCCAAGTGCGATCCCTTTTTCCCTGCCATTACCGTCCCCTTACCCGCTGCCATTACCGTCCCCTTACCCGCCGCCATTACCGTCCCCTTGCCCGCCGCCATCGCAGTCCCCTGATGAAGAAAGCCCGTGCAATCCGAGCCCGGAACGGGAGCAGCTACCGCCTCCCCCATGCCCGTGCGGCAGTCCAACTTGTGAGTATTCTTCTTCAGGCTATATTAGTCCACTGCTGGACATAGCCCTCTTCTAATGAGCGCCATAGCGCAGGGTTGTGCCATCATTGGGGGGGTAATGCCCATAATCCCCACGCTTGGTATGCGAGTTGGGATCGCAGTTTGGTGGAATTGTACTGCAGGGGACGCTGCTGCCCAGGTTTGTGTCCCTTAGTCGCCTTTTACGACACCCGCTGGAGGAATTTGGGTTACTTGTGAGGGTTATTTGTGTGTAAAGATGAGTCGCGGATTAAACCGGGAAAGAATGCGACGAATTATTTTAACATATCATATCCCCAAATTATCCTATTACGTAACATTGAAGCGCTCGTGGCCTAGCCTTACCGAGTGATTGGATTCAATCACGTCAGTTAAGTAACAACAGGCGCGGTCAGGTGCAGGATGGGTGACCGTCCCGTAACCACTGCTAGTTGATTGTTTCCGAGCACTTCTGTGCATTGGCAGTGGCACGCTAAGGCATTGGTGCCAGCTATCATATAATGGCAGTCGTTAAGCCATCTCAGAGGCCTTATGGGCGGCGTTGATAACCTCTGACAGGGCTTTAAGACTGCCATTACAGCCGGCACCAATCCGGATTTTCAAAAAAAATAAAAATTATTTTAAAACCTATTTACAGGATGCAAATTACTTCAGCCAGATGTCGCTGCCTGTACGTAGTACAGAGAGTATTGTAAAGAGGTTCGAAATTTCACTGATGCCGGTGAGTCGCCCATTAGCTTAGCTCAGTTGGAAGAGCGCTGGCACGGATAGCCAGAGGTCGCGGGTTCGAATCCCGGCATCGGTGGAATTTTTAGCCTCTAAATGGTTTTTTTAAAAACCTACTAAGCCAGAGGTCGCGGGTTCAAATCCCGGTATGGGTGGAATTTTTATCCTCTAAATAGGTTTTTAAAAAATTGTCCTTAGCACGGGTTAGTGCATTGAATAGAATATAATAATTATTATTCCACACCTAAAACTATCTAACCAAAGCCTTCTCCCCAGCCACGAGCGGTAAAGGCCCGATCCAGGTGTCCGTCAACCCGAGCGCGAACGCGATCAAGAGTCGCCTGCGCAGCATCGACTTCAAGGAAATCCCAGTGCCCGGCGGCACCCTCTACGTCCACGCCTCCCCTGACGTCATCATCTCCCCGCCACCTATCGTGATCAGACCAGCGCCCTCTAAGGCGATCTCCCCGCCACCTATCAGCGTACAGCCGCCATCTCCGCCCCCTATAACTCCACCGCCGGTCTACGTGCGGCTGAGCCCGCTGCCGCCGATCCAGCCGCCTACGATCAGGATCCAGCCCCCTTGTCCAGCCCCGATCACACCGCCACCCATTTACGTCAGGCCTCCAACGCCGTGCCCCATCCAACCGCCCCCATTAAACGTGAGGGCAGTCACGCCGGGGCCCATCCAACCTCCAACGATAGTCGTGAGGCCGCCCCAGCAGCAACCTATTCAGCCCCCGACCCTGACGATTTGGACCAGCGCGCTGAACCGCGCTAGTGGAGGCGGTCATGGAAACGGCAATCCTAACTCAAGCCCCAGTGATCTGGACAGTCGTCCGCCATGTCAGACTTGCGGACTTGGCTACCAATAAAAAAACTCAACAAACAGTGGTAAGATGTGGCCAGACTGCTCCTATTTTACGCGCATCAAAGCCTGAATCATTTCAAAGGTTTGACCTTGAAAATGTGTGAACTAAAACTTTCGATTCGTAAGTAACCACACATTGGTGACATAGTTTCAGAGCCACTTACTTGATTTTTGTCGGAAGTGTTCGACCAGGCTTGGCTTGGTGTCAGAGAAGAGCAACCGACGACGTGAGTTCCGTTTCTACTGACCATGATTGAGCTTTGCGCATCAGAGCGAAATCTAGTCGGACTCTTCCGACAAAAAAACCATGTACAAAATCAGGAAGTAAGTTAAAATGTGTTGTTTTTACGAAAGTTTTAGTTTAAAGATTTCTTAAGTCTAACTGTAAAGTTCCACGCCAATTTTGACGGCCTCTATGGCGTAGCGGTAGCGCATTTGCCTACCATGCAAGAGGTCCCGGGTTCGATCCCCGGCTGGGGGCAAAATAAAACCCCAGGTCTTGGATGTTTACACTTTTCTGGTTCTCACGACAGGGTAGGGTATCCTAGTGTGGGGCCAGAAGCAATGTACAGTATATTTATTCTTACTTGTCCAATTTAGAAAACAAGATTCTACCCTTAAACTGTGACTTTTAGTCCAAAGCTGCCATATTTCCATAAATGAAGTAACCTGGAACACTCTTTTAGACACGCTGCCAATTTTATAAACATTTGCGAGAAAATGTCTAGTTTAAGCATCTAATCTCAATTTTAAGGTTAGAATCTTGTTTACTAAATTGGACAAGTAAGAATAAATACCTAGACTGTAGGTATGTGCCTGTAGGTAAATGTTATGTTATGTTAATTACTACCACAAACACCAGAATTTTGATAGGATTTGGTGCGCATAGTTAGGCATATGGTGCGTTTAAAAGTTAGAACTGCGCTTCGGTTATATAACTTTTGGAAAGTGTTTGCCTACCTCTGCCGTATACATATGAGGCATAACTTGTGTCGCACATCGTGGACACCGCATTTCAGTGGATATCTGATACGTGATAGTGATATTGAGCCACATTATTAAACGACAAAGTTCAGTAGATAATTTCGTTTTTGCACACAGATGTATAGTACTGTATACCTGGAAAGTTACATAATCAAAGCTCAGGTTTTTGGAGAAAAAAAATTATCCGCTGCACTAGTAGTTACATTAAGAATTTGGGATCTCGTGTTGATAAAATTATTTCGTCGACCGTAGTTTTGCTTGAAAGGAAAATCCGGCTGCTGTATATTTCTTGTATTGTTTAAAAAGAAAAGAAAAAACTTGTACGTAATTTCGGTCTTGTGTGTGAGCGTGTTTGCAAAGTGTAGCCTTTTTTGTCTTGTATATTGTATTATATTTACAAATGAAAAAAATATCATGACGATATAGTTGTTATACAAAAACAAAGTGTTTTTAATTTACCCGCGATCCCGATGTACAAATTACTACAAAGTTTCCAAGATTAGCCACAGTTACTATTTGTGCCGTTTTAGTTCAATGGGATTAATTACACTATTTTTATTTTTAATGCACTAACCCGTGTTAAGGAACAAATTTAAAAACCTATTTAGTGGCTACAAATTTCACCCATGCCGGGATTCGAACCCGCAAAACTAGTTGTAAAGTAACTACTTTGTAACTGCAAAGTAGGTGGTCGGGGCTGTAAGTAATGCAATTTGCTTAAGTCAGATGTCGCTGCCTGTACGTAATACAGAAAATATTGTAAAGAGGTTCGAAATTTCACTGATGCCGTGAGTCGCCCATTGGCTCAATTGGTAGAGCACTGGTACGGATAGCCAGAGGTTGCGGGTTCGAATCCCGGCATGGGTGAAATTTTTAGCCACTAAATAGGTTTTTAAATCAATGGGATTAATTCATTTTGTCTCCGAAACGATCTAAATTATGAAATCGATATCAACCCTTGTATGTCCCCAATGCTGGGGCACGGGTCTCTTTCTGCATCGCAGGAAGGTTAGGCCATACTCCACCACCGGGGCCAAATCCGGGTTGGTGGAGTGTTGCGGGTCTTACTGTCAGAAGTTACTGTCAGGTTACGGGTCTTACTGTCAGGTCTAACTGTCAGGTCTTACTGTCCGCCCGTGGGGCGGCTTGATAAATGTAAATGTAAATACTAGAAATAAACATAAACTTTCGTTCCCACTATTTAGGCTGGCAAAGGTTAATACATCCTTCATGGGGCATTGTATAGGCTTCTATAATAAAATCCCTGAAGATATATTAAGCTTGCCTGAATCGCGGTTCAAAAAATATGTTAAGCACACTTTGTGCCAAAAGGGCTACTATAACGTAAAGGATTATCTAGATGACAATGAGGTCTGGAATTAAGGCCAGTACAATGTATGAGTTCTATGTATTATAATAATTATGTAAACTATGTTAATTAAGGACATTGAAAAGACTAAGTTTGGAGTTTTTTTGTCCATTTTTTCTCCAAAATGATCTAGATTTTGAAATGGACACCTAGTTTGAATTGTAACGTTCATTAAGCCGCAGCTTCTGCGCTACTTTGAATAAAACCTTTTCATTTCATTTTCATTTCATTTCAAATCACTCGGTTCGACTAGACCACAAGCTTTTCTACCACAGAGCATTAGTCACGGGATGGTCACCCATCCTGACCGCGCCTGTTGATGCTCAACTCAAGTGATTGATTCCAATCACTCGGTTCGACTAGGCCACGAGCGCTTCTACACAGTAGGAGGTAACGAAGTGTGTCCTCGCCTGTTTGATATTCGTATTCGGCAAATAGGCACCCGTTCGAGATATCGGGAAGAGGTATCGATTGATTAGGTGTGTAAGTGTGACCGGAATACGTTTGGACGACGCTTTGGGAGAGCGTTATCGCGGAGGTAGGAAAATTTAAATGGTGCCTCACCCTGTATCCCAGAGGGGTAGACAGAGACCGGGACTGCCACTTGCCACGATCCTGTATCGATTGTCCATATCAACCCCTGTACGTCCCCACTGCTGGGGAACGGGTCTCTTCCTGCATCGAAGGAATCATCAGACCACAAACCACTACGGGGGCCGAGTCCGGGTTGGTGGAGGATTGTAAGACAGTGGCAGACCTTACTGTCAGAAGTTACCAAGCCGCCCATAAGACCTCTGAGTAGGATGTTATTGGGCATTCTGGACCAGCTTCCATTCGTTTGAGCTCACGACGCACCGCGCCGGTTGGCGCGGCTTGTCGTTCACTCAAACTCATTACATCTGTTCCAGAATACCCAATAATATTGATTGATTCTGAATTTTACTTGCGGCAGGAAATGAAATGATGTTAGTAACACAGATAAATACTGAAGTTTAATCGTGATGATCGCATTTCAGTAATGAGGACATCACTGGTAACATATTTCTCCAAAAATGAAATTTGTTAAACAACCTACATCACTAAATCTTGAGAATATTGATGTAGGATCTGAAAAAAATACATATCGTCACGGAAAGCTTTTACCAAACACCATCCGTTGTATAGTTTGCGGACCGTCTAACTGCGGAAAAACAAACTTAGTCCTTGGGTTACTTTTACATCCTAATGGTTTACATTTCCGTAACGTGTACGTTTATTCGAAAACGTTGTATCAACCAAAATACATATTTTTAGAGAAGGTAATGAATCTCGTTCCAGGAATACGTTATTATAAATATCGCGATAACAAAGAAGTCTTAAATCCAAGCTTAGCGTCTCAAAATTCTGTCATTATTTTCGACGATGTTGCCTGTGAAAATCAAAATAACATTCGTGATTACTTTGCCATGGGTAGACATAAAAATATAGACTGTTTTTATTTGAACCAAACTTATAGCAAAGTCCCAAAACAACTGGTTCGCGACAATGCAAATCTACTCATCATATTCAAACAGGATGATATTAACTTACGTCATATTTATGATGAACATGTGAACACTGATATGCCTTGGCATCAATTTCGCGAACTTTGTTCACAAGTTTGGAAAGATACATTTAGCTATTTAGTGATTAATAAAGACTGTCAAAGAAATAACGGATGCTACAGAATGAAATTCGACACCTTTATTACTTTCGACGAGTGAGATACATAAATGCCGTTTTTTTTAAATCAGAAGCCACTTTCTTATCTTCTTTATATGCGAGTAGTTGTAAAATAAGAAAAAATGTGTGATGAAAAATCAATTAAACAACAAATAATTAAGTCTGCTGAGGCTGTTAAAAAGAAGGTTCAAAACATGAAAAATACTAAAATGGATTCTGAGTTGGCATTAGAAACTATGTTCAAACCAGTAACAGATCCACTTAAACAGCTAACGAGAACCCCGTATCAAGAACAGTTAAGTAATGAAGATGTTGATTCGCTTGAACATTTAGCACGACAGTCTACACCTACGAAGAAACGAAAATTTTCTGAAATTAGCTCTTCAAGGGAATCACTCCAAGAGGTATCGAATGCTAGTAACAGCGATGATAACATAAGTGACTCTGAACTGAATCAAAGTCTTAGAAATAACATGAGTGACATATTTTTTGAAACAAATTCGGATGGTGCTTCAACACCAAATGCAAAGTCTTTATCGTCATGGTCTTTATCATCAGAAGTATTCAAAGATGTACCTTATGGAATTAGATTGGAAAATGGAAAACCTATGATAGGATCAGCACCGCTCTCCATAACTAATGATGCATTTGAAATAGCAGGTCATTCGTATGTCAAAACTAATGGACTCAGTGAATTACTTTACAAAAAAAATCCTGATCTAAACATTATCACTGAAGATGATAAAAGGAATTATAAATTTATACTAATAAGCACAAACGCTCATCGACGTAAATATGATCCCAATCAACCAATCAATAGCAACAGAGGATTTAAGTATTTACAAATTGTAAAACCCTTATTATGTTCCGCCAATGTTTCCAAAGGAAAGGGTTTATCATTGCTTAAAAAAGTTGATAACAAAGTAGATTACATTTTTTGGAATGATCCAAACGAATTAGTTGAAACATTGAAATTATTAATAGCTTCGAAAGATGCCGGTAATACTGGCTTAGATGATGAAATTGTATCAGTTTTAACAGAACTGAAAAAACGTGGTGTGATATAAAATGAATAAATACTTATGTAATCTATATTTTATTTTATTTCTACTCTAACCTTCACACTATTTACAAGATGAATATAGATAAATTTGGACATCATGTTCATAAAAGACTGCGTGTGTCAGATCCATTAAATTTGGTTCCTATAAACACAGGGCTAAGTAAAAATGAGTCAGGAGTTTACGACTTAAAACAATGTATATTGAGAGGATTACCGTTAGCTGTAGCAGCAGATGAAGCTGTTAGCAAGGAGTATGTAGAAAAAAACAATAAATTATATTGTAAAAAACAAGATTTCATTAATGAACTTAAAAGTATAAAAACTCAAATACAACTGCTACAGAAACAGTTAGATGAGAAGTGTTCAAAGGTAGAAGCGAGTAATATTATTAAAGATCATATAGTAGCACTCAGAGACTCATCGAAACCAGCATGAGCAAACAATCTGTTGTAAATGAAATCCATAAAGCAGCTAGAAGAAATTTCCCACGTCGTTCTGTTATTTTAAAAGGGATTGATGATTTATGGCAAGCCGATTTGATTGATATGCAAAACTATCAGAAGGTTAACAAAGGATTCAAATTTATTTTAGTAGTCATCGATGCTTTTTCTAAATACGCATGGATCGCTCCATTAAAGAATAAAACAAAAACTGAGGTGTCTCTAGCGTTTGATAAGGTTTTACAAGAAGGCCGATCACCTGCTAATTTACAAACCGACAAGGGTACCGAATTTCACAATGACGTTTTTCAGAAGCTTACGAACCGATGGAAAATAAATCATTATTCAACTTATTCAACAAAAAAAGCGTCTATAGTAGAAAGATTAATAAGAACTTTGAAGAGCAAGTTGTTTAAACATTTTAGCTTGTTTGGAAATTATAAGTGGATTGGAGAACCTTTATGTGATATAGTTAAGAGCTATAATAATACTATGCATCGCACTACAAAACATATGCCGTCTGAAATAAACAAGTTAAATGAATCACTCGTTGCATGTAATATAAACAAATCACAACCTTCCTTACCTGCAAAGAAAATTAAATTTCGTGTTGGAGACTTTGTCCGTATCAGCAAGCACAAAGGAGATTTTCAAAAAGGATATACACCAAACTGGTCTACCGAATTATTCACTGTTGTAAAAGTAATAAAATCTATACCCACAACATATTACATACGAGATCAACATTGTATACCAATAAAAGGTTGTTTTTACGAACACGAACTGCAAAAAACTAGCTGTCCCAATATTTATTTAGTTGAGAAGGTAATTAAAAAAAAGGGAAACAAATATCTTGTTAAATGGCTCGGCTTAGGTCAAGAGGAAAATAGTTGGATTAATAAAAGTGCTATAATAAAGCATTGAAGTATATTACTACAGATTAGTTAACTTATTTTTCATTACATCGTTAGTTATGAAAGGGAAAGGACTTCTCAATACTTTAATCAATAATTTACCAATAGAGTTACACTTACCAGGCTACAACTACTGCGGTCCAGGTACTCGATTACAAGAACGTTTGCAAAGAGGCGATAAAGGCATAAACCCTTTGGACAGCGCTTGTATGCTGCACGACATAGCTTATTCAAAGTATTCAAGTTTAGAAGATCGGCATAAGGCTGACTTAGAGCTAAGAAAGATGGCAAAGCAACGATTAAAATCAGAAGATGCTAGCAGAGGTGAAAAAGTTGCATCATGGTTGGTGAATAAAGTAATGAAAGCAAAAATTAAATCGGGTGCTGGAATTAAATCATTCAAAACTTCTATGGCTAAATTAAAATCGCATCTGAAAAAAAAGAAACCTAAAAATATTCAAGATGCTATTCAGTTTGCATACTTAGCAGCAAAAAAAATATTTCATAAGAAAAATAATATGAAGCTGCCAAGAATTATTCCCATCCCTAAAACTGGAGGAATACTTCCACTCATTCCTATTTTTGCTGGTCTATCAGCATTGGGTTCTTTAGCTGGAGGTATTGGTGGAATAGCAAAAGCAGTTAATGATTACAAGTCAGCCCAAAAAAATCTTTCTGAATCCGTGCGTCACAATAAAATGATGGAATCGATCTCCTTAGGCAAAGGTTTATACATCAAACCATACAAGACAGGTAAGGGATTGTGCGTACATTCTTCAAAAAACTAGTTAAAAGGTTACCCAGACGAGCACTGAGTAATATAGATTTAATATATTATACTCGGGACATCCCATACTTTCGAGGTGTCTATATGAGAGACACTTTACCAAGCAAATCAAATAACATCGAGTGCGCTATCCTGAATCTAGATAATTCAATAAATCCGGGAACTCACTGGGTAGCCTACATTAAGATAAATAATTACAGCGTGTACTTTGATAGTTATGGTTTAAAACCACCTGTAGAATTAATCAAGTACTTAACAAAAAACACTAACGTTTATTATAGTTATATGAACTATCAACAAAACAACACCTATAATTGCGGTCATTTATGCATAAAATTTTTAAAAACATTCTGGTTGAAACATTTATATTAAGAAATCATAAACTATTCTCACCATTATTACGATGTCATTCACGCTATCAATAACCGGTTGTAAACCAGCTTTGTCAACATTTTATTCGCCGGCTCTGCAGCTTGATGGTGAATATGAATGTGGGCTGATCTTTTTTTCGACGTTTAATTCGATTCCTAACATAGAATGCTACAACAACAAATTTCATTATGGCGACAACGAAATGATTGAAATACCCGAAGGATCATACGAGCTATTAGATATAAATGACTTTTTAAAAACAAATTTAGTAGACTGTACGTTTAATTTGATATGTAACAATAACACTTTGAGCACAAAAATAATTTGTTCAAAAGATATTCATTTTGAGAAATCCGGTTCAATCGGAAGGATATTGGGTTTTGGAAATCAGACTCTTAAAGCTAATATATTACATGAGTCTCTCTTCCCTGTAAACATTCTACCAACAACCATCGTTCGAATAGAATGTGATATCGTGAGCGGATCGTACATAAATGGGAAGCCTAGCCATATAATTTACGAATTTGCACCTAATGTACCGCCAGGGTACAGGATTATAGAAATCCCAAAAAATTTGATATATTTCCCAGTAAATCAAAATACAGTTAGCGAGATTAATATAAGGATTTTGGATGCAAATAACAACCTTATAAATCTACGACAAGAAGAACTACAGTTATATTTACACCTAAGACGAAAATGATAGATTTCATAAATAAAACATTGGTACCCGAAACCAAAGATCTCAGTACAACACATCCACCGCAACAGAAACCACCTGCTAAAAAGAAAAAACTGACTAAGGAAAATAAACAATTTCTCAGATACTTAAAAGTCATAAAATGAATATCTTAAATATCTTGGATTCTTTCGCCTACGACAACAGCATTGAAAGCTACCAAATCCATTCGTATAAGCCCTACATTAATAGTTTTAACAAAAACGATGAAATACGCATTCCCATCAATCAACAAGACTTATACGTCTTACCGTCACAGAGTACACTATACATCGAAGGTTCTATCACAGTGCACCGTCCAAATGGCGATAAAAAAGAGAGAGTGAGTAATATTGAGTTGGTGAATAATGCAGCGCTTTTTCTTTTCCAAGACATTCGATATGAACTAAATGGCGTAGAAATTGATAGGATAAAAAATGCTGGGATCACAACTACTATTAAATCATTGCTCTCGATGAATGAAAATGAATCAAAAATGTCACGGCTATGGGGGTGGGACATTGATGGAATAAAAAATACTACTGGTAATTTTTCCGCCTGTATCCCATTGAATAAAGTTTTAGGTTTCGCTGAAGATTATAATAAAATAATAATGAACTGTAAACATGAGCTGGTTCTTTTGCGTAGTAATACAAACCTTAATTCTATTAAATTAACCACTAATGAAGTGTTAGATGACATAACCATTAACAAAATTGTATGGAGAGTACCGCATATAAAAGTATCTGATCGTGAAAGAGTTAACTTGCTGAGATGTTTGGAGAAAGATAGACCTATCAGTTTAGCATTTAGGAATTGGGATCTCTATGAATACCCTCTTTTACCACAGACTACAAAACATACTTGGTCTATAAAAACCACATCTCAATTAGAGAAACCACGTTATGTGATTATTGGTTTACAAACTAATCGGAAAAGTTTAGGTATGAAAGACATGTCTCACTTTGATCATTGTTATGTACGTGATGTCAAGGTTTTTTTAAATTCAACTTACTTTCCATATGAAAGTCTCAATATTAAGTTTACTGAAGAAAGGTATATGATATTATATGAGCAGTACGCTAGATTCCAACAGTCTTACTATGGACGTCGGTGTGAGCCGTTGTTAAATCTGAAGGATTTCAAAGATAAAGCACCATTATTTGTAATAGATTGCTGCAGGCAAAATGAGACCCTGAAGACAGGTCCCATTGATGTTAGAGTAGAAATAGAGAGTGATTTAGAAATACCAGATCAAACTTCTGCTTACTGCCTCATACTAAACGATTGTGTAATCGAATATAAACCACTTTCTAACATCGTTAAAAAAATAACATGAATTCTGAACATATTTTTGTAGATTTACAAGGATTTAGAGATTATAAAAATAATTTTATTATTAAAGAGTTTGCTCTCGCTACTAAAGAATTTACTATGGTCTACTTGGTAAAACCTCCTTATCCATTTTCTACTTTATCAGATAGCGAAAAAAAGCAAGTTGTTTGGTTGGAAAAGAATAGAGGAATTTATTGGCGTGAAGGTTTTATTGACTACCGCGAATTTCATAGGTTAATTTATAGTTTATTGAGGAATAAGAAAATTTTTGTAAAAGGTTTAGAAAAAATCATGTGGGTAAATAAACTTTGTGGTGATTGTTGTGTTATTAATATCGAGGAAAATCAATGTCCTAATATAAAATACCTGCATGATAAATATAGTGTATGCAATTTTACGTGTTTTTCTCACCACAAACAATGTGCGTTGAAAAATGTACTATGTGTCAAGAAATGGTTTTATGAAAATAATGTTATAGAATTTATTTAGAATAAGCAAGTATTTATGTAACTTTTTTATTGAAAGTAAGAAATAAATGTAAATGTATTTAAAAAAGAAAACATGTTTTATTTAATTAATTTTTAATTTAAAACGAAATTAATAACTATTGCACATATTTTTAGAAATGTTCTTAACTACGTTTTCCACCATGTCCATTATTTCGTCTACAGGATCTATCACAACATATTGGGCACTTAACACCGCACTTTCACTGTTTGTGTCCTTACACTCATTTAAGTCGAATACTTCTATTTTTATCAACCGATTTCCTCTTCTTGCCGCCTTGCTAACCACATATGATGTAGACGTGGAGTCCTTTGCAACCCGTTTCCTTGAAGTCTTACTTTTCCGCTTCCCCACGTCTGATGGAGCCGGGTTTTGTATTTCTTCGACATCACTATCGAACCCACTCAAAATATTTTGCGCGTAGTAGTAAGGGTCAGTCGGATCAGTCTCGCCTAAAATCTGAAAAAAACAAAAAAAAAAATTATTAAAAATATTCAAACCTATTTCAAACTGTGTAATATAAATTGGATGGAAAAAAATAATGCTTACCGAAATCGACATGTTTTCACGTCTGCTGATCTTCTAGTTGGCTCGAACGATGCAGTAACAATAAATTACTGAACCACCAAATATAAAATGGATTTGTAGATGAGTGTAACTTACCTATTCATACGTTTCGATCGCTCTAGAAAATTAATCCTGTCTCTTTTAATACATATAAGAGTGAGCGAGCTCGAATTCGTAGTCAGCATTATCAATATCGAATGTGTTTGAATCAAGTATGTCATTGCTGACTAAGTAAATAGTAGTCATTGAACCCTTGCGCGCTATGCAACATCGATGCGCCTCCCTTGCTGTTTGCAACATCGCTAACACCTTGACTTGACCTACTTTTGACTGTCTCGTCGGTCTAGTGATGATAGCGTTTGATTACTATTGCAGAGGTCGTGGGCTCGATTCCCACAGGGAGCTGTCATACTTTCAGTAGACACGAAATCAAAACTTCATTGAATATAGTTTAGCTCTCCTCATCCCACCGCGCTCAAGACTATGTCTATAGCAAAAATTTCTGAGATATGTAGGAACTAACAATACTTACATATTCTTTTGTTTTTGTAACATTAGGTAACAATGTTAGGTCATGGAAATAAAAGAAGCTGGTAGTATAACCCAATTTATTCACCCAAAACTATACTTATTAGCTTATAGTACATAACACTTTTATAACTAAGTACCTATCTATTTTAATTCATTACATTATTAGTTCACTTAAATAAATACGCTATTCTTAACATACCTAAAGAGCTTTAGCTTTAACTTGAAGAGCATAAGAACGAAAACATAATATTAAGCTTATTCCACACTAGCTCTATCGCGGCGGTTACCGCAGCCGCAATCCATACACATAGCATCTAAGACTGAAACAGATCTATGAAATACATCATATCACGATATTTTGATTACATATTTTTAAATTTTATCCCATGGTCAATTTTACTATCTTATTTTCATAATATTGAGGTATGGCCCCACGCTTTAGTTGAGATTTGATCCCGATGAATCAAACGTTTATCATCATTTCTCGATAGAGCTATTTTGTTGACACTTTGCGTAAATATTTCATGTTTTATCGATTTAAACAAGATATTTCTCTTGCGCAGCACATTACCTTCAAACAAGGTCTGCTCATAATTACTAAAGTTAAGACCGCGAATAACGCTCATTTTTACTCCTTTGGCCTTTTTGACAGTTTTTTCTAAAGTTTTGAAACAGTACAGTTTTGATCGTAATCCTACAAATTCTGTAATAATTTCACCACCCATTTCATCCTTAAATAGCCCAGGAATCTTTTTGTTTTTTAATGGAATTTGATGTATATTATTACTATCGTAATTACTCGTATCAAAGTAAGGTAGTAAACGGTATTTCAAATCTAGGAAGAAGTCCTCTGTGGACAAATGATAGATGAAGCTATCCGTATCAGTATAGCACATCTCAACATATTTCCCATACATAGGTTTAATAATTGAATAATGAAAGTCATACATGTGGCTTTTGGATAACTCAAGAACAGTAAACCCAATGTAGATAGGTTTATCTAAAACCACACGTTCTGGTTTCATTTGGATGGCAACCAAATTTTCGGAAAAAACTGAAGCACTGTGAAAGTTTGGACGGGCTATCAATTTTTCTGCCGATGTGCATTTTTTCGTTTTGTTTTGACTATCGCTCCATTGATTTACCAAATAGACGTTTACTCTGTGTTCAGTATTTTCTATAGTCTTTCCAAATATGCTGTTGTTCAAGAGTTTGAAAAAGTCTTGTTCGAAAGTTGATTGGGCTTGTTGCCTCAGTTTTGTATTAAGTTCAATGTATTGTTTGAGATAAGCACTTTGACGAAAAGTAATGACTCTATGGATTTTTCTTAGTATTAATCCATGTTTCAAGCATGTTTTAAGATGCACATAATGAATAACATATCGATATTTATCGTATAGGTTAGGGATTAATTTCGAACTCTTTCCACCGGGTGGTATGCATCGCTCAGGACAAAATGGGAAATCATTGTGATAGTCGTGTAGGTGTGTGGGATAAATAATATCCACTTCAAGAATATAACCAAAAGATGCATTATCAGGAACTGATGTGATATCAATGGTATTCACTTCAGACTGTTCCAAAAATCTGAAATCTGACAAAGGTAATACTTGAGACATGCTGAAGCCGTATAAATTGTTAGCATCAATATACGTTATGAAGGACTCGGGACGTGATGGGTCGTACTCAGACATGTATTTATTGTTTGCTTTCGCATGTCGCTTGGAACACATACATACACCACCCCGTATTCCATCCTGAATCATCCGAATAATCGCTAAGTCGCTAAGCAATTCTAATCTGACCTTAGTTTTCAAAAGCATCGCATCAAATGATAAGCTGGGTGCTGTGAGGTAGAATGCCGGGTCTAATTGATAATATCGTTTACATGTTTTGCGGAAATGTTCAAAAATATCGGCTAGTAGCAAGACATCTGTTTTAACGTATAGATCAGTGTATTCACCTAAGTTACGAATGGAGAAAGTTGACCATACTGACTTGGCATGTTCATAATCTTGATCAGAAATTTCTTCACCACTGATAGTATTATAAAAAGCAGATTTGGGTGGGAGGGAATTTTCTTCGTAGCATTTCCAATGTGACATATAGTCATATGGATAAACACCTTTGCGAGTGAGTAATTTGAGTTCAGTGTCATTTGCAAAAAATGATTTCAACAACGAGAATTCCTCCACCTTCATTGTTTTCGTGAGTTTTTCTAAACTGGTACCTAAAAATTTAAATGAATCGATAAATCGAAGTTGGATACCTTCATCTTTCGATAATGGTATATACTTCGTGAAAGAAATATAGTTTTCTTTTGTTTTAGGTATTATTCTAATCGGACCAGGCGCCTCGCCTAGTTCTTTGATAAATAAATGGCAATCGTAGCCTGACAAATTGTGGAAAACAACTGGAACAAAATTTGGTAGTTTAAATTGTAAATTACAATGCTTGTGAGCTGCCCCCCGATAGTGACCAGTGATGTGACAGTGGTCTCGAACCTTGTCAAATATTAAAAGATTATCACAAATATGACAGCGGACAGCATTTTCAAAATTTTGTGAATCATTATCCGTGAATATAATTTTAATATTAGCTTTTAAAATAGTGTGTATTTGCTTCATGTCTCGATACAACCATTCTACAAATTTTGATACACAGTCTGATCCCCGATAGCTGACGTAGCGATTATACTTGGCATCCACTGTACAAACAATATAGTAACCAAACGCTGAGGGCACATGTTGTTGTAGCAGGCTAGTGCTCGCAATGTTAGGGTCTGCTTCACACCCCAGATGACGTTGAAGCATAGTCTCAAAATCAGCATAAATGATAAAGGGTATGTTTTGTTTTCGTTCGTAATTCTTAAATTGAAGAACCGACCCTTGGTTAGGAAGAGCTGTAGCAATACCACCACATGCATGAATGACTAGTTCATTAGATGTTTTAAAAAATAACAGACATGATGAGCAAAAATGCAGTTGCTGATGGTGTTTAGATATTTGGCTTCTAACCAGACGGGGAAGGTTTTTGATCAAACAAAAGTGAGAGCCCTCATCATTCTCGAGAAATAGCAGATGAACGATATTTTTCGCAGTGGAAGACTCTGATCTGTATAGTGGACCTACAACAGTTTTTTTGCCTTGTAAGCCATACACAAAAATAGCGATATCTGGATTATTTTTTTCAAACACCGGGATGTCAGAAAAAGTTACTGGATATGATAAGCCTTGAGTGTTAAAAATATCGCGAAAATCGGGATAAGACGAGACACGATCGGGGTGGCTCTTTGAAGGGAATAGAGCAGCTGTAACACACCAAAGAAAACAATAAGGATCATCATTTTTTATATTCAAACATGCTTTTTTGTTTTTTATAAATTTTGGTAAATCTATAAACGATGACCCACTCAATGGTTGATATTTATTTACATTGATTTCCAAATGAGAGTTACTCAAAAATGTCCAACCGCTATCTCGCTCTTGAAACTCTTCAAGCTTTTTTTTCAATGTATTTATGATTTCTGAAAAAATGGAATTGAAGTTGTGGTTCATGTGTATGGTAATGTTTTTCGTGCCAAACGATTTTAGTTCTTGCAAATCGTTTTTGTACATAAGGAAAAATGAAAAAAGCTCAACATTGACTTTTATGCAAACGTGTTTTTTCAATGAAATATCAATCAGAGATTTTAATTTATTATGGATAGACTCGAAAAAGGTTTCAATTGAGTGCTGACCATCACCGTTAGCCTGTATCTTATAAGTTGCAATACGATTACGGAATGCAGAGGTCAGAACCTCAACATCTTCTGACAAATGATGAGTTGCGACTTTGCTTTTGTGGTCAGTGCTGCGCATATGACCCACCCAACTTTTTGGGTTGACAAGAGTTTTGCAAGTAATGCAATAAGGCATTGTAAATAAAAAGTAGTAAGATTGACCAGGAAACAGATAATTAAAATTTAGGTTTTAGACACAAAAATAAATAGGTAAGTAGCAAAATAATATGTTTATTATAAATTAAAGGAATTTTATTTTATATTTATCTTATCACTAAAAAAACTCGCCTCACTATTATCATACAGTGAATAAACTTGTTTAATAAATTTCTGTAATACGTCCCAGTGCGGTGTGTCCGTATCAGTCTGCAATTTTATTACCATCAACGCTTTTTTCCACCTCTCTTGAACGTTGGTACTTGCAGCATCGGTAGTGTTGTAGACCTTCAATTCTATATAGAATTCTCCTTCCGTCGTTGCTGTCCGACGAACGTGACCATTGGCGACCCGCGTCACTAGACTCGACCCCAGTTGGTGCTGCTCGGGAGTCGCTTTAGCGACCTTCTCTGCGTCTCGCAAAATCCCGAAAAGATCTCCCACCGTCTTTTTCTTTAAGGTGCTTGCAGACCTGTAAAAGTGAACAATATATTTTAAAACATAAGTACCTTCATAAACTTATACCTATATTCCGATTGGGTAGGCTATCTATAGGAGATACACATACATTGAACGAGTATGAAGTGGATGATAGTTTAATATGAAGGGTACATATCTACTTTTGATCTATCCCATATATGTCATTCTTAATAAGCAAATATCCCAAGTGATTCTTAATAAGCATATCTTACATGGAAAACAAAAATACTACGCGAAGCGGGTATCGAACCCACGACTAGTAAGATGCAAAGTAAACAGTCGACAGCATGTTAACCTTTACGAGTACATGCCTGCAATGTAATCAACGATTCAATGACTCAGCGGTGTGCTAGAGTCAAATGACGCGACAACGTAACAACGAATAATATAACGAGACTAATTCTATTCCAGTAAACTTTTCCCTGGATGTAAACATTTACCGTAACGATCAATGTTAAGCCGGGTCCGCTGCGCCATGTTACGCGTGTTACAAAAAATGTAACACGTTATTAAAACAAAAATGGGGAGTGGTATTAACACTTTACGTGTTACGTAACGTAACGTTATATAACAAGTACCTAACGTGTTATACCATGTCCCACTTTTATTATATTTAAGTGTTACGTTTTTTGTAACACGCGTAACATGGTGCAGCGGCCCCGGCTTTAGGCTATAGAAAATAAGGTTTAAGGGTCAAACCTATGGTTTGAATTATTAAGACGAATAAACAACTTTTAGTTATGAAACAAACAAATAAACAGTTGTTATCTCTTTCAATGTTCCAAGATTTTCATCAACAGCTTGATTACATCGAGGGAATCGTCATTTGAAACGATGTGTAAAGTGTACAATCATTTATAATAAACTATAGATGTATTGTATTCTTACCTAACTGTCTCCTCAACGTAGCTCGATGCTTTGCGTTTGGAGCTGGTTGGAGTCTTTTGCTTCTTACTCGACTGCACAGCAATAGGTACACCAGAGAATTCAAACTCGGAGTCAGACCTGAAATAATAATAACATAGTTTTATACCAGTCTTATACATTTAACCTAAACGATTTATACACCGTATTGTAATTACTATACTAGATAAATGTAGTGACTGGAACATATTTTTTAGACATAGTTCGGGACATAGTTTTCATATAGGGACTAATACGGTTTAGTCAGTGGAACACGTAAAAAAAAAAATTAGGATGTAAATAAATATACTTACTAACATTTTGATACCGATGGAGTGACTGGTAGCGAGGAAGTCGTAGATAATTACACCACACGGAGACTGTACTGAACAGCGTTATCACGTTATCGGAAGTGATGAGAATTTTAGATAAATCAGGGTGTTATAGGTTTATATCCTAAATGTGTATGTTGTTTTTTTATTACAAGTACTGTAATGAAGTAAATGCGAAAATCGCCTTTATTTATAGGTGTATGAATATAGGTGATTGTTGATAAAAGTAATACATATTACTTTTTAGTATCGAACACCCAAAATTTTTGCTTTGCCTTCAAAAGTAGGTACTTAACCAAATCATCTTGACCGGTAGCAAGGTCAAGCCTATATGTTATTCTCATAATGTCAGCACTATTTAATAGCTCAAGTTAATGTGGCTGGTTGCCATTGCAACATAATGTGACCAATATATCGATTATTGTAGGTAAGATGTTTCGCAATCAGAAGCTTGCAACGGATCCAATAACGTTAACGTAGCAAATTCGTAGGTTTCATACCTAGGTAGGAGTAAATAGTCCTAGATACACATGTTGCAATTTACTTTAGATTTTCTTGATCTTAATCAGATAATGTTCGAATTGGGTGAATATTTCACTATAGCAGAAGAAAATAAACTGTTATTTCCAGTTACCAGAAATCGGATGATGAGCTAAATAGGAAATTATAATTAATTCCTCTAGCTTATCCATAGAAAACATCGTATGATATCGATGAAATTACTATATAAATGTATTTCAGGATAAATAATACTTATCTAGGTATTCTTTATAAAGCATTTGGTAGACTCCACAATATTATGTGAAAGTCAAACATTAGGTATTAATGATACCTACAGCTAAATATTTTGATGCAACGAGTTTTTTCCGTGTGGATCTTAGACTAGAGTATAGCTAGTATAGTCAACCTTTGGTTATCTCTTATGTAGGTGATACATTAAAATATTATGACCCCTCTAAATTCTTTATTTATGGGTTATGTAAAATTTACTGTATTTATTTTACTGTATGTTACAGATAAATTTAGATAGAAAATGAACGAGAACTGATGTTAGAAAACTGTTGAAAAAATATAAAACTATCTGCATAGGTTCAGTTACGTATAATGGGATGAGAATAATATCTTCAAGTTTCAATTAAAAAAAGACAAAATGCTGTCGGTCGTATTTACAAAATCATGATTTCTTAAAATACTTTAACATCAAGTCTTAAAAAAATAATAACATGGAAAATGCTTTATTACCGGAATACCTTTAAGGAATGTTCAAAGGAACCAACTTTTATAAATAAAACTGTACTTTTTGACAACATATTTTTTCTTACACCGTGTATACTTCGTATCAAATTTATAACTCCTGCGTCAACAGCTAAAGGTTGACAATCCCTGCCAGCCACCTATCATATTCGCATTCGCGTTAACTAAAGTGACACGTTAGTAGGAAATAGATTTCCATTAATGAAAGTATACTTTTATGTGTCAGTGATATTATCATTAATTCACGATTTTACTTAAGTATACCCAAGGATTCAAGTAACTGTAGAAGTACATTTTTCCTACTGTGCAATGTTTTGTGTTTTCCGTAGTGAACGATAAACAGGAGACTTCAATCTGATCACTAACATTTTTGTGGGAAAAGTAAGGTATTCTTTGTGCCGACCATAAAATATGCCTAAAATACAAGTATTTCCTGGTTCTGCCAATCACCCAGTATTTGTGTCACATGAAAAGGATCACAAAATTTTGTTGTGTTGGAATCACCTTTTTTACAATGGGAGACGTCAATCTGACCATAAAATACAGTTAAGACGAAAATGTTTTGTGTCACTGTTGCGCAAGAAGGTTCATCACATGAAGTCAATCTGATCACAAAGTAATTTGTGGTGCTGAATCTTTCTAACAGTGGGAGCCGTCAATCTGACCACAAAATATGATTAAGTTGAAATTGTACTTTTATGTTATTGTATGAAGGGCCATCACGGGAAGTCAATCTGATAACAAAATTTGTGGTGTTGTACCTTGTTCATGTGGGAGACGTCAATCTGACTACAAAACAAACTGGGTTGAAAAAGCAAAGTTTTGTGTCACTGTTATGAAAAGTAGACACCAGTGGTGTTAAACTCATTCAGTGGGAGAAGCCAATCTGGTCACAAAACTATGACTGGGTAAATACAAGTATCACTTGGAATATTTCATGTCATTGTCTTAATGAGGAAACCTAACCGATACCGCAAATAATGTGTGCTGTTTTATCTAGTATATTACGAAACTGCACAAAACATAGCTAGTGGGTAAATACAATTCAGTTGAGCTTGGGGATCCTTTATTTAATTCAACTCAGTGACTATGCGGACCTATCTCCACCAAGATGATGGTGAGTTGCATTCACTCAAGCTTCCTAGTGTCATTCGTTTTCATTGATGGAATTTATCATAAACTGTGTAGGTTGCTCGTAAAATTATTGAAACTATAAATTAGAATCACTCGATGTTATTGGGTATTCTGGAATAGCTATAATGAGTTTGAGAGAGCGACAAGCCGCGCCAACCGGCGCGGTGCGTCGTGAGCTCAAACGAATGGAAGCTGGTCCAGAATGCCCAATAACATCCTACTCCTCTGACATGGCTTAACGACTGCCATTACATGACAGCCGGCACCAACGGCTTAACGAGCCTTGCGAAGCACGAAAGTGTCGATTGCAATCCTTTTAAAATATATCTTTTTTAAGTCGCCTATAAACTTCCCGCTCAGGGCACAGGCCTTCTTTCAGGGAGTACGGGTTTAGTTAACACGCATGTCCCGCAGATGCGTAATACCATGACATAAGTATGCAAAGCTATCCAAGATGCGATCATGACGTACACAGCGTCCAGTGGCATCTTCACTCACACTAGATGGGTGAAGCGCTGCAGTACCTGGGACATGGTTTTAGATGGTGTAGGCTTGTCCAGCACCTATACCATCCTGACAGCTTAGTCGGCCTAGCCCACAGGGAAGGCTAGTCAATACGTGCGGAGCCAACCAAGTCGCGGGTTTCCTTACGACGTTTTCCTTCACCGCTAGCATGTGGTATTGCGACTACAGATTCGCAAATGTACGTAACTTTGAAATTAAACAAAGTCATTGGTACACGCCCGCCTAGGGATCGAATCTGGGTCTCTCAGTTCATTGTTCTACCCACTGAGCTACCACCGCACCAAGATAAACATATTATAAAACAGCTAGGTATTTATTTGTTATCCAAATTTACTTACTTATCCAAAGACTTTGCGCAAGTTGCCTTAAGAATCTATGCAACTAACACAGGATCGAGTTCATGAGACTCACTAACTTCAATGAAGAAACATAGCTGTTTCAAGATGTTGATAAACGGGAGACCCTGGCTCATCTGCCTACCCCTACACACACACACACACTTACAGTCACACACACATTCACAAACATTCATACAAACACACACACTCACACGCAGTCACAGTGTCACACAGTCACATACACACATACAGTCACACAAACACACACAGGCCCAAACCCACGCATAGGCTCTCCGTTTGGGCCCCTAATGACAGAGCAGTCGGGTAAAAATGAAAATCGTCTTCCTAGATGCTTTCCCGTGATAAAGCGTAAACTTTACGATCCCATCTGTATTCATTAATGAGGCATACGTAAAGTGAATTGATATTTTGGAGCAGCCTTCGCTTGGCGGGGTGCCAAAATTCATACATATTTGACCCTGTTACTTGTTTGGGAATTTGGGAATTTTGCCGCTTAAGAGCACCCAATCTGGAGAGGGCAAGTGATTGGTTGATATGCGAAGCCACCGTGGAGGAATCTTTGCAAAATGGGACACTATGTTAAAATAGTATAAACTCACGCCTGTAAGGTAATCTAAGGATTAAAAGGTTTTATTCGAAGATTCGAAGCGGCTTAATGAACGTTATAAGTCAATCTAGATCATTTTGGAGAAAAACTGGACAAAAATACTTAGGTTCTAAAAATACAAGGTCTTATTAATAAAAAGTCAGTTCACTAAAAGCACTGTTAAAGTGGCCTTATGAGATGTTTATAAGAGGTCTAAACAAAAACGTCATTAATAAAACAAAATCCCCACTATGACTGTGCTACAAACCTGCTATAACTTAAAGTTGATATGGCCCTACTTTAACTCTACTACAAACTTATTATAAGCGATATTTTAATCTGTGATTGCAAAACCACAGGTTACAAAAGTCTGCATTTGTCAAATTGTTGTTTGTTTGAAGTGGTTTGGTTGTCAGTGAAGTGGTTGTTCGTGTGATTGTGAGAATAACCTGATTTTCCATATTGTTTCATCAGAAACTTTCAAACGAAAACTTGAAATTTAAAAACCTATTTAGAGGCTAAAAATTTCACCCATGCCGGGATTCGAACCCGCAACCTCTGGCTATCCGTACCAGCGCTCTACCAATTGAGCCAATGGGCGACTCACGGCATCAGTGAAATTTCGAACCTCTTTACAACATTCTCTGTATTACGTACAGGCAGCGACATCTGACTGAAAAAATTTTTAGCCTCTAAATAGGTTTTTAAATTTGTTCCTTAGCACGGGTTAGTGCATTAAAAATAAAAATAGTGAAAACTTGAAAACCAACTTTTTTTTTCTTGGTAGGTACTTACATAGATTATACAATCTGCATGTTTTGACACTTCCACAGACTTAAAAGAATGAACGAAAATTGACAGGTCGTAAAAGAGCACTTTAGTTACAGTAGGATTGTTGTACTGTTATTAATAAGGAAAAGTTGGAGCGTACTATATGTGTAAAAAAGAATTTTAGCTAAAGTGCGCTACGAGCACACTATCGTTTTTATTAATAACAGGGCCCTCAGTCTTTTCAAGGTCCTTGAATAACAAAGTTTACATAATGCATCCTTAAACTTGGTGATTTCTGAGAATGAGGATTAAAATTTAAGGAGAATTTAAATTTAATTAAGTTTACCTTCTATATTCTTATCTAATTTTAATTGAATTATTTAATACGTATTGATTACATGTTGTAAACATAGCTTTTCGAATAAAATATTTATTAAAATTTTATTGCGCATGAGTTACTGATGGATTTTGAATGACATTATTGTTTCATTATAATTCTCATATTTAAATTGTCAATACAATTTGTGTTTGCATGCTAGTTTATTTAATTAGATTAAGTATATACCGCAAATAATTATGAAATAGCGTAAGCTGTAATGTAATTATGTTAATTTGCGAAATAAATAATAAATCCATCAATTTTGAATGACATTATTGTTTCATTATAATTCTCATATTTAAATTGTCAATACAATTTGTGTTTGCATGCTAGTTTATTTAAATAAATAAAGTATATACCGCAAATAATTATGAAATAGCGTAAGCTGTAATGTAATTATGTTAATTTGCGAAATAAATAATAAAATCCATCAATTTTGAATGACATTATTGTTTCATTATAATTCTCATATTTAAATTGTCAATACAATTTGTGTTTGCATGCTAGTTTATTTAAATAAATAAAGTATATACCGCAAATAATTATGAAATAGCGTAAGCTGTAATGTAATTATGTTAATTTGCGAAATAAATAATAATTGTAAGGCTTGAACTCAGGCGTTTTACTGGATTTTCTGTGTACAAAAAATAATATTCTATCTGTCTATCTAACTCCAAACATCGTTGTCATTTAAATAATCCTTTCTATGTACCATAGCCCTATTGACACAAAGTGTACTTAACACATTTTTCGGTAGAGGCACGAATTCTACCTATATCTTCATCTTATCGTAGAAACATACTGACAACAGACTCACGAGGGCCTATTGTGTCTAAGATCTGCCTATAAGTGAACGTAGCAGTCGTAGTTTACTTGAAATATTATGTTAATACGCAGACAATGCGATGCATCGAGCGCCCTGGCCTGAAGCCAGTGTCGTTCCCCAGATATTAACACTAACTGGATGTCATTTGGATGTTGTTCTGTCGCTAGATCTTTTACTGTGAGGCTTTAGGCTGCTGCAAGAACTGGTTGGGTTTTTACCCCTTCGGATTGAGTGTAAACTAGAGCGGGGGGTAATACATTTGGGTTCACTTAGGTAAACATCAACCCGGCCAAGTCCGGGTTGGTGGAGGCTTGTAAGATAGTGGCGGGCCTTACTGTCAGAAGTTGTCAAGCCGCCCGTAAGGCCTCTGACATGGCTTAGCGACTGCCATTACATGACAGGCGGCAATAACGGCATAACGTGTCTTGCGAAGCACGGAAGCGCCCCGAAAAGATGCCACTAGCGGTAGTCACGGGGCGGTCAACCATCCTGCACCTGACCGCGCCTGCTGTTGTTTAACTCAAGTGATTGATTGCAATCACTCGGTTAGACTAGGCCACTAGCGTTTCTGGTACATAGTGCGTAACTTGTGTCGTTATTTTAATTACACTTTATTGCAGACGAAAGCACAATTAATATTACCTAGTAAATAATCACCGTTAGACCCGTTTAATGTATAGCTATGTGTAAGCTTTGCGACTCATTAAGAAATACAGCTTTATATCAATTGAATTGAAAATCATGTAAACCTGTTAACGATGCTACGTTTACTTACAAACATACTCGTATTATTGATATGATTTAAGTGGGACGGGACAAACTATCAAAATTTGACTGAAATCGGCTGGCATTTAATGGCAGGCGATTTCGCAAAGTGATGTCAACGGCGCAGCGTCATCGCGGCGTCTTCGCCGCGTGTACGTGTATCGCTTTCAAATCCTTTAACTCCCAGTTACTTTGCATTACATAAACTCACGTCTGTATCAACGGTAAACATATAACGGTCGTAGCGGTCATAACGGTCAGGTTCCTGACCTCTTTCGTTTCATCAATATTTTTTTAGTCGTTGCATGCACGCACACCGGGTTCGGGTACTTACCTGCCTTTCCCCTTTTAACCCTGCCCCGCAAAGTTAGTCGGGTAAAACCCAAAAGCGCTGGCTGGGGGTTATTACCCGACTTCTTGGCACGCTCCGGCCACTCCTACGTTGGGATACCAGAATGGATCCTTTATTGCGAGTGATAAAACTTGGCTTTTGCGGCCAAGTCGCTGTAATTAGCTTAGTTACAGTCGCGCACAGTGAGTACACAAGAAAGAGAGAGACTGCTTGAGAGAGAGGAGAGGGGAGGGTATGAAACACAACGAAAAAAGAAAAAAAATGCTGGCCGCCGAGTCTTTTTAAGGCATTCCTTTTTTTTACTTTATTTTTCACTTAACACCAATAATATATTATTATCAACCCTTGCATATCCCCTCTGCTGGGATATACAAGGGTTGATATCGGGTCTCTTCCTGCATCGCAGGAAGGTTAGGCCATACTCCACCACGGGGGCAAAGTCCGGGTTGGTGGAGGGTTGTAAGACAGTGGCGGGTGTTACGATCAGAAGTTATCAAGCCGCCCGGGAGGCCTCTGACATGGCTTAACGACTACCTTAACGATTACATGACAGCTAGCACCAATGGCTTAACGTGCCTTGCGAAGCACGGAAGCGCTCGGAAAAATGGCACTAGCGGTAGTCACAGGACGGTCACCCATCCTGCACCTAACCGCGCTTATTGTTGCTTAACTCAAGTGATTGATTCCAATCACTCGGTTTGACAAGGCCACGAGCGCTTCTAATAATATATCGCTAAAAATATATTATATTAATGTTTCGTATTTTTGAAATCAAACGTCTAAGACTACTAAGACCGCATGCAACGAAAACATCTCGCCTCGGCGAGAGCTGTAACTCTGTAATAAGTGTCGTGTGCAATTCATTTACATACCGTTGAGTAGAGCAAAGTAGACATTACTCAGATTTTTGTGATTTACGCCGCTAAGTGGTGCCAGGGACGCGTTTATTACATTTCGCAGCTAATAGCTGCGAAATAGCTGCGAGCTAGGTATGGCTTGTGATCTCACTAACATATTCAGTTTTAAAACTGAATGTGAATATATATTGCGAATGTGAGTGGAAGGGCTAGTAAGGGACGTCCCAGACGGACTTACAACGACCAAATAAGGGATGTATTAGCAAAGGGAAAGATAAAAAGTACCCGGAGTCGGCGTACGTGCATGCAACGACTTATGAACGTTGATGAAGCGATGGTGATCTTTCAGGATCGTGGCAGGTGGCAGTCCCTGGTCTCTGCCTACCCCTCTAGGATACAGGCGTGAGGTTATGTATGTATGTAGCTGAATGTCATTGTCACAAAAAACCTATTTAAAGGCTAAAAATTCCACCCATCCGGGACTCGAACCCGCGACCTCTGGCTAACCGTGCCAGCGCTCTCCCAACTGAACTTTGGCTAGATATAAAAAATACTACAGCGCCACAAAGGTATCTGTTGAGGTGGGCAAAATTGTAACTTCGGCCTTTCCGTGCTAATTTTCCAACTGAGCTAATGGGCGACTCACCAGCATCAGTGAAATTTCTAACCTCTTTACAATACCCTCTGTATTACGTACTAACGTGTAATTGTACTAACAACCTATGGAAAGTTATTTATCCGAAATAAAGCAGTACAGATGCGCTCGTGGCCTAGTCGAACCGACTGATTGGAATCAATCATCTGAGTTAAGCAACAACAGACGCGGTCAGGTGCAGGATTTGGCATTTTTTTCCAAGCGCTTTCATGATTCACAATGCATATTAAGACGTTGGTGCCGGCTGTCATGTAATGACAGTCGTTAAGCCACGTCGGAGGCCTTATGGGCGGCTTGATAACTTCTGATAGTAAGGTCCGCCACTGTCTTACAATCCTCCACCAACTCAGACTTGGCCCCCGTGGTGGAGTATGGCCTAACCTTTCTGCGATGCAGGAAGAGACCCATGCCCCAGCAGTGGGGACATACAAGGGTTGATATCGAGTACAATACAATAGACATTTCACGTTAAAACAACGAGCGTGTAATCGTCACAGCCCCACCCGCTTTTTTCCAACACGCCTGCCTTACAAAAATGTAAAAAACGCTGAAAAAAACAAAATAATCAATTCGCCACGCTATTTTATAAATGATAAAACAACGCCATTAACCGTTCACTAACAATAAATAAACGCCAATGGGTGTAACTTCAATATTTTGTCGACGCCATCATGATACGATATAAAACCGGGAAAGTTGAATTTAGGGACATCACAAGGCTGGAAAATGGCGAAGGGGACAGTGATCTGGTTATCCGGTAAGAAATACACAGTCTTATTTAAATTCATAATGTCTGAAATTGATGTGTACAAATAAAATCTATTTCAAATGTCTATTAAAAAGTAACCTATGTGTTAATCCAGGGTGTCAGCTAATTCCATGCTAAATTTTATTAAAATCGCTTCAGCCGTTCAGATGTGAAGAAGTAACAAACATACCAACTCACAGACTTTTGCCTTTAAAATATTAGTGTGATGGGATGTATAAACATATATAAGTTCGCCTTTGAAACAAATTTCATGCTATCATTTTTCGAGTTTACTGTTTGTAATAAAGAATATATTATAAAGTATGATTTTTCCACAGTTCTGCTTCTCGGCACCGCGTTCGGGCAACCGGTGCCAAGCCCGCAGTACGACCAAAGCCCCTCACTGTACCCCAGCGACCCCTTCCCCTCGCCATCTCCGTACCCGTGTGCCCCTTCGCCCGGCCCGTCCGCCAGCCACCCTTGGTTTCCGCCGCCATCACCGTACCCCTCTGACGCTTCGCCCGGCCCATCCGCCAGCGACCCCTGGTATCCCCCGCCAAATCAGTACCCCTGCAATCCTCCGCCAAGCCCCGACGCCTGTGGGTCCGATTCAAGCCCTCTACAGATCGGCTTATGCAATCCCTCAGCTAGCCCGATTAACTACCTATACGGGCAGGCGCCTAACGGTAAGTGGAAATTAGTAACGTATCTCCTTCTTTTTCTTCAGGCTATATTAGTCCACTGCTGTACATGACTCTCCCCAATCCCCAACGTTACATTATTACATTATTTTCCGATAACTGTACTCGCCACTTCAGTCTACCCTACCACAGCAACTGTATTGCTGCCGAAAAGTCGGGAGTTAGGTAGTTACGTTTTTCTGCTGAGTGGTGTCGGCCTAGAGAATAGCACCAACCCAATTCTTCCCGCGGGTGTCGTAAAAGGCGACTAAGGGACACAAACCGGGGGGTGGGCGGCAGCGCCCCTGCAGCACAATTCCACCGAACTGCGATCCCCAACCCGCATGCCCAGCGTGGGGATTATGGGCATTACCCCCTATGATAGCAGAACGTGGCGCTCTTTAGGGGAGGGCTATATCCAGCAGTGGACTAGTATAGCCTGACGACGACGGCGAAGTTTTACTTGATAAAGTTAAAAAGTTAAAAAAGTTATTATCAATTAGTTTATTACGAAAAATAATCACGATTCGATATCAATCCTTGTATGTCGCCAACTCTGGGGCACGGGTCTCTTCCTGCTTCACAGGAAGGTTAGGCCATACTCCACCACGGGGGCCAAGCCCTGGTTGGTGGAGACAGTGGCGGGTCCTACTGTCAGAAGTTACTAAGCCGCCCACAAGGCCTCTGACATGGCGTAACGACTGCCATTACATGACAGCCGGCACCAACGGCTTAACGTGCCCTGCGAAGCACGGAAGCGCTTAGAAAATGCCTCTATGCGGTAGTCACGGGACGGTAACCCATTCCGCACTTGACCACGCCTGTTGTTGCTTAACGCAAGCGATTGATTCCAAACACTCAGTTCGACTAGGCCACGAGCGCTTCAATCGCGATTAGACCTTTAATATTGTAGATGGAACATTTTACTGAAAGAAGACATTATTTTAATTTCAAAAACAATCTAAACTGCATTCATAAATATTAAAATAATTACACGGTTAAACCGGGGATCGAACCTAGCTACACAAGAAAAAAAATTACCCTGTAGCTTTATCACACCGATCGGAAGGCTTCATCATAAGGATTATTTTTTGCTAAAAAACATACTATCAGAAATAAAAGGAAGACCATGAATTTTAACAATGTATAAGTATCGCGAATCCTTGAGGAACACTAACGCACAGATCTAACACCGACGTCTCCGCAGGCCAAATCATTGTGAAGCCGGGCCAAATCCGCTTCCGTCCGCCGCAGCCGATCATCGTGCGGCCTGGCCAGATCACGCTGCCCCCTTCGGCCCCTATTTTCGTGAAGCCCCCGCCAGTCCAGCCCCCGACGCCAGCGCCGATCATTGTCAGGCCCCCGAGCGTACAGCCACCCAGACCTGCACCGATCAGCGTGAAGCCGCCAAGCATACAATTACCCACGCCGCCTCCAATCATGGTCAGGCCTCCGCCAGTCCACCCTCCACGCCCTAGCGCAATTAAGGTAATAAGGAATTTATTCATTAAATATGATACAATAGCGCTCGTAGCCTAGTAGAACACTGTTTAATATGAACATTTTGTAACCTCACAGTTAAAAACTTTTAAGTTAACGCAAAAAAGAAACGGCCGACCGTTTATGCCGAGAAAAACATTATAAACAGTCTTTCTTATGATCAAACCGAAAACCTTTTTGAAATTGATGTCTAATACCGGCTCATTCTACTTTTCACCTTCGGTTGTGCTTCCTAGTAGGTACCTACTTACCACACACACCACTGCCATCATTCACAAATATACACTTCACACTTCTCACACACCCTCTGCTCAGTGGCTGAAACCCGAACCCAAGACTCCGGTCGTAGGGCTAAGCAGACACACACATACATACATACATCTTACTTTTTTTATATAAGTTTTACAAACATCTGTCATTTTTGATACAAACGTTTAATATTGTATACCTTATGCTGATGACGCGTCGAATATGATACCGTTCTTTTGTAGACCGGGAGGCCTGGAAACCTAAGATAGAGATCTCTTAATCTAGTTTAGGCTCCAGTCTTTCCACAAATAGTACATTCTGCTGAATTGTATCATTTATCCAATGTTATTTTTGTATACGAATGTAATTTGTGGACAGAAAAATAAACAATTATCTTATCTTATATTTTCACACTCAAGAGAACAAAAATGTATGGGATACTTTCCGTTGACCTAGAGCTACGAAATTTGGAAAGTATTGTAACGGTGCAAACCTCTTTACACCATTTTTATTTCTTTTTCTATCTATCATTTTCAAATATTTAAATTACGTCACACTTTTTTCGATTTCCCTCATTTTTCATCACTACTAAAACGTAGTGATTATATACTCTTTGATCACTACTACTTTACCCTTCGACCAGATCTGACTATTTTACCTGCTTATCCGTTTTTTATCCAGTTTTTCTGATTTATTATACCTACTAACTATCTACAAATAAAACAATACCTGAAGTCGTTCCAGTTTCTATTATTTATCAAAGATACACAGCATTACAGTATTACCGACTTTAAATACAAGTGTGGTTATCACACATTTGCATTTCAATCATAGAAAAATGTCTTTGAAGTTCGAAAAAAACAGCAAGACGCGATTACTATTTATAATATGTAAGTATCTACAATTTGTTACACTCGGTGGGCGAGACCGGTTTTTTTTAAATTGACACAAAGGTCTTTTCAAGTGGGACACGTTACACTTGACCCCAGTCACGCCTGATGGTAAGCGAAGACAGGGTCTACGATGTTACGTGCTTACATGTTAAATTCCGTTGACTCTACTTTTAAAGACACCCAGGTTATATGTCTCCGGAAAGACAGAGAATGGCAGCGTGTTACAATTTTGCTGTTCTTTATCTTCTTCAGGCTATATTAGTCCACTGCTGGACATAGCCCTCCCAAAACGAGCGCAAGGTGGTGCCATCTTTAGAGGGTAATGCCCATAATCCCTACGCTGGGCATGCGGGTTGGGGATCGTAGTTTGGTAGAATTGTACTGCAGGGGGCGCTGCTGCCTACCCTACGGTTTGAGTCCCTTAGTCGCCTTTTACGACACCCGCGGGAAGAATTTGGGTTGGTACTATTCTCTAGGCCGACACCCCACAGTACGCTGCTACTGCTGTTCTTATTATCAAAGAATTCCTCAGAGATGACCCAAAAAGCGACCTCCATAAACAAATCATCATGTCGCTCTAACATATCGACTCCCTCCTTCCAGGTGCAACCGCCCCCGGTGCAGCCCCCACTTCCGGAGGCCATCATCGTCTGGCCAGCCAACATCGCCGTCCCAGCGCCGCCAGCCATCAGCTTCCTGCCAAACCCGCCGACGAGCTTCAGCACGGTATCCCGAGCACGCATCAACCACTACCGGACGCCGCTGGCACCGTGTGATCCATACTCGTCCATCCTGCCACCGCCGCCGCCGAGCCCTTGCAGTGGATGCCCTCAACAGCCCCCACCATGCCCGTGCCAAAGCTCAACCCCGTCCCCCAATGACCCTTTCCAGTCTGGGCAGGGTAGCGAATAGGATCATAGCGAGTGACTCCTCTACCCTAAGCTAAGGTTTTATCTAGTATTGTTAGGAGACCTTGACCCGTCTGGTCAGGAAAGTGAATAGGATTATAGCGAGTGACTTGTGTACTCTAAGCTAAGTTTTTATCTGCAGTTAGTAGTTGACCCTAAAACGTATTGACAGGGAGGCGTAAAGTCACTCTCTATAATCAATCCTATTCATTATAGCAAGTGACTTGTGTACCCTAAGCTAAGGTTTTATCAGCAGTTGCTCGGTGACCCAGTCCAGTCTGGTCAGAGAAGCGAATAGAATCATAGCAAGGACTCCTGTACCCTAAGCTAAGGTCTTATCCTAGATGACCCTATCCCATCTTGGCAGGGAATGTCTAACTCACTTGCTATAATCAATTCTATTGATTATAGCGAGTTTCTTCTATACCCAAAGCTTACGTTTCATCTGCAGCTTGTAGTTCATCCCGTCCCTTCTGTGCAGAGAACCGAATAGGATTATAGCGAGTGACTTGTGTACCCTAAGCTAAGGTTTTATCTGGAGTTGTTAGGGGTAGAAAGTGACCGTTGCTTGTAACACTTGAAGCCAACGTATTCATTGTGTGGTTGATGTGAAGGTTATAGCTCTGATAAGACACTTCAATGATCTGGGCCCCAATTCTACGAAATGCATAACAGTTCATAGGGAGTATTCATAGAAGGATTTGACCCGTTTAATATTTAACTATAATCCGTAGTCCATAGGGACTATGGATTATAGTTATAACTATAGTCCATAGGGAGTTAATCGAGAGTCCAATGACTAGGTTTTAACGCTATCGGTATTCAACTAAGCGCATGTTTTCCATTTCCGACAAAAGAAACAAATGATAGGTACCGAAAAGCCACACTCGTATTCTATTACATAAATGCTGTTTCTCGGTACTGTCTGGCTGTGAAAACCGTATGCTAATCCTTGTTTGACGGGTCATGTCACCGTATCAATGGTTCCAATCTTTAAAGTAGGCAGGTGGATGATGATGGAAGAGACAATGATTTGTGATTGAATGTGGTAAGATCTTGGACGTGGGTATGGAATTGCACGTTGTATTTTTTCTGAGGTTGATTAATGGTCGCGTAGAAATGTTTCATACTGTATTTATTTTATTTCTATTGTGTAATTTCGTTGTATTTGTGTAAAGTATGGTGTTGTATAATATTAAGGCTACCTTTGTAAACGTGTGAATGAGATCGAAATATAGTACGGATACTTTTTCAATTTTGTATTTTTATTCTATAATCTATCTATAATCAGCCCACATCAACCCACTGCTGGGCATAGGCCTCCTTTTTATTGCGCCATTCCTCACGGTCCTGTGCTAACCTGATCCATCTCTGACCCGCAACCCTCGATGTCGTCTGACCATCGTGTCGGTGGTCTGCCTACCAACCTCCTTCCCTCCCTTGGCCTCCGTGTATTTTTATTACTTGAAATAAATTAAAAAGGGTACATAATTTATTATACATACATAATTTATTAATTTCCAAATAAGAGTACACAAACATTTTTTGAGATGCAGAGAAAACACATATCTTGAACAGTAATATAAATTTTGAATACAATAGATACAAAATATATTTAATAGATTATTTTGGTTGACACGGACATCCAGAATATTTTTGAAAATAGAAAAAGCATAAATTCAGTAGTAGGTATTCAGGTTAATATAGTTACTTAAATAAATACGTATTAAATAACTAGAAGTATTAAATATCCGTCAACCTGGACTAGGCCCCGTGGTGGAGCATGGCCTAACTTCCTGCGATGCAGGAAGAGACCCGTGCCCCAACAGTGGAGACAAGGGTTGATTTCGGTCGAATGGTATTAAATACCTAAATATCTACGTACTATTTAAGTAACTATATTATTATATTCGCTCTGAGTACATTAACACAAGATACAGTAGATCTTGTTGCTTTACGGTAAAAAGTTCACTACACAGAATACCCACTGCCTGCTTACAATTTACATCTGTGAATCTAATAAACATTGCATAGAAAAGTATAACACAGAGACTACAGAAAATTGTCGATGATAAATACAAGAAATAATGAGTCGTTTTTAGCATTAATTCTTAAAGCAATTCACAGATGACCCTTAGAGGCGTGGCCATATAATACGGCTGTCAAAATTAATCTGTGCTAAGCAAAATTTGCTCAGAGAATTAGCGAGCTGAAGTGGCAGTGGGCTGGCCACATCGCGCGAAGAACCGACAACCGTTGGAGTAAACGTGTTCTTGAGTGGAGACCGCGACTCGGCAAACGCAGTGTAGGACGCCCTCCGACCAGATGGGATGACGAACTGCGAAAAACTGCCGGCAGATGCTGGATGCGGCAAGCTGAAGACAGGGCGCTATGGCGCTCATTAGGGGAGGGCTATGTCCAGCAGTGGACTACATAATATAGCCTGAAGAAGAAGAAGAGCAAATTTTAACAGACGTGTCCCTGTTCTTGTATCTGTACGTCTATAAGCGCCATCTTTAAAGTGCTTTGTGAACTTGTGCTAAAACCGGCTCATTGCCCGCATCAGATTTTACATTTTGCCTTGGAAAATAAACACAAATATAATCGAAACCAAAAGAGAAGCCAGGAGCCACAGACGCCTCCGATCAGCGACCATATCGTGTGCTAGTATTACCAGTCTCCGTACGCGACATTTGGTTGGAATGGTGCACAATCGAAGGACCGCGGGGGCTCGCTCTTCCTACCTGCAACTTGCTAGAATTAGACTTTGCAGAGGAAGATGAGCTACTTATAAAAAAGGACCCATACCATATGGAAGTCCACCGTGAAGGTTAGGCACGGTCTCGCAGACAGTGGCAGCCGGCATGCCATAACCGTAACCGTGGGGGCCAAATCCGTGGGCGCCCAAACCGTAACCAACACCGTAGACCGGAGCGCTCTCACAAACAGTCGCGCCCCCCCCTAGCCCCAACCCCCCAAAGTAGCCACGGCCCAGTCCGTACCCGAAACTGGGCACCGTGTCGCACACCGTTGTCGCGCCCCCCAGCCCGCCCAAGCCGTACCCGAGGCTTAGATTTGGGGCGGAGTCGCAAACGGTGGTTGTGCCGAGTGTACCGAGGGGATGGCCGACATGGCCGTACCCCAAGCCCGGGTAGCCCACATTTGGCGCGGACTCGCAGACCGTAGTTGTGCCCCCGAGGCTTCCGAGATGGTGACCGTATCCCAGGGCGGCTCTGGCGTTTGGAGCTGATTCGCAAACCGTGGTGCTACCGCCAAGCCCTAAGCCTTTCCCCAGGGCGCCGTAGCCTAGGTTTGGGGCTGATTCGCAGACTGTGGTCTGGCCCCCGAGTCCGAGGCCAAGGGCGCGGCCCCCGTAGTAGTTGGGGACGGTCTCGCAGGCCGTGGTGGACCCCAGAGAGTGTGACAGGGGACCAGCGCGGGCCGCGGCGATCAGTAGAGCTGTAAAGATGCGCGTTATGCTGTGTTGAAGTACGCTTTCCTATGCACTTATAGTACCTTCCTTTCAGTAAAGCTTACTAGCAGAGTCTGGATGATAGTAAAACGCTAGCCAGTTCAGGCAGTCCATTTATGGAATGACATGCCCGTGCAAGTGAGAAAAGCAAAGTCCTTGGCTGGTTTTAAGGCATTGGTGAAATCCCACTACCTGACTGCTTAAACTGAAAAACTGTTGCTTATATGTATTTAAGTGTATAAGTATTTCTTTTTTAGGTATCTATGTATTTATTATTGAAATATTGTATTTTATATCATAAGTAATACGTAATTATATTCTCGCACTCTTTTGCTATTTGGTATCAATATATTTATTTTCGATTTAATTATTTCTGTACATGCACGTACCGACTATAGTATTCTTCATGCAATCCACTCCATCCAGAGGTAGTCTGGGAGAGATCGCTCTTAGCGATAAGACTGCCAATTGTATAGCATTACTTAGATTTAAGATCTAATGGTTGTATTTTTTTTCTGTTTGTGCAATAAAGTGTTCTCTATCTATCTTGCTCGGTTGATATAATAATATTTATATATTCACGGACATATTACACAGATCTCGTTAGCCCTATACTAAGTACATCTAAATGACTTGTGTTATAGGTGCTAACTCGACGATAAATTTAATACAATAAATACATAGATAACATCCAAGACCCGAGACAAACTAGAAAAGTTCGTTTCCTAGTTTGACCCAGCCGGGGATCGAACCCGAGACCTTCCGTTTTACAGTCAGCGTGCTAAGCCGCTGCGCCACCGAGGCCGATGTTTTCTTCAAGCGTCACCTATCACAACAAACTATGGTAACATAGCGATATTTAAATCGGTGTCAGTCATGTATTGGGATAGGACTATTACTGCACCGGCCAATATATGTGCGTATATCACCTCCAATGACATTAACTTCTTAGAAAACTATTATGATGTTTTTTAAATTCAGAAAAAGGATTTTTTTTCTTGTACTCACCCAAAAGACCGATGATTTTCTGAGTCGCCATTTTCCAAGGAGGTTGAAGGACTGGTGTGAAGATTACGGAGACGAGACCGGGTATTTAAACTCGAATTTTAATTGAAAATTGTTTAGCCGCCGCGCTTGATGGATTTTCGACGTATTTTGGAAACAAGTGCGCGTTTTGGCAAACATTCGCTTTTTTAATAGGTACTAATTTAACTTTCTTTGCTGCAATAACCTTGAAGATATGGAGGTGGGTAAATACCTACTTGAATGTTGTGGTTAGGTTACTAGTTCTGCAGTCGCAAACATACCTGGAACAATTATAAAATCTCAATTAGAGAATAGAAAATGAATGGCAGTTCCTGTTGTCTGCCTACCCCTCTGGGATACAGGCGTGAGGTTATTTATGTGAAATGGATCTTATATATAATAAAAATCGATTGCTGTTCGTTAGTCTCAGTAAAACTCGAGAACGGCTGGACCCACAGAACATACCGATTTGGCTGATTTTTGGTTTTTTATTTTTGTGGAACTCCAGGGTAGGTTTAAATGGTGAGAAAATACGGAGATATTACGAAAACTTTGGCGGTACAAAGTTTGCCGGGACACGTACTAAAATGTAAATAAAATAAGATAAGATAATTATTTATTTGCAATATGCGTAAACACATTGTGTTTACGCCTGCCAAGAAGGATGCAACCTCCTTGTTACTTCAAACTTATTCTTTTTCTACAGATCGTGGATTGGCAATTTCTACCCAAAAACTTAAGTAGGTATATCTTTTCACTTACAGTGCCACCATCTTGTCTGTTCAGTTGATAGCGGCGCCAGTGAAGCATTTAAGATTTTTTTTTGTAGAAAAAAGGTAAATTTTAAAGTCAAAGACCCGTCTTTAAATTTAAATAAAATATTTATCTCTAGAAGCGCTCGTGGCCTAGCCGAACCGAGTGATTGGAATCAATCACTTGAGTTAAGCAACAACAGGTGCGGTCAGGTGCAGGATGGGTGACCGTCCCGTGACTACCGCTAGTAGCATTTTTCCCGAGCGCTTCCGTGCTTCGCAAGGCACGTTAAGCCGTTGGTGCCGGCTGTCATGTATTGGCAGTCGTTAAGCCATGTCAGAGGCCTTGTGGGCGGCTTGATAACTTCTGTCAGTAAGGCCCGCCACTGTCTTACAATCCTCCACCCAACCGGACTTGGCCCCCGTAGTGGAGTATGGCCAAACCTTCCTGAGATGCAAGAAGAGACCCGTGTCCCAGCAGTGGGGACATACAAGGGTTGGTATCGATATATCTCTAAATCAACAGACGCGGAATGTTTTTTTTCCAATATGGCGGATGAAAGGCCGAAGTTACAATTTTGCCCACCTCAACAGATACCTTTGTGGCGCTGTAGTATTTTTTATATCTTGACAAAGTTCAGTTGGGAGAGCGCTGGCACGGTTAGCCAGAGGTCGCGGGTTCGAGTCCCGGCATGGGTGGAATGTTTGGCCTCTAAATAGGTTTTTAAAATATATCTAGACAATTTCTTGTCGCATTATGCGGACATTTTTTTGTTCATGTATTCAATATTTATTTTTTTGTATCTGTATTACCACGCGTGCTCTTCGCGGATTGGCAATTTTACCTCAGATGCTTAGGTTTCCTCACAGTGTTTTCCTTTTAATTTTTTTTATAGCTGTTTGGCACACTGCAGGGTACGGTGTTCAGAGAGAGAGTATTTTCTCTCCACATTGTGATAGCTTTGACGGTCAAAGTAATTATTTTTTATTTTTTTTCATAGAGTGGGACCTCAGGGAGAATCTTCCAGGAAAACAACGAACTCACTCTTCAACGTTAGTATAATCAAATGATATGATAAGAGTTCACACAATACACAGTCACACGTGCGCGCGTCACAACGGTTGATTGCCAAGTGAGTGCCACAGTGCCCAGTGCCGCCTTATTGGCTCGACACAGATTAGGTTGGGACGTTTGACAGTTGTATTGTAAGTCGCAGACTATCGGCTACTGGCACATCGTAGCAAAACAATACAATACAGAATAACCAGCCACAATTGTCAGACGTCTACACGGGTTAAAGAACACAGACAATATTTATATATTTATACATCAGAATCGAAATGAAATAAATGAAGGGTAACTGAGTAAAGAATAATTGATTGTTACAATAAATAATCTCTTCTTCCTCAAGAAGTTTTCCTTCGCCGTTAGCGAGTGGTATTGCTATTGGTATGACTTAGAAAACAAAGTGATTGGTACATGCACGCACTGAGAATCGAACTTGGGTATGTCGCTTCCGAGTCCATTGCTCTACCCACTGTTTCAGAGGTGTTCAAATACTTTAGACACATTGGGTTTAAATTTCCGATGCGCGATGGGCACACGTTATAAGACCAGACGTTACTCTCTATCTGAGAGAACGCTTTTGCCCAGCAGTGGGCCGTATCTTCTTCTTCTCCAGGCTGTATTATGTAGTCCACTGCTGGACATAGCCCTCCCCAAATGAGCGCCATAGTGCCCTGACTTCAGCTTGCCGCATCCAGCATCTGACTGCAGTTTTCCGCAGATCGTTATCCCACCTGGTCGGAGGGCGTCCCACACTACGTTTGCCGAGTCACGGTCTCCACACAAGGACATGCCTACTCCAATGGTTGTCCGTTCTTCGCGAGATATAGCCAGCCCACTGCCACTTCAGCTCGCTAACTCTCTGAGCTGTGTCGATAACTTTGGTGGGCCGTATAGACATAAAAAATGAAAAGGAGAACCTTGTGAGGAAACCTGAGTATCTGAGGGGAAAATGCCAATCTGCGTGGGGCACGCGTGGTAATCAAGCCCTTACTCTCTTTCTGAAAGACAGCCTGTGTCCTGCAGTGGGTTGCATATAGGGCGCTTACAAAAAAATTCCCACAAAATCCAACATGAAATAGTCTGAAAATTAAAATACAAAGTGACTAAACAAAAGTCGGACGAAAACATTAGTGTTCGATTAATTGGCTACCGTGACAAACACAACACAAGTCACGGTTCTCTGTTAGTATATAGTTAATTGATTTGCTAGGCTCGGGTAAAAAAATATCGACATACCAAAATGTAACCAAAAATATACATTCTCTTTTTACATAACATGAGCCTGAAACAACGACATCACAAATGTAAACATCCAAGACCTGTGATTATTTTTTGTCCTCAGCTCTTTGACTCTTCCCACAGAAAATGAATGAATGAATGAATGAATGAATGAATGAATGAATGAATGAGAAATATGTGAAATGTGAACGAAAAAAATCAAAAATCTGAATCCGGAATTAATTAGTGCAAAAAAAAAAACAATACTTTTTGACAATAAATATCAATAGAATTAAAAAATATTACTACACAATACTAATAGAATACAATACCATGTTTTGATAAAATTAAATAAAATTTCTATTGTCGTAATTTCTGTGTGCAATAAAGAATCTCGCTCTCTGTTTTATTGTTCAGAACCTTTCTTAGGCTGGCTAGAAGAAATTTATTTTGAAATAAGTCCGCCAAAATACATCAACACTTACCTGTTATTTAGTTTTTTTTCTGTTTCTTAATTTTTGTGCAATAAAGCGTAACAAACAAACAAATAATCTTCTATCGATATAATTTTTCCAGTGGCCCATCCCTACGATAAAGAGTACTTATAGCCCCTAATGCTTAATCGCTCTTTTGTCCATTTACTCCAATAAACGTGTAACAAACAGCGTGAATTGGCGATAACAAATATTTCGTGACTTACATACCAACAATAGTTTTCTTTAAATAAAAAAATACGCTCTTTGCAAGATGAAAGTGTTACTCAGCGCTTTGATTATGGGTACGTGCAATTTATAACTTAGAAGTGCTAGTGGCCCAGTCGAACCGAGAGATTGGAATCAATAACTTCTTAAATATATTTATAACGTACCACGAAGTACATGCACTAGGAAGAGCCGTGTTGTGTCGGCTTAGAGAATAGTACCAACGCAAATTCTTCCCGCGGGTGTCGTAAAAGGCGTCTAAGGGACACAAACCGGGGGGGGGGGGGGGGGGGGGGCAGCAGCGTCGCCCACCAAACTGCGATCCCCGACCCGCATGCCCAGCGTGGGGATTATGGGCATTACCCCCCCCAATGATGGCACAACCTTACAATATGGCACTTATTAGGGGAGGGCTGTGTCCAGCAGTGGAGTAATATAGCCCGAAGAAAAAAAAGAAGAAGTACATAATTAAAGTACGAGACACCCAAACAAAATCGTCTATAACAGCCTACCAAAGTTATTAAAAGACATGCCTTTAGCTACAAGAAGGTGACGCAAAAGGATCATAGAGAAATGCTTTTATTCAATAGTAGAGTACCTCGACCTGAAATATATAGACCTACTAGCTTTTGCCCGCGACTCCGTCCGCGTGGAAAAGACGGAACAAAATTTTGCAACCCCATTCACTCTCTTAAGGGATAAATTTATACCTTTTTTTGGAATACTTTCTGAGTGGCCTGGATTCGATTTTCTTGTTCCCAGCGTCATCAATCCTTCTGGCCGTGGGCAAGCCATCATATTTTGTGTGGGCACTTGAAATCATGAAACTGATCAATCATTTTTCTATGAAACACGATAATTTAAATTAGCTTGCAAAAAAGTGGAGTGAAATTTTAAAATTGTTTTACTAACAAATTAATAATCATATTTTCAAAATATATGGTTACTGGCCAGCCATTCGTACATAAATCCTTTTTACGCACGATCATTTAAAAAGTGGAGGGAAAACTTGAAATTGGAACGTTCAAATTTTTACTTGTAAATAATCGTACTGTTAAAAACAGATTGTAACTGACTAGCCTTTATCTAACACATTTTTTTTTTCGCAATACTTTCTGAGTGGCCTGATATTTCCTTGTTCCCAGCGTCGTCAATCCTTCTGGCCGTGGGCAAGCCAACCTTTGTGGTGGACATTAAAAACAAAGTTGGTCAGCCGGAGGTGCGTTTTGGCGTAGACGTGACTGGTGATTTGACGAAGTAAGCATATTCTAATTCAAATGAAATTAAATGAAAAGGTTTTATTCAAAGTAGCGCAGTAACTGCGGCTTAGTGAACGTTACTCAAACTAGGTGTCCATTTCCATGCAAGAGGTCCCGGGTTCGAATCCCGGCTGGGAACAAAAAAATCCCGAGGTCTTGGATGTTTACATGTTTGTAGTGTCGTTGTTTCTGGTTCTCACGACACAGGGTATCCTAGTGTGGGGCCAGAAGCAATGTATGTGCTTGTTTACGTTATTTGTGTGTATTTATGAGGATAGGTAATAATAATTTAGAATGTTAAATGTCCACAGGCTGAGGAATATCAGAAGAGATTCGCCTATAGATTCGATCGTCGAATTCCGGCCCCAACTTCTGAAGCTGCGCGTTCAACCTGACGACGACGAGTACGAAAATGGGTTTTCTCAACTAAACCATTAGTGCGAGAAACGGCCAAGTTCACCGCGTAACGAAATTTTCACTAATTAAATCGTTCGCTGCGGGGAGGTGACGAAGTTTTAAATAATGAAATAAATTGGACGTATATAAAAAAAAAGACGATTCTATTATTTTCCGCACCTAAATATTTTAAAAACCTATTTAGAGGCTAAAAATTCCACCCATGCCGGGATTCGAACCCGCGACCTTTGGCTATCCGTGCCAGCGCTCTTTCTAACTGAGCTAATGGGCGACTCACAGGTATCAGTGAAATTTCGAACCTCTTTACAATATTCTCTGTAATACGTTCATATACCTACATATTGTGAGCATTCAGCTGTGAGCATCGTGAGGATAACTCAATGAAAACTAGAGAAATAATAAGCTTTTTTTTTTAATTGAGTAATTGAAGATGTCTATTCAAATAAAAATACAGAAGTTGGTTTCTACCAAACTGCACAACACTTTGTTGGCAGATGTTCTTGGTTTTACAATTTAAAGTACTCTTATATGCTAACGGCACGTTGAGTCGTTGGTGCCGGCTTTTATGTAATAGCAGCCGTTAAGTCATGTCAGACGATGCCATTGATAACTTCCGACAGTAAGGCCCGCCACTGTCTTACAATCCTCCACCAACCCGGACTTGGCCCAGCCCTGTGTTGTGGCCGGGCAGGCTCGTGCTCCAGCAGTGGTGATATACAAACGTTGATATCGATATGCTAGGTACATGCAAATACTGAAAAAGGTATTTGAAGACTACCTACACACTACCCTCTTGCTCGCCCTACGCCTAAGGCTTGGGTTCGGTCAGTCACGTGACATTGCCACGAACAAGAGGTCAGTGTGCCGGGCAGAATCAAAACTAGCCAACTACCTACATACAGTATTGCTTAAACCAAACACAATAACTACAATTATTGTGTTTGGTTTAAGCAATACTGTATTTGAATTTTGAATTTGAATTTGATCTATAATAAACCGCGGATAAATAATAAACCGCGACTCCTCAAATGTAGTTTATGACGCCCTCCAACCAGGTGGAATGACGATCTGCGAAAAACTGCCGGCAGATGCTGGATGCGGCAAGCTGAAGACAGGGCGCTATGGCGCTCATTAGGGGAGGGCTATGTCCAGCAGTGGACTAGTCTAGCCTGACGACGACACGGGTTGCGCTAGGAACCGAGCCACAGCCGACTCCACCTCCACGCCTGGAATCACCGGCAAAATGTCATCATCGTCATTATTTTATCGTCATCATCATTATGTTACGAATATTTTTTTTATAAATAAATATTCTTGGGCTATAAATTTCCCTTCAATGATGGCACAACCTTGCGCTATGGCGCTTATTAGGGTGGGCTATGTCCAGCAGTGGACTAAATAATATAGCCTGAAGAAGAAGAAGATGTCCAAATACCGCAGCGCTGGAAATTGCCGATCCGCGGTAGGCATGCGTCGAGACCATACTCTTTCGCTAACAAAAGGTCTGTGCTTGGCAATGAGACGCTACAAAAATTGGCTTGATTTAAGATGGACTTTGCCCAGCAGTGGGACACAAACGAGGCTACGTAAAAAAAAAAAAGATGGAGGGAAAAACCGTTACTTAACATAACATTTACATGCTGGATGCGGCAAGCTGAAGACAGGGCGCTATGGCGATCATTAGGGAGGGCTATGATCAGCAGTGGACTAGCATAGCTTGAAGAAGATTTACATACTGGCACATAGGTACATTGCTTCTGAACTTGAACGTTAATTTAAAACAGTATAAAAAACATTCATTTGAAATTCGAAAACTAAGTCCGAATAGCGTTCAATAACATTTAATTGGTGGAACATAAACTCATTGATGACTTCTTTGATTTCGCTGCCTATAAAATGGGGATTTTAGATACAATGAGTGTAAAAAGTATAGAAATGAATAAGTTTGCCGTAATAATTCTGTGTGGTAAGTTTTTCTTAAGTAGCCTATAAACGTCCAACTGTAGGGAACAGGCCTCTCAGAGAGAGTGTATGGGCTTAATTACCAGCCGTGTCCACCGGGGATTAGCAATTTTAAGCGCCGAGATATTTGGACACCTTAGAGACTCAGGTTTCCTCACGATGTTTTCCTTAACACTTAGCGAGTAGTATCACTACTATTTGTGTATTTCTATCTATCTATAATCAACCCACATCAACCCACTGCTGGGCATAGGCCTCCTTTTTATTGCGCCATTCCTCACGGTCCTGTGCTAACCTGGTCCATCTCTGGCTGGCCCAGGTATTTGTGTATTTCATTTAGTTTAAATTGTTGTGTATATATTTAATTATTATCTACTTCAGTATTCGTAGTGTAATTATTGTCTAGTATATAATATAACTTCGTCCAATTTTTCAATAGTCCGATAACTTTTAGGTATCTGAGGAATAAAAATGGCGGTTTGACATAATTTTCATACATAAGCTGTCAAACCGCCATTTTAATTCCTCAGATAAAAGTTATCTGGCTATTGTCCAATTAACCAATTGTCTTTGTTAGTAGCGTTCCTAACTATCGAAATATTTTATTTTTATCATACCGGCTCCTATGATAGAAGTACAAGGTAAAAAAAACAATATAGCGATCGATTCCCCGACTGCCACGATGCAGGCTCGACCTTGTGTGGTAGTCACTGTGTAACCATACCTAAACATTGTACAAATATTTTTTGGCAATAAACATATTTTTATTTTTTTTTATATTTGTGAGTGTGCTTGTATACGTGTAAGTATGGCTGCGTATGAGAGTGTGAGTGCGTGTTCGTTCCGTGTTGATGCTCCGTGAGTCACCAGAAGGCCCTCGCTGAAAATCAGTGCTGTTGGTGCAAACCCTCAGCTTATACTGAGCATGAGGCCTTTTTTCCGCTGCATCATGCAATAAATTCCAACATACTGTGTAGCGTTGGAATTTATTTTCATTTCATTCATTTGTAGTTCCTCTAAAACTTGTTATTGCAATTCGATTCGAATTGACACACCACAGACTAAAAGTTGTTGTGTTGACAATGATAATTGACATTTTACTTTTTTTTGGGTGACAAAGGCCAAGGCATAGATACCACGCTGTAGAGCCGCTGTGCCGGCTTTTTTTAATGTGCAATTTTTCAATTTGCTCTGTAATAAAACTACAGAAAAATCTTTGAGTGTTTTTCTGGAATTCCTTGAAGCTTAATCTTCAAATGATTTTTTTATTTCAGCATCATATTTTTTTGAATTATTGTCAATTCAACAGCTTTACTATCAACGGTCGCCAGCCTCCCACATTGTGGCTACAGTTACTGTGGGTGCTACTATCCGAGATGCCACGTCCAGGACCCTGGTTGCTATGGTAATAATACTAACAATTGTAATACGCATGAGGAAAGATTTTCAAATCCTCTTGCATAACGTGGGTACACGTTTATTATTCACAAAAAAAAATATATTTCAGAAATAAACTAAAGTTTAACGAAGGTCAAAGCCATTTTTCTCAAAAGATTTTAAATCTGTGGGAAAACAGCTCGCAGTGTCATGGCGTCGAATCTGACGTCACGCCTAGGTAAACAAACATCGTAATCACTAGTCACAACAAAGCGTGGGTGAAGTTTACCAATGTTAACCTAAGCCAGACGTCACGCGGTGTGTGTGATGGGTGTTTCAGTCGAAATGGCTGAAAGCAGTATTATAATCTTTTATTTTATTGAAAATATTGGTAATCTCATTTTTTTTTATAAAACAAAGTCAGTCTTAAATCCCTTTAATATGTACCTTCCCTAATATCCTTAAATCTTTGATTATTTGTCGTCAAGCCTACTGTAGTGTACACCAACACTAAACTATGCTCCTTGTCCAATGTATTGATGTCCAACTCTCTGTACCTATGTCTCCACTGCTGGGGCACGGGTCTCTTCCTGCATCTTGGGAAGGTTCGGCCATACTCCACCACGGGAGCCAAGTCCGGGCTGGTGGAGGATTGTACGACAGTGGCGCGCCTTACTGTCAGAAGTTATCAAGCCGCCCATAAGGCGGCCTCCCGCCCTTCCGTCATGGCTTAGTGAATGCCATTACATGACAGCCGGCACCGGCTTAGCGTGCCTTGCGAAGCACGGAAGCGCTTGGAAAAACCACAACTAGCGGCAGCCACGGGATGCTCACCCATCGCCTGACGCCTGCTGTTGCTTAACCCAAGCGATTGATTCCAATTACATGGTTCCTCTAGGCCACTAACGTCATAAAAACATATACTTGTGTTTTATCATATTTTTGTCAAAAATCTAATGCGCATTACGTTTTTTTTTCTAAGTTGGACAAGCAATTATGTATTTTTTTCCTAAGTAGGACAGATAACTGCCAGATATGCCAGACCAGTCATGCCAGATAGTACGCGAAGACGGGGTCTACGATGTTACGTGCTTACCATTAAATGGCGGTTAACTCTACTTTTAAAGGCACCCAGGTTATGTGTCTCCGGAAAGACAGACGATGGCCTCTAAATAGGTTTTTAATACTGTCATTTTCACATTTTTATTATTTCAGGCTCACCGTTGATCATCAACACTTATCCGTGTCCGTGTGAACCCCAAAAGCCCTCGCCACAGTCACAGCCACCGCCGTTGTCCATCCTAGGCGACTTTATAAGCAAGTAAGCGCTAGAATTGTGCCTGCGCGTCTTAAGTACACGATTTCTAAGTATTTTTTTAAAAACCTATTTGGAGGCTAAAAATTCCACCCATGCCGGGACTCGAACCCGCGACCTCTGGCTATCCGTGCCAGCGCTCTTTCCAACTGAGTTAATGGGCGACTCACCGGCATCAGTGAAATTCTGAACCTCTTTACAATATTATTACAATATGTATTACCCACAGGCCTCTTTACGTACAGGCCTTTTAGCCTCTAAATAGGTTTCCAAAATTGTCCTTAGCACGGGTTAGTGCATTAAGAAGAAAATATTCTAAGTAATTTGTTAAATGAAATGAGAAAAATATTGCAACGTAAAAAATTGACATTCTGTTTCCTGGATGTTAATGGGCAATGTAAAATGCCTTCAGGCCGTAGTGTAGTGGAGAAAAAGGCAGCGGGAGAAAAAAACTCCTTCTGAATATTTTTTCTCCACCAAGACTGACTGGTATACTTTCATGTTACATCGTACTTTGATATTCAGCAAAGAGAATTTAAATTCTTGACGTTGAAACAAATTGAATTGAATCCTTACTTGTAAAGCCATCTTGTAGTCTCAAACTGACATTATGCAAGAAATGTATTCATTTGTTTTGTTCCAGATTACTGCCGCCGTTACAAAAGCCGAGTGAATCCTCAAACTAAGCTAGATTTTCAACTGTAAACTTATATCAATCTAATTTCAAGATGGCTGCCTTAGGGCGTGGTACTAGCACCACTAATGGAAAAAAACGTTCTTTTATGACGTGTTTTTGGAAAAAGATCTCCTAATAAATAGTATCTCTTTTTAGAACATACTGAGAATTTCTGCCATCTTGAATTTTATCAATCAAATTTCAAGATGGCTGCCTTAGGGCGTTGTACTAGGGCCACCAATGGAAAAAAAAAATTATGACGTGTCTTTGGAAACAGAAATCTTAATAAATGTAGTAGCTCTTTTTAGAACATACTGAGAATAGCCTAGGTTCAAGAACTTAGGACTTTAAAGCAGTTTTGCCAAAAACGACCCTTTTTAGTGGAAATCGATTAAAGTCCTCGGTTGTTTATCCGAGGTTCTAGACTGTAGATTCTAAGATTTCGTAGATTAAGGAAAAATAGTCGCTAAGATTTCTCATGTTCACTTTTTAAAAAAGAAAACGTATTATAAATGTATTATAGCTTGTCTGGAGGATATCACTTTTAGTGATAAGGCCGCCGTTTGTACTCTTAGGTTATGAAATATCTGTGTAATTTCCATTTTTATGTACAATAAAGTGTTCTCTATCTCTATCTATTTATAAAACAAATTATGATTTTTATTCATTAATTTGGTTTAGTTAGTTTTTTTTTAAGGTTTAGTTAAATTTCTTCAAGACATTTCCAGAATATATACAGTCTGTAAGCTTTTAGAATATACCTCGAGCTCTAGAGTAGGCTTCGGTTTTCGCCGAAAGCACACGAGTGTAATACTACTTCCTGCTCTGTATAAAACTTTTCTTCCCCATTTTGAAAAGTTATGCAATTATCACTTCATATTATTAGTTCCGATATTTCTATTACACGAATATATCCGATTCTATACAATAGTAGCCGAGGTATATTCTAAAAGCTAACAGACTGTACTATTTAAAAAAAAACATTCATTCACTGAAAACTGTATAGGTTTATCTGTGAGGTGAATTAGACTTTTCCTATCTTTTTTTAGTTAGCAAAAACTAGCGCCTTAAATCGCAGTAGACATGCGCAAAACAGTACCCTATGAGAACATGCCACATGGCATGGCATTTTGCACCGCGCCATATGGCGTCATATAGCAGTACGCAGTACGCGGAACATGGCCTACCTGAGATGTCGCATTATGACTCACGAGGGCCATGTTTAGAGTCATGGTCATTATGCCTACATGACGTAGCCCGTCTGTATTATACATTATACTTAAAATACGAGGCGGTGTCAAAGAAATGTAGGCCTTATCAAGAACGTATTAAGTTCAAAACGCTTTATCGGCGTGATAGAGACAGCGGAATCTCGTTCGTGGCGAGGTCATTTCTTCTCACTCGCACAATTCGCACAACGGACAACCAAACATCAAAGTAGGATAATTGTTGGTACAAAACAGTACCCTATCAACAAACCAATAAGGTACGATCGCCGACCGCCGCGCTCTTTGTACCATGCATGTGCAAGTACATAGCAACGATTTGCCGCGGCCGGCCTCGTCGTACGTACTGATCAAGCCATAGGTCATGCTAAATTTTGCCGCGTACTGTGTTACGGTCGTGTTATATGACGCGTACTGCATTACTCGCAGTACTTACACATATCTAAATCGCAGCCAATGAGTGTGACATAAACGATTTAGGTGACGTCGTCTGTTATTTTAGTGGCTATAAAACGGCGTAATTTTTATTCGACGCCTATCAAAGTATAGAATATGCTGAAGGCGACGGTAGTCATACTGTGCGGTAAGTATTCTTTAATACAGTTGTGGCGTATTCAAAAAGTGGCGTATTGCAGGGACGTGTAGCGTACGGGATGTGGGCTATTACACACTCGTGCTTTTTTTTACCTTTCCCGCAGACGTACGTTCTCTTTTCCAACTGTCAAAGTAATGTCTATTAAAAAAAAAGTTAAAGTTTTTATGATTCATGCAAATACGTATATTTCTAAAAAAAAGCTATCAGATTTAATGATTTGATTAAATGTGTTAGGTTAGGTTTCATTTCATTTCATATCAATAAAAAATCCTAATGAAAACTGGCTGTATGGGCATGGTTCTCTTTGCCTACTTATTTTGCCTAAATCTCTGCTTATATTCTTTTATGCCACACCTGGCAATAAAGTGGCTTTTTCCGCACGCTGCGCGTACGAAAAAAGCCGCTTTCTGGCCAAGTGTAGACATAAACGATGTACTCAACATGGGAGGTAATAAAGAAAGCTCTCGATCGCATATTTACGTCCCTCGCTTGCAGCTCGGGCCGCAAACTTTTGCGATCTCGGCCTTTCTTAGTATTACCACCCTAGTTGTGTAATGTACTATTATAACATATTTGCTCGTAAAGTGGTTGTAATTACACCGATTTCAATATCGTAATGTATCTCATTACGTACTTGTGCGATGATGTAATGTAAAAGGCATGTGTTTTTTTTTAATAAAGTTTTAAGATACTCCGTCTAAAAATGAACGATACTTTTAAAAATCTTAGCAAAGAGGTTTTATGTCAAGAAAGTGGTCAATATTTTATGAATAAAATTAACTTTGGGAAATAAAATATATAACAAATAAACATTGAATTCTTTAATTTAATTAATTTTGACAATAAATTACAACCATTTATCTGTAACAAAAACACAACAATATTAATTTACTTTATTAGTAATACTGGCTGTTTTTGTACCTTTGCCTAAAAAAAAAGTTGATGCGCGCGCATTGCTTATTTGTGGACAAGTAAAAATAAATCCGCGCGCTTTTTCTTTTCGATGTATTGTTTTTATTTGAAAATTTCGTCAAGTAGTGATGATAACAAAGTCAGAGTTTTATTAATTTCCTCGTAAATATGTTATAAAACGTCGTATGACATACGTGCGCTTTGAAAATTACAGCCTCTGCTTCCTTATAGCCCTCGCCGATGGCTCGGGCTAGTAATATCGCCTCGGCTGTAATTTTCAACTTACCGCACTTATATCAATGTACTAAGTATTACGGTTGGCGCCATTTTCCAAATAATTTTTCTTTATTAAATTGCTTATTTTTTTCGCAACTGTATTAAAAATAGTCGTTCAGTACACGTGCGGAACTGTCATTGCAACTTGTTCCGACTGTCAACTCTCGCCTTCGGCTGCGCCTCGGCTCGGGTAGACATTTGTCGGAACTCTTTGCAATGACAGCCTTTCCGCACTTGTAATGAAATATACTATATTTCTTGGAAATTTATTTCAATAGATAGAGAGAGCTATGCTCGGAGTTTCCCTGAAGGATAGGATTCGTAACGAATGCATCCGACAGAGAACCAAAGTTATCGACATAGCTCAGAGAATTAGCGAGCTGAATTGGCAGTGGGCTGGCCATATCTCGCGAAGAACCGACAACCGTTGGAGTAAACGTGTTCTTGAGTGGAGACCGCGACTCGGCAAACGTAGCGTAGGACGCCCTCCGACCAGGTGGGATGACGATCTGCGAAAAACTGCCGGCAGATGCTGGATGCGGCAAGCTGGAGACAGGGCGCTATGGCGCTCATTCGGGGAGGGCTATGTCTAGCAGCGGACTACATAATATTGTCTGAAGGACAAGAAGAAGAATATAGAGAACACTTCATTGTACATCGATATCAACTTGATGTCCCCACTGCTGGGACACGGGTCATTGGCGGGACTTACTGTCAGAAGTTATCAAGCAGCCCATAAGGCCTCTGACATGGCTTAACGACTGTCATTACATGACAGCCGGCACCAACGGCTTAACGTGTCTTGCGAAGCATAGAAGCGCATAAGAATATTGCATATACCATTGAATTTACTTCAAATTCAATGCATATACATAGGAATGGAAATTCCACGGATATATTTTATATAAGACCTAACAACTGTATAGACGGCGGCCTTATCACTGAAAGTGATATGTTTCTATATATTTTTTTTTCCTTCTTCTTTCTTTATTTTTAGAGTTCCTGTAAAAAGAAAGTTTAGTAAGATTTTTTTTAATTTAAATTGCCACAAAATTTAATATATTAATACAAACGTTTAATAAAGTTATAATAATAATACAATAAAATATTACTCGACTAATGAATGTTGATGAAGGAATATTTTAAAATAAGTTTAGTTATTAATATAATTTAGGTTAGGTTGGTTTTCTTAATATACTAGCTGTGTCCCGCGGTGTTAACCGCGGCTTATCGATTTTCCCGTGGGAATAAGATATTTTCCCGCAGTAAAACGTAGTCTGTCTTAACCTAGGATGTCAGCTAAATCCACACCAAATTTTATTAAAATCGCTCCAGAGTGCTTAGTGCGAGTTTGACAGATCTAATCGAATAACTTTACTACCGCGTTAATCGAGCATTGAGTAGTGAGTATGAGAAAGTTAACCGTTCGAACTGGCAAAACGCTGTCACAGTACAACTCGCACTCGCGTTTATTCGTGTTTTGGCTGGTAAACGTGTTCACTTCTCAACGTAAACCATTAAAACTCGCACTCAGCAATTTTAATTTCCATAGTTGTCGCTAGGTGGCGCTTTCTCGATGCCATAGAAATATGAGTTTACGTTAACGCGATCGAGTAGTTAAAAAACTCGCACTAAGCACTCAGTTGTTTAGACGTGAATAAGTAACAAACATACAGTCAAAAACTTTCGCCTTTATAAATATTAGTGTGATGGGATTTTGGTTAATTCTAGGTTAATTCATATATTTATTGAAGGTCTCGGGTTCGATCCCCGGCCGGGTTAAACTAGGAAACATGCTTTTCTAGTTTGTCTCGGGTCCTGAATGTAATGTATCTATGTATTTATTTTATTAAATCTATCGTCAAGTTAGCACCAATCAATCAATGAAATGAATTTATTTCAACGTAAAGAATCTACATTTTGTTTGCTGAATGTCAATGTAAAATGTAAGCTGCTGCCTTCGGGCCGTATTGTAGTGGAGAAAAGGGCAGCGGAAAAAAACTCCACTCTGACCATCTTTTCTCAAGTCATCAAACTAAATATAATCATTTGCCTTAACACAAATCATTTAGTTGTACTTAGTAGGTAAAGGGCTAACGAGATGTCTGTATTATGTCCATGAAATGAATTTGATAATATATAAATGAATCGCTGAATGTGTTGGTAAGCGCAAATCTCGAGAGCAGCTGAACTGATTTCGCTAATTCTTTTTATTTTAATATTTAATAATTGAAGTACGAGGATGGTTCTTACGGAGAGAAAAATAAAAAAAATAAAAAAATTCTTAATTTGTCTCCCATTTATCAAACAAAAAAATTCATTTGGCAATTTAGTAAAATATAATTCGATACTCGACAGCGCTGCTAGCGGTTTAGTAAAATATAATTCGATACTCGACAGCGCTGCTAGCGGTTTAGTAAAATATAATTCGATACTCGACAGCGCTGCTAGCGGTTTAGTAAAATATAATTCGATACTCGACAGCGCTGCTAGCGGCCGTCTTCTGCTACCCACAGTACTGCTGCAACCGCTACCCTTATGAGCTAAGCAGCCATGGACCCTACCCTAGCTGCCGAGGACAGGACCCCTGCTTCTATGGTAATAAAAGTCAAAATGCAATGTGAATCTTATTCGGTGAGTTTTAGTCCACTGCTCCAGAAGACGGGTAATGTTTTTCGAATGTATGTATGAATGTATGTATGTATGTATGTATGTATGTATGTATGTATGTATGTATGTATGTATGTATGTATGTATGTATGTATGTATGTATGTATGTATGTATGTATGTATGTATGTATGTATGTATGTATGTATGTATGTTTGTAAGTAAATTTCTTAGTCACGCTGTAGCCAAAATAGTTTGATAGATTGGAGTTCTATTGGAGTTTGACCACTGTCATTGGATTCTCCTTGACTGAAAGAATAATAGATAGCTCAGAGAACACTTCATATTAGGCATATAAAAAAAAGTTTTATGCAGGTAATACGTTAACAGGATTTAAGTTAAGCCTAAGAGGTCAAAAATTAAAGAAAGATATAAAATTTAATAGGTAAACAAATATGACATGTTACATAAATAATTGTTTTTCTAATTTTGAGTGATTGAAATGTTAAATCGTTCTTATGAGAAAAAATACTTTAAACCTAAACCTAGACGTCCTACTGCAGGGCCCAGACTTTCTCTCGGAGAGAGAGCACGCGTGGTATATAAAACAAATATTTAAAAAAAAAATCAAGTATGTACTTAATTTTTTTTCTTCTTCACATTTAACAAAAAAAAAAACCATTGCATATCTTAGAGCTCTGCTCGTCGCGCACGCATCAACAAAAAACAAAAATACTTTTACCATTGTTGTTGCTAACGGGTTTTGTGATTTTTTCGCAGGGACTCCGGTGATCATTAACACATATTGTGACCCAAACAAAAAACCCAACGAGCCACTGCCACCGCCATCGCCGCCATCTCTTTTGGACACCTTGATCAAGTAAGTCTGTATCCACGATACAGGCTAGGCCTATCATTCGATATCAACCCTTGTATGTCCCCACTGCTGGGGCACAGGTCTCTTCCTGTATCGCAGGAAGGTTAGGACATACTCCACCACGGGGGCCAAGTCCGGGTTGGTGGAGGATTGTAAGACAGTGGCGGGCCTTATTGTCAGAAGTTATAAAGCGGCCCATAAGGCCTCCGACATGGCTTAACGACTGCCATTACATGACAGCCGGCACCAACGGCTTAACGTGCCTTGTGCAGCAAGTAAGCGCTCGGAAAAATGCCACTAGTGGTAGCCACGGGACGGTCACCCATCCTACACCTAACCGCGCCTGTTGTTGCTTAACTCAAGCTATTGATTCCAACCACTCGATTCGACCAGGCCACGAGCGCTTCGCCTAGGTCTATTATTATTTTTATTCAATTCGTGCTGAGGACAAAAAAAAACCAGGTCTTGGATTTTTATCTTATTGACAAATGTATTTACAAACTCAATGAATTATTGTAATTGACTTTTAATGAATTTATTTTTTTGTAATAACTATATTGTTTTAATTAGTTTCCTTAGACATGATATTTTAAATAATTACTTCGAGATTGACATAATGTAATATAATATTGTACTACAGAATTGATACTGCATGCTAACTTGACATTATATTTTTTATAATTTATATGTTATACGGCAAAATATGGAGCACAATCTTCTGTTGTACTTAACATCTGTTTTTTTTATATACTTACCCATATTTAACAATCTATTTTAATTTATGAATTTACATTTTTGTAATGTCGCTGTTTCTGGTTCCCACGACACAGGGCATCCTAGTGTGGGGCCAGATGCATTGTATGTGCCAGTATGAGTGTTATGTCCTTGTCATCGTAATACAACGCATTAAGAGAATCTACCGTAGGTACTAGTCTCTAGTCCACTGTGCTATGGTAACCAAACAAGGACATCTTGGAAAAGACAACCAACCAATATGGAAAAAATTTGTTTACCTCACCGGTTCAAATTGCAGACATTAATTGTATTTTTTCTTTTGTTACAGGATTTTGCCGCCCTTTCATAAGGAAATGATACCATGATCTTGAGGATTTTTTTTAATATTAATTAACCGCATAACATATTTTCTTCAGAAAAAAAAATCGTCCTTATTCGTATTTGTGGTCCCCTACGCGGGATAAATTGTTAAAGAAATTAAAAACAAAAAGTTATGGAGATTTTTTTTTGTTTTTATTTATTTAGTTCCATAATTAAGTGGCACAACATGCAATGACCTTCGTAATATATTTTCAACACACTTGCTCATAAAGTGGCTCTATGGTCACCGCAATTAGGCACAGAATGACACCCATAATCAAACTGCGACTTTTTCATTGCCAGGCATAATTCATTAGTGAGTTATAATTTATTGTTTGTGTTGCTTTGTTTTTGAAAAATTTTTTTTTTTTAAATAAAAGATCGTGTTCGATAGAACAAATAAATGAATGTTCGTATTGCTTGCTCATTTCATGCAACTTCTTATTTAAATAGATAATTTTAACTCGTACGTGTTTTAATAAATAAAAGTTTCACTCAAATATAACTTTTGTTCTCTCTATAATAAAATAAATCTATAAATTCCCATTTCGTACGTGGCAGAATAGACGCTAATCCTATGCGCGGAAAAAAAATCTCATCCCTTTAGTCTGTGACCGATCGCAACGCGCGCGCATAGGAAAACTGATTAATTTTTCCCGCCATAGCAAATCATTTTTCACAACTAATAAAATGAGTTTTACACGCTTATGTATTAAAAAGGCTACTATAAAACGCTCGAGAAACGCTAATTAAAATTGTGTTTTATATATAATAATAACACCACAATAACACAATTTTATTGAACTTATTGGTAAACTCTTTGTTCTATAAAACTAAATCACTATTCTAAATCCTTTTAAAATGTACTGTCCCCTTATTTCTAGCCCTAGCCGTTGGACCTAGGAAGCTGAAATTTTGCACAAATTGATATAATGTACCTATTTAGAGGCTAAAAATTCCGCTCATGCCGGGATTCGAACCCGCAACCTCATGCTATCCGTGCCAGCGCTCTTCCAATTGAGCTAATGGGCGACTCACCGGCATCTGTGAAATTTCGAACCTCTTTACGCTATTCTCTGTATTACGTACAGGCTACATTACATCTGGCTTAAGTAAATTGCATCACTTATTTGTAGCCTCTTAATAGGTTTTTAAAATTGTCCTTAGCACGGGTTAGTGCATTAAAAATAAAAATAGTATAATGATATAATGTAGGCAAGGAATTCAACTTTTTGAAATTCGACCCCTAAGGGGGCCAAAAGGGTTGCCAAAATTGGTATGGGAGGTATAAAGAATGTTGTCTGATTTTCTTGGCACTTAAAATAAATACTCTTCAACACAATTGATTAAAAACGTGCTTCGAAGTTTGTTTTTTAAATTTAACCCTTAAGGGAGTTAACGGGGTAGCAAAAACTAAAGTCCACGCGGACGGAGTCGCGGGCAAAAGCTAGTAATTGATAAAAGTTAATTGCCAACTTTTTAATATTATAATATAATGTATTTTTTGTATATAGACATTAAATAATATATAATATAAATATGTATGACATGTTACTCTTAATAAAAAAAAATCTAAGGTTAACACGAGCAGTAGACATAATTAAAACTGTTTTTATACGGATTTATGCTCGTTTATTAAATTTTTTACAATTTTCCAACGTTTCGGCACTTTTTCAGGTGCCGTGGTCCCGGATGACTCGAAAAGTGCCGAAACGTTGGAAAATTGTAAAAAATGCAATAACGAGCATAAATCCGTATAAAAACAGTTTTAATTAATGTTTAGTATTACTAAATTATATTTCCTTAATTCGGAACGCAGTTATAGAGATCGTACGTCTCCTTTACGCAGACTATGTCTCTCTCGCTCTCTTCCCTTTCAACATGGCTTCGTACAAGTGTGCTCTCGTTCTTTAAATAAATTAATTCTTTAAATTAATAAAATCAAGACTAAACTTTGTAAGCTCGAATCAGTCATAAATAGTGTTAGAAAGTCAACCTGCATCTTTTAGTGCTTCAATATTTTTGATGCTTCAATATAATTGATCTTTGAACGTGCCTTTGCGCGTGGAGCAAGTATTGTTGTTGCTTGGTCATAATAAATTTAATTTTTAGCCATAATTCGAACTGTTTCGGGTGGATTACCAGTCATCAGTATTTAAAGTCTCGTACAGTAACCCGTCGATAGGGTAGTGAAGTGTTTAAAGCTCTTTATTTCGAAGGAAACGTGAATAAATACGATCTGTGCAATTAATCATTAACCCATTGGTAATACGAGCGTTTAATCGATTCTCGCTGCCCGGCCTACGGTCTCGGAGTCTCGGACGGGTCAGAATTGCGTGCGCGTGAACACTCGCGGTCTGCGGGTGGCCGGCGAATAGTTTGACCAAAGAATAAATATCTGCAGAGCATATCACATCTTTGGTAAGCGGTAAGTGTCTCTGGGAGGCTCTAACAAGTTGATATTGCGGTGATGTCTACCCAAAGTAAAGCAAGTGCTCCTGCAAAAAATAATGAATCTTGGAAGGCACAGGGCATGTGTATGTCGGGATGTGGCACTATCATAAAGGAGAGTAAAGCTTTTTTAACTTGTTCTCTCTGCACTAACAACTATTGCTATTCCTGTGTCCAAGAAGGAAATCTAAAATTCGATGACATTCTTGAGGAAGCAAAGCAGACCTGGGTTTGCCCTAGTCCCGTTTGCCATTCTAGCTTGCGCAACAGAGGTGACCATCCTTCCACTCCCGTTGGGTCTTCAAAATTGGTACCTAAAAACCCTAATGTCACGCTAAGAAATGCCAACAAAAAGTCAGGAAATGACAAAAAACATGAGCCAGGAAAAAATAAATCACCGCAGCCAAACATTGCGGATGTCTCGACTGAAAAGGCACTTTCTAGCGATAGGATCCGAAAAATTATCCAGGAAGAACTCGAAAACCACACAGATAAGCTTATGGTCAGGATCAACAGGGTGATGGATGGAAAACTTAAGGAGATAAAGGAGGAGATGGATCAGATTGCATCTTCGATGAATCTCATTGATGCGAAGTATGACTCTTTCAAAATGCAATTTGAATCTCAGTCAATGGTAATCGCGGAACTTAAGAAAGACAACACAAGTCTTAAAACTACTGTATCCGACCTCAGTAATCGATTGGCACAGGCTGAACAATTTGCTCGCTCGTGTAATTTGGAGATTCAATGTGTTCCTGAGCATAAAGCAGAAAATGTGGTCAACATTGTCACTCAGTTAAGCAAAATTACATCATGTAATTTAAAGGAAACTGACGTTCACCACTGCACGCGAATTGCTAAACAGAACACAGAAAGTAACAGGCCCCGCTCCATCGTGGTTCAACTCGCTAATCCACGCATAAGAGACTCACTTTTGGCATCAGTGATTCAATACAATAAATCGCACCCCCAGGACAAGCTGAGCTCTGCTCATCTCGGAATAGGCGGAGACAAAAAGCCTGTGTATGTGGTGGAACATCTTACGATCGCCAACAAAGCATTGCATGCCGCTGCCAGATCTAAAGCGAGAGAGCTCGGCTACAAATATGTCTGGGTCAAACAAGGGAAAATTTACATGCGAAAAGTCGATGAATCTGGTTACATCACAGTACATAATTTAAATACACTCAATAATCTTAAGTAGTTAATTGTAAAACAACTGCTTTTTCTTTTTACATGCGATTGTGCGTCTTATTTTAATACATTCAGTTTGTTAAATATTTATTTTCAAAACGTCAGGGGTCTTAGGACTAAAACGGTTGAATTTTTTAGTAATGTATCTCGTAGCAACTATGACGTCATAATGCTTTGTGAGACTTGGCTGAATTCCAGTGTTTTTGACTCTGAACTTTTTGATGGTAGATATGTAGTCTACAGACGTGATCGGGAATCAAGCGGTTTCCATGCCAACAAGAACGGCGGTGGCGTTTTAATAGCGGTATCTAAGTGTCACAACTCTTGTCGGTTGAAAAGCTTAGAGAGCCAATGTGAAGATGTATGGGTGGCAATTGACGTCCGAAACAATAACAATAAGCCAGAAAAAATATATCTTTCTTGTGTATATCTGCCACCACCTATTAAAAAACACATACTAGGAGAGTTTATTGGTAACGCGAGTAGAGTCATGGAGAATCATAGTAACACACTAATAGCAGGCGACTTTAATCTCAGTTGCATTGAATGGTCACCTAGTTCTAACCCAAACTCTACTGGCCTATCCGCTACTACACAAGGTAATAGTGCCCTCTCCCACACACTACTCGATTTTTTGGCGCAAAATGATCTCCAGCAGTATAACAATTGCCTTAACTCTAAGGACAAAATTCTCGATTTGACACTTGGAAAAATACCTATCTCTGGGCTTTTACAGGCGGGGGATCCTCTCGTTCCTGTTGATCCTTTACACCCTCCTCTAGAATTTTCATTGTCAATTATTCGAGCAAAAGTACTGCCCAAGAAGCCTGTACTGAAATTTAACTATTTTAAAGCTGATTATAATAGAATAATAACCGCTCTTAAGCTTATAGATTGGGACAGCGAGTTGAGTAACTGTGATTCTCCCGATGATATGCTATCAGTTTTTTACTCAATACTAAAGGATTTAGTAATGAAACATGTCCCTCTTGCAAAAACAAAAAATACATCATATCCTGCCTGGTTTAAATATGATCTCATCCGTCTATTAAAAGAAAAATACAAGGTTCGTATTCGTATACGTAAATACAATAACCCTTTAGATAATATTACTTACCAACTTTTAAAAAAAAGGTGCGAAAAGCTGGAGTCTGAATGCTACAAAAAATATTTGTCGCGGCTTGAGTCATCGATTTCTTTAAATCCTAAACTTTTTTGGTCTTTCGTTAAAAATAAACGCTCTTCCTCTAGTAATTACCCTGCTGAAATGCATCTAGGAAGCCGTAAAGCTTGCAATATAAACGAGATCGCTAACCTGTTTGCAATAAATTTCTCATCTGTATTCACCCCTGATCTCTCTAATAATCCACCCAATTTTAAAACGATACAAGCTGTCAATAGCAATTTCTTGGAAAATGTTCATCTCTCTGCTGATAGCGTACTAAGAGCTCTTGAAAAACTTGACCATTTTAAGGGCGCGGGTCCTGATGGGATTCCATCGGTGTTTGTGGCTATGTGTGCAAAAGTACTTTCTAATCCATTAAGCATGATATTTAACGCCTCTCTTAAGTTAGGTTATTTTCCACAAGTCTGGAAAGAGACATTAGTAGTGCCGATATTTAAAGCTGGTGAGTCTAATTTAATTGAAAACTATAGACCTATATCTATTTTAAATGTTTTTGCAAAAGTGTTTGAATCACTTATCGTCCCCATTATTACGTGGCATTTCAAATCAAGCATCACCCCTCATCAGCATGGATTTTTTAAAGCTCGTTCTACACTTACAAATTTGGTTTCATATGTAGATGACGTTATTGCCTCAGTGGACGCAAAAGTCCCTGTTGATGTGGTGTACACGGACTTCAGCAAGGCTTTCGATAAAGTGGACCATAACATCCTAATTCATAAACTAAGTAGCTATGGAATTTCCGGAAGCCTTCTGGAATGGTGTGCATCTTACCTGAGTGAGAGAACTTCTGTGGTGGTGGTGATGGGTGACAAATCTGATCCCTATTTGAACAAATCAGGTGTTCCCCAAGGATCGCACCTGGGCCCTCTTTTCTTTAACATGTTTATTAATGATATTGTACAGTGCTTCCATCATACTAAGTTTTATCTGTTTGCTGACGACCTAAAGATCATGAATCCAATTAAAAGTACTGATGATTGTATCAGCATGCAGAAGGACATTGATAGACTTTCTGAGTGGTGTGATATGAATAGAATGTCTCTTAATGTAAAAAAGTGTTTCCAGATTAGGTTTTCACGCGCCCATACAGACATCACCTATCAATACAATATTAAAGGACATAAATTAGCTCAGGTATCTTCAATTCGTGATCTTGGCGTAGAATTAGATAATAAACTGCGGTTTAACATTCACATCGACAAATTGGTGGCTAAAGGTTTTAAGATGCTGGGATTTGTCCTAAGAAATTGCAAGGCATTTAAGATGGCTTCAACTAAAATAGCTATTTATAATTTACTCGTACGAAGTGGTCTGGAATACTGTAGCGTCCTTTGGAACCCCCACTATGAAATTTACGTCAAGCGGCTTGAAAGGGTCCAAAAACGATTTTTGTGGCATCTTTCTTATAGTTGCAAATTAGCAAAAAAACTTCCTTCCTATGACGACCGTCTCAAATATTTCAAGTTAAACAGCCTTTGTGACCGCAGAAAACTGCTTGACCAAATGTTTCTTTTCAAACTGCTTAGTAACAGAATTGACTGCCCGCAACTTCTGTCCAAAATCAGGTTCAGTACTCCGTATAAGCTGCCCCGTCGTTCAAGATACACGCCATTTGCAAGAACACCATCAAGGAGCAATCTTGGTCACTTTTGTACTTTGCAAAGGCTCATATCGCAACATAACGCTCTAGCCAAGTCTCACAACATTGACATATTCTCTGATAGCTGTGCAAAGTTTAAAAGGAGTATCCTATCTACCCTCTGAAACTTAGACTTATATATTTTATAAGTAAAGTAATATTATTATTGTTAAATTATCTCACGAGTTTATTAACTTAACAATAAACCAGTGTAAACTATAATTTAATACATTAAGTCCTAAAGTAACTTCATACTAACGGTGCATGTTGTGACTGCCTGTAAGTGAGGTAACACTTAGTTCATTTCTAGTTATGGTCTATTGTAAATGTATTGGTGTATATCTTGTTGGTAGTCCTAATAAACAAAAATAAAAAAAAATAAAAAATAATACAGTGCCTATGGTTCAACAGAACACAACAATCTTCTACAATTAACTCTTAATAAGTTATCAATAAATTATCTGTATCTGTATTTAGCCCATCGCATGTGGTTTTTGTGAAAACGTAGGTACATTGATATGGTGGACCATGTATGTTATGTTATCCTAAATGTTTAACATTTCTGATAAGCCAATTCTGCACGAACAATTGACACGAAGTACATTGGTAGTTAGCCAGTGTCGGCTAGGTCTACCTCACGATGGGCTGGTTGAGAAAGCGGAATGGGAGGTGAATTGAATGGACTTACTCGGTGATGGAGGATGATGGCTCGCTTCAGCTGTTGGGCAGATGATGAGCGGTGATGGATGAGCTGATGCGTCCAGCGTACGGAGAACACTCCTGCACTGTTCACTTAAAGTCTAATATTGTCAATATATTGTTCTTTGAGCTGATAAAGTTTCTTGGTCACCAAATGTCTATCACTTCACAAGAATTCGAGCACTTATCACGCGCGAATGTCACCGTGCGAATGTGTATGCAGATGGCTGGATAAATTAGTAGCGAGCGAGCGGCACGAGCGACGGCACCGGAACGAATGAGTGGTGAATGAATGACCACAGATTCATGATTACGTCGCGCGATCGATTCTCGCGCGAACATACATTTTAATATGATCATTCTTGAATTTCATTTTTAACCGACTACAAAGAAGGCAAAGGAGGCTGTCAATTCTACGCGTATATTACTTTTTTTTACTATATTCAAAACTAGATTCGAAAATAGATTCGACAAAGCGCATTCTAACTGGTTGGTTCAAAAATATACTATGTACTTGCTGACCCAGCGAACTTCGTAACGCCTACCAGTCGATTCTTTATTTTTTTATTTTTCCCCTCCGTAAGAACCATCCTCGAACTTCAAGGAATATCACATTATTTTTATTTTTAATGCACTAACCCGTGCTAAGGAACAAATTTAAAAACCTATTTAGAGGCTAAAAATTTCACCCATGCCGGGATTCGAACCCGCAACCTCTGGCTATCCGTACCAGCGCTCTACCAATTGAGCCAATGGGCGACTCACGGCATCAGTGAAATTTCGAACCTCTTTACAATATTCTCTGTATTACCTACGTACAGGCAGCGACATCTGACTTAAGCAAATTGCATTACTTACAGCCCCGACTACCTACTTTCAAGGAATATTCTAAAAAAACAAATAGCGAAATCGGTTCAGCTGCTCTCGAGATTTGCGCTTACCAACAAATTCAGCGATTCATTTTTTATATTAAAGATAGAAGATGTACCATTGCTATCTTTGTACTTTGACCATTTCATGGGTAGTTCTTTGATCGCTTTTCTAAAAAAATCCATTAAGACAGGATTCAATAAAAAATTTGAAAGCGGTTTAGACTGCCCCATCTGTGTTGATTTTTTTCATTGCAAGAAGTTTCCGATTCGAGAAGCGCTCGTAGCCTAGGCGAACCAAGTGATTGGAATCGAGTCGAACCGAATCGAGCGGTTGGAATCGATCACTTGAGTTAAGCAAGAGGCGCGGTCAGGCACAGAATGGGTGAGCGTCCCGTGACTACCGCTAGTGGCATTTTTCCGAACGCTTCCGTGCTTTGCAGGGCACGTTAAGCCGCTGGTACCGGCTGTCATATAATGGCAGTCGTTAAACCATGTCAAAGGCCTTATAGGTGGCTTGATAACTTCTGACTGTAAGGCCCGCCACTGTCTTACCACCCTCCACCAACCCGGACTTGGCCCCCGCGGTGGAGTATGGTCTAACCTTCCTGCGATACAGGAAGAGACCCGTGCCGCAGCAGTGGGGACATACAAGGGTTGATATCGATACTTCCCCTAAAAGGCTATTTGGCAGGTTTTTAAAATTGAAACAATAATTAAACTGGCCAAGTGCGAGTCGAACTCACGTAGAAAGTATTCCGTACCATTATTAATTTATCATAATCATGGTTATCGTTATCAACCCTTGTATGTCCCCACTGCTGGGGCACGGGTCTCTTCCTGCATCGCAGGAAGGTTAGGCCATACTCCACCACGGGGGCCGAGTCCGGGTTGGTGGAGGATTGTAAGACAGTGGCGGGCCTTACGGTCAGAAGTTATCAAGCCGCCCATAAGGTCTCTGACATGGCTTAACGACTGCCATTACATGACAGCCGGCACCAACAACTCAACGTGCCTTGCGAAGCACGGAACCGCTCGGGAAAATGCCACTAGCGTTATTTTTTACGTAAAGGTGTGAGTGCAAAATCAAAATATTTAACTTGAGAGTGGCGTTCATGCGTAACTGCAACCTTTAGCAGTTTTATACATTCGAATTTGGAATTCAATCAAGAGTGGGTCATGACTATCTGTAAGTGAATTTATAATTATGAATTTTTAATAATCATATCCTTAACGGGTGTCGTAAAAGGCGACTAAGGGACACAAACCGGGGGGTGGGCAGCAGCGCCCCCTGCAGTACAATTCCACTGAACTGCGATCCCCAACCCGCATGTCCAGCGTGGGGATTATGGGCATTACACCCCTATGATAGCACAACGTGGCGCTCTTTAGGGGAGAGCTATGTCCAGCAGTGGACTTGTATAGCCTGACGATGATATCCTTAACAAGGCTGCAGAATATATTGATATATGTATTTTCTCTTTGGGTGAATGCACAGAAGAAATAAAAAAAAAACTTCGTTGTTAATTTGTTAAATATTTCCTAATAGGCTACTTTTGTTAATTGTGTCGAATTTATAGCTTGCTACTGTCTATAAAAAATTAACTGTTCAACGAATTCGTTAACACTGTAATGTTGGGCAACTTAATAAATAAATGAATAAAACATCAATTTCATAAGAAAATAAGTGAAAAACGAAGCCCGGTGAGTTTTTATTTTACTCAATACTTTATTGCATTCCACAAGTTTCAAGGTTGTTACATTATAAGATAACTTAACAGTTATTTGATAAGATCTTTGTGGATCGTGTAGGGCACGCAACATTTTAAAGTGCTATATAAAAGTATGTATTGCATTAATTTAAATTTAATTTGATTAATTGTCATACAATTTTAATTAACTATATTTATAGAGTTACATTTATACAATTATTTATCTCATTTCATCTATAATATCTTTTAAATATTCTTCTATTTATTACTTCTATTTATTACTTCTATTTTATTACTTTTGTTGAAGTGTTTTAGTCAGTTTCGTATGTCAATCAATCAATCACCTTGCACTCCTCCAGTGCTACACATAGGACAATCCCAAGGCACGATACTTCTTTAAGCAGGTTCTGACAGAATACTAGCGTCACGGGTTGTGACAGCCCGGGACATAATATTCAGAGTCTAGAACCTTTTCTGGCACAACGACACACAGCGCCTCCACCAGCTAAGCTCACTAAGACTTTGCCACGGCTGTATGATGTTTTATTGTTACTTTGATTAGATAGATAGAGAACACGTCACGCTTCTATAATAAAATCCTTAAAGATATAGTAAGCTTGCCTGATACGTTATCAACCCTTGTATGTCCCCCCTGCTGGGGCACGGGTCTCCTCCTGCATCGCAGGAAGGTTAGGCCATACTCCACCACGGGGGCCAAGTCAGGGTTGGTGGAGGATTGTAAGACAGTGGCGGGCCTTACTGTCAGAAGTTATCGAGCCGCCCATAAGGCCTCTGACATGGCTTAACGACTGCCATTATATGACAGCCGGCACCAACGGCTTAACGTGCCTTGCGAAGCACATAAGCGCTCGGAAAAATGCCACTAGCGGTAGTCACGGGACGCTCACCCATCCTGTACCTGACCGCGCCTGTTGTTGTTTAACCAAGTGATTGATTTCAATCACTCGGTTCGCCTAGGCCACGAGCGCTTCAGTGCTTTTGCCTGAAACGCGGTTCATAAAATATGTTAAGCACACTTTGTGCCAAAAGGGCTACTATAACTAAAGGATTATTTAGATGACAATGATGTCTGGAATTAAAGCCACTAAAATGCATGACTTCTATGTCTTATAATAATTATGTAAGCTCTGTTAATTGAGACTTCGAAAAAGACTTAAGTTTGGAGTTTTTTTGCCCCTTTTCTCTCTAAAATGATCTAGATTTTTAATTGGACACCTAGTTTGAATTGTGACATTCATTAAGCCGCAGTTCCTGCACTACTTTGAACAAAACCTTTTCATTTCAACCCTTTATTGAGCATAAAAATGGAAATTACACAGATATTTCTTTACTTAAGAGTACATACGGCGGGCTTATCACTAAAAGTTATCTCTTCCAGACAACCTTTGGATGGACTGGACTAACACATTAGAGAAGGATGTAGATGTACAAAAAAACATAGAAAATGATAATTTCTGAGGTCTAACATATGCTTAAATAGCAGTGTCAGTAAATTAAATTATCAACCGATAAATTCAAATAATGCACATAAATAAAAGTAAATATTATATACAAATCACCAGACGATCGGCTCGAACGCACGCTCTTGTCGTCGAAATTCCGCGAATCCGCACCAAGCGAGTCGCGAATTCTTTTATAATAAGAACGGCAAAGTTGTGGAGCATGCTGCCGTCGTCTGTCTTTCCGGAGACTTATAACCTGGGTGTCTTTAAAAGTAGAGTTAACCGGCATTTAACAGTTACCTAAGCACGTAACATCGTAGACCCCGTCTTCGCTTACCACCAGGCGTGACTGAGGTCAAGTGCAACCTGTCCTACCTACACAAAAAACATAAATAATTAACAAAACACGTTCAAAGGACATAAGTGAAATACAAACAACAGCAGAACAATATTACAAAATTAAATAACAATTATTGGTCGTATTTCTTACCTTAAGCGTGTTCTCTAACTTCCACGTTATTATTTTTAAAATTTTATTTGTGTTGTGGCATTTGCAAAATATCTCGCGAAGAACCGACAACCGTTGGAGTAAACGTGTTTTTGAGTGGAGACCGCGACTCTGCAAACGTAGGTGGGATGACGATCTCGGACAAGGTGGGATGACGATCTGCAAAGAACTGCCGGCAGATTCTGGATGCGGCAAGCTGAAGACAGGGCGCTATGGCGCTCATTAGGGGAGGGCTATGTCCAGCAGTGGACTAAATAATATAGCCTGAAGAAGAAGATGAAGAAAAGGTATTTGAATAAATGTTTTTCTATCCTATTCTGTATTCGGCCATGCTCAACCAGCCACTGCCAACAATTTGCCACAGAATGTCGGTCCAAAGAGTCGGTGGGCGTCCTACGCTGCGTTTGCCAGTCAGCGGTCTCTACTCGACAACCTTTGCACCCTATCGACCATCGGTTCTTCGGCATATAATAAATAAATATAAATAAATAAATATTCATGGACATATTACACAGATCTCGTTAGCCCCATACTAAGTACAACTAAATGACTTATGTTACAGGTGCTAACTCGACGATAGATTTAATAGAATAAATACACAGATAACATTCAAGACCGGAGACAAATTAGAAAAGTTCGTTTCCTAGTTTGACCCGGCCGGGGATCGAACCCGAGGCCTCCGGTTTTCCAGTCATCGTGCCAAGCCGCTGCGCCAGCGAGGCCGTCAGTGTCATAAGTGACCAGCCCACTGCCACTTCAGCTCGCTAATCCTATGTCAGTAATCTTAGCCATGTCAGAGGCCTTATGAGCGGCTCGATAACTTCTGACAGTAAGGCCCGCCACTGTCTTACAATCCTCCACCAACCTGGACTTGGCCACCGTGGTGGAGTATGGCCTAGCCTTCCTGCGATGCAGGAAGAGTCCCGTGCCCCAGCAGTGGGTACATACGAGGGTTAATAACGAATACATCCCCTAATAGGATATTTGGCAGGTTTCTGAGAATTTGTTTGTTGGTGTTTATTAAGTGCTCAGAAAATGACGGCCCTTTAGCACAAAATCGGTTTTGAAACTCATCATCTTCTTCTTCAGGCTATGTTAGTCCACCGCTGAAACTCATGATTGATCTGATACAAATGTGTACAATAATTAATACTTTTTTTTCACATTGTCGAATCGTCTATTGGTCAAAGTAGCTCGCTCGCCTAGGACGTCTTTGACTGGCCCTTCCACCCACATTTACTGAATAAATTTATTTTGATGATCTTTTTTTCCTTAATTATTAATTTTGTGCACTATTTTCAGGTTGTTCCGAAGAAATAAATGAAGAGATAAATGTTAGAATATGAAAATACTCTGTCCAATTTTGCTGCTACAAATCGGTAAGTAGAATTAATTCCTCTAGAATTTTTAGCCTCTAAATATGTTTTTAAAATTGTCCTTAGCACGGGTTAGTGCATTAAAAATAAAAATAGTATAGTCATGTGGGTACAGTGATATTCCGATGTAAAAACCCAACTGCAAAGTAGTCAGGGCTGTAAGTGATGCAATTTGCTTAAACCAGATGTCGCTGCCTGTACGTAATACAGAGAATAGTGTAAAGAGGTTCGAAATTTCACTGATGCCGGTGAGTCGCCCATTGGCTCAATTGGTAGAGCGCTGGCACGGATAGCCAGAGGTTGCGGGTTCGAATCTCGGCATGGGTGAAATTTTTAGCTTCTAAATATGTTTTTAGAATTAATTAGTTAATAAATTAGTAGATTAGTGTGACGGACTCACGCACTGCGGTTTCCGTACAAATTTCTGGGTAGGTTTATAAATAGAAATACATAATGATATATAGGTTAGTATAATCGAGTCCCGCATTTTTTTCCGAGCTTCCCCGAACTACAAAGACTATTTTTTATGCTTGAATTACAAATGTATAGTTTCATATACTTCGTACATTTGCTATAAGACGGTATTACTTGCTACAAATTTATCAAGTAATGAATTTGGATTTCCTTGAGGGTTAAAATACACGTATTTAAAACGTATATAAGAAAAAAACACAAATGGATAGACCTTTTTATACGTAAGTTAAACATACCCATTCCAACAGGACTCATAACCATCCCATCCCTTACATGCATCCCAGTACAATTTTAGGCTAGTATCTGATCCGTAAAAGGCAGGATATAAAGAAGCTACATTGAGACTCCTCACAAAGAGTTTCAGGATCAAGGGAACGCAGTGCTAAAGATAGCGAATGAATCCCAAATGGATATGTTCTGCGCATTGATGGACGTCTGTAGGGTGACAGTGATGGCAAATATTCACGGAATTTATAAATATTGGAGTAAACGAGTTCTTGCGTGGAGACCGCGACTCGGCAAACGTAGTGTAGGACGCCCTCCGACCAGGAGGGCGAGTCTTTAAAAGTCATAGTTGTTCAGTAAAGACATACAACGATAACCCATGCTACTTAACTCGGTTTGGATTCAGCAAATATAGTCCTTACTACATGGTGATAAGAATTTTTTGAAAGGAACCATAATGTGAAACGCACTCTAGTAAAAACTCGCTACGTTGCAGTTACCAATCGCTACTTTAAAACTATTTGAAAACGTCAAGAATATTTGCGATTTGTCCTGATATGACTTTGTAAATATATAGTGTCGAAGTAAAAACCTAACTGCAAAAAAGGTACTCGGGGCTGCAAGTGATACTTCAGCCAGATGTCGCTGCCTAAACGTAATACAGAGAATATTGTAAAGAGGCTCGAAATTTCACTGATGCCGGTGAGTCGCCCATTATCTCAGTTGGAAAGAGCGCTGGCACGGATAGCCAAAGCGTGTTCGAATTCCGGCATGGGTTGAAATTTTAGCCTCTAAATAGGTTTTTTTTTATTGTCCTTAGCACGGGTTAGTACATTAAAAATAATATAATATAGTGTCTATTTGCCCTGAGACGCTTTTAGGCTACATAAAAAATATATTATCACCTCCCAGAATACCAGATTCATGTTAAGCAATCAATCTCATTGCCAATTAGGCATCCGTCAGTAGCAAGGCTCAAAGCAATGACCGTCCCGCGTTTTCACAAATCATGGCCACCCTGTAAGAGGCGGGAGAAAACAAAATGGCGGCTAAAAACGCGCCAAGAGTGGAGCATCGACGTTTTGCAATTGTAATGTTCTTGAAGTGTTTAAACATTCCAACGTTTGAGCATAGTTATGTTTTTCTTTCGCACGGAAGTGGAAATTTTACTTTTTTCTAACGGACTCTTAAAAAAGTAGGTTTCCACCTGATCCGTATATTTTCTTATGGATAGATAGATGTTGGTTTGCCCAATAAGTGGGTGATTAAAAAAATACAATTCAATTCAAGTCAATGTATTTCGCGCTTGAATTTCCGTTTTCCGTTTTTTGACAACAAATAAACATTTATTTATTGATTCTTTTATCGCTCGTGGCCTAGCCGAACCGAGTGATTGGAATCAATCACTTGGTTAAGCAACAACAGGCCCGGTCAGGTACGGGATGGGTGAGCGTCCCGTGACTACCACTAGTAGCATTTTTCCGAGCGCTTATAGCGAGCGGTTATATTAAAAACCGTATTTTTAAATATCTCATAGACAGTATCTATTCCATTAAAGAGTATTTAGACTTTAAGTCATAAGTTCCCCAAAATTTGTATATTCCCAATAAATTTTAGTATCACTATAATTAAGAATAGTCACAGATCTAACATCAATTGTTATGCATGATAATTTTAAATACCTTAATCTATATATATAAAATTCAAAGTCCTGACTGACTGACTCACTCATCAACGCCCAGACCAAGCCGTTAGACCTAGTAAGCTGAAATTTTGCACAGAGGGTCTATATATAAAGTAGGCAAGGAATAAGATCGGATCTTTTTAAATTCAACCCCTAAGGGGGCGAAAAGGGTTGCCAAAATTTGTATGGGAGATACAAAGAATGTCGTCTAATTTTCATGAAACTTAAAATAAATTATCTTCAACACAATTGATTGAACACGTGTTTAGCCGGTTTTCTAAATTTAACCCTTAAAGGAGTGAACGGGGTTGCAAAAACGCCCACGCGGATGGAGTCGCGGGCAAAAGCTAGTATCTGTACCTATACGTCGTCATAGGTACCCACTTTAAACTAAACTTCGTTTCATTAATCTACTTTTCTTAGTATCTACTTTTTTTGCTGTGTGGGGTCGGCCTAGAAAATAGCACCAACCCAATTCTTCCCGCGGGTGTCGTAAAAGGCGACTAAGGGACACAAACCGGGGGGTGGGCGGCCAGCGCCCCCTGCAGTACAATTTTACCGAACTGCGATCCCCAACCCGCATGCCCAGCGTGGGGATTATGGGCGCTACCCCTATGATAGCAAAACGTGGCGCTCTTTAGGGGAGGGCTATGTCCAGCAGTGGACTAATATAGCCTGAAGCAGAAGTTAAAAGATGGTCAGAGTGGAGTTCTTTTCCCCGCTGCCTTTTTCTCCACTACACTACGGCCCGAAGGCAGCGGCTTACATTTTACATTGTACATTGACATTCAGCAAACAGAATGTGAATTATAGCCTGACGACGACGACAACTTTTCTAGTTATAAGTAAGTTTGTAATAATGTTTTATGTGCATGTTTAATTTTAACTCGGCGGCCTCGGTGGCGCAGCGGTTTGGCACTCTGTCTGTAAAACGGAAGGTCTCTGGCTCGATTCCCGGCCGGGTCAAACTAGGAAAAGAACTTTTCTAGTTTGTCTCGGGTCTTGGATGTTATCTATGTATTTATTGTATTAAATCTATCGTCGAGTTAGCACATATAACACAAGTCATTTAGTTGTACTTAGTGTAGGGCTAACGAGATCTGTTTAATATGTCCGTGAATATTTATTTATTTATTATTTATAACTCACAGAACGTAGTTTTACTGTGAGCGCCATGCTTTTACTGTACTTGTTGTCGTGTTGTGTGTGTCTTGTCTTTGGAATAAATTCTATTCTATTCTATATACCGGAAAAAATAAATATTTATGGACATGTAATAATAATATTGGCCTTTTTGCATCTAGTTAATGAGATGATTTATACAGCGTCCAGTGGTATCTTCACTCACACTAGATGGGTGAAGGGACCACTCCGACGCTGTAGTGCCTGGGACATGGTTTTATAGATGGTGTAGGCTTGCCCAGCACCTATACCATCCTGACAGCTTAGTCGGCCTAGCCCACAGGAAAGACTAGTTAATACGTGCGGAGCCAACCAAGCCGCGGGTTTCCTCACGATGTTTTCCTTCACCGTTAGCGTGTGGTATTGCGACTACAAATTCGCAAATGTACGTAACTTTGAAATTAAACAAAGTCATTGGTACATGCCCGCACTCGGGATCGAACCTGGGGCTCTCGCTTGCCAGTCCCTGGTTCTACCCACTGAGCTGCCACCGCTCCCATGGGCACGTAGTAAGTAAGTAATTTATTGCCAAAAACATACAATGTAACTTTCAATATGTGTACACAGCTTTCTTATAATACTTCGTGGCTTCCTGACTCCTAAGGAGTCAGGACATGCATGGACATATTACACAGATCTCGTTAGCCCTATACCAAGTACAACTAAATGACTTGTGTTTCAGGTGCTAACTCGACGATAGATTTAATACAATAAATACATAGATAACATCCAAGACCGGAGACAAACTAGAAAAGTTCGTTTCCTAGTTTGACCCGGCCGGGGATCGAACCCGAGACCTTCGGTTTTACAGTCACCGTGCCAAACCGCTGCGCCACCGAGGCCGTCAAAAGTAAGATAAAATAGAACATGGTGATTCAGATGTTTAAACCTAACAACCGCTAATTGTAACCAACTGTATATGTTTTTGACACAATGAACTCATTTAATCATAAATAGTTATGTTCTAATCTAAATAAGCGGTTGTAAGGTTTTTCGTCGCTTTTCGTACCGGGAAGAAAGGGCTTTCGCATTTTACGAGCTTCCGACGTAGAAAATCCCAGCGTTCCTTATTCAAATAAGAGGAGGCTTTCATCCTTGGCAATCGTAAAAAGGCCTTTAAATAGTAGAACGTCAATGTTCTACGGATACATGGGAAAAAAAACGGTCGAGTGCGTGTTGTTCCGCGCGCTGTGGGTTCCGTAGGCTTATACTTATACTTTTTTTTTTTTTTCTTTTTTTTCTCTTTTTTTTTATATTCTATTCGATTTGACGTCGGGAAATAAGGCAATTACGTTTTACCTAATAAGTGATCGCGATTATACCCGTTTCATAAATAACTATGCAGGAATATCGCGAATACTACCTACTGCTGAGGCATTGGAACACCTATTAATTATGAAAGGGTGCATATTTTACTTGAAACTTTTATGATGTTCACCTTTTCGGCATTGACTTTATTTACCAATGGCAGCTTGGCATTCGTAGTGTGCGTTTGGTTTGTAAGTATCAGTTTGGTTACACTGGTTTTCGTACTAATGTGTCATGTCGCTACTTCTACTCTTTTTTTATGTTCTGTGCCTAAGACACTCAGGGCGAGATAAATAGTCGTTGCTTAGCCCAAGTCCGTACTCATGCTTCCCTAAGCATTACTTCAGGCTAACTTAGCTAAGTATCAATGCGTTACTAAAATATACGTTTGCTTAGCTAAGCATGTTCTTAGGCCAATGCTAAGAATTAGTCCGGGTTTCGCGACTTAGAGAGTGCCAAAGTACTATCTATGATAGACAAATCGATTCTTATGCAAGTGCTTTCGCTAAGACTCGTTCTTAGAAGCGACTATTTATCTCGCCCTCAGGTTCCCTCACGATGTTTTCCTTCATCCACTCTATTACAATAAATAAAATGTTAAATTTATTGTGCAAACATTCTGTTGTCAAAACTAAGCTGTCTTAGGAATTTTAGCCGTGTTTTATTCATTGATTGTAATTCCTTATTGCACTAATTCCATGAGTAAATATGCAGGGGCGTGCTTGTAGCGAGCGCATGTCAACTCTGCGCGCGCACTACAAACTCCAACATTCCTGCATCGCGCAATCAAAGTGTTTCAATGACATAATATAAATATAACGTCCGGCTAACAATAGTCGGACCGGCCGTCCCCAGGCATACGATTATTGGTACTCTGTGCATACGATCTCCTTGGCCGGAAAATCCTTTTTATAGTGGATCGATCACCCGCCCGCTCTATATGCTTAATGCAAGAAGCATTCTCTTCCAGAAAACCTTTGGTATTGAAGAGACTGGTAAATGGGAGTGCAAGAAAAAAAAGTGAAATACAATAATAAACTTTTTTCTAAGGTTAACACGAGCACTAGACATAGTTAAAACTGTTTTTATACGGATTTCACTCGTTTATTACATTTGAACAATTTTCCGACGTTTCGGCACTTTTTCAGGTGCCGTGGTCTCGGATGACATCCTGTGATATTTGAAATCCATGTAAAAAACAGTTTTAATTAATAATAAACTTCCAAAAACATACAGCAACTAAGATTAATGGTGTGATCCAAATGGAAAAAATCTGATCAAAATTGTAGTCCACTCGGATCACATGATCCGAGTGGACTAACGTTTTATGATAAACCTATACAAACGATACATAGATAAATAATATAAATATTCTTGGACATATTACACAGATCTCGTTAGCCCTATACTAAGTACAACTAAATGACTTGTGTTTTATGTGCTAACTCGACGATAGATTTAATACAATAAATACATAGATAACGTCCAAGACCCGAGACAAACTAGAAAAGTTTGTTTCCTAGTTTGACCCGGCCGGGGATCGAACCCGAGACCTTCGGTTTTACAGTCAGCGTGCCAAACCGCTGTGCCACCGAAGCCGTCAAGGAATAAATAAAGAAATATAATAACTGAGGTGTTTTGAAACGTCTCCAGTTTTATGTTACGCTATAATTTTTACAGTATTCAAGACGCAATTTAGTTTTAATAACAGACATTTCTAGATTAGTTCCGTCTTTCAGCAAGTTCAATATTATTATCATAGCCAGCAAAAAAATCAAACTGTAGATTTAAATACACTCTGATTCAAAAAAGCGCTCGTGGCCTAGCGGAACCAAGTGATTGGAATCAATCACTTGGGTTAAGCAACAACAGGCGCGGTCAGGTACTGGATGGGTGACAGTCCCGTCACTACCGCTAGTGGCATTTTTCCGAGCGCTTCCGTGCTTCGCAAGGCACGTTAAGCCGTTGGCTGTCATATGATGGCAGTCGTTAAGCCATGTCGGAGGCCTCCCGGCCGCTTGATAACTTCTGACAGTAAGGCCCGCCACTGTCTTACAATCCTCCACCAACCCGAACTTGGCGCCCGTGGTGGGGTATGGCCTAACCTTCCTGCGATACAAGAAGAGACCCGTGCCCCAACAGTGGGGACACAAAAAGGGTTGATATCGATACCAAAAAAGGACTTGAGCTTGAAATGAAATGAAACGAAATGAAACGAAACGAAACGGAGCGGAACGGAACGGAACGGAACGGAACGGAATGAAACGGAATGAAACGAAATGAAATGAAATGAAATGAAATGAAATGAATATACTTTATTGCACACCAGGCTTGCTTCACTGAACTCAAAAAAAACAGAAAATTCATTGGCCTTAGCATCTACGTAATGAGATGATTTATACAGCGTCCAGTGGCATCTTCACTCACACTAGATGGGTGAAGGGACCACTCGCTGTGTATGGTGGTTTGATTGACTGATTTTCTTTTATATCATTTTAATGCGCTAACCCGTGCTAAGGACAATTTTAAAAACCTATTTAGAGGCCAAAAATTCCACCCATGCCGGGATTCAAACCCGGACCTCTGGCTATCCGTGCCAGCGCTCTTTCAAACTGAGCCAATGGGCGACTCACCGGCATCAGTGAAATTTCGAATCTCTTTACGATATTCTCTGTATCACGTACAGATTTTGTTTTGTTTACTTTGTGCGTCTGTGTCTGTGTGTGTGTATTTTATGTGTGTGTGTGTGTCTTTGTGTGGATGTGGCTGTGTGTTTCCTTTTTATTGTTAAATTGTTTAGTTTCTTGCTTTCGGATTTACAATTATCTCACAAAGCATTTTGTGCCTATGATATTCAAATCGGTATCCAAACACAGACGACTTTTGTTCTCGGGAGCATCTTCACCTCAGTCTTATGCAAATCCTAGGTCGGTATTTCTGTCTACAATTCCAAATAATATTTCTCGAAACTTCCCCCGTTGCGGTGCTCAGTAAATAAATCAAGTTTAAGCGTATTTTAATGCGACGCGGCAAAAATAGCCGACAAAGAATGCGCGGCTTAAAATCAACGAGTGCACTTTTTAGTTTATTTTCTTACTTTTTCTTATTTCTGAATTAGGGAAGGAAAAAAGTAGGGAAAACGTAGTGTAGGACGCCCTCCGACCAGGTGGGATGACGGTCTGCGAAAAACCGCCGGCAGATGCTGGATGCGGCAAGCTGAAGACAGGGCGCTATGGCGCTCATTAGGGGAGGGCTACATCCAACAGTGGACTACATAATATAGCCTGAAGAAGAAGAAGGGAAAACATAAGGATAACCTAATGCTTTGGCATTTAAATTTATTGATGGCAATCATGGAATCTTATCATTCGTATAGGTAGCAAGCAACTGATGTATTATGTTTTATTTTATAGAAGGTACTGCCACTATTCATATTGTGGCAACCTTTATGTCATTTATTTTAAAATATCTTTGATTGTATTTAATAAAGTCTTCTTGCATTACATTTTCTTAATAAAAATTAAAAATTATCTTACATAAAACTTGTGCAATAATAATTATTGTATTAAGCTTATTCTAATGGGTTTCTTGTGTCAATGTAGGGTATGTCTGTCTTTTCGTCTTTTCTTCTTTTTTTTTCTTTTTTTTCGATTCTCCTTTTCTCCCCTTTTTATTTCTTTTCTAGACCTTAATTAAATTTAATTATAATAAAATATGGGCGAATTTATTATGTTTTAAGATGTTAAAATGTAATAAGTTTTTAATAATAATCAGTTTTTAATATTCTAACTTATTAAATAAAATAATAAATTTTCCTATAACTATATACCTACAGCATTAATACTAAAAAGATTTACATATTTACAAAAAAAAGAAAGAAATTTACAAACACAATGACATTAATGACACTTTATTTTAATCTAATAAAATATTATTAGATTAAAATAAAGTGTCATTAAGTTACAATTAAGTGTATTCCCCGGCGCCTTATGTCTGTCTACTTAATCGAGTAGTCACAAGCAAGGCGTCGGGGTTTTACAAATCGCACCCTCAGAACGAAAGAGGCCTAAGTAAAAAAATAGTGAAATTGAGTTACAATCATAGAGTCATAAAAAGGTATGCCGTAGACGGAAGATTCGCTATGCTCTTTTTTTACAAAAAGTACCTTTGTTTTACTATTCATCGGATAGAGCATACCTTTTTATGTCTCTCTATGATTGTTAGGTACTCAATTTTTTGAGAATTTTTTGAGTATTTAAACTATTTTTTGACTTAGGCCTCTTTCGTTCTGAGGGTGCGAAATATAAGATGTCAAATGTATTGAGTAGATGTATTAAGTTTAAAGATGACTTGAGAAAAGATGGTCAGAGTGGAGTTTTTTTCCCGCTGCATTTTTCTCCCCTACTACGGCCGAAGGCTGCGGCTAACATTTTACATTGTACAGTGACATTCGGCAAACAGTGAAATAAAGAAAAAAACGATTTGATTGTATTGTAATATCAGTTCAGACAAACACGGCTATCCTACAATTAAAAATGAAATATTGATGGAGGCCCTACCTTATCGAACCTTGTCATGCAATGTTTGTTCGGGAAAAAATAGTGTTAGCTCCGCAATAATCAAGAACTTGCACAGAACACGTTTTAATCTCACTGAAAATGCTATTTAAAAAAATTGTATTTCACTTTTTTTGATACTTAGCTGCTATACGGTCTGTTAGCTTTTAGAATATACCTCGGCTACTATCGGATAGAATCGGATATATTCGTGTAATAGAAATATCGGAACTAGTATGACACATAACTTTACATAACTTTTCAAAATAGTGAAGAAAAGTTTTATACAGAGCAATTATATATCGCATAGTTCGCGGAATTTAAAAAAAAATTACGAACTCGGTGGCGCAGCGGTTTGGGACGCTGACTGTAAAACCGAAGGTCTCGGGTTCGATCCCCGACCGGGTCAAACTGGGAAACGAACTTTTCTAGTTTGTCTTGGGTCTTGGACGTTATCTATGTATTTATTGTATTAAATCTATCGTCGAGTTGAATGTTGAGTCGAAACCTATAACACAAGTCATTTAGTTTTACTTAGTATAGGGCTAACGAGATCTGTGTAATATGTCCATGAATATTATTATTATTATTAATACAATTATTCCATTAAGGTTTTGTGATAAAGCGACGCCACAAATGCATTGTTTTACGTTAAGACTATATTGATAGGGCAGGACCAACTGTATTTTAATAAAGGGGCTGGTTCCGTGATAATTTAAAATGAAAAGAAATCTAAAATGTGACTTCTTTATTGGACGGTATTCAAAGAAGTGAGCAGCAGGAAAAAGCAAGTGTTGCTATTTAGGAAAACCTTAAAGCTATCGATATCCACCCTTGTATGTCCTCGCTGCTGGGGCAGGGGTCTATTCCTGCATCGCAGGAAGGCTAGGCCATACTCCACCACGGGGGCCAAGTCCGGGTTGGTGGAAGATTGTAAGACAATGGCGGGCCTCACTGTCAAAAGTTATCAAGCCGCCCATAAGGCCTCCGTTATGTCTTAACGACAGCCATTGCATGACAGCCGGCATCAACGGCTTATTGGGCAAGCACGGAAGCGCTCTTAAAAATGCCACTAGCGATAGTCACGAGACTCATCTTGCACCTGACCACGCCTGTTGTGAAGTGATTGATTCCAATCACTCGGTCCGACCAGGCCACGAGCGCTTCCGCACTAGGGTTTATGAGGATTCCTCTTCCTCAAAATGAGGAATTTCCTCATATCTTTGAGGTACCTCTTCCTCTTCCTCAAAATTGATTTAAAAAAATATTCTTCCTCATAATTTTAAGAGGAATTTAATAGGAAGGAAAGTTTTGTTTTGTTGAATCGAAATGTGTGAGGAAGAGAGAGAGAGAAAGAGACAGAGTCTCCTGCACCCTCGTCCTCGTCCTCATCCTCATCCTCATCCGCATCCTCATCCTCATCCTCATCCTCATCCTCATCCTCATCCTCATCCTCATCCTCATCCTCATCCTCATCCTCATCCTCATCCTCATCCTCATCCTCATCCTCATCCTCATCCTCATCCTCATCCTCATCCTCATCCTCATCCTCATCCTCATCCTCATCCTCATCCTCATCCTCATCCTCATCCTCATCCTCATCCTCATCCTCATCCTCATCCTCATCCTCATCCTCATCCTCATCCTCATCCTCATCCTCATCCTCATCCTCATCCTCATCCTCATCCTCATCCTCATCCTCATCCTCATCCTCATCCTCATCCTCATCCTCATCCTCATCCTCATCCTCATCCTCATCCTCATCCTCATCCTCATCCTCATCCTCATCCTCATCCTCATCCTCATCCTCATCCTCATCCTCATCCTCATCCTCATCCTCATCCTCATCCTCATCCTCATCCTCATCCTCATCCTCATCCTCATCCTCATCCTCATCCTCATCCTCATCCTCATCCTCATCCTCATCCTCATCCTCATCCTCATCCTCATCCTCATCCTCATCCTCATCCTCATCCTCATCCTCATCCTCATCCTCATCCTCATCCTCATCCTCATCCTCATCCTCATCCTCATCCTCATCCTCATCCTCATCCTCATCCTCATCCTCATCCTCATCCTCATCCTCATCCTCATCCTCCTCCTCATCCTCATCCTCATCCTCATCCTCATCCTCATCCTCATCCTCATCCTCATCCTCATCCTCATCCTCATCCTCATCCTCGTCCTCGTCCTCGTCCTCGTCCTCGTCCTCGTCCTCGTCCTCGTCCTCATCCTCACCCTCGTCCTCATCCTCATCCTCACCCTCGTCCTCGTCCTCGCCCTCGTCCTCGTCCTCGTCCTCGTCCTCGTCCTCGTCCTCGTCCTCGTCCTCGTCCTCGTCCTCGTCCTCGTCCTCGTCCTCGTCCTCGTCCTCGTCCTCGTCCTCGTCCTCGTCCTCGCCCTCGTCCTCGTCCTCGTCCTCGTCCTCATCCTCATCCTCATCCTCATCCCCATCCTCTTCCTCTTCCTCTTCCTCATCCTCATCCTCATCCTTTTAGTGTGCCAGATTCCTCATACTCATCCTATTCCCCAACATCGATTTTAAAAAAATCCTCTTCCTTATAACAAGTTCCTCAACAGCCCTATTCTGCACACATGTATACGTGGAAAGTTACATAATCCAATGTAACTTTCCAATGTCAAATGTAAATTTCCAATGCCAATGTCACGCTAGCCTTGAAGAGGCTGCGACATAAATTAATGATGATGAAATAAAAATGCGTTATTTAAAAAAAAACAAGATATGGTTTAATTGACAACATTTCATTTTTTTAGCATACAGATTTTATTGTCCTAAAGAAAACTAGATACAAAATAAAACGAACCATATTTTTTTATTTTCTGAAACACGCACGTTTTCTTATATTTTTTACATTTTAAAGTTTAAAATATTTTTACCGGAAGTGACGAAACAACGAGGCTCACAATATGTTTTCTTTTGCCTAATATCCTTAAAAAAAAAATATAGTTACAAATGTCATTTTAGTATTGCCAGGGCCATGTTAAAAAACAGTTTCTGTATTTTTTTAACATATGCAAATATGTTTTTCTTTTATACAATTAAATCAGCTTAGTTCAATTCATCATCCCTTATATGTATAGGTAGTTGTTCCTTTTTTGTTAAATGTACTTTGTGTTGGCAAAGCCTTTATCTGCGTTCGGAGTGTTTTTGCTGCCAGTTTGTTACTTTTGTAGCTACTTTTTCAAGGTTATTTTTAATGGTATGGTAAGTATAAAGTATGGTAACCCTGATTTATGTTGTGTGGTTTGCCTTGCGTAGGTAGGTACCTAACGTAAACAAACTTTGTGTAGTGTTAAATTTATTTCTCTCTACTCAAATTCTATCCTATACAAGAACAAGAAAGTCATTGGTTACATCGTACGCGCTGACAGCCGAAATCTACCCAAGGTAGATCTTTCAATGCTTTTGGAGTTCATGCATCATGACGATGCAGCGAAAATAAGAGGTGCAACCGTGATGATGAAAACCATGATTTCAGTTTTATGAAATAGGCCCCGGAGACCATCAGCAATCAAAAATAAAGGGGGGGCACGTGAATAACAATGTACTTAAGAAATACGATAATTAATAATTAAAAATTATTCTTCGCCATCACTACATAAACACTTCTTCGTCCTCATTCTCATATGGCTCAGTTGAAGTAGACGTTTGAGTAAGTAAAAAATTGTGTTGGGCATATTTTTTTATCTTGTACTTAACGAAATCTTCAGGTTAAATCATCGTCAGCAGTGTTATTATTGATACGGCAATTGCCGTAATATGCGGTAATCCATGGATGTTTTTTGTAATATACGGTATACGGCAGGATTTCGACTGCCGTATCATATAATACGGCAATTCAAGTCCAACATGCTCGTAACCTTAAAAAACAAAAAAATACTACAAACGAAACGTAATAAATGTGTCCGATTTTCGGGATATCCCAAAGAAAATTTTCCTGCAGACATAAATTGAACTAGATGTCTCATGCAATCTCTTTAATATGTCCTACTCTTAGCTAAACAAGCTATTCGAAATCAAGGCGGTTGCACAAAATTTCAGGTGTGAGGAGATAATTATGCTTATCAAAATGAAAAGCAAAGAAAAATATTCATTGCACAAGCAGTGTATTAGAAACATATAGGATGAAAAAATGATAGAAAGTTGAAAATGTACTTATTATTTTTGTGTTTCAATCACTAATTATTCAATTAAAATAATACGGCAGATCTGCGATTTTTTTTTATAAATACGGCAATTTGAAGTTTTAGACACGGCAACCCAGATTTTGACGATAACACTGGTCGTCAGCTAAGTCGCTAAATTATTTTTGTCCTCAAAACATTTTTCTTGTCGCTAAGGCTCTCGCAAAAGTCGTCATTTCTAGCGACTAAGTCGCTAAATTGGCAACACTGATTATATTTGACAGGTTAGATCTTAAAATTGACTTTTTTTTTATCGTGGCACAGGCATTTTCACTGGGAGCCATGGTGTGACGTCATCAGCGTATTTTTGTGTTTTTACCATTTTCTCGGAAATGAAACCACAGAAAAAACTGAAATAATTTTTTACGTGCTTTACTAAGCCAAATCTCGAAATGGTTTTCGAATTAGAGCTCCATACAATTTTGAAATGTTGTCAATTAACACTTTTTTAATACTAGGGATGTGGATTAAAAATAGCCCTACACCGGTTTCGATCTCTCTCTAGCGGAACCACGGTCAGGTACTCCCCTGAGCCGACCGGAGACAGTAGAACCGCTCTCCCAACGGCCGTGGACCAAGTGCGGAGAAAGTTTGGCCAACGGCAATCTCCTTTTCGGAACGGCGGGAACAGGCACCCCGGGGGTCTTCGGCTCCGTAAAAAGGGAAGTCTGGTCCGGTACTTGGACCCCAAAAAGTGTGGGGAGACCAGAACACAAACGTGATAGTAAACCACGGCTTTCTTTAAAGCAGGTCAAGTGATTGTGTTGTATGGAAGTTATTAGTATTATTATTTTTCAGGCTACGTATTCAGCACCTCGGAAAAGGAGTGCTATACCAATGGCAGATGTGCCACGGAAGGTTGCTGTACGGCTTTAAAAAAATTCTGGGACACACCCCACTGCAGCTGCTACGGATCTGGAGATCCTCCACACCATGTAAGTAGGTAATTGTAGGTGTTTGATACTAAAGCGCCCATGGCCTAGTCGAACCGAGTGATTGGAATCAATTAATTATTATACTTACTTTATTGCACACGAAACTCAATAATTTGAGTTAAGCAACAATAGGCGCGGTCTGGTGCTGGATGAGTGGCCATCTCGTGACTACAGCTAGTGCCATTTTTCGGAGCGATTCCGTGCTTTGCAAAGCACTATTAGCCGTTGGTGACGGCTGTTATGCGATAGCAGTCGTTAAGGGCGGCTCGATAACTTCTGATAGTAAGACCCGCCACTGTCTTACAATTCTCCACCAACCCGGACTTGGCCGTACACCACCACGGGGGCCAAGTCCGGATTGGTGGAGGCTTGCAAGACTAGTGGCTGGTCTACTGACAGAAGTTTTTAAGCCGCCCTAAGGCCTCTGACTTGGCTTGTCTACTGCCATCTATCGACGGCAGCCGGCACCAATTGCGTTGCGCTGGCGAAAACTGAAAGGTGTGAGTGGAGTGAACGCATCTGTATTGATCATTCAGAAGTGAAATTCGAATTTTCGCGGGGAATGCAGAGCTTTTAGTCTCGAATCCAAATTGGAATTTAGATATTGTACAGTAGTTGAGTAATTGAATAGGTAACTTAAGCAGTTCCTTAATTAACGAAGGTTAAATCGATGTTTCGTAACTAAATGGCAGGAAACTGTTAGGAAAGAATATACAGATTACAGATAGTTAGACAGACAAGAGCAGACAATAACGGTGATTTATTTTTATATATTTAGTAATCCAACAGGCACTTAAATTTTAAAAATTGATAGTCTTAGCTTAAATTTACTTATAAGGCCCAATCATATAATGGTGAATGACGAAAGAATGACATAATGTGGGAAATGAAGCGAATATTGGTGGTAGGGCCGGTAATCAACGTTTCCCTAAAATACATCGACCAAATAGGTTACGGAATAGCTAGAGGCCAGATAAAAGTAACACATTTAAAATTTAAAAACCTATTTAGAGGCTATAAATTTCACCCATGCCGGGATTCGACCCCGCAACCTCTGGCTATCCGTGCCAGCGCTCTACCAATTGAGCATTTAAAATTTCAATTATTTTTACACAGGTCCCTCAAAGGCAAACTAACGATGTGCCACAGTCAGAACACAACGTCGCTAACAACGCCAACAAATGGTACCTAATTCCAGAAAGCAAGCCCAATATTGGAACGACGCTTGGAGCCAATATAGAAGAGAAAAATATTATCAACCTACTAGGAGATGATATGGAAATGCTTAAAGCCGTGATGACCGAACTGAAAGATGTTCCTGGGACCTTAGCAGTTAAGTTTTACTTAGACCGTGGTGATACTAACATCAATATTGGAGAGATATGGACAGACTATTGGTCTTTATTGCGATGTCTTGGATGTAATTATGGCTTTTATTTAAAATCAAGTCAAAGCTGTCCTACGATAAAGATTTATCCTAGAAATGCTTACGGCAAATATACTGGTGATAATACTAGCAATAATGGGAGAAACTTCTGTGATGGAAGAAAAAGAAACAAGCTTAAGAAAAATGTTCAAGTAAATGACATTTCCCTATGTTTAAAGAAACGTGACGTAGTTAAAGCAGTAGACAAAGATTGCGATGGTACCATAGACTACTTTTATGTTGACTTACAACATAAAGACTTACCAGATAAAAATAAAAACACATTGTTTGTAGACCTAACTCGGGGGCTTAATGATATGAAATTTCGAGGTAATCAACCGGATGTGAACTACTTTCATGGTAATTTAAATCTCAGAGAGGATAAAAAGGCAAACGATGAATTTGCTTTTAGGGAACATAATTGTAACGTAGTCACAGTCAATTCTAATACCATATCTCCACAAACCAATTTGAATTTACCGGAAATTATATACTTGGCTGACATTCCTCCACACAATTATGTGCAAAACAATAATGATGGGAACAAGCCCATGGAACAAACTTATAATATTCAAGTTAACGATTACCTAGATTCTAATAATAAGATATCACCAATTAAATATGAAACTGAAAATCTAGGATTCGATGCGTCTGATAAAAATATTAATTTATTGGAGAGGTACGATTTACAAAATGAGACCAATAGTATCGCACATTCTAATGGCCATCATTATAAAGAGTTCACAAATGTACCGAAAACTACACATCAGTTTGAAAATATTCCACCATGGAATTTAGTGGTAGATCCAAGTAAAAATTATTTTAAAGTTGCGGATAAACGTTTTCGCTTATATGCAGATTTGCCAATAAATTCGGAACCTACGGTAGATAGTGCACATCATTATTCTAAAATGCGTGAATCACAAATATTTGAGATTGATCCATTGCCAACTCGAGATCTGTCACTAGCTTACGAAGGAGCGTTACCAAGTTTAAAGTCACAAACAATATCAAAGGACTGTTATCCAACAGCTCACAGACTTGGATCACAAGTTTCTATACCAGAGAGCGCCAAATTTACTTACTATAATTCAAATTTGCAAATGCCCACGTCTCAAGATCTAAAACCTACAGCACCTACTTCCTACAATTCATATTCACAAAATGCTCTCCAAGATTCTCACCCAACTGCGCACAGGTTTTTTTGGCAAACGCCTGACTCACCACATTCTCAATATATAACTTATGTAGACTCCCAAACACCCTTACCACAAAGTACTAACCCAAGTTCACGTTTGAATTTGCTTATGCCTCTGTTACAAGATGCCTATTTGCAGAGTTTGGAAAGCAGTCCACAAACTTTGAATTTACAAATACCCATTTCACAGGATTCTCAACTCACTGCACAAAGTATTGACACTCAAATACCCAAACAACAGGGTGCTGCTCCAAATCTAAGTAGTATTCAAACATCTGCATTACAAAATTCTTATCCTGATGCATATAGTGTTAGCAAGAAACTACTTACACCAAAAAGTCCAGAAGCTACTTCACAAATGTTTGTTTTACCTATGCCTGTTTCACAGGATTCTCAATCGACACTACATACTTATACCCCTTTAGAACCTTTATATTGGATTTCTACCTTGTATGCACCTCTAACAAGCAATCTTGTAGCCCCGAGAGATAACTTACAAGAACCTATGTCAAAAAATTTTGATTCTGCAGCATTTGGTTCTTACTTAAATTTTCCTATGAAACACAGTTCTGAACTTCCAGTACAAAATTCACCAATTCAAAATGGTATTACACAAAACTCACCAACTTCAGCATATTCTACTTCTCATTTACAAACTCCCGGAACACAAAGTACGCAGCCTACAGTTGTTGGTTCCAATGTTCAAGAAACTAAATCACAGCCTGAACCGTCGGAAAATTCATTCGTACAATCACAGGACTTTGAACATGCAGCTCTGAGTGCTTACACTCCAATGCCTAAATTACGTTCAATCTTAAAAATGCCTATATCAAAAGATGTCACACAACATTTTTATGTTCAAACACCAGTGATAAAAGGTCCTAAACCTATTACAAAGAGTTCTAACTTTCAAGCACCTATATCTACAAATTTTGAACCAACAGCAGCAAATTTCACGTTAAAAGAAGAAGAACCTATATATGAGAGCTTTAAACATATGCCAATAAGTTCTACCCTCCAAGCACCTATTAACTTGAGTATCGCAACAAATCCATACTTACAAACACATATTTCCAAAAATATTGAATCTATAGATATCTCGCAGGCACCTATCTTTCAAGATTTTGACACTATGGCACACAGTTCTTGCTTGAAAACTCCTATTTCACAAAGTTTTGAACCTACGTCATGGAATTCTAACCTGCAAGCGTCTATTCCACAACGTTCTGAATTTGAAGCAATGAGGCCTAACATAGAAGTGCCTACTTTCCAATTCATTGGACCTGGAGCAATGAGCTCTATGTCGCAAGTACCTGTGGCACAAAGTTTTGTACCTGCAATACCAAGTTCTGACCTACAAATATCTTTTTCACAAATGTCTAAACCTATAGCAATGGCATCTTATTTGCAGAAACCTTTTTCACAAAGTTTTGAATCAATTTCGTCAAGTTCTAACGTTCAAGTGCCTATTTCACAGCGTACCAAAGCAATGGTTCATAGTACTTTTTCACAACCGCCTATATCACAAAATTCTGAATCCGTAACAATGAGTTCTAGATCACAAACACCTGTTATACAAAGTTTTGAACTTCCATCACAAAGTCTTAATGGGCCAATAGTAAAAAATCAACACATTTCAGTACCAAACACATATACCAACGGACTTACAGATACAGTATCCACCTTACAAAGCCCAGAACTTGCAACGGTAACCAAAAAACCTTTGTCATTAACTCCACAATCTCCATTCCATTTGAAAGAAAATTATAAGGTATCAGATAATAATGCAGAGTATTTCGAAACATTGCCACCAAATTTCAATAATACTAGATTTAGGATACCAACTACACAATTATCGACAACTAAGGTATATCTACCAAGAAGTATGCCAGAAGATTTTCAGAACGCAGAAGGGATTCAGAATGCAAATCAAGATGGTCTGTTCACTGCTCCTAAATTTATTAAAACAATCCCAGCAAGTTATTCCTACCAAAATTCCGACGATTACACAAGTCTTATAGAAACTATAAAATATCCTTGCAGTTTGACACTACTTGATGGTTCAAATCATCAAAATGTATTCCCAAATCATTTTTACAATTCTTACTATGACTTACCTGGATCAGGTAATTCATCTTATTTTACACCCCAACTAGATCCACATATTACAATGAAACATAAATTTATGTTAGAGGAAGATTCATCTAGTTTTCGACCTATGCAAAGTCAGTCGCTGCCGCAGAATCATGTTTGTGGATTTGATCTGACTATGGATCAAACGCCTAACATACAAACACTAGCGGTGCCTAATTCTTATTCAGTAACAGAAAATATTCCCAGTAACGCACTTGTACATGATGTACCTTGCGATTTTATAAAGTCAATGGATAGTGGATCAATAGATAACTTATTGAATGTAGGATCACACACGTTAGATAAAACGTGTAACTTTGAAAATGTATCTCCTAGTCATCCGCCACTAACGACGTTATTAGATACGGCAGTAAAGCCTCAATACTTGCGAAACTACCAGCTTACACCTTATAGAAATTTCATTTTTAATAAACAACAGTATCCAAGTACGACAAGCAATTCTGATGATTCGTTATCTGTAATTAAAAGTAGTGTTGTACCAAATAGAGACTCTTCGCGTAAAACTACTGGAGTTCATTCAAGTAATTTTGAATACGACCGGAATAACATAGCATCCGCTGAAATCTACGAGCCTAAAGTAGTCCTAAATCCCATAAACGATGTATTTTCGACTATGCAACCAAGTATAGACGCCACAGACATTTCATATGAACCAATTTCAGTTAGAAATCCTGATGTGATTTGCCCACCCAATTTATTCAAACCCGATTTTTTCAGTGTTTTGAATAAAAAAATTAATGCAGATGTATGTCCTGCAAATCCACAACCTGGGTTTGTTTGTCCACTAAAGAAAAAGTTTGATAATTCGCCTTTAACATCAACAACAGAAACCGTTCTGGTTATTCCTGATACGTGTCCTGCCAACCATGGACCAGGATTTATTTGTCCTTTGAACCTAAGAGCTGACCATAATAATCCCGACGTTTACCCTTTGAAATCAGACAAAGTCTATTCTAGTCCTGCAAGATCCATAATATGTGACGTACTCCATCCTGTTAATGAAAAATCTGGTAACATTGGACCATGGACTAAAAGTCCAAATTATGTCAGTTCCTTTGACATATGCTCTACAAGGGCAGAATCTCCTTACAGTTGTTCCGATGTAGTATTCCCGAATGTAGGTCTAGGGAGTTCGCCTTTGAATCCGACAACAGATTTGCAACCATTCATTTCTCCACACTTAGGTTTGACAAAGCCTCATGCACGGCCAATAAACTCAGAACCAGGGTATGTTGGCCCTCCGAATTTTAATGCAGGTCACTATAGTCCGCCTAATGGTAGTCCAAGAGATGACCATGGTTTAAATCCAAGTATCGATTACTCCACTCTTTCAAATGAAAGGAAAAAAATAGTTTGTTCGTCTTTACCATCAGATACAAGCTACATAACTCCTGATTTAAGAAGGTCAGCTGTTTTTCTTACAAACAGAAAACCTAAGTTGAATGCAAATCCCTTGACAGAATATGCTAATTACGTTCAACCTTCAACTTCAGAATCATATTCTGACTCTGCTTTCGGGAATCCATCCAGTTCTGGTCCAAATTTTGCTGATAGTATTGTACGTCCACGAAAAATAAAACCTGGTTTCGTTTGCCCCGCAACTTCAGTTAACCCAACATCACATTTAAAGGATCTCAGTTCTAAAAATCTGGAAACTTATTCTACGTCTCCAAACGCATGGAAAAACCACGCCACTAATGAAATAACAGGATCACCTAGGTCAATATTGAATCCTCCAACATCAAACGCAAATATCTTTCAAACTAGGAACCCAGATGATGCTTATGTTTATTCTGTGAATCCAAAACCAGTCGCGTTTAATGATTTAGATCCATATGTAAGTAACTTCCAGCCTGATACGTATACCGATGTATCCCCTAAGGAGTCGTCGGAAAACTGTGATTATGATACGCCAGTCGATAATGTATGTCCTACGCATTCTGAACGAAGTTTTTTTTGCCCTTTAAACCAAAAATTAGGAAAATTTGGCGCAGATTTCCCTGCAGCAATAAGTCCTGCTAATCCAGAACGAGAATACGTCTGTCCTCAGCCTTTAGTTGGACCAAATAGCTATTTGACGTCAAACACACAAAGGTTTTCGCCCTACTTCGCTTTGCACCGTGAGGGAACCTTAGGTAAAACCGAAACAGGATCTTTAATTCCTGCATTACGAAGTCGGACAGCATTACCACCAGAAAGTACGTTCAAAGTGCCGGTTTTTATAACTTCTGAGGTATTGCCAACATATTCAGTTAATGTCTGTCCTTTGACCCAAATCGAACCTAGTAAGGATCTGAAGTCCAGCTTAGTAGATAAACATTTTTCAGTATCTGATAGATATCCAATGTTAAGATACATTAGCCATCCGATGACAATATCAGAAACAGGTGGTCAAACTCAATTGTCTCAACTTACACCCGAATGTAGAAGCAAAACTCAATTTATGCAAGAACCTAACGGGCCATCTCAATTTAACATAATGAGGCAAAAAATAGGTTTACCTGCTCAACATTTCACACCCAAATCAGAATTTAGAAGCCTAATCCAAAGTCAAACATCAAAAGATAATGACCCCATTCAATTAACCTCAACAATGCCATACACAAGAGGTCCAATTCATCTTTCTGCAGCCATGCCAGAATTTAGAAGCCAAACTACAGCTCCAACCCGATTTACCACGGCTATTAGAGAAACTAGTGGCTCAAGTAAATTTGCTACGGCTAAACCACAGTTTGGTAGCAATGCTCAATTTAATACAGATGCCCTACTGCAATTTGCTTCAACTAGACCAGAAACTTATTTCCCAAGCACTGAAGTTCCCACAACCCTACCAAATATTGATGTTCCAACTCAGTCACCGACCACAAAACCATACATTAATCCCGTTACTCAATTCAACACATTACTACCAAAAGCTCAATCGACTCAGCTTACTTCAGCTACTTTATTTTCATCAATCACACCAGAAACTCACCTTAATAATCCAATTGCTACATCAATGACTGATAATATTTCTTTTAACACAAGTACAGAAATACCCGTCACTAATGTGTCAACTAAATTAGCTGCATTAACACCAGAAGCTAACAGTGAAATGCAATATAATACAAGAATACCAGAATCTAACCTTCCAATTTCATTAACAAGTTTACCAAGAACCACCGTACCTCCTCAATTTACTTCAACACCACCGAAAATAACAAATACACCCAAAATACTTGATCCGAGAGAATTCCTCACATCAATAGAAGAATTTCATATTCCTTCTCTTTTTATGACTACTTTAGATGCGATACCTGATACGAATTCCCCTTCTTCATGTTATCGAGATATGCCAGATAATGAATTTATTTCAAAATTTCCAGAAGCCAGTAGCCTACCTCGTTCTAATTTAGCATTGTCAGTAATTAAACCACAAACTCGGACTCCTACAAACTTGCCCGAAATTTATAGTACAGCATATGTAACAGATATGCCAAAAGCTAGTGCTCTAATACAATTCACTACGGAAGAAACTAAGTGTCCAACTATAATCACACCAGAAACAAGTAATAATAATCTCTCAACTCCATTAATGTCTGTGATGCCAGCTATTAATCTGTCAGATCATACAGTTATAAATGTGGCAGAAAATCGTATGCCGTCGTCATTAACACCAGCACCAGCAATTAGTACACTACCTACAGATTACGCAAGTATACCAGCATCATCAGTCGAAACACCTGTATTCACACCACTGACGTCCCTTCACGGCTCATCTAATCCACAATATGTTGAAACCAATCAAGGGAAACCACTTTATTCAGAATCTTTACCTCCACCATCACCATTATCAAGTTCGTATCGAAGTTCTTTGTCATCATCGGAACCTGACTCCAGTGTTCGAAAATCAATTATTGCAGGAAAAAAATACTCAAACACTATACCTGAAGTGATGTCTCCCAATGTTGATGTCTCAAGCAAACCTGCAACAAATAAACCAACATTACTAACTTTGCCATCAAGCTTCTATTATACACCGAGACCGTTACTTTCAAAAAAATACACAATACCTAATACAGCTAATAAGATAGAATCGGGTGGTTTCATTTCTACTTCATCACAACCTGCAGATAAAACTTACAGTTCAATTGAATCCATTATCAGACCTTATGGCTCGTATCCAACTGTATCAGAACCAAATAAAGGAACGGAAAGCCCTGGACCATCTCTTGTTACTGTATCACCAATCTATGAAACAAAATTGCCGAGTAGTTCAGCAAATACAATTAATCGTGATTTAGAAACAAATCTTATGAATTCTGTATTTAAGTCAAAAAATGTTGTTCAGGAAACAGATCCTTCACTGCCAACGACAGATAATACTGCACGGACTATAGAAAGTTCAAGTCCATTAGGAAAGTCAAATGTGTTAAATTCATTATTCACTAGTCTCATTAAACCTACACATTTATCCGCACCAGATAAATTTACTTCGAACGTTTTACCGTATACAAAACCCTATGCTTTTACAGAAATAACTGATAATACTGAAATCCCAACTTATGATCAAGCTACTACAGATCCTCAACCATATGTTTCACCAACTCCTATTTCAAAGCAATTTGGTAGTATAATTCCTGCAAATGATAGTGTATCTCAAAATAATGAACATCCAATTAATTTTCCAACAGAAGTTTATTTATCTGATCCATCGTCTATGGCTTGTCAAGGATCTTACAAGTCTGAGGATGAATACCAAGTTCCTTTATCAATTTCTTCAACTTCCGAGTCAATTTCAAATCCGTCCTTTACGATGTTAGGACCTAGTTTTGGATCAAGTAAGCCAAGTGCATTTGCGCCAACCAATTCTCATAAGAAATGGTCAGATAACTTATTTATACCAAACTCGATGCCTAACATTGCTTCACAAAAGTCATATCAATATAATATGAAACAAAGAGCAAGGACACAACCTATTACTCATAATAACCTATTTAATTTGAATGATATTCCTACTATAGAATCAGAAGTAGCAGATGTTGAAACAATTATGCAAGTAATTCCAAAAAAACTACAATTTGAATTACAAAATTACATCAATAACAAAGTGGAAATAAACGACAATTTACTCAACGGAAGCACGTTCACACCTGACTTAAGCAACATCTGCTATGGCAAATACATTCCCAATGCAGGCATTACATTTCCGACCGACAATCCAAGAATTTTGCTAAAAGCCTGGTACTCAGTCAACACAATTGTAAAACCTACATTAACATTAGAGACTGAACAACGTAAAATCTTGAACTTTATCCCTTTTGTCGAATCAAGATACGTCCCATATTTTAAGAGTCCTAGTGAGATCCAAGACGTAGCCAAGCAATACATTACACAGCATTTTAGTCAGCCTTATACTGTCAAAGGTGTATATAGTGCAGAGAAGCCGTATGCTCCAGTAAACATTAGCAATACTAACGGAATATCTATTCTTTGGCCAACATTTTGCTCCTGTGGTTGCAACAAGGCTGGTTGTTTTTGTCAATGGAAATGATCATGATGTTTTGGTAATCCTCATTTCTATTACGTTTCCAATACTCTTCGCAATTTCTCCCTAAAGAGCCCATGAACAGATCAGTTCACTGTTTGGGATACCGTTGGACTCGTCTCTTTCAAGGCGATCAATCAGAAGGACGAGTATCATCATCGTCATCATCATGATCATCAGCTATTTGATCATCATCCAGCGGAGAAGGTGGAGAGCTCCTACAAGATTTTTTCGAGATCATCCCGCCGTCGTTTTCTCTGCCGCCCCTGTTTACGTTATACGTTATCAACCCTTGTATGTCCCCACTGCTGGGCATGGGTCTCTTCCTGCATCGTAGGAAGGTTAGGCCATACTCCACCACGGGGACCAAGTCCGGGTTGGTGGAGGATTGTAAGACAGTGGCGGGCCTTACTGTCAGAAGTTATCAAGCCGCCCATATGGCCTCTGACATGGCTTAAAGACTGCCATTATATGACAGCCGGCACTAACGGCTTAACGTGCCTTGCGAAGCACGGAAGCGCTCGGAAAAATGCCACTAGCGGTAGTCACGGGACGCTCACCCATCCCGTACCTGACCGCGCCTGTTGTTGCTTAACCAAGTGATTGATTTCAATCACGCGATTCGCCTAGGCCACGAGCGCTTCTAAATTAAAATTAATTTATGTCAAATATTTAGCTGTAAGAAACATACAATGTTGTCAAGATTTCACTTTTTGAATTAATAAATTTTTATCTTATCTTTATCTATCTAGATATATTATTTACAACCTCCCAAGACGACTTGAGAAAAGATCGCTTCTAGGAGCTGGAGAAGAGACCACTTCTGTCCCCGACTATACCCACCCACGTACAGTCTGGTGCACAAGTGACTGGCGCGGCCGACTGAGTTTTAATCTCTGTTTAAATATGATTACTGATCCCGGCGTCGCCCATTAGCTCAGTTGGATAGAGCGCTGGCACGGATAGCCAGAGGTCGCGGGTTCGAATCCCGGCATGGGTGGAATTTTTAGCCTCTAAATAGGTTTTTAAAATTGTCTAATTTAGTAAACAAGATTCTAACCTTAAGGTTAGTTGACAATTAATGCCAAAATTAGATGTTTTCGTCCAAGTTTATGAACTTTGTTTATAAAACAGCGTGTTATCTAAAACATTGTCTCAGGTCACTTCATTCGTGGAAATATAGTAAGGATAAGTGGACTATACACTACGGCCCGAAGGCGGTGGCTTACATTCAACACCGTATTTTGGCATTCAGCAAGCGCAATGTAAATTGTTTACGTAGAAATTGCTGATTTAGAAATAAAAAGCCTTCAACTGTTAACGAGGCGTTGAAAATGTAGACACGAGTACATAGGTACCTTTAATGGAAAACCCATAATAACAAAGCGACTCCATAATTGCAAAAAAACAGGACCAAATTACAGGAATACAGCCACGAAAGGACCGAATCGTATAGTGCAGTTGGCCCTTACAGAGCACGACATAAGGACTGGTTTGTGATAACATTGCTAGAGTTTACTTTCAGCTGATTTGTCGCTAACGTATGATTATATTTCAATTTCGACTGGCTCCTGAATGGTTGTGTTTATATGACTTTCTAGCTTTTGTATTTTTTTCGTGTTATTTTGTCGCACTGCCTATTAAGTGCAGGAATTATTCATAATTCATAATGTAGGTGAGTGGTAGCTACTTTTCTGGGAAGTAGGTATGTTTAAGGGCGGTTTGCATGTAGGATTATTGGAGATTAGCCTATTTATTTCTATTGTTAACATTAAGATAGCTACGAATATTTTCGAAGTCTGAGTGCTTAGTGCGAGTTTTTTAACTACTCGATCGCGTTAACGTAAACTCATATTTCTATGGCATCGAGGAAGCGCCACCTAGCGACAAGTATGGAAATTAAAATTGCTGAGTGCGAGTTGTAATGGTTTACGTTGAGTAGTGAACACGTTTACCAGCCAAAACACGAATAAACGCGAGTGTGAGTTGTACTGTGACAGCGTTTTGCCAGTTCGAACGGTTGACTATTATATTATGTAAGAATTGTACTGCAGGGGGCGTAAGTATTTACTTAGTAAAATTCTCAGTTCAGAATCCGGCCTACAATAACCCTTACATTCTTCTGGCCTGTTTCTGACCCCACGGCAGATACATTGCTTCTGGCCCCACACTAGGATACCCTTTGTCCAAGGAAACAAAAAAAGCGACATCACAAACATGTAAACATCCAAAACCCAGCTTTTGTCCCCAGCCGGGGTTCGAACCCGGGACCACTCGCATGGTAGGCAGAGGCGCTACCGCTGCGCCACAGTGTTGTCAATGAAATGAATTAAATGAAAAGGTTTTACTTATTTCAAACTAGGTGTCCATTTCAAAATCTAGATCATTTTGGAGAAAAAATGGAAAAAAAAAACTCCAAACTTAGTCTGTTCAAAGTCCTTAATTAGCATAGTTTACGTAGTTATTATAAAACATAGAACTCATGCATTGTACTGGCTTTAATTCCAGTCTAAATAATATTTTATGTTACAGTAACTCTTTTGGCACAAAGTGTGTTTAACATATTTTTGGAACCGCGATTCAGGCAAGCTTAATATAATAATATCTTGTTTTTATTATAGAAGCGTATACAATGCCCCATGAAGGATGTATTAGCCTTTGCCAGCCTAATTCTTGGGATCAAAAGTTGGTTGGCTTGGTTGGCTCCGCACGTATTGACTAGTCTTTCCTGTGGGCTAGGCCGAAAATGGAAAAAAAAAACTCCAAACTTAGTCTGTTCAAAGTCCTTAATTAGCATAGTTTACGTAGTTATTATAAAACATAGAACTCATGCATTGTACTGGCTTTAATTCCAGTCTAAATAATATTTTATGTTACAGTAACTCTTTTGGCACAAAGTGTGTTTAACATATTTTTGGAACCGCGATTCAGGCAAGCTTAATATAATAATATCTTGTTTTTATTATAGAAGCGTATACAATGCCCCATGAAGGATGTATTAGCCTTTGCCAGCCTAATTCTTGGGATCAAAAGTTTGTTTATTTCTAGTATTTAGGTTGCTGTATTTACATTAGAAGCGGTGGTAGCTCAGTGGGTAGAACCACGGACTGGCAAGCGAGAGCCCCAGGTTCGATCCCGAGTGCGGGCATGTACCAATGACTTTGTTTAATTTCAAAGTTACGTACATTTGCGAATTTGTTGTCGCAATACCACACGCTAACGGTGAAGGAAAACATCGTGAGGAAACCCGCGGCTTGGTTGGCTCCGCACGTATTGACTAGTCTTTCCTGTGGGCTAGGCCAACTAAGCTGTCAGGATGGTATAGGTGCTGGGCAAGCCTACACCTTCTATAAAACCATGTCCCAGGCACTACAGCGTCGGAGTGGTGCCTTCACCCATCTAGTGTGAGTGAAGATACCACTGGACGCTGTATAAATCATCACATTAAGTAGATGCAAAAAGGCCAATAATATTATTAATATTATTTACATTACATAGATGTAAGATGATATTAAGAAATACTTTTCCAAAATAAAGGTGGATGGTACAGTCAAGTTCCCGGTAAATAATTAACTAGTCCTCTTGCTCCCGAATGCTGCGCCTGGCCTGGAAAGTATTATACGATAGGGAGTGCTAAAAGGAACTAGGAATTTTAAAGCACTTTAATAAAGTCAATATTCGACATTTACGCGTAGCTTCATTAAATGTCAAAACAACGAGGGCGAAAATGTCAAACGAAATGTCTCGTTTCTGAACTCTTATTTTTTTATTCCGTAAAATTCTGACATTTCATAAGTGAAGTATTGTGCTGTGTGAACTTATATTATTTTTTTAATGCACTAACCCGTACTAAGGACAATTTACCATGCCGGGATTCGAACCCGCAACCTCTTTTTTTTTGCCAGAGGTCGCGGGTTCGAATCCCGGCATGGGTGAAATTTTAAGCCTCTAAATAGGTTTTTAAATTGTCCTTAGCACGGGTTAGTGCTTTAAAAAAAAAATATAATCATGTGGATAAAGCGATATCATTCCGATGTAAAACCTAACTGCAAAGTAGGTACTCGGGGCTGCAAGTGATGCAAAGGTACTCGGGGCTGCAAGTGATACAGAGAGTATTGTAAAGAGGTTCGAAAATTTCACTGATGCTGGTAAGTCGCCCATTAGCTCAGTTGGAAAGAGCGCTGGCACGGATAGCCAGAGGTCGCGTAAAATATGAAATGTTGTCAATGGGAAAAGAAAAATAATATTTTAAATAAAGACACTTCAATATTGACACTCGACTCATCAACATTTATAATTTTCCAAGTATTGTTTTCCTACACTAACAATCTGTTAATCTACTGCTAACAGCTGTCAATGTTTTTTCTGTGTGCACTTTGGCCAACTGACAGCTGTCAACAGTGGATTAACGGATTGTTAGTGTACCAGAAACCTAAGAAACCTAACTTAAGCACCATGTAAGTGTAAGTTGACCAGTTAGAGAAGTATTTAAAGGGCGCTACAATATTATGGCATTTTAATTAGAAAAGGGGTTAGTGACTTATTGCTTGTTGCGACCACTAAATGTTGGAACTTCACTTCACATCACAAAATATTTATCGATGATAAGAAAAAGCGTGCGGAAAAAATTAAGGAAATCTCAAAAATGGGTGACGTAATTTCAAATTTAGAAAATGATAGAGAGAATTAAAGAAATTTAAAAAAATGCTGTAAAGAGGTTTGCACCGTTACAAATTGCTCGGCACTGGCGCCATCTAGCGAGCCAAGAGGATCTAAATAATGGTTCGTTATTAACCCTTGTATGTCCCCACTGCAGTCGCACGGGTCTCTTCCTGCATCGCAGGAAGGTTAGGCCATACTCCACCACGGGGGTCAAGTCCGGGTTGGTGGAGGATTGTAAGACTTTGGCGGGCCTTACTGTCTAATGTATAATGGTTATTTTGTTCTTATCAACTATAGGTACTCGTATATACATACGGATTGCACACGACAAGTAGTTACAAAATTGTGGCCCTAGCCGAGGCGACATTTTCCTTTGCATGAGGTTTTATCAAAAGAACTCTCTTTTTCTCAGATTAAAAAAACAGAATTTCACATAGACAAGTCCCTCATCAAAGTGGTTGGAATTTTAAACAGATCGCCTGAGCGTGCACTATCGCACTTAACAATCGAAGTACATCTAACAGCAGTGGGGTCACCTCACGTTAGCCCTTAAGCTGACGGTGTTAAGAGCGAGAATTGAATAAAAGTGGCAATTATGGCCGTCTGACTATACAGTACAATACCCACTGTGTACGGGGTAAGTCTGGCGTGAACACGACTGGCGATGTCAGAAAACCCGCAAACTACCGCTTGCTATTAGAAAATTACTTTAAATAGTTAACATAGCAATTTATTCGTGCCCCGTTCGTTGTTCTAAAATAATAACCTGCATTATAGGAGTCACGTGACATCGAATTGACAGTTCCGGCCGCCATCTTGAATTATGCATCTGGTAGTTCTTGGATAATTGAGTTTTAGCAGCCGCATACTACGGGCAGAACGTTCGTTCCAGAACATTCCAGTGGTCGTTAAATGTATCGATATCAATCCTTGTATGTCCCCACTGCTGGGGCACGAGTCTCTTCCTGAATCGCAGGAAAGTTAGGTCATACTCCACCACGGGGGCCGAGTCGGGTTAGTGGATAATTATAAGACAGTGGCAGACCTTACTGTCAGAAGTTATGAAGCCGCCCATAGGGCCTTTGACACGGTTTAACGACTGCCATTACATGACAGCCGGCACCAACGGCTTAACGTGCCTTGCGAAGCACGGAACCGCTCGGAAAAATGCCACTAGAGTCATAGACGATCACCCATCCATCCATCTATGAACGCTCCCTACGAGCGATTCGTAAACTATACATTTCTTATTAAATCAATTCCTAAACGATTTATAATAATGTACCTACAGATTTGTAGGAAACCCTCGGTTCGCGAGTTTCTCTCGCACTTGACCAGTTTTACATTATACTAGCCGACCCAGCGAACTTCGTACCGCCTAGCAGTCGATTCTTAATTTTTTTTTCTCTCAAAAAAAACCATCCTCGTACTTCAAGGAATATTCTACAAAAAGAATTAGCGAAATCGGTTCAGCTGCTCTCGAGATTTGCGCTTACCAACACATTCAGCGATTCATTTTTATATTATAGAGATAGACGCACCAGATTTGTAGGAAACCCTCGGTTCGCGAGTTTCTCTTGCACTTGACCACTTTTATTTTATATTATTATACTGCCCACGAAACATTAAATAGGACACTACATAAGAAATAACATACACATAGGCGAGCTTATCTCTGTAAGAGATTTCTTCCAGCAAACCTTGGAGAGTCGGAGCAGCAGTAAAAGACGGGCTTATATACGTGTACAAAATAAACTACATAGACTGCAAAAACCCTTAACAATAACCTGAGCAGAAATAATACACTGCATAGAATAAATACCTGTAAATATAAATAGATAAAATACGAGTACATAGAAAATAATAAATATATAGCTCAAAGTTACCATAGAGATGAAAAGTTTTTTTAATTATTATTAGAGTTTTTTTAGTTTTGTTTTTGTGAAGAACTATGAGCATTAGCTTCTAAAAATAGTTATTAAAGTTAAAAATAGTCGCCCATTAGCTCAGTTGGGAGAGCGCTGGCACGGTTAGCCAGAGGTTGCGAGTTCGAGTCCCGGCATGGGTGGAATTTTTAGCCTCGAAATAGGTTTTTCAAATTGTCCTTAGCACGTGTTAGAGTGCATTAAAAAGAATATAATCATGTGGGTACAGCGATATCATACCGATGTAAAACCTAACTGCAAAGTAGATACTCGGAACTGCAAGTGATGCAAATTACTTCAGCCAGATGTCGCTGCCTGTACGTAATACAGAGAGTATTGTAAAGAGGTTCGAAATTTCACTGATGCCGGTGAGTCGGATAGCCAGAGTGTTCAGTGCTAGTTTGACAGATCCAATCGAATAACTTTACTACCGCGTTAATCGAGCATTGAGTATGAGTAAGTTAACCGTTCGAACTAGCAAAACGCTGTCACAGTACAACTCGCACTCGCGTTTATTCGTGTTTTGGGTGGTAAACGTGTTCACTTCTCACCGTAAACCATTACAACGCGCACTCAGCAATTTTAATTTCCATACTTGTCGCTAGGTGGCGCTTCCTCGATGCCATAGAAATATGAGTTTACGTTAACGCGATCGAGTAGTTAAAAAACTCGCAATAAGGACTCAAACATCGCGGGTTCGATTCCCGGCGCGGGTGGAATTTTTAACCCTGTAAATAGGTTCTTAAAATAGTTATTAAAGTTGTTAAGATTTCTCATGTTCACTTTTAGATAAAAACATTTTATAAAACAAGTTATGATTTTTATTCCATTGCTGTCACTAGTTAGCACTCCGAAGCGTATTCAGAGACTTCTTCTTATTCAGGCTATACTAGTCCACTGCTGGACATAGCCCTCCCCTAAAGAGCGCCATAGCGCAAGGTTGTGCCATCATTGGGACCCCCCAATGATGGCACAACCTTGCGCTATGGCGCTCTTTAGGGGAGGGCTATGTCCTAGTGACAGCAATGGAGCGTGGGGATTATGGGCACTACCCAGTGCCCATAATCCCCACGCTGGGCATGCGGGTTGGGGATCGCAGTTTAGTGGAATTGTACTGCAGGGGGCGCTGGTGCCCACCCCCCGGTTTGTGTCCCTTAGTCGCCTTTTACGACACCCGAGGGAAGAATTTGGGTTGGTGCTATTCTCTAGGCCGACACCACACAGCACTGTGTTTTAGCGACCGTGCAACTAAATCTATACTATTTTCCTCCACAGGTTTTTTACTATCGCAAAGTCAGCGCGTGAAAATCGAAACAGCAGTACTTATAGATAAAAGAACATATTACCGTCAGCCCTAACAAGGCTTCGAGTTACAAATCCGTGTAAATCATTTATTACTTGAGCCCAGAAATGCCACCTTGCGTGCCCCGGTCACACAGTTTGCTTTCTGAAAGCTTTTGATTTTCCAACTTTGACACCATCTCAATAAAGTTGTTTTTAGTGTTCCGTACCTCAAAAGGAAAAAACGGAACCCTTATAGGATCACTTTGTTGTCCGTCTGTCCGTCCGTCCGTCCGTCTGTCAAGACCCTTTTTCTCAGGAACGCGTAGAGGTATAAAGCTGAAATTTATATCAATTACTCAGGTCTACTGTCCCTTGAAGCTGTGAAAAAATCAAACTTCTAAGCCAACGCAATCAAAAGATACAGCCGTTTATGCCGCAAATTTTCGACACTTGCAAGGGAATCAAAACCTACAGGGTGCTTCCCGTGAACTCAGAATCTTGAAATTTGGTACGAAGCAACGTCTTATAGCATAGATAAAGGAAAAATTACGAAAACTATAAATTTTTAGTTACATCACATAATATATATTTTTTTAATAATTTTAAACTTACTACCCATTTCCTCATAAACGCGTAGTATTAAATTGAAATTCGTACCAAATACTCAGGTCTATAATACAGGTTTGTACGGAACCCTCGGTGCGCGAGTCTGACTCGCACTTGGCCGGTTTTTTTGAATAAGATACGGCTTGCCAACAAAAGGTTTCCTTTTCGAAGTTCTTTTTGCATTTGCTCTATCATAAAAACAGTATTACAGGTACCCGATAAACCCGTGTGATTATATTGCCAACTCTGCCAGTCGTGAATTATATAACTTGATACCTGGAACAGGAAGTGACATAATAATCCAAGCCTTATTGCTGCGATGAAGTATTTTTATTTCATAAAACACTTATAACATTACATTTACATACAGGCACATACATGGCTTCTGGCCTCACACTAGGATACCCTGTGTCGTAGCAACCAGAAACAGCGACATCACAAACATGTAAACGTCCAAGAACAGGAGGTTTTTTTTTTTTTGATATTTACATGTTTGTGATGTCATTGTTTCTGGTTCCCACGACACAAGGTATCCTAGTGTGGGGCCAGATGCAATGTATGTACCTGTATTATTATTATTATTATTTTATATTTTTCTTTCAGTTATCACTCTTTTAACAGAGGTACAAGTTGGCACGGGCCAAAGCCAAGTGCAGTTATTATCAGTTATTATTGCAATTATTATGTGCCTGTATTATTATTATTATTATTATGGATACTTTGTCTCTTTTTATTTTCACAAAAAGGTATTTAATAAAGAGCACGGACCTAAGCCAAGTGCTGTTTATGTTTTAATTTCAATCAGTAGAAAGAAATTTTCTTACAATGCGGCAGGTGTTGAGGATTACCGCTTTTTGTAGATATGTAACTGTGGTGCTAGGAATATTTAGTGTACTGAGACTATTTTGTAGTGTTTTTGGGATTATTCCTGTAGTTGAAAGGACTATTGGCACTATTTTTACTTCATTGACACGCCATTGCGTTTTCAGTTCTATTGCCAAATCTGTGTATTTGCTAAGTTTGTCAGTGATTGTGGACTGAATGTTGTGAGTATTTGGTATGGCAATATCTATTAAGTACGCGATTTTGTTGGTTTTGTCGTGAATTGTGATATCTGGCCTATTGTAGTAAAAGCATAATAATTCCTGAACTTTTATTTTTTACGATGATTGGGTTACCATCGAAATTGAGTTCGATTTTGGCCGGCCTCGAAATTCTCGTCATTTACTTCCTTTATTTATGCACATTACATTTTTAATAAAGTGGCTGTTGTCTTTTTTATAATGCTTGTAAGCGCAAGAAATTAACTCACACAGACAAAAAGTTTAAGTAAAATATTACCTATGTACTTTTTAATGAGGGATTTTTCTGACAGCTATTAAAAAAAAAATAGTTCTAAAAGCTACGATGAGATGGCGCTGAATCGCAAGGGTTTACCTTTTTTTGTTTGTTATTGCTTGCCACAGGTAAAAACTATTGCTGTTTTGCGATTTCATCGACTGGAAGGAATCTAATCTGTGATCAACTGATCAACGTCAACTGATCAACTATGATTTTAGCACGAAAATCAAATAACAATAGTGCAAGAGCAAAAAAAAGAGGGAGGAAATTCCACGTGATCTGTGGACTGTGGACCACAGAATAAACTGGAAAGTGGCTTATCCTATTAAAAAAACAAAAACCCTTACTTGAAAACTCCATCTACTGACAAATTAGGAACTACTTTTCTCAGCTGTCAGAAAAATCCCTCATTTCTACGCTTTTGGTCACAATTCAAAATATATTTGCTACGATCGCCTACTTCATTTGCTACGAGCGGCTACGACCTTTGCTACGAGAGGCTACGACATTGCTACGAGCGGCAATTTGAATTGCTACGAGAATGTATACGTATTATTATGACGTATTATATCGTATTATTATGAAAGCGCAAATTATGAAAAAAAAAATTGACGAAACAATTATAGTATTTTCTAAGGTTAACACGAGCAGTAGACATAATTAAAACTGTTTTTATCATCCGTCATATCATCCGTCATCCGGGACCACGGCACCTGAAAAAGTGCCGAAACGTTGGAAAATTGTAAAAAATGTAATAAACGAGCATAAATCCGTATAAAAAGAGTTTTAAGAAACAATTATATTTTTCAAACGTAAGTGGAAGGGCCGGTAAGGGACGTCCCAGGCGGACATACTTCAACCAAATCTTCTCTTCGATCTTGTAAATACGAGTAACCTCACAAGGCTCCACTTTAAAAATAACAAAAGAGTAGCAAAAGCAAGAAAGCAGAATCATTGCAGTAGAAATTAGGTCCTTGAGAAGTAAGTAGTGTTACTTTGAATGACAGGATACGCAATAGTCTGATTGGAGAACGTTGTGGACTGAAAGAGGATGTAGTGACTAGAATTTAGAAAGGAATGTTGCGTTGGTTTGGAAATGTGGAGAGGATGAAGGAAGAAAGATTGACGAAACAAATATTTGTATTGCGAATGTAAGTATAAGGGCGCGTAAGGGGCGTTCCAGGTGGACATGCTTCAACCAAATAGGGGATGTATTAGCAAAGGAGAAGATAAAAAGTACCCGGAACCGGCGTGCGTGCATGCAACGACTTATGAACGTTGATGAAGCGAAGGTGATCTGTCAGGATCATGGCAAGTGGCAATCCCTGGTCTCGGAACCTCTATTTGTCTAAGCACTGTTCTACCAATTTTATTTGTCTCTGTGTATTATTCTTCTCGATAATAAATATTATTTATATTTGTGTTTGTATTATTTGTATTTTGTGTTTTGTTCACTGGCTGGCACATTGACGCGGCGCGCTGGCCACTCTTAGATATAAAAAAGAAAATGAACCATTTTTTTTGTCGTTTTTCACTGGCTGACACATAGACGTGGCGCGCTGGCCACTCTTAAATTTAAAAAGAAAATAAACTGTTTTCTGGCCACTCTTAAATAAAAAAAAAAGATAAATTGTTTTCTTTTTGGTAAATCGTCGTGACGCGCTGGCCACTTTCAGATTTAAAAAATAAAATAAACGGTTAGTGCATTAAAAATAAAAATAGTATAATCATGTGGGTACAGTGATATCGTACCGATGTAAAACCTAACTGCAAAGTAGGTAGTCGGGGCTGTAAGTGATGCAATTTGCTTAAGCCAGATGTCGCTGCCTGTACGTAATACAGAGAATAGTGTAGAGGTTCGAAATTTCACTGATGCCGTGAGTCGCCCATTGGCTCAATTGGTAGAGCGCTGGCACGGATAGCCAGAGGTTGCGGGTTCGAATCCCGGCATGGGTGAAATTTTTAGCCTCTAAATAGGTTTTTAGAAAATAAACTATTTTCTTGTTTTTTGTAACTTTTTTCCTTTATGGAAAAGGCTAAGAGCTTAAGCCCATACCACCTACTATTTTTTTTGTCTTTTTTCACTGGCTGGCACATTGGCAGTCTTAGAATTAAAATTAAAAAAAAATGTCTTTTTTCACTTTTTTATGTCATGGCTCCGTAAAATGTAATACGCACGAGAAAATTACATTTCTTTAGTTTTAAATTGATGACACAAACGATTTTTGTTGGACGCATTCCCTCTGCCCGCTCCCGCCAATGTCTACGCCACAACGGGTAATTTTCCATAGCAGATAAGAGAGAATATTCCTCGAGAGGATTCTTCACTCAATATGCGGGTGGGGCCATGATTAGATTTTTTATCGGAACGCGTCAATATATCCTGTACGGGGTTTAATGAGTATCTTTAAGGCAGATCTTACTTCCCGCATCCAATTCACTCGCATATCTTCTATTATATAAATGAAATTCAACGTCTTGACTGACTCACTCATCAATGCCCAGCCCAGGCCGTTGGACCTAGGAAGCTGAAATTTGGCACAGAGGGTCTATATATAATGGAGGCAAGGAATAAGACCGTTTTTTGAAATTCAACTCCTAAGGGGGCGAAAAGGGTTGCCAAAATTTGTATGGGAGGTATAAATAATGTTGTTTAATTTTCTTAAAACTTACAATAAATACTCTATAACTCAATTCAATGTTTTTTTTTATTTAACCCTTATTATTATTATTATTATTATTATTATTATATTAGCTACTTCAACAGTATTGCAGTTAAAAACTACTTATTCGTACAATTCAGTGTGAAACACCTTTACAGGAGTATACAACTTTCGGAAAATTTTTGTATGTAAATGTCAAATGTTAACTAAGCCCACACACTCTCTCTCTGAGAGAAGGACTGTACTCTGCAGTCGGACGTTTATAGGCTACATAAAAAAATACGTCCCACTATTGTACACAGGCCTTCTCTCGGAGAAAGACTGTATGGGCTTAGTTAGCATTTGACATTTACATACAAACATCTACATACAGGCACATACATTGCTTCTGGCCCCACACTAGGATACCTTGTGCCGTGGGAACCAGAATGTAAACATCCAAAAAATGGGCTGAATCACTACGCGTGCCCACCGCGGATTGGCTAGGTATGTGAACACTTCAGACACTCCTGCGTGGATTTCCTCACGATGTGATCCTTCACGGTTAGCGACTGGTATTGCTAATGATATCAATGCAATGTATCCCAGAGGGATAGGCAGAGACCAGGAACTGCCACTTGCCACGATCCTGACAGATCACCTCCGCTTTATCAACGTTCTTATGTAATAAATATGTCAGATAATATGTTTAATTTTAAGCTAGTTTTTGAATGGCAAAGTTAACCCTTGATGATATCAACCCTTTGTATGTCCCCACTGCTGGGACACGGGTCTCTTCCACGCATCGCAGGAAGGTTAGGCCATACTCCAACACGGGGACCAAGTCCGGGTGGATTCTTAATGTCAGAAGTTATCAAGCCGCCCAAAAAGGCATTTGACATGGCTTAACGACTGCAATTACATGACAGCCGGCACGAACGGCTTAACGTGCATTGCGAAGCGTTCTTAATTATTCTACATGTCAAACATTTTTACACTAAACTACCTTTTGCCCGCGGCTCCGTTCGCGTGGACTTTAGTAGCTACAAAATTCTGCAACCCCGGTCACTCCCTTAAGGGTTAAATAAAAAAAAACATTGAATTGAGTTATAGAGTATTTATTGTAAGTTTTAAGAAAATTAAACAACATTATTTATACCTCCCATACAAATTTTGGCAACCCTTTTCGCCCCCTTAGGAGTTGAATTTCAAAAAACGGTCTTATTCCTTGCCTCCATTATATATAGACCCTCTGTGCCAAATTTCAGCTTCCTAGGTCCAACGGCCTGGGCTGGGCATTGATGAGTGAGTCAGTCAAGACTTTGAATTTCATTTATATAATAGAAGATATGCGAGTGAATTGGATGCGAGAAGTAAGATCTGCCTTAAAGATACTCATTAAACCCCGTACAGGATATATTGACGCGTTCCGATAAAAAATCTAATCATGGCCCCACCCGCATATTGAGTGAAGAATCCTCTCGAGGAATATTCTCTCTTATCTGCTATGGAAAATTACCCGTTGTGGCGTAGACATTGGCGGGAGCGGGCAGAGGGAATGCGTCCAACAAAAATCGTTTATGTCATCAATTTAAAACTAAAGAAATGTAATTTTCTCGTGCGTATTACATTTTACGGAGCCATGACATAAAAAAGTGAAAAAAGACATTTTTTTTTAATTTTAATTCTAAGACTGCCAATGTGCCAGCCAGTGAAAAAAGACAAAAAAAATAGTAGGCGGTATGGGCTTAAGCTCTTAGCCTTTTCCATAAAGGAAAAAAGTTACAAAAAACAAGAAAATAGTTTATTTTCTAAAAACCTATTTAGAGGCTAAAAATTTCACCCATGCCGGGATTCGAACCCGCAACCTCTGGCTATCCGTGCCAGCGCTCTACCAATTGAGCCAATGGGCGACTCACGGCATCAGTGAAATTTCGAACCTCTACACTATTCTCTGTATTACGTACAGGCAGCGACATCTGGCTTAAGCAAATTGCATCACTTACAGCCCCGACTACCTACTTTGCAGTTAGGTTTTACATCGGTACGATATCACTGTACCCACATGATTATACTATTTTTATTTTTAATGCACTAACCGTTTATTTTATTTTTTAAATCTGAAAGTGGCCAGCGCGTCACGACGATTTACCAAAAAGAAAACAATTTATCTTTTTTTTTTATTTAAGAGTGGCCAGAAAACAGTTTATTTTCTTTTTAAATTTAAGAGTGGCCAGCGCGCCACGTCTATGTGTCAGCCAGTGAAAAACGACAAAAAAAATGGTTCATTTTCTTTTTTATATCTAAGAGTGGCCAGCGCGCCGCGTCAATGTGCCAGCCAGTGAACAAAACACAAAATACAAATAATACAAACACAAATATAAATAGTATTTATTATCGAGAAGAATAATACACAGAGACAAATAAAATTGGTAGAACAGTGCTTAGACAAATAGAGGTTCCGAGACCAGGGATTGCCACTTGCCATGATCCTGACAGATCACCTTCGCTTCATCAACGTTCATAAGTCGTTGCATGCACGCACGCCGGTTCCGGGTACTTTTTATCTTCTCCTTTGCTAATACATCCCCTATTTGGTTGAAGCATGTCCACCTGGAACGCCCCTTACGCGCCCTTATACTCACATTCGCAATACAAATATTTGTTTCGTCAATCTTTCTTCCTTCATCCTCTCCACATTTCCAAACCAACGCAACATTCCTTTCTTAATTCTAGTCACTACATCCTCTTTCAGTCCACAACGTTCTCCAATCAGACTATTGCGTATCCTGTCATTCAAAGTAACACTACTTACTTCTCAAGGACCTAATTTCTACTGCAATGATTCTGCTTTCTTGCTTTTGCTACTCTTTTGTTATTTTTAAAGTGGAGCCTTGTGAGGTTACTCGTATTTACAAGATCGAAGAGAAGATTTGGTTGAAGTATGTCCGCCTGGGACGTCCCTTACCGGCCCTTCCACTTACGTTTGAAAAATATAATTGTTTCTTAAAACTCTTTTTATACGGATTTATGCTCGTTTATTACATTTTTTACAATTTTCCAACGTTTCGGCACTTTTTCAGGTGCCGTGGTCCCGGATGACGGATGATATGACGGATGAAATGAAATGAAATGAAATGAAAATGAAATGAAATGAAATGAAATGAAATGAAATGAAATGAAATGAAATGAAATGAAATGAAATGAAATGAAAAGGTTTTATTCAAAGTAGCGCAGATACTGCGGCTTAATGAACGTTACAAGTTAAACTAGGTGTCCATTTCAAAATCTGGATCATTTTGGAGAAAAAATGGACAAAAAAACTCCAAACTTAGTCTTTTCAAATTCCTTAATTAACAGAATTTACACAGATACTACAAAACTCGTCTCGAATTCCAGACATCATTGTCATCTAAATAATCCTTAATATTATAGTAGCTCTTTTGGCACAAAGTGTACTTTACACATTTTTTGAACCGCGCTTCAGTCAAACTTAATATATCTTCAGGGATTTTATTGTAGAAGCGTATACAATGCCCCATGAAGGATGTATTAACTTTTGCCAGCCTAAATCTTGGGATCAAAAGTTTATGTTTATTTCTAGTATTTACATTATGTTGGCTACCTGCAGTTTTAAAGTTGCTAATATTTTTCCTGACATACATAATATTTTCAAAGATATACTGACTGGCAACTGTCAGGATGTTTGTTTCTTTAAAGAATTCTCTTAACGAGTCTCTACTGCCTAGCTTATAGATGAATCTGATCGCTCTTTTCTGCAAGACGAAGATGGTCTCAATGTCCGCTGCCCGTCCCCACAGTAGTATGCCGTAGGACATGATACTATGGAAGTAACTAAAATAAACGAGCCTGGCAGTTGCGACGTCAGTTAGTTCCCTAATTCTTTTAACAGCATATGCTGCAGAGCTAAGCCTATTTGCCAATTTTTCTATATGAGGACCCCATTGAAGCTTTGCATCAATTGTGATACCTAAAAATACAGTTTCTTCGACAAGGTCTAGTTTGTCCCTTCCCAATATAACTTTGCTGTCAACTACTTTGACATTTGGTAGAGTGAACTTTATACATTTTGTCTTTTTTGAATTTAACAATAAGTTATTAGACGTAAACCAGTTTAGTACCTGAGAGAGAGCAGCATTAGTATTGTCAAGGTCATCTTCTTGTCTCTTAATTTTGAAAATAAGTGACGTGTCATCTGCAAATAGTACTATCTCTGACATATTTTGAACCATGAACGGCAAATCATTTACATATACGAGGAAGAGGAACGGCCCCAAAATCGATCCCTGTGGTACTCCTATCCTGACCTCTGACCCTGAAGATTTAGTTCTATTTATATCAGCTCTTTGAATTCTTCCTTCTAAATATGATGTCATAAGTTTTAGGCTATTCCCGTTTATACCATAGTGCTTTAATTTTAAAAGAAGTGTTTTATGGTCAACGCAATCAAATGCTTTTGACAAGTCACAGAATACGCCTATAGCATCCTTGCGATCTTCCCATGCACTAAATATATGTTTAACTAACATGACGCCGGCGTCCGTTGTAGAGCGCCCTTGCGTAAAGCCGAATTGCTGACCATGGAGAAGTTGATAGTCATTGAAGTGTGTAAGCAGTTGACCTAGAACTATCTTCTCGAATATTTTACTCAAAACGGGTAGAACCGAGACTGGTCTGAAATTTGAAGGATCTTGCTTATCACCACTTTTAAATAAAGGAACGAGCCTACTATATTTCATTAGATCTGGGAATATACCCTCATCTAGACATTTGTTAAAGATTCTGGCTAAATAGGGTGCTAGGGTGTCGATTACTGAGCTAACTACTGTTACTGACATACCCCACAAATCTTCAGTTTTTTTAAGCTTTAGCTTTTTAAACGATTTAATCACGGTATGAGCTTCAATATAATCAAACGAAAAATCGTGATCGCATAGGGGGACATTGTCTTTCAAAATAGTTTCTGCAAGAGCTGGAGAAGAGTCTAAAGGAGCTGTCGTTATAATTGGAACATTTGTAAAGAACTGTTCAAAAGCCGCAGCAATGTCTTCATTTGAGGTTATTAATTTATTATTTATTTTAAGTGCAAATTCGCGATCTCCCAATTTGGATTTACCAGTTTCCTTATTTATAATAGCCCAAATTGTTTTAGATTTATTAGAAGATTGAAGGATTTTTGATTTTATATACTCGCATTTTGCTTTGTGGCAGACGGCCTTAAATAATTTTGAATATAGTTTTACATACTGTATAAAACTGGGGTTGTATGTATATGTTTTTTTCTCATACAGTGAATAAAGTGTGTCCCTACTTTTTCGGATGCCGGCAGTGGCCCATTCACTAAATTGTAATTTATTTTGTTTGCAGGATATCTGTTTTAATTTAAAAACTTTTTCAAAACTATCTGAAACAGCCTTGAAGAAATCTCGATAGAGAACATTAGCATCTTGAGTTTTATTTTTTTGAATAGGTAATCTTTTTTTTAAGTCAAGTTTAAACAATTCTAGTTTTTTATTTGTTATCACCCTGCAGAGTACATCTTGCTCTATTTTTTTTAAATCTGCTTTAAAATGTACAATTTGACCACTGTGGTCTGATTTAAGACAATTCACTGTAGAATAATGGGAAAATTCACAGTCACAGTATACGTTGTCAAGGCAGGTGGCGGTGGTTTCGGTAATCCTGGTGGGCTCTAAGAAAATATTCATCAAATTAAAAGACTTAAAAATAAGTTTTAATTTAGCACTCGAAGGGGAATCTACAAGCAGGTTTACATTAAAATCACCACAGACTATAACCTTCTTATTATTACTGCAGGCTACTTTTAATACATCCTCTAATACAGATTCGAATACACTGTAATCACTGGTGGGGGGCCTGTATACGCTTACTACAATGTGTGACGATAATTCAACACAAGATAGTTCAATTATTTTTTCAACAGAAAGCCTGCAAATATCTTTCCTTTCTTTAAATTTTAAACCATCCTTTACTAGTATTAAAGATCCCCCATGCAATGCTAACTTTCTATTGTAGCAACTGGCTAACTGATAATTATGTACAGAAAAATTCATATGAGATTCTAATAGCCAGTGCTCCGTAACACAAAGTATGTCAATCTCATGTTGCTCTAAGAACAATTCTAACTCTAGTAGCTTTCCAGAAAAACCACCCTGTATGTTCTGATTAGCTAAAGTGATTTTTTTTAAGAGGGGCTTTTCTGTGGTCTGCGCTGACAGTTTAAATCAGCAGTCAAGCTTAACTTATTTATGTTAGGTTTTTTTAAAGCCTCTGAGTACAGAGGTTTACTAGTAGAACTTTTTCTACAGTTTTTATTTACTAATGGTACCTGTTTTATTGTCGTAACAATAATAGGGTCATAAATATTGAATGCCAACAATTTGGCAATCTGTCGTTTTGAACGAAGGGGCACATACATTGTGTCCCTAGTCAATATAAAATTTCGAATAAAGTTATTCGTATCAAAATAAAAAACTTGATCTCTATGACCAAATGTCATGTTATATAACAGACGGTTAAGTTTACCTATCCGTGCATTCTGTGTCTCTGACAATGTTTTTGAATAGGGAAAAGCACAGATAATGATTTTCCTTACATTTAAAGCTATTATGGACTCATAGTAATTTATCAATTCACTTTCTTGAATCCCTGTGCTGTTCCCCATTAATAATACAATAGTAGTATTTCTATCATACTGTTTGCTGAGCAGAGCGTTGATTAATTGCATGTAAGAGGCATTTGGCATACATATGTTTTCTACATGCTGTTTTAAATGGATCTGCAGCCTGGTTCCTAGACCTACACCTATTTTGTCTGAGAAAATTATTGTCTTGTAAGGGGCACCATTGAATGGAACTGAACTGCTCGTTGGCCTGGTTGTCGGTTGTCTGTCCAGTACTGCATTCCGGGTCGATGGCGCACTGGTCTCCGCTATCGCATTTGATGGTGCAGGCTGTCTGTTTGGCTCGCCTTCATGCTGTTGTGCCCGATCCAGCGGTAAAGGGGCTGGTGTGTTGGGCAAGCTGCACGGCGGTGACAAGCATGGCTTCTGACTGCCTGTTGAGTTCAGCTGTGGAAGGGCTGGGTCTTCAAGCACATTATTCGGTGGCTGCAGGGGTAACCAGCTTGGTTTGTCTTCTGAGTCTTCTGATTCATGGATGAAGGTGGACTCAACACGTTCCAGGTTGCTTTTGCCAAGAGAAATCAACCCATTCACAGTTGAAATGCAGTCATTGTACTGAGTTTGCATAGCCGAGTACTTGCAGGTGATGTCTAGTAATTGAAACTGCAAATCTTCCACTTGTAATTGCAGTTCAGCCATCGCTAGCTCATGGTCCACATTACTAGCAAATAATTCTTTCTGGCATTCGGCCATTTCCGTTTCTAACTGTAGTTTTTGACGAAGAATTGGTACACTTTCTATACTTTTTCTGTTTCGTTTTATCAATTTCTGTACCTTCTGAATGTATTTATTTGTTTTAATATACTTCTTTATGGTTTTCACGCTGTTCATTTTGATACTACTGGTATTCCCCATAGCGCAGGACTTATCGCTGGCTGTGGTTAGGTCGACTGTTAGTATTCCGGCTTCACTCATCACTTCACTATACAAATCCATGGTTCTAGCGCTATCTTTTTGTTGTTCTTGTTCACTGATTTGCTGAAGCTCCTGGTGCGCCTCAGCAAGCTGGTGTTCAAGCGAGCGTATTCGTTGCAGTGCTACACCATGGACATCATGGCACTGGTTGAACGAGTTGACTTGCTGTTGCAGCTCATCCCGTTGGGCACTTAGATCTTGGCATTGTATGTCCAATTCACTGAGCTCTGCTTTAAGCGCTGAGTTGGTTTTATTCTGTTTATGAATCTCCTCTTCACTTTCCTCTCGTTCTTGTAGAAGTGTGTCGCACAACTCTTTGGTCTTTTTGAGCTCAAGCAGCGTGGCTTTCAGTTTCAGCTCCATGTCTCGCACAGTCACCTTGCTTCGGGTGAACATACTGGTGTCACCTGGAAAATAACCGGGAATCGGTGTCAGTGTGTGACCACTTAAAATGTTATTGGCTGATAAAGAGTTGGTGGTACGTTATAGATGTTGAGTGAGCGTGTTATGTTGACTGAGGCTAGTTGTTTTGTCTCAACTTTGCTTCCACTACGCGTCAAGTAAAGAGAGCCAGAACTGAGCCGGAATGTTTGTATGGGACGTGTCTCATGTACATGAGATTATGTACAGTTTGTTTATGTAGGAAAACTGTAGGATGAAGCGAAAATTACAGGATTAAAACAATACTTCCCCGGATAAGTCGTTGCAATTTGAACCGTTTGACAGTTCGGCCGCCCGTTGTAATTTTTCAGTACAATAATTTGTATTTGTTTGATTTTTCACCAGTAACTTTTATGATGATAAAAACAGTTTTAATTATGTCTACTGCTCGTGTTAACCTTAGAAAATACTATAATTGTTTCGTCAATTTTTTTTTTCATAATTTGCGCTTTCATAATAATACGATATAATACGTCATAATAATACGTATACATTCTCGTAGCAATTCAAATTGCCGCTCGTAGCAATGTCGTAGCCTCTCGTAGCAAAGGTCGTAGCCGCTCGTAGCAAATGAAGTAGGCGATCGTAGCAAATATATTTTGAATTGTGACCAAAAGCGTAGAAATGAGGGATTTTTCTGACAGCTGAGAAAAGTAGTTCCTAATTTGTCAGTAGATGGCGTTTTCAAGTAAGGGTTTTTGTTTTTTTAATAGGATAAGCCACTTTCCAGTTTATTCTGTGGTCCACAGTCCACAGATCACGTGGAATTTCCTCCCTCTTTTTTTTTGCTCTTGCACTATTGTTATTTGATTTTCGTGCTAAAATCATAGTTGATCAGTTGACGTTGATCAGTTGATCACAGATTAGATTCCTCCCAGTCGATGAAATCGCAAAACAGCAATAGTTTTTACCTGTGGCAAGCAATAACAAACAAAAAAAGGTAAACCCTTGCGATTCAGCGCCATCTCATCGTAGCTTTTAGAACTATTTTTTTTTTTTTAATAGCTGTCAGAAAAATCCCTCATTAAAAAGTACATAGGTAATATTTTACTTAAACTTTTTGTCTGTGTGAGTTAATTTCTTGCGCTTACAAGCATTATAAAAAAGACAACAGCCACTTTATTAAAAATGTAATGTGCATAAATAAAGGAAGTAAATGACGAGAATTTCGAGGCCGGCCAAAATCGAACTCAATTTCTATGTTAACCCAATCATCGTAAAAAATAAAAGTTCAGGAATTATTATGCTTTTTTCGCGCAACGGGAATGAAATGAGTTTTTCGTTCGTAACACACAAATAAATGGGAGAAGTTATGGGTCGTTTTTATTATTAACTGTTTTGGATCGATATCAACCCTTGTACGTCCCCAGTGCTGGGGCACGGGTCTCTTCCTGCATCGCAAAAAGGTTAGGCCATACTCCACCACGGGGGCCAAGTCCGGGTTGGTAGAGGATTGTAACACAGTGGCGGGCCTTACTGTCGACAATCCGCTATTTGACTCGTATCAAATTTGACGCGATAAATGAATATTTCCTATAGTATTTAACGTTAGAAACCGAAATATATTGATTTTGCTAAGTATGTATGCTAAGTATATATAAAACAGTTTCCGCTTTTAATTTGGGAACGGCGAAAACGCTATCCACAATGTTGAAAGCATCTTCCGTTTTTAAACAAAAATCTTTCAGCCAGAGCCAGTGGACATTTATTATAGGACTTACATCAAAGTGATCTTCACATAAGTACACCAGAGTTTCAATCGATAAAGAATCGGGGTCTCTTTTGGCAAGTTTCAGCCAAGTTTTTCGAATGTTAATTTCACTGGGTACACGAATCCACCACTTCCCGGGGATCTTTATTGACGTGTTTTTTCATTCTCGAACAATGCAATAATGACAATTGCTATATTTAGGATGAAAACTCGATGAAATCATGGTAGCGTTGTTGTTATTTCACAGAAAGTTATTTTACAGAAAATTTAATGTCAAACTTTGTTTACAAGTTTTTGGGACTTCAAACCATAGACAAAAATGGCTGACCGCGTTTTTGGCTGTTTAGGAAAATTAAGTTTTAAAATATATTTTTATGTTGATTTTAGGTCCTCAAAAAATATACTAAAATATTTTTTGGTCTAATTGAAGAGTTATTTACCGTGTCAAATAGCGGATTGTACTCGTATTATAGTTTATATTAATTTCTAACACTATAATTTCTGTGTACAATAAAGACTATTGTATCTGTCTATACTCGTAGAATCTACAGTACACGCGCGTGGCAAAAGCGAAAACGTTGTTGTTTTCCGCAAAATTATTCCGTCACCCTGGGGCATACAGGCAGACATTTTTAAACCCCGTTATTATTCCGCGTCGTACATTGTTTGCTCTTTGATAATTATTTTTAGGATTTCATTAACTCGTTAGTCCTGCAGCGAAGCGGGCTGTCAGTAATATAAACATTCAATTAGGGAATACGTGGCTGTGTGTTCGTATTGTTTTGTTTTCAGATGAAAAGGGCGTAAAGTAATGAGGATACTTCGTAATGAGAGCGACAAAGCTGGCCTAGCAAGTAAAGTACAGTCTGTTAGCTTTTAGAATATGGGAGTGCATCCACATAGTCCAGACGACCGCTTCGATTGCGTTCGCATGGATTGTGACTGCCCGAGAGTTAGCGCGACCCATATTTATAACTTCGCGAGTTTCCTTTATTCGCCGCGCGGGGCGCGCGTGTCTGCAGTGCTGCGATTGGTTATAATATTTTACTTGTTTCATGTCCTTACTAGTGTGATCATAATTTGGTGTATATATATTTTAGAGTATTCTGTTCCTCGTACTTCAGTTTTATTCCAACGCTAGGCTGCCCCCCCTTCAACAATAGTAAGACCCCTCGAGTCACTTACAAGAATATACCTCGGGCTCGGCAGGCTTCGGTTTTCGCCGAAAGCACACGAGTGTAAAACTAGTTCCTGCTCTGCATAAAACTTTTCTTCACTATTTTGAAAAGTTATTTAGAGTTAAGTGTCATATTAGTTCCGATATTTCTATTACACAAATATATCCGATAGTAGCCGAGGTATATTCTGAAAGCTAACAGACCGTACACTGTGAGCCAAAAGGGTTTTACTATGTTAGTAAGTTAGACCTGAGATATCCGCAATTAACCTCAAAGTTGGGCCATTGTACGTGGCAAGCGCTGAGGTATATTAACAATTGAGACACTAGGGTTTCCTTACGATGTTTTCCTTCCCCGTAAGCAAGTGGTATTGGTGCTATAATTTCACAAATGTACATAACTTAGATAACAAAGTCATTGGTGCATGCCGGGGTTCGAACCAACGATCTCCCTATTGAGAAGCCGAAGAAGGAGCTCTACTTCACTACCGCCATTTCAAGAGCTACTATATAAAGGATTATTTAGATAACAATGATGTCTGGAAGTAAAGTACATTGCATGAGCTTTATATACTTTGAAAATACTAAGTGCGCGGAGCTCCGCTCTATGACGTAGAGCTCGAACACTCGTCGTCGTCGTCGTCAGGCTATACTAGTCCACTGCTGGACATAGCCGTCCCCTAAAGAGCGCCACGTTGTGCTATCATAGGGGGTAATGCCCAAAATGCCCACGCTGGGAATGCGGGTTGGGGATCGCAGTTCGGTGGAATTGTACTGCAGCGGGCGCTGCTGCCCACCCCCCTGTTTGTGTCCCTTAGTCGCCTTTTACGACACCCGCCAGCACTCAAGTTTCCTTAATATGTTTTCAGTCACTCAGCGGCTAACATGTTGCTATTACAACTATTATTGAATCGCTCGTAGCCCCGGCTACCTGAGTGATCTTAAACGATCACGAAGGCTAAGCAACACAGGGCACGTTCAGTGCATGGATGGGTGACCGTCTATGTCTAACGCTAGTGGCATTTTTCGGAGCGGTTCCGTGCATCGCAAGGCACGCTATGGTGGCAGTCGTCAAGTCAAATCAGAGGCCTTAGGGCGGCTTGAAAACTTCTGACAGTAAGACCAGCCACTAGTCTTGCAGAACTTCACCAATTCGGACTTCGCCCCCGTGGTGGAGTATGGCTTTACCTTCCTGCGATACACGAAGAGACCCGTGCCCCAACAGTGGGGACATATAAAGGGTTGGACAGGTCGTTGGACTTGGACATGGACTTGACAGGCCTTGGTTGGACAGGTTGGTTGGCCTATACCTTCCTCAGGGAAGAGAACCGTGCCCATCGGTGGGGACATAATGGGTTGATGATGACGATGATTACAACTTCACACATGTGCGTAACTAAGAAAACAAAGTCATTGGTACATACCGGGATTTGAACCCACAACCTTCCGAATGAGAGGCCGGAGTTCCACCACCGCCAAAATAATGCTACGTTGGTAAAAAGCTGTCATTTACCGCTGTTTGAGCTTTTACCTTAAAAGCTTTACAAAAAAGCCCTCCGCTAATTGCCGACTCCGTTGCAGCGGCGAGATTATAATTATAATAACGCGACTGAGAGTAATTATTTCGTGCCACAATGAGATTTATGGGTAATTATTTTTGAAGAATACGATCATTTTTCTCCTCGGGAATTTTTGGGCGGAATTTTGCCTAGGGATTCCTTAAATCACTGAAGATTAGGGTGAAATATTGTGGTATTCAGTAAGATAAGTAAGTATTTAAACAGAGTTTTATTCTTATTTTTACACCAACATTAAACGCTTCAATATCAACCCTTGTATGTCCCCACTGCTGGGCCACGGATCCCTTCCTGCATCGCAGGACGGTTAGGCCATACTCCACCACGGGGGCCAAGTCCACGTTGGCGGAGAATTGTAAGACAGTGGCGGACCTAACTGAAGTTATCAAGCCGCCCATAACGTCTGACAAGGCATAACGACTGCCAGTCCAGAACGGCCGGCACCAACGGCTTAGCGTGCCTTTCGAACCACGGAAGCGCTCGGAAAAAAATCGATCGATTGGATCTGTCAAACTCGAAGCACTCTGGCACATTCACAATTTTATTCAATAGTCTTTTTTGAATATCGAATGCAGAATTTAAAGAAACATTATGACAATTTCGAGCCTGTTCATTGACATCAAACAATCGAATACTAAGAAAACTTGATTTCATTGGTTTAATTGGATTTAATTCTTGAAAGTGTTTTGTTCTCTTTAGGCTTGCAACAAACATTTCTTATCCTTAACATAAAGGTGAGGTTCAATAAATACCTATATACTTAATAATATGACTTACACATGTTTGAACAAATAAATAATTGATTGCCAAAGAAACTACATTTATATAACAGTTTCTTGATAACATAGTTCAAATCAAGGGCCCCTCGGTTAGCTCCAGGTACTAAAGCCGGGCCCTATCATTCGGTACAAACAGTGATGATGCCTTGTTTGGAACACCATTTCTAGTCCCCTCCAAACAGTATGCGGCTGATAGATTCCTAAGTTAGTTCGCCAAGTTTGCTGTACTGAACTGTACTGTACTGACGTATGAAATTGACTGGCAGGCTTACTACGGATATTGAGTTAAGAAGCTTCTTTAAATTATATTACTAGCTGACCCAGCGAACATCGTACCTAACAGTCGATTCTTTAATTTTTTTTCTCACCGTAAGAACCATCCTCATACTTCAAGGAATATTCTAAAAAAAGAATTAGCGAAATCGGTTCAGTTGCTCTCGAGATTTGCGCTTACCAACACATTCAGGGATTCATTTTTATATTATAGACTAACTGACCCAGCGAACTTCATACCACCTAATAGTCGATTCTTTATTTTTTTTATATTACTCTCCGTAAGAACCATTGTTTGAATTGTCGCTGCCTGTATGTAATACAGAGAATATTGTAAAGAGGTTCGAAATTTCACTGATGCCGGTGAGTCGCCCATTAGCTCAGTTGGAAAGAGCGCTGGCACGGATAGCCAGAGGTCGCGGGTTCGAATCCCGGTATGGGTGGAATTTTTAGCATCTAAATTGGTTTTTAAAACTGTCCTTAGCGCGGGTTAGTGCATTAAAAATAATATAATTGTCTAGAAAAGTTTGTATCCTAGTTTGACACGATCGGAGATCGAACCGGAGACCTTCGGTTTTACAGTCAGCATGCCAAACCGTTGCGCCACCGCCGTCACCAACGGCTTAACGTGCCTTGCGAAGCACGGAAGCGCTCGGAAAAATGCCACTAGCGGTAGTCACGGGACGCTCACCCATCGTGTACCTGACCGCGCCTTTTGTTGCTAAGCCAAGTGATTGTTTCCAATCACTCGGTTCGCCTAGGCCACGAGAGCTTCGTCCGTGATAACCGGGCGGTTAATTTTGTGACTACATCGCGAGTAGCTTCAAGTGCAATACGATGTTAAGGGAAACTTGTCACCGCTATTCATAGACCCTAGTTAAAGTGCACTTTAGGAATAAAAACTCTCCGAACACTCGACTAGAAGGCTTGAGAGGGCATTTGGTCGGGCATCCAGTTGATTCGATTAATTATTGTATTTCTTAATTACGATTTATCTAATAAATAGTCGCGACTTTACCCGTTTAAGTTTTAACCAAGGAGTATTAAAGACAGGAGTGATCTTCGCCATACCTTGAAGCGTAGTTCGAAATTTAGTTACGAAGCGTGTATCTAGACGGCGCTACTAGTAATTAAACGATTACTTTGACGAAAATATTATCATCTCATCGCGTCTTCATCCTTTTCTGTTAGTTAGATCAAAAGATAAGTGCTTAAAGTCAACACAAACAAGATGGCGATAATATAATATAGGTACTCTATAATATACAGTCTGGTCATCTCCTCATCAAACTATGATAGTACGAAACATCACCACAATATGGTGGTTAAAAGTTGGTATTTTGGTAACGAACTTGTTCTCTACATTGACGCTAGATAGCGTTACATTAACATAGTCCTGGCAATAATACATAATTTATGCCAATGGGTATTTTTCCTTATGTCAAATATAGTTGGAACCACTGTCAAACTCCGTGCACTGCTCTATGGTTTATAAATAAGGAAACCACAGATAATAGACCGAATTTGACAGTTATTGCTACAGAATTTAGAACGCCCATTAGCGGAGTACGTTTTTTTGTATGGGAATACTCTTGTCTTTAATTCTCCTTGCTCTTAACTATGCATGAGCGTCGGGAAACATTTAGTGGCGAAAGATTATGAAGAATATAAGGAAAAAAAAATTGGAACTTTATTCCAATTTTTTTTCGTTATATTTATACTATATCCATTCTATATTAAGTTAATCTCTTACAGAGATAAGCCCGCCCTTGTACATGTTATTTCTTAGGTAATGTCGTGTGGAATGTTTCTGTGTGAAAGTGTAATTAAAAATATGTTTTAAGCCGGGCATATATGACTATGACCAGGTTTTGGTTAAGACTGTAGCCGCCTGCATTCGAATCATCATTATCAACCCATTATGCCCCCAGCGTGGGGCACGGTAGGGTTGGAGTAAACGTGCTCTTGAGTGGAGACCGCGACTCGGCAAACGTAGTGTAGGACGCCCTCCGACTAGGTGGGATGACGATCTGCGAAAAACTGCCGGCAGATGCTGGATGCGGCAAGCTGAAGACAGGGCGCTATGGCGCTCATTAGGAGAGGGCTATGTCCAGCAGTGGACTACATAATATAGCCTGAAGAAGAAGAAGAAGTTAACTAGGTAAATAGTTACTAGTCAGTTGTCTCTTCGAATTTCCCGTGAAGAGGGGCACGGGTCTTTTTCCTGACGCGTTTAAATACCTCAGCGCTTGAAATTGTTAATCTGCAGTGGGCATGCGTGGTAATTAAGCCCACGCTCTCTCTCCGAGAGAAGGCATGTGCCCTGTAGTGGTTCGTTTATGGGTTATATAAAAAATATCACTAGCTGTCCCGACGAACTCAGTACCGCCACAGAATCAGTTAATACGACTCTCGTTACCATGGCAACGCAATAAATAAAATATCTTTCAGTCTGGGTTAAAAATAGGTTACGTTAATATTATCCCACGGGAACGCATTACCGGGATATCAAGGATCCTATGTTGAGACATACAGATAGACAAAGATCCGAATTGAGATTCGGATCTTTGTCTATCTGTATGCCAAGTTTCATGTAACTTTGATCAGCCGTTATTGTTATAATTCTTTATTGCACCAAGTAAATACTAACTAGTATTTTATTCTAGAGAACGCCTGTGGCCTGGAATAGAACGTTATTAGACTATATAAAAAAGTCATGATGTCAAACACAGGTAGTTCCACATGAATTTTAAAACCTCAATTCACGAAGACTTCACTAAGCCTCTTTTTAGTCGGTATTGTGAATAGGAGTAACCTCCACTTTAAAAATAACAAAAGAGTACAGTCTGTTAGCTTTTAAAATATACCTCGGGCTCTAGAGTAAGCTTCGGTTTTCGCCGAAAGCACACGAGTGTAATACTACTTCCAGCTCTGTATTTCGAAATTAAGTGTCATATGAACTATATTTTGTGTCATCAATGTTTATAATAAATTAGGCGTGTTTTGTGTTCCGCGAAGATAGGACCGTTTTACGTTTCATTATAAAGCAGTGCCAGAGACTCTAAAGCAGTGCCAGCGTTTGTTCGTCGCGAGACCAGTCCTTAGATTGTTTGACGCGGATATGTCCTTTAGTGCTATATTAATAGAGCCTAGAACGTAATGAGATCATTGCGACGTCGTCGTCGGCTCCTTGCTCGTTCCGTTCGTTTTGGTCTGTGATACAATAAAGTAATCTTTATGTCTATGAGTATACAGTCGAATATCGTGTAAAAGAACTTATTTTTTCCGATGTTTCGTGATTTCGTATCGTTCGCACTCGTTTAACTGTCCTCTGCGCCTTGCTCGTTCGCATACAATGAAACCAGTTGCGAACGAGGACCGTTTCGAGGACCTGTTTTCGTTCCAGAAAAAACGGTTGCTTTTAGTCGTCGGACAACGACCCACTCCTATATTACATGCATACAAAATCACATAAAAAATAATATCGGCACAGCATGTCTCATTTATCTGCACAGTAGGTATTCCCACACACAGACTGACACAATGCATCACATTCACTTTTACAAACCATGTATGTAGGCACACACTTTTCAATCCGTTTCAATTTATTAACAATATATTTTATCACTTTAGTTTTCACAAACACGCGACTAACCCGCAATTTGGTCTCGACAGAATATCAGCGTTGTAGGCAGACACCTCGGTGGCTCAAAAACACATGCTGAGTCGGGAACCATTTCAGGGGCTCAATACTTTAAACAAAACATAGATTATTGTTTTGCAAATCCGTATTTATCTAATCCATGTTTGTGGCCTTTTTTTATTTCTTTTAAATGTTATATGTTTTTTAAATGTCTATTCGCCCATTATTGGTTTTTTTTTTCTATTTTCTTACTTGCTTCTTTTTTCCTCTGTTTATAATGTGTTGTAAACTTTGTGTATATAATTTTATTATATAAATTTTTAACTATTACTATTATCCATCAATATGAACCCTTAATTCCAACGTGTTAGTTAATCAATTTTACTATTTCCGATATTTTATTTTATTTTACATGAACTGAGTTCCAGTACCCTCAGCATTACGCGCAGTACATCGGCACATCACCTTAGCATTGCATTTCGGACCATCCTCACCACGGACATAGAGTCTCATTCAGCTCAGCAAAACCTCCGTCGCGCGCCCACAACGCTAACCTTCGTGACAAAACCTGCGCTTAATGTATATTTAAGGAGTTCCCACCAAAGTGTGAAAATCCACTCGGCAGCCGCGTTCAGTGCTACACAATGATACCAATAGATTTTGTGATTACCTTCATTATAATTTTCACTTCGACTGTTCCTAAAAAGCTTGTCAGAATTACAGCAAGTACGTATACTGTACGTAATACAGAGAGTATGGCCTAACGGTCCTGCGATGCAAGAAAAGACCATGCCCCAGCAGTGCGGACAAACCAAGGGTCCCATTAGATCAATTGGAAGAGCGCTGGCACGGATAGCCAGAGGTCGCGGGTTCGAATCCCGGCATGGGTGGAATTTTTAGCCTCTAAATAGGTTTTTAAAATTGTCCTTAGCACGGGTTAGTGCATTAAAAATAAAAATAGTATAATCATGTGGGTACAGTGATGCCATTCCGATGTAAAAACCTAACTGCAAAGTAGGTAGTCGGGGCTGTAAGCGATGCAATTTACTTAAGCCAGATGTCGCTGCATGTACGTAATACAGAGAATAGTGTAAAGAAGTTCGAAATTTCACTGATGCCGCCCATTAGCTCAATTGGAAGAGCGCTGGCACGGATAGCCAGAGGTCGCGGGTTCGAATCCCGGCATCGGTGGAATTTTTAGCCTCTAAATAGGTTTTTAATATTTTTCCTTAGCACGGGTTAGTGCATTAAAAATAAAAATAGTAAAACCAAGGGTTGATATCTTCACGTAAAGAATGCGTACTTAGGTACCTAAATATCAAAAACCACTACCTGAAAAGAACTATGTGACAAAATCGATAGGTACCACGTAGTGACATATTTACTCGAGCACTTATAGAAAAGACTTCCCCCATACAAAGGGTTTATAATTATCATCAAGTAAAGAATGCCTACTTAGATAATAGATAGAGAGCACTTTATTGCACAACCAGAAAAATATTACAACCATGATTTCTTAAATCTTTGTTCCCACTGACTACTTATTTAGGCTGGCAAAGGTTAATACATCCTTCATGTATACGCTTTTATAATAAAATCCCTGAAGATATATTGCGCTTGCCTGAATCGCGGTTCAAAAAACTTTGTGCCAAAAGGGCTACTATAACATAAAGGATTATTTAGATGACAATGAGGTCTGGAATTAAAGCCAGTACAATGTATGAGTTCTATGTTTTATAGTAATTATGTGAAATATTTAAAAACCTATTTAGAGGCTAAAAATTTCATCATGTCGGGATTCGAACCCGCAACCTCTGGCTATCCGTGCCAGAGGTTGCGGGTTCGAATCCCGGCATGGGTGAAATTTTTAGCCTCTAAATAGGTTTTTAAATTTGTTCCTTAGCGCGGGTTAGTGCATTAAAAATAAAAATAGTATAATATGTGAACTATGTTAATTAAGGACTTTTGAAAAGACTAAGTTTGGAGATTTTTTGTCCATTTTTTCTCCTAAATGATCTAGATTTTGAAATGGACACCTAGTTTGAATTGTAACGTTCATTAAGCCGCAGTTTCTGTGCTACTTTGAATAAAACCTTTTCATTTCATTTCATTAAATGTTATACATTTGGCGGTCTTATCCCTAAGAGCGATTTCTTCCAAACAATCTTTAGGTATAAAAACCTATTTAGAGGCTAAAAATTTCACCCATGCCGGGATTCGAACCCGCAACCTCTGGCTATCCGTGCCAGATCCGTGCTGGCACGGATAGCCAGAGGTTGCGGGTTCGAATCCCGGCATGGGTGAAATGTTTAGCCTCTAAATAGGTTTTTAAATTTGTTCCTTAGCACGGGTTAGTGCATTAAAAATAAAAATAGTGTAATCTTTAGGTACCTTAATATAAAAAACACGCAGTAAAAAAACTTTGTGACAAAATCGATACGTAACTACGTATACACATATTTACTCGAGCACTTATGGAAAAGACTCCCCTCTATTGGAAGTCGGTTAATAAAAATAATAAATATTCGATTTTCTCGAAGCAAATGGGTTTCGTTCTCCCGGGACGCAGAACTATTTAAAAGCAGTGTACGATAATAGCCCCTAAGCGTTCTGGGATACGGCACAAAATGGCCGGGCCGACTTGCGCTGTGAACTCTCGTTCCCAGTAGGTGAAACATAAAAGACCGTGAAGTGGCCATGATGGAAGAAAACGCGGGACTGTTTGAAAACTTGTTATGTGCACATAGGAAAAAATATCTATAATATAAAAATGAATCGCTGAATGTGTTGGTAAGCGCAAATCTCGGGAGCAGCTGAACCGATTTCGACAATTCTTTTTTTAAAATATTCTTTGAAGTACGAGGATGGTTCTTACGGAGAGAAAAATAAAAAAAATTAAAGAATCGACTGTTAGGCGGTACGATGTTCGCTGGGTCAGCTAGTAGGTAATTCAAATTCAATTCAATTCAAATTCAAATAATTTTACTTCAACGTAAAGAATTTACATTCTGTTTGCTGAATGTCAATGTACAATGTAAAGTGTAAGCCGCCGCCTTCGGGCCGTATTGTAGTGGAGAAAAAGGCAGCGGAAAAAAAACTACACTCTGACCATCTTTTCTCAAATCATCTTAAAACCAAATACATCAGTTGCCATATGTAAACCTAATAAGATTTCATGATTTAATATATATTCGAGATTATATTAAATCATGATATATAAGATTTAATATATTCGAGATTCTCGTAATACTAGTTTAATGCACTTTTACGTAGCCTACATAAGTCCTACGGCAGGGCACAGGCCTGCTTTCAGAGATAGAGTATAGGGTTAATTACCAGTGGTGCCCACCGCGGATAGGCAATTTCAAGCGCCGAGGTATTTGAGCACCTCTGACGCTCAGGTCACAAACCGGGGGGTGGGCAGCAGCGCCCCTGCAGTACAATTCCACCAAACTGCGATCCCCAACCCGCATGCCCAGCGTGGGGATTATGGGCATTACCCCCCAATGATGGCACAACCTTGCGCTATGGCGCTTTTAGAGGAGGGCTATGTCCAGCAGTGGACTAATATAGCCTGAAGAAGATGAAGACACTCAGGTTTCCTCACGCTGTTTTCCTTCCGATTTATATCAGATTTAGTGTCACAGATCCTAACGTTACAGTCCAGTTTCGTTGACTGTTCACAAAAAGGGCACCTAAAAAAGTTTCAATCAAAAAAATTTTTGCATTACTAATTTAATTTTTCTATAACCAAATGTATGCATGTAGATAATACTTTGATTTCTCTTTAATTAACATAACATAACATTTTACATACAAGCACATACATTGCTTCTGGCCCCACACTAGGATACCCCGTGTCGTGGGCACCAGAAACAACGACATCACAAACATGTAAACATCCAAGACCTGGACTTTTTTTTTTGTTACCAGCCGGGATTCGAACCCGTTTCTAATTTCTTCCCGTCTCTAATTTCTTTCTTGTCTCCGTCTTTGGTTGCCTGGATGAATTGCTTTTAATAACAGGGCTGCCAATCGTACTATATTCTTACATAATTTCTTTTACTGTATTTTCTGTGTACAGTAAAGAATATTCTATCTATCTATCCATCTAATACTATTGGTACTAACATTATTACGAACAAAGTTCTCCACCTACGCGAAAATTGGTTTTCACTTTAAAACGGCTCTCCATGGTCACCCTACTGCCAAGGGAAGGGGTTATGCAACACTTGGCTTGTAATCCAATAAATGATGCTTTAAGCTATAATTCCGTTAATAACTTGGGGTGACATGACGCAGTACACTTTCTAAAAGTAGGTAAGTAAATTCCAAATAAAATTACGTGTCTCTTTGATGGAGAACATGATAACTTTGGCCATTGCGTCTATGTAATGAGATTATTTATTTGAAGCGTGGCCTAGTCGAACCGAGTGATTGGAATCAATCACTTGAGTTAAGCAACAACAGACGCGGTCAGGTGCAGGCTGGGTGACCGTCCCGCGTCCACCGCTAGTGGTGTTTTCCAAGCGCTTCCGTACTTCGCAAGGCACGTTAAGCCGTTGGTGCCGGCTGTCATGTAATTGCAGTCGTTAAGCCATGTCAGAGGCCTTGTAGGCAGCTTGATAACTTCTGACAGTAAGGCCCGCCACTGTCGTACAATCCTCCACCAACCCGGACTTGGCTCCCGTGGTGGAGTATGGCCTAACCCTCCTGCGATGCAGGAAGAGACCCGTGCCCCAGCAGTGGGGACATACGAGGGTTGATATCGAATGACATTACTTATACAGCGTCCAGTGGCATCTTCACTCAAACTAGATTCATTCAAGCATACATAATAATTTCAACGTAAAGAATGAGTAATGGAATTCCTTGGTAACTGAATCACAAAAAAAACAATAATAATAAATATATATTACACGGTGCTTCAACCCACACACACACACACACACACACACTTACATACATACATACATACATACATACATACGTACATACATACATACATACATACATACATACATACATACATACATACATACATACATACATACATACATACATACATACATACATACATACATACATACATACATACATACATACATACATACATACATACATACATACATACATACATACATACATACATACATACATACATACATACATACATACATACATACATACATACATACATACATACATACATACATACATACATACAGTACGCGAAACAATGCACTGTAAGTTTAGTGAGGGCCTGGAGATCTGCCACACAGGATCTTTCCTAGTATGGACTCCAGCCTCTCACATAGGAATAAGTCCTGATTGTTCAAATTGTTTTATATTTTGTGTGACACCTCTGTGAGAAGGAAATAAATAAATTACTTACTTACTCCTTAAGTAATTGTAATTAAGTAATTTGTGGCATTTTTCCATTTTGCATTTTGTGGCAAAATGCCACAAATTACTTAATCGTAATTAAGTAATTTGTGGCATTTTTCCGAGCGGTTCCGTGCTTCGCAAGGTACGTTAAGTCATTGGTGCCGGCTGCCGTCGATAGATGGCAGTCGTTACGCCACGTCAGAGGCCTTAGAGCGGCATGAAAACTTCTGACAGTAAGACCAGCCACTAGTCTTGTACGCCTCCACCAATCCGGACTTGGGGACCCCGTGTTGGAGTATGGCCTATACCTTCCTCAGGGAAAAGACCTGTGCCCTTCGGTGGTGACATAATAGCTTTGTGCTGATGATATCCCCACTGACTTCAATGAATTAATCTAACCTTATCTAATCTATGACTTAAACCAAGAGACTTCAAGCTGCAATTCACTAAACTACCACGCCACCATTGGCAGTACACTCACGTACTTTACAAGTAATATTCAAGAGTCATGCCGCGACGGGTGACATTAAGGACCACTTACATCGCTGTCGCTGCAGCTGCAGTGAGCAGGGAAGCGTGAGAATTGTTGACTAAACGCGAGTGAGTAAATGACTGAGTGATTAACCCCTTGGCCCACTTGCTTCAGCCCAGGTTAGCTGATTTAACTCGAGTTAACCGGTAAAATCGATCATTTCGCATGCGTATTAATCGATTTAACCGGTTAACGCAAGTTGAATCAGTTAACCCGGGCTGTCGCAAGTGGGCCTTACGATATCAACCCTTGTATTTCCCCACTGTTGGGGTACGTGTCTCTTGCCGCATCGCAGGAAGTTTAGGCCATACTCCACCACGGGGGCCAAGTCCGGGTTGGTGGAGGATTGTAAGACAGTGGCGGGCTTTACTGTCAGAAGTTATCAAACCGCCCATAAGGCCTCTGACATGGCTTAACGACTGCCTTTATATGACAGCCGGCACCAACGGCTGCATACCCGTGTAGCCCAGTACTATTCTTATTGTAAGTAATGGAATAGTGCATTGTACCTTTCAAGTACTGGAGATTGTAATACAGTGGCGGCAGTTACTGTCAGAAGTTATCAAGCCGCGCATAAAGCATGGCTTAAAGACTGCCAATACATGACAGCCGGCACCAACGGTTTAACGTGCCCTGCGAAGCACGGAAACGTTCTAAAAAGATGCCACAAGCCACCCATCCATTAACTGACCGTATCTGTTGTTGCTTAATCCAAGTGATTGATTCCAATCACTCGGTTTCACTAGGCCACAAGCGCTTTATATATCATAATGTGGGTGGAAAGGCCGATCCAGGGACGGGACAGAACGGGGCGGGACGGTCCGCCCGGAACGTGCCCTAGGGGTCGTCCCAGGCGGACATACTTCTGTCAAATATGGTATGTAGGGTAGGGCAAAAGCATAGACAAAAAGTAGCCGGAACCGGCGTGCGTGCACGCAACGACTAATGAGCGTTGATGAAGCGAAGGTGAAGGTGGCAAGTGGCAGTCCCTGGTTTCTGCCTACCCCTCTGAGATACAGGCGTGAGGTTATGTATGTATGTATGTATGTATATTTTTTTCTTCTCTCTGTGTGTCTCAAAAATATAAAAATATCGTGGCTGCGCCCGCGCCTTTTTGTAATACTTTTTGCCTTCATTAAATCAAGTAAAAGTCGTAAATTGTAGAATTATCTACAACTTACGACTTTTGCTCATAATTCAAAAGAAAGGTGATAGGTATGTCAAGATCGTGGCTAGTGGCAGTCCCTGGTCTCTGTTAAGTTAAGTTACGTTATGTGAATCGCCCTCTTAACTCGGGCAACTTGGCTGTTTGTACTAAGCGACAGTAACAAGGGACTGACATGACATACAGACAGACACTTTATTGAATTACAGTGGCGTCTGGAGATTTGCCGGGGCTGCCCCCGGGGTGCGCAAGCAGAGTAGTCTCTAGCGAGTTCAAGTGACACTTTAACTCCACTGGACTCAAGTAAAATTCGGTCAGGCTGTGACACGCGCGGCCACAGAAGATATGCGCTAGTCCCACTGTTGGTACGTTTGAGAAGCGGTTGGAAGAGCATTATCTATCTCTGTCACACCATTGAGCTATAAATATTCATGTTTATATCTATGTAGTTTTTTTTCTACATTTTAGTTTAAAATGTAGTTTATTTATTTGATTCATAGTTACGTAGCATTCAATATTTATGTAGTATATTTTGTACACGTATATAGACCCGCTTTTTACTGCTTCTCCAACTCTCCACGGTTTGCTGGAAGAAATGTCTTTCAGAGACAAGCTCGCCTTCCTACATGTTATCTCTTATGTAATGTCCCGTTTCGTGTGAAATAAAGTATTAAAATAATAAAAGTTTGATATCGTACTTAGAATTGAATTAAAATAAACGTATCAAAAAGAAATTATAGCCTTGAGAAAAAACCTTTGAAACGTCTGATGGGTCTATAATTTCTTTGTTATTTTCAGATGTAAGCACATCATCAATTGGCCTCTACGTCTACGTAATGAGATGATTTAATACAGCGCCCAGTGGCATCTTCACTCGCACTAGACTCGTGAAGGGACCACTCCAGACGCTGCAGTGCCTGGGACATTGTTTTAGATGGAAAAGGCTTGCCCAGCACCTATCCCATCCAGACCGCTTAGTCGGCTTAGCCCACAGTGCAAGCACAATCAAATCTCAAGAACATATTAATATTTCTTAATGATTCGCGATACACAAACACAGTGATATATGAAACGGATCTTATCCCGATTATTTATTAGGTAAAACGTAATTACCTTATTTCCCGACGTTTCAAGAACATAAATTAACCCTTTAACAGGCATAGCGAGTATACATTTTTAATTAGTTTTGCACTTTGTTTCCAACTTATTCTTCTTCTTCAGACTATATGTTAGTCCACTGCTGGACATAGCCCTCTCCTTATTAGCGCTGTGCCATCATTCGGAAGAATTGCCCATAATCCCCACGCTGGGCATGCGGGCTTGGGGATCGCAGATTGGTAGAGTTCTGTGCAGGTGGCGCTGTTGCCCACCCCCCGGCTTGGGTCCCTTAGTCGCCTTTTACGACACCCGCGGGAAGATTTTGGGTTGAGGTTAGGAAGAATTTCTAACTGATAAGGTTCAATTTACGTTGAGAACGATTAGGTACACCACTGCCTGGTAAAGAGAGATTGAAGTGTCAAACTTGCCAGGAGAATACCTTCTCCAGCAAGATAGTCTTGACGTAATGGATGCACTTTCAAGTTGTTTAAAGTGATTTCGGAAGCTCTTTGACGTTTTTCTTTGTGATTTTTAACATAATTCCGTTTGTTTTGACGTTTTTATGAGTGCAGTGTTGTTGTGAATAAAACGCGGCCTTTATGTTTTATGATTTCGATGTTAACAAACTTATTAAGGGCTAGTTCTGGCTGGCTGAGGACAGAAGGAAGTGGCGTGCTTTGGGGGCTATATAATTACTTATTACTGACGACCTTTGTGGCGTAGCGGTAGCGCGTTTGCCTACCATGCAAGAGGTCCCGGGTTCGAATCCCGGCTGGGGACACAAAAAAGGCGATCGTTCGGTCGATTCATCGATTGGTTAATTGAAGCATTTTAATCTAATGTGTTGTCTATAATGTACAGTCGGCATCAGGTCGACTTTTGCACTCGTGCGCCTCTATTCAGTTACGTTACGAGTTTGCAACAAATAGTTGAATGGAATTACTCAATTGAAATACAAAACCTTCGATATCAACCCTTGTATGTCCCCACTGCTGGAGCACGGGTCTCTTACTGCATCGCAGGAAGGTTAGGCCATACTCCACCACGGGGGCCAAGGCCGGGTTGGTGGAGGATTGTAAGACAGTGGTGGGGCCTTACTGTCAGAAGTTATCAAGCCGCCCATAAAGCCTCTGACATGGCTTAACGATTGCCATTACATGACAGCCGGCACCAACGGCTTAACGTGCCTTGCGAAACACCGAAGCGCTCTGAAAAATGCCACTACCGGTAGTCACGGGACGCCCACCCATCCCGTACCAGACCGTGTCTGTTGCTGCTTAACCAAGTGATTGATTCCAATCACTCGGTTCGCCTAGGCTACGAGCGCTTCAGAAAGGAATTACTAATTCAAATACAAAACCTATTTTGTAAATATAAATATATGTAAATAATGAAAAGATGATTAGCAACAGTGAAATGAAATAGTTTTATTCAAAGTAGCGCAGAAAATGCGGCTTAATGAATGTTACAATTCAAACTAGGTGTCCATTTTAAAATCTAGATCGTTTTGGAGAAAAAATGGACAAAAAATCTCCAAACTTAGTCTTTTAATAATACGTTTATTGCACATAAGTAAAAAAATACAACGGCAATGTGGCGGACTTAATGCTATAAGCATTTTCTACCAGTCAACCACAGGTGGTGTAAGAAATTAGATGGTCTTTTCAGAGGCCTTAATTATTAATATTATTATAATTATTATAAAACATAGAACTCATGCATTGCACTGGCTTCAATTCCAGCCATTGTCATTGTCATCTAAGTAATCCTTTATGTTATAGTAGCCCTTTTGGCACAAAGTGTGCTTAACATATTTTTTTAACCGCGTTTCAGGCAAGCTTAATATATCTTTCGTTGGCTATCAGCGGGAATCGAACGCACAACCTCTGTTTTACCATTAGACCAACGAGGCAGTCCAACATGCGTCTCCTTTTTCCCGGAAAAAATGGTTTTTAATAAAAAAAAATATCGCCCTAATGATGGCAGTAACAATCTCATTACAGTACCGAGACCGGAAACCGGAAGTTCCGGAAATGGCATTTTCACGTTTCCCTTCGAAGATGCGTCTCGGCTGTTCGAAGTGTCATAACATTTTCTTTCGCGATTGCAATGGAGCAGGTCATAAATGTGAAGCTCGTCATAACTACGCTCTGTTAGCTTTTAGAATACTATCGTAGAATACTACAGCTACTATCGTATAGAATCGGGTATATCCGTGTAATAGAAATATCGGAACTAGTATGAGCAGACCAGAAAGTAGTATTACACTCGTGCTTTCGGCGAAAACCGAAGCCTACTCAAAAGCCCAAGGTAGGTATTAGGAGTGGGTCGTTGTCCGATTTTTCGACGACGAAACGCAACCGTTTTTTCTGGGACGAAAACAGGTCCTCGAAACGGTCCTCGTTCGCAACTGGTTTGATTGTATGTGAACGAGCAAGGCGCAGAGGACGGTCAAACGAGTGCGAACGAGACGAAATCACGAAACATCGGAAAAAATTAGTTGTTTTACACGATATTCGACTGTATACTCATAGACATAAAGATTACTTTATTGTAACACAGACCAAAACGAACGGAATGAGCAAGGAGCCGACGACGACGTCGCAATGATCCCATTACGTTCTAGGCTCTATTAATATAGCACTAAAGGACATATCAGCGTCAAACAATCTAAGAACTGGTCTCGCGACGAACAAACGCTGGCACTGCTTTAGAATGAAACGTAAAACGGTCCTATCGTCGCGGAACACAAAACGGTCTTATAAAACGGTTCGTCTTTGCAACGATCACGCCTAGTAGGTATATTCTAAAAGACAGACAAAAATTATGTTGTTTTTAGGTAAATAAAGTCAAGTCAAAAAGGTTATGCCTTTATGTTTATAATAGGCTTACCTATTTGGCCTGATAAAAGTTTATATTAAAGATTATTTTTGCCTAAGCTTTTGCGTTCAATACATTGTAAAAAAATACTTTAAAAATCAACCGAATTCCTTAAGCGACTTTAGCTTTGAGTTATTTTTTACTGGCATTATTTCAGGATCAGGATTATTCTTGTCAGGATCGTGTCAACTTTCAAGTCCTGGTCCCTGCCTACCCCTCTGGTATGAAGCGGTGATTTTATTTAATGTAAAATATCAGGATTTACTTAATAAGAATTGTTGATAGTTAATTAGAGATTTCGTGCTTCGCAAAGCACGTTAAGCTTTTGATACCGGCTGTCAAGTAATGGCAGTCATTAAGCCATGTCAGTGGCCTTAGGGGCGGCTTGATAACTTCCGACGGTAAGGCCCGCCACTGTCTTACAATCCTCCCCCAACCCGGACTAGGCCTAACGTGTTCGAGTATGGCCTAACCTTCCTGCAATGCAGGAAGAGACCCGTGCCCCAGCAGCTGACATCAATTAGAAATGACTACAGTTTGGTGTTCTCAAGAGAGAACTTTTATTTAAGAATTAGGGCGGCGCTTGAGGAACTGTGGTTTTGAAAACCGCTCCGGGGCATTCCAGAGGATTTCCTTTGCTGTGCAGCGCGGTAACGCTGTCAGCGTTTGCATCAGATACGTCTCGCTGTCGGGGTGATTTATTTAATTGCCATTTCAAATTTCTTCTTCTTCAGGCTATATTAGTCCACTGCTGGACAAAGCCCACCCCTAATGAGCGCCACAGCGCAAGGTTGTGCTGTCATTGGGGTTTTTGCCCATAATCCCCACGCTGGGCATGCTGGTTGGGGATCGCAGTTCGGTGGAATTGTACTTCAGGGGGCGCTGCTGCCTTCTCCTCGGTTCGAGTCCATTTCAAATTTAACAAACGATATTTCTTTTATCAATTGATATCGTTATCACTATCTGAGATATCTGTGATAACGCTATTTATATCTGATGATTATCAAATCACAACACTCTAATATAATTCCAAAGAGGACAATCTGGTCCAGTCAAGTAAGTGACATTTCAATAAAGATTTAAGAAAATACTAATTTTAAAATGCTTTTATACCATAGAACAATATTTTTTTAAGAACGTTGTGGACTGAATGATGATTTAGTGACTAGAATTGAAAAAGGAATGTTGCGTTGGTTCGGACATATGGAGAGGATGAAAGAAGAAAGATTGGCGAAACAAATAATATATTGCGAATGTGAGTGGAAGGGCTGGTAAGCGACGTCCCAGGCGGACATCGACACATCGACCAAATAGGGGATGTATTAGCAAAGGGAAAGATAAAAAGTACCCGGAGCCGGCCTGCGTGCATGTAACGACTTATCAACGTTGATGAAGCGAAGGTGATCTGTCAGGATCGTGGCAAGTGGCAGTCCCTGGTCTCTGCCTACCCCTCTGAGATACAGGCGTGAGGTTATGTATGGTATTTTGGACTACGTATGTTTGTATGTAAGAATATTTAAGGGATATTATACATGGAATGAAAATTATATAAATATACTAGCTGTGCCCCGCGGTGTTACCCGCGGTTTATCGATTTTCCCATGGGAATAAGATATTTCCCATGGGAATAAGATATTTTCCATGGGAATAAGATATTTTCCATGGGAATAAGATATTTTCCATGGGAATAAGATATTTTCCTGTATTTGGAACACCTGAGGTTTCCTCGCGATGTTTTCTTTCAACGTGTTAATCCGTTCAAATGTTTTGCAGTTGAGAAAATAAGATATTCCAACTCCCCAATGATTGCTCCTAGGTTAAGAAATATCTGTGTAATTTCAATTTTTATGTGCAATAATGAAATGAAATTAAATGAAAAGGTTTTATTGAAAGTAGCGCAGAAACTGCGGTTCAATGAACGTTACAATTCAACTGGGTGTCCATTTCAAAATCTAGATCATTTTGGAGAAAAAATGGGCAAAAAAAAAGTGTTCTCTATCTATCTATTTATTGCTAGCAGAAATCTCTCACAGATATAAGCTCGCCTTTGTACATGTATTTGATTAAGTTTTATTTCCTGTGCTGTGTTTTGTGCAATAAAATATAATATTATTTTTGGAAATCGAAAATTATGTGATTATTTTCATGAAATATTTACAATACAATTTTTTTATTAATTCAGTTTAGTTGTATACTGTTTATTGTGCTACTTTTTATGACGAAGCTTTCTGCGAATTTTTAGAATGTGTGATGCCTCTTTCTACGCAGTTAATTAAAATATTTTTTTTCTAGCAACACAACTTCTTCCTGTTGTAACGTACGGTTCAAAGCATTGGCGAACGTAGTAACACATAAATACTCAAAGAGGTACCTGTGTCCGGGGGCTGAAACACGATATTATAAATTAGATCACTGAAAAAACTCACCTCCAAAGCCGTGCGGTGTATCGAAAACCTTTTAGCTCCCAGCACAACACAGGAAATCAACTTGTTCAATTAAAAATCCACTTTACCTACGCCAGTACAGCCATTTTGCATCACACCGAACCTTTTTTGTCGGAAACCGGAATTACTGGCACGATAACACTTTGCGCGCGATTAAAAAGAAAAGAACTGTCAAAAGATTAAAAAGCTAATTATTATTTTTTATCGGGTCCGCGCCGCGTTTTGGTGGCGATTTTGGAAAACACGGGTTTTCAGCCAGGGTTTTTTTTTTCAGCGCCAACACGCGTGCGTCGCGGTGGCTGGCTGGAACAGTTTTCAGGGAGGGTCGTCGATATCAAGTCTGGGGTTGGAAAGCGCGACGCGGCTACGCTAACGAAAGAGAAAACATGAACCGCGCGTCTTTATCCAACATTTCGGACGAGGCGTCTTAGCAGTTTCTGGAAAATGGTGAGAGAGCCAGCGAGGTTGGCGGCAACGTTGCGGAAAACGTTGGATTTGGAATTGCGTTGTGATATCGCCGGAAATTCGCAGGCGAATGCGATTTGCCGATATATAAACTCTGTAATGAAATTGTTTGATGTTGTTTGGTGATTGATATGTGAGATAAAAATGTTTGGAGGGGTGAATGATGGAACTGATTTCAAATATTCTTAGAACTAAGCCTGCTAAAAGGATGTAACTAGAAGCCTAAGCTTAAATATGAAATGCAAATAGTCAGCGACTCGTGACCTTTTCTAGCTGAAGAATAATTCGCATTAAATTATTAATTATTTAGTTGTAGCGACGACATTAGCAAAGCGGCGGGCAGTGACTGGAAGAGGAGAGCCGAAGCTCGGGCTCAGTGGCGTGTCTTGGGAGAGCCCTACGTCCAGGAGTAGACTGACAACTAAGTATGTTTTAAAAACCTATTTAGAGGCTCAAAATTCCACCCATGCCGGGACTTGAACCCGCGACCTCTGGCACGGATAGCCTTTCGAGATTTGCGCTTAGCAACACACTCAGCGATTCATTTTTATATTACGTAAAGATAATTGCGAATAAATAAAATTCAAAGTGTTTATTTTTTAAAAAGAATCCATAAAATATTCTAGCTCTGGAAGCTAAAAATCTTCTACTTATCGGATTATAGTTCTTCTAGAGGTTGCTCTATATTAAAGTTAAATTTGACAAGTTTGTTATAATGGCCATTATACGGTTTTGTTTACTTCAGCCAACTGATACGTAAGCACAGATATAGATAGGTTGTTTAATTTAGTAAATCACGTCGCATCCCGCCCGAGACGCCTCGTCTGTTTCTTAAGCCGTGCCTTACGCGAAGCGCAGAGTGTGCGGCTAATCCGCAATTCCGGGGATGAATAGGACGGGAGCAGGCTGCGAAATCGTGCCATCACATCTTCCTCAAGCTATATTAGTCCACTGCTGGACACAGCCCTCCCCTAATGAGCGCCATAGCGCTCGTCTTCAGCTTGCCGCCTTCAATATCTGCCTGCAGTTTTTCGCAGATCGTCATCCCATCACATCACACTAATATAAAGGCGAAAGTTTGTGAGTGTGTGCGTTTGTCACGTCTAAACGGCTGAAGTGGGTTTGATAAAATTTGGTATGGAGTTAGCTGACACCCTGGATTAACACAAAGGCTACGTTTTACTGCAGGAAAATATCTTATTCCTGTGAGAAAATCGATAAACCACGGCTAGTTCCATTATATGGTTTAACTAGCAGCGCCCAGCGGCGTGACTCGCGGTTTGCCGTCAGTGGCAACTTTTACTCATACCTAACAACATAACATTTACATACAGGCACATGCATTGCTTCTGGCCCCACCAAGTAAACATCAAAGATGCAATAAATTATGCATTATTAACGTGTCTTTATCTTTAATATAGAACAACCTCTGGAAGCACTATAATCCAATAAGTAGAAGATTGTTAGCTTCCAGAGCTACAATATTTTGTGGATTTTTTTAAAAAGCACCCGGAACCGGCGTGTGTGCTTGCAACGACTTATGAAGGTTGATGAAGCGAGGGTGATCTGTCAGAATCGTGGCAAGTGGCAGTCCCTGGTCTCTGCCTACCCCTACAGGCGTGAGGTTATGTATGTATTAACCCGAACTTGGCCCCCATGGTGGCCTAACCTTCCTGCGATGCAGGAAGAGACCCGTGCCCCAGGAGTATACAAGGGTTGATATCGACCTAATGTTTTAGCCTTTTTGGCACAAAGTGAACTTTACACAGAGTTTACGAACCGCGTTCTTGGCAAGTTTATTATATTTTCAGAGATCTTACAGCAAAAACGTACTTACGGACAGCACCCCCTAGACGGGCGTATCTCCCGTTTCTATACCCGCCGCTCCCGGCCTACAAATAACTGGGTCACATACATACACCGACTATATTATTGGCAAGGTTTAAAAGCCTTATTACCGCGTACGTTCATAAAACCGACGTGAGACGACTCAGGTAATTTAGGCACTCGACATTCATGTGTTGGTCTTTTCCATGTGAAGGAAAACACAGTGGGGAAACCCGGAGAGAGGCAGAGAGGCTGGGTAGTACCTACGAGTAACACGACAATAGTGGCGCGTTTGGGATGTCAAAAAACCTGACGTGAGACGACTTAGGTAATTTCTATCTATCTACCTATCTATCTATAATCAGCCGACATCAACCCACTGCTGGGCATAGGCCTCCTTTTTATTGCGCTAATCCTCACGGTCCTGTGCTAATCTGATCCATCTCTGACCCGCAACCCTCACGATGTCGTCTGACCATCGTGTCGTGGTCTGCCTACCAACCTCCTTCCCTCCCTTGGCCACCACTCCGATACTGCCCTGGTCCACCGGCCGTCTTCCCTTCTAGCCAAGTGTCCCGCCCATCTCCACTTTAACTCTGTGATCCGCTAACCAACGTCTTCGGCCTTGGTTCTTCGACGAATTTCTACGTTGGGTACGCGGTCCACAAGCGATATGCCCAGCATGTCACGCTCCATCGCTCTTGGTGCAACTTTTATTTTGTGCATATATTTAGGTAATTTAGGCACTCGAAATTCACCTGGAGTTTTGTGAAGGAAAAGGCCGTGAGGAAACCCGGTAGATGCAAAGACCCTGAGTAGTGGGAATAAGCTAGTCGCGCGTTTGGGATGTCAAAAAACTTGACGTGAGAAGACAAAGGTAATTTAAGCACTCAAATCGGTAATTTAAGCACGCGGACTTTTCATTGTGAAGGAAAACAATGTGGGCAAACCCGGAGAAGCAGAGACGATGGCGAAGAGGCTAGTCGCCCGTTTGGGATGTCAAAAAACTTGACGTGAGACGACTCACGTATTTTAGGCACTCGAAATTCACGTGGACTTATCAATGTGAAGAAAAAGGTCGTGAGGAAACCCGGTAGAGGCAGAGACCCTGGGTAGTAGGACTAAGCTTCGCCCTTCGAAATAGTAAAAAGTTCAAGTAAAAGTATACTTTTAGTGCATTTCAAGTTAAATTGAAATGCAGTGAAAATATACGTTGTTTAAAATAATAAGAAATTAATCTCGTTAGTTATATTACTTTATTCAGAAGTTAGCTTTCTCTAAATAACTCTCTTTTCTTTTGATCTGATTCGTGGTAAGCGATGCTGGTTGTACAATTACTTAGAATACTTTAAGATGCTGTTACCACTCACTAATAAAATAAAATCGCAATAAGACCACTTCACATTGGGTCGTTTCACGTTGTTCGCGCGAGAATCGACGCGACGTAATCATGAATCTGAGGTCACTCATTGTTCATTATTCTGGTCGCTCCAGTGCCGTCGCTCGTGCCGCTCGCTCGCTACTAATTTTTCCATCCATCTGCACACACATTCGCACGGTGACATACGCGCGTGAGAAGTGCTCGAATTCTCGTGAAGTGATAGACATTTTGGTGACCAAGAAACTTTATCAGCTCAAAGAACAATATATTGACAATATTAGACTATAAGTGAACAGTGCAGGATTGTTTCCGTGCGCTGGACGCATCAGCTCATCCATCACCGCTCATCATCTGCCCAACAGCTAAAGCGAGCAATCATCCACCATCACCAAGTAAGTCCATTCACTTCACCTCCCATTCCGCTCTCTCAACCAGCCCATCGTGAGGTAGACCTAGCCGACATTGGCTAAATACCACACGTATAGCAATTTTTTTAAGTAACCAATTCAATATAATTCAACGTAAGGAACTTACATTTTATTTGCTAAATGTCCTTGTACAATGTAAGCCGCTGCCTTCGGGCCCTATTGTAGCATAGAAAAAGGCAGCGGGAGAAAAAACTCCACTCTGTCCATCTATTCTCAAGTCATCTTTAACCAAATACATCAATTCTGTGAACCACACAACATACTGCATTCCCTGCGCGCAGCAAATATAGTAGTTTATCATACTGTTGCATAGTAAGGGTTTTTATAACACGAGTGTGTTTTAAAAAAACGAGCCGTAGGCAAGTTTTTTTATAGTCTCACACGAGTGTGTATAAGACCTACTTTATCAATTCTTATACTATAATACATAAGTACGTATGAGAGTAGATAATTAAACAGAACCAAACTTTGTTTGAATATTGAAAAGTTTTTTTAAATGTAAAATGTTGGCGCCAAGGCGCAAACATCGATTGCGCATGCGTGTTGCGTCGCCGCGGACTCGTTCATTGAAACCTTTTTTTAAAAGTAGAGGTTCAACCTTCTTCGTCCAGCTGGAGGTTGTATAGGTGTATCGTTATAATTAAAAAGTTAGAATAACAGGGGTTAAAGTATGAAATTGCCGTTTTATTGCAATAGGTTCTTTGAATTGACATAGAATCTTCATGGTTTGAGGTTTCGAATGAAACTTTTTTCAAATGGTTGTTTCTATGATGTTCTTTTTTTTAAAAATGTGAAACATTTGAATATCGACTTTCAATTGTTTTTATTATTCAATTTAGACAAGAAATATTTCCTTTCTGCAGATCAGTCAAATCATGAGGCACCCATTTTTCGTATTTTTTTATTTTATTGATTTGACGTAAGTGAGTCAATATTGTGGGTAAGGTAACGTTAAACCATGCCGCTAATACCTGGGTAGTTTGACTAGGATCGGCTTCCACTATCTCTCTTAATTCATCGTTATTCACCTGTGTGGGCGGTCTTCCTCGTGGCTCGTTCTTTAAGTCGAAATTTCCATCACGAAAGCGTTTTAACCAAAATCGCACGGTGCGTTCATTAGTAGACCCCTCTCCAAACGCAGCATTGATATTGCGGGCTGTTTCTGCCGCGTTAGTTCCGCGTCGGAACTCGTATTCAAAAATCACTCGAATTTTCGCAGTATCCATCTTTCTTGTCTAAATTGAATAACAGAAACAATTGAAAGTCGATATTCAAATGTTTCACATTTTTAAAAAAAGAATATCATAGAAACCTAAAAACCTATTTAGAGGCTAAAAATTTCACCCATGCCGGGATTCGAACCCGCAACCTCTGGCTATCCGTGCCAGCGCTCTACCAATTGAGCCAATGGGCGACTCACGGCATCAGTGAAATTTCGAACCTCTTTACACTATTCTCTGTATTACGTACAGGCAGCGACATCTGACTTAAGCAAATTGCATCACTTACAGCCCCGACTACCTACTTTGCAGTTAGGTTTAACATCGGAACGATATCACTGTACCCACGTGATGCGAGAGTTTTGTTTTCAGTTTTATATCAGAGTAGATAAAATATGTTATTGGACAAAAAACATGTTTAACCAACTCAAAGCACAAAAGAGGGTCGCCAGGATCAGTAATCATATTTAAACAGAGATTAAAACTCAGTCGGCCGCGCCAGTCACTTGTGCACCAGACTGTACGTGGGTGGGTACAGTCGGGGAAAGAAGTGGTTTCGCGTTTTTAAAAAATAACCTACTGATTAAAGTAAAAGTTTATTTCTCACCATAAAGAACAACATTAAGGAACGGTATTATAAGCCTTGAGGGCTTTACAAAATCACTTAAAGGCTAATGGTACAATTATCAATTCAACCAATTGCCAAACTAGGCGGTCCTGTATTTTGACAATTAGTTTGTTTTGTACATAACGTACAGATCTATTTCAGACATTATTAATTTCAGTATTGTGCGTCTCAAGTATACAGATGCATTGGTGAATATGGTTAGTTATTACTTAATTGTATGTGAATGTGTGTGTGTGTGTGTGTGTGTGTGTGTGTGTGAGCCTGTATGTGTGAGAGAGAGCGTGATGTGTAAGTTGCAGCATATGAGTAGAGAGCCGTAAGAATTTAATAATAATTTTATTTAAGTAGATTCTCTGTCTCGTCATAAGACAAATCCTGTAAATAATTGAATAATTTACGCTTACATTCAAATTAAGACTGTAATACGGTATGTAATACTAAGAACAAATAAATGTGTAGGTACCTACTGTTAAATATCATTTTAATATTGTTGTGTCTTTAGCTATAAGTACTAACATACATGAAGCGCTCGTGGCCTAGTCGAACCGAGTGATTGGAATGTATGACTTGAGTTAAGCAACAACTGGGGCGGTCAGGTGCAGGATGGGTGACCGTCCCATGACTACCACTAGTGTGTCATTTTCCCGAGCGCTTCCGTGCTACGCAAGGCACGTTAAGCCGATGGTGCCGGGTGTCATGTAATGGCAGTCGTTAAGCCATGTCAGATGCCTTATAAATAAATAAATATTCATGGACATATTACACAGATCTCGTTAGCCCTATACTAAGTACAACTAAATGACTTGTATTATAGGTGCTAACTCGACGATAGATTTAATACAATAAATACATAGATAACATCCAAGACCCGAGACAAACTAGAAAAGTTAGTTTCCTAGTTTGACACGGCCGGGGATCGAACCCGAGACTTTCGGTTTAACAGTCAGCGTGCCAAACCGCTGCGCCACCGAAGCCGTCTGGGCGGCTTGATAACTTCTGACAGTAAGGCCCGCCACTGTCTTACAATCCTCCACCAACCCGAACTTGGCCCAGGGGCCGTTAGGCAGGAAGGTTAGGCCATACTCCACCACAGGTGGTGGAGTATGGCCTAACCTTCCTGCGACGCAGGAAGAGACCCGTGCCCCAGCAGTGGGGACATACAAAGGGTTGATTTCAACAGGCTTGCCCAGCACCTATGTCATTCTGACAGCTTAGTCGGCCTAGCTCGCAGGAAAGATAAGTAAATACGTGCGGGGCCAACCAACCTCTACCTGGTTGAAAAACAATCATTCAAACCCAAATTCCGATCAAAATTCTATACCGCACCCCCCATTGTTTTACAGCCTATTGAAAACACTTTTCGATACGATTACCCCGCTAGTACCACTATACAGTGTACTGGATGGAAGATCAGTATATGTAAACAAACCAAGCGTTGATGAAAATCAACTCAACTCAATTTAGAATTAATAAAAACTGTATTTACACGGATTTTACTCGTTTTCCGAGGGTAGTAAAATAACAGTTAATGATTTCCTCAGTCTTCCGAGACCACGGTACCTACTTGAAAAAGTGCCGAAACGTCGGAAAATTGTAAAAAATGTGAAATTGAACGAGAAGAATCCGTGTAAATAAAGTTTTTATTATGTCTAGTGCTCGTGTCAACCTTAGAAAATATCAATTTAGAATTTTACTAAGTAAATACTCAAGTACAGTGCTACACAAGAAATAAGTCTCGCGGTTGTACCTGCGCAGATGACCAAATTTTGGATGTGCGGCAAGTTGATCGACCAATCAGATAGTTTCATTTTATGGCAAGCCGCGCGCCTTTGTTGCTATTGGTTGATTCAACGTCATCGATGCAGGTGACTATTAGTTTGCCAATATTAGCGTGAGCGAAATAGGTAGTGCTACTGCGGCAATCAACCGTATGGGTTAAAGATCATGTTGAATGTACTAATAGCTTAGGGTACTTTCGTTACACTTCTTCCTAGTCTGCGCGAACGTAGATTCCCGAAGGGACTTTTATGATGTGTAGTAGTGTAACGTTCTGTCACGTTCTTTCCGAGAAATCGAAAAGACCGCACTACAGTTAACAATTTACTTATCGAAATTCTCAATAAAGAGACAAAAATTCTCAATAAAGGCTCTATAAAAAACAAATGAACAATTAGAGATTGATTGATTTGATTGAAGACGTTTATTCAAACAAAAATGCAAAAAAATACAGAAGTTGGTTTCTGCCAAACTGCATAACAGTTTGTTGGCCGATGCTCTTGCAAATTAAAATTCTTTTACAAAATAAAGTTTTCTTATATGCTAGGTACATATAAATACTAAAAAAGATATTTGAACACTCCCTACACACTACCCTCTTGCTCGCCCTACGCCTAAGGCTTGGGTTCGGTCAGTCACGTGACATTGCCACGATCTCGGTCAGTGTGCCGAGTAGAATCAAAACTAAAGAAGTAGATTGTGTGGAAAAGAAGATTTGACAAAAGTTCTACCTACCTACCTCCTACCTACCTACCTAACTACCTACCTACCTACCTACCTACCTACCTACCTACCTACCTATTAAAAACACTTTTCGATACGATTACTATCTATCTATCTATGTAACAAAGAAACTCCACATTTATTCTTTTCAAAACAGGTTTTACATAAACTCGCCACTTCAGTCTACCCGAGACCTAGCTACCTACCGATCTAGCTAGAAATTAGCTACTAATGTGTAGTGTTTACGATAGATTTTGTTCAAAAAAACAATTACTACGAGGAAAACTTTGAAAACAAAGTATTGCCAGCTTCCTTGGCCTAAACTTCCAAGCCATGCAGGAAGAGGCCCGAGCCCCAGCAGTGGGAACATAAAAGCGTTAATGCTTGCTTCTATAATATGCCCACATCAACCCACTGCTGGGCATAGGCCTCCTTTTTACTGCGCCATTCCCCACGGTCCTGTACTAATCTGATCCATCTCTGACCCGCAACCCGCACGATGTCGTCTGACCATCGTGTCATCTCCACTTTAACTTTGTGATCCGCTTACCAACGTCTTCGACGTTCGCGACCTTCGAGGCTTGCTTACAAACAGAGAAATGTAAAGTGGTACAAAGTACACCTACCGTTGCATAACAGGGGCGCAAAGAGAGGGTCGCGACCCTTTTCGTCCAACAAATTGAGTGACGCTGTACAGGGTAGTATCAAGTTCTTTTGTATGTATCCTATAAATGTCAGGCTGCAGGGAACAGGTCTTCTCACAGAGAGTACGGGCTTATTTACCACGCGTGGCCACCGCGGATGGGCAATTTTAAGCGGTGAGGTATTTGAACTCTTCAGACACTAAGGTTGGCTCATGGTATATTCCTTCGTTAGAGAGTGTTGTAGAGTATTGCTACTGTAACTAAGGACCAGTATATTTTTGTGTGGCCTACATTTCGTCCCACTGCACGGGACAGACTTTCTCACAGAGAGTAATAATATATAATATTCAAAGACTAAGTTTGAAGTTTTTTTGTCCATTTTTTCTCCTAAATGATCTAGATTTTGAAATGGACACCTAGTTTTAATTGTAACGTTCATTAAGCCGCAGTTTCTGTGCTACTTTGAATAAAACCTTTTCATTTCATTTCATTTCCTGGACATATTACACAGATCTCGTTAGCCCTATACTAAGTAGGTACAACTGAATGACTTGTGTTACAGCTGCTAACTCTAGACATACATACATACATACATACATACATACATACATACATACATACATACATACATACATACATACATACATACATACATACATACATACATACATACATACATACATACATACATACATACATACATACATACATACATACATACATACATACATACATACATACATACATACATAACCTCACACCTGTATCCCATAGGGGTAGACAGCGACCAGGGACTGCCACTTGCCACGATCCTGACAGATCACATTCGTTTCATCAACGTTCATAAGTCGTTGCATGCACGCACGCTGGTTCCGGGTACTTTTGATCTTTCCTTTTGCTAATACTTACATTCCCTATTTGGTCGATTTGGCTCGACGATAGACTTAATACAATAAATATATAGGTAACATCCAAGACCCGAGACAAACTGGAAAAAAAGTTCGTTTCCTAGTTTGACCCGGCCGGGGATAGAAGCCGAGGCCTTCGGTTTTACAGTCAGCGTGCCAAACCACTGCGCCACCGAGGCCGTCTGATTAACCCATTGGAGCCGGCTGTTATGTAATGGCAGTCGTTAAGCCATGTCAGTGGGCTTATAATAATAATAACAATGACGAAAATGATAATAATAAGCGTTTTTGGTCGAGATCACTGTCCCGCATGATGAGAACCTCGTGAAGGCCGAAACAGTTAAAAAAAAACAAGTATCTGGACCTGGCGCACGAGGTTGCCGACATGTGGGGGGTGGTGTCGGCCGAAATCGTCCCTATAGTCCTGTCCGCGAATGGGTTAGTTCCAACCAGTCTCGCTAACCATCTGAGGCGGTTGGAACTCCGTGTGGGCATGCTTCCGGCTATCATGCAGAAGGCGGTGCTGCTTGATACAGCCCGGATAGTCCGGCGTTTTCTCTCGCTGTCGCCCTGACCTCCGGCCGCCTGGACTCCTCAGCCGGAGGGCGTCCGTCTGGCCACTTTGGTCAGACGAGACCTTATTGCACCATAAAATTGTACAATGCGGCGAACTTAATGCCATAAGCACCTTTACCTTTTTTTTTCTCTACTTAATAACAATAATAACTTCCACACACCATAATCACTTTACCTGGTCCCAAACTAGGATACCCTGTACTATGGTAACCAGGCAAGGACGTCATAAACATGAAAACACATCCAGACTTAGACCACTTGTACAAATGTACGGCGCTCCCCAATGGGAATTTTATGTTTAACTCCAGGGTAGAGCTTTTTAATAACCTACTATACCTAGATGTTCAAAATCAGGGATACGCATACTTTTACGATTCGAATGCCGACCTTACCTTCGACATGTTCTCTCACATAAACGGAAAGTTAAACAGAAAAGGGCTTAATCATATTCTGGAAAACCTAAAGAAAATCATGGCTTTTTATCGTGAGACCAACCAACACAAACTGAAGGAAAATAATGATAAAGAGATCCACCAAAATAAAAATAATTCCTTTCGGGCCTTTTAGTATTATAATACAAAATGTACAAAGTGTGAAAAATAAAATAGACTTACTAGAGAGCTTATTGGAAGAACATAACTATCAAGCCGTATGTCTAAATGAAACTTGGATTACAGAAAACCAGCGACCCTACGTACACGTTAGTGGCTATGAGTTTGCCGCATCCTTCTGCCGGCGCGAACGCAGGGGCGGAGGTGTCGCTATCCTGCTGCCCAGCGGAACTAAGTTTATTAATAGACAAGATCTAACAGATCTTTCTATGGAATATTACATAGAGTGTTGCGCGGTAGAAATTAATCCAAACATAATTCTTGTCAATGTTTGTAGGGCCGATCGGGATATAGATAAGTTCTTTACATATATGACTTCGCTACTCAACCACTTCAAAACGCATCACTACAAAAAACATATTATAATAGGAGGTGACTTCAATATCGACGCCGGCAAAATATCTAGAGAGTATAAAAGGCTAGTTGATATAATGCTACAATATAACATGCATCAAATCGTCAAAGAACCTACTAGACAAACTACAATGAGCTCAACTTGTATAGACCTATTATTCACAAATAACAAACTCTACAATTTAACTGTTAAAGACTATGGATTATCCGACCACAAATGTATCATCTATAGCTTTGAACGAAATACACAAATAGTGACAAAAGCAACCTATATGACGAAACGTAATATGAATAACCCAGAAAAATTAGCTAACTTTAGAATCAAATTAAGTGAAATCTCATGGGAAAACATTATTGACGATAAAAATGATGTAAATCAAAACTATAATTTGTTTGACAACCACATAAAAATACTATTAGAAAAAAAGTTTCCATTAAAAAAGATTAAACTACAAACCACAACAAACAAACAGTGGCTCACAAAAGGTTTGCGAATCTCATGTAAACATAAAAGAGCGCTTAAGACTCTAGTTAACCAAACAAAACAAAAAGTTCTCAGAGACCACTACAACAAATTCTCAAATATACTTAAAAAAAGCATTAAAATATCAAAAAGGGCAATCTATATACAAGAAATGGGAAAATCAAATAACAAAACTAAAACAATGTGGAATATTATAAGACGAGTAACACATAAACAAAACATCCATAAGGAAAATATCAGCTTGAATTTGAACAACAGAGAAATTAATAATACAAAAGCTGTTGCAAATACTTTCAACGAATACTTTGCATCGGTAGGGAAACCAGTAGCGTTACAGAAAGGGCATATATTAAATCCTCACACCCAGCCTGACTGCAGAGTTATTACACCTGCCATCCACTCGATGTACCTGCACCCAGCTACGGAACTAGAAATATATAAAATAATACAAAACCTTCCAAATAAGCATAGCTGTGGGATAGATGAGATACCTACATCATTAATAAAGATTTGTGCAAAGGAATTTACCCCCATTATAACTAAGTTAATAAACCAATCGTTTGACGAGACATCATTTCCGGAACGGCTTAAAGTTGCAAAAATCAAGCCCGTCCTCAAAAAAGGAGGCAAGCCACATGATCCAAGCCATTACAGGCCCATCTCAATACTTCCCGCTTTTTCAAAAATATTTGAGAAAGCCATGGCAAATAGAATCTCTAAATTCCTAGAGAAATACGACATACTCGATGAAAATCAGTTCGGATTTCGGAAAGGGAGATCAACTATATTAGCTTTGTATAATTATACACAAAAAAATTTAAACTGCATTAGAGATAAAAAATATGCTGTAGGGCTTCTACTAGATATGACAAGGTCTCACATACAGTATTACTCTCCAAACTACAAGGGGTTGGACTACGAGGTAAAGTATTTAACTGGATAAAGTCCTACCTCTCGAATAGGAAACAATACATAGAGATAGAGTACTTAGATACGGACACAAATGAATACAAAAAAGAGAACTCATCTTATCTAACGACAAACTGGTCAATACCACAAGGAAGTGTAATAGGATGCATCCTTTTCTTCGTTATCAACCCTTGTATGTCCCCACTGCTGGGGCACGGGTCTCTTCCTGCATCGCAGGAAGGTTAGGCCATACTCCACCGCGGGGGCCAAGTCCGGGTTGGTGGAGGATGCATCCTTTTCTTGACTTACATTAACGATTTGCCAAAAATATGCAATACAGCATCTGTCCTATTTGCTGATGATGTGTCTCTTTTATTCAAATGTCCTAAAAACGATGATGTTGAAACATATAACCAAATTACAGAATCATTTAATGCAGTCAAACGCTGGCTACACCAACATAATTTAGAAATAAACAACAGAAAAACTAAAATCATCCAATTTAAACCATACCAGAAGCAGGAAATAAATTTAAAAGAAATCACAAGTACCTTAAATATTGAAGAAGTTACTAAATTTACTCTACTAGGAGTAACACTAGACACTCATATGAACTGGAAAGAGCATGTAGAGGAAACAAAGTCAAAACTATCACAATTCATCTATGCACTGAGAGTACTCAAATCAAATACTAGGAGGGAGTGTGCTCTATCAGCATACTATGCCTACGCCTATGCTTGGCTGAGATACGGAGTGATAATGTGGGGCCATAGTACAGACGCCCAAGACTTATTTATTGTTCAAAAAAACTGTGTAAGAATTATCGTAAACATCAGGAAACGGGAAAGTTGTAAGCCACATTTTATATCAGAAAACTTACTCACATTACCATCCATATATATCTTGGAGGCAGTTTTGTGCTTATATGATATTGTACAATATGTTGAATGATCAAGTTTGACATACATGACATACATCTAAATTGAAATTCAAATGCAATTAATTGACATATAAAATTTAAAAACCTATTTAGAGGCTAAAAATTTCACCCATGCCGGGATTCGAACCCGCAACCTCTGGCTATCCGTACCAGCGCTCTACCAATTGAGCCAATTGAGTCGCCCATTGGCTCAATTGGTAGAGCGCTGGTACGGATAGCCAGAGGTTGCGGGTTCGAATCCCGGCATGGGTGAAATTTTTAGCCTCTAAATAGGTTTTTAAATTTGTTCCCTAGCACGGGTTAGTGCGTTAAAAATAAAAATAATGTAATCATATAAAATTTATTGACGAAATGTATTAAACTTGTATTGGACATAAAAATTATTATCTAAATATAGTTAAGACATAAATACTAAGTGACATGTAATAAAATAATGCACAAAATGAAACTAAAACTTCTTCACTGAAAATATTTAATTCCAACTAAGTATGCCAATATTGTGAATTTATAAATAATAGACCATAGAACTTTAGCTGTATTTGTCCTAATCTAAGCTTTGTATATATTGCATGCATGTCTTTATGTACTATAAATTTGGTACACCCTTACAGGGTCCATGGTACTAGTTAAGTATGAACTGTTCATGGTTTTGCAATAAATAAATGAAATGAAATTTCAAGCCTTATGAGCGGCTTGATAACTTCTGACAGTAAGGCCCGCCACTGTCTTACAATCCTCCGCCAACCCGGACTTGGCCCTCGTGGTGGAGTATGGCCTAACCTTCCTGCGATGCAGGAAGAGACCCGTGCCCCAGCAGTGGGGACGTACAAAGCGTTGATATCTTCGCACGTCCGCCAAATATTCATTATCTCTTGAATATAATAAGTGTGAAACTTTAATAGACATAGACATCTTTATTCGTAATTATAATTTACACGTCAATTTACTAATAATTCAGATTCAATAATTACAATTCCAAATAACATAATAATTACAACGCAACATGTACAATGGGAGATTTTCTTTTTGAGTTTAAAAAAAAAGTAGTTCTCAAGAAGTGTGTAGATGGCGCTGAACTGACTACGTTACTAGCCGTGTCTTGCGATTTGAGACGATTGATAAACATTGATCGACTAAATATTGTAATTTTGTTTTCGTTTCCTTGTAATTGTATTTCAACGTGTGATGTTGAAACCTATTTAGAGGCTAAAAATTCCACCCATGCCGGAATTCGAACCCGCGGAATTTTTAGCCTCTAAATCGGTTTTTAAACTGTCCTTAGCACGGGTTAGTGCATTAAAAAAATAATATAACATGTGATGTCCTTGACAGATTACATAATGGTTCGTTTTATGATCTCAAAAACCTAAGAGACAGTAAAAAAATACCTCGCAGTAACTTACCAAGTTCAGCGCCATCTATCCAGCGACTGGGGAAGTATTTAAAAACAATAAAAAGAAAATCCCTCATTGACAAGCAACACAATTGTTTAATTGTGAAATGACTTTTAGTAAGCGCTCACTCACAGGTTCTTATACATACCTACATATCTTATAATACGGCCCTGTGTCGTTCAGTTTTTGACACGCATTCAGTGCGCATCACTGGACTAAGTCAGTGGTAAGCCAATTACGCACCACGTTGGGGCACGCAGCTAGTTAAAAATTTTAATAAGGCCTCTAGAATTTTATTAAAAATTGAATATTTTATTTTATTCTTCTTCTTCAGGCTATATTATGTAGTCCACTGCTGGACATAGCCCTCCCCTAACGAGCGACATAGCGCCCTGTCTTCAGCTCGCCGCATCCAGCATCTGCCGGCAGTTTTTCGCAGATCGTCATCCCACCTGCTCGGAGGGCGTCCTACGCTACGTTTGCCGAGTCGCGGTCTCCACTCAAGAACACGTTTGCTCCAACGGTCGTCGGTTATTCGCGAGATATGGCCATCCCACTGCCACTTCAGCTTTTATTTTATTATCATATATGGCTCGAATACTGATGGCCGTTGGGATCAAAAAACTCTGACCTGGTGACCACGGACCGGACGACGTAGCGTGGGTTGACCCTCCACCAGATGGTCTGACGACCTGGGCAGTGTGGAGTCTCTAAAATGCGTAGTGGTTCAATAGAGTCCGGTAATGGTCGTTGTGGTCGTTTCATTCACACTATCGGTAGTCTAGTAACCAATCGCATAGCTATGGTATAGCTATGGCCAGCGCTCTCGCAACTGAGCTAATGGGCAAGTGAAACGCATAGCGAAACTTCGAACCTCTTTATATTCTCTGTATTATTTACAGGCAGTGACATCTGGCTGAAGTAATTTGCATCACTTGCAGCCCCGAGTACCTACTTTGCAGTTAGGTTTTTAAATAGTCGATTAAAGAGGAAGAGGAAGTCGGTTAATTAGGTTCGTTCGTTATCAACCCTTTTATGTCCCCACTGCTGGGGCACGGGTCTCTTCCTGCATCGCAGGAAGGTTAGGCCATACTCCACCACGGGGGCCAAGTCCGGGTTGGTGGAGGATTGTAAGACAGTGGCGGGCCTTACTGTCAGAAGTTATCAAACCGCCCATAACGCCTCTGACATGGCTTAACGACTGCCATTATATGACAGCCGGCACCAACGGCTTAACGTGCCTTGCGAAGCACGGAAGCGCTCCGAAAAATGCCACTAGCGGTAGTCACGGGACGCTCACCCATCCCGTACCTGACCGCGCCTGTTGTTGCTTCACCAAATGATTGATTCCAATCACTCGGTTCGCCTAGGCCACGAACGCTTCAAATAGGTTATATTTCATAATAACACTTATATTTGATAATAAGTTTGTATTATTTACTTACGTATACTTATTATTATAAACTGTTAAGGAAATCATCGTGAGATAACCTGATTGTCTGAGGTGTTAAAATACCTCAGCTCTTGACAATACTCGCCACTTCAGTTTACCCGTGACCACCACGTCGGGAAATCCTATCCTACTGCGAGGCGGAGTCGGCCTAGAGAATAGTACCAACCCAATTCTTCCCGCGGGTGTCGTGAAAGGCGAATTAGGGACACAGACCGGGGGGTGGGCAGCAGCGCCCCCTGCAGTACAATTCCACCGAACTGCGATCCCCAACCCGCATGCCCAGCGTGGGGATTATGGGTATTACCCCCTATGATAGCACAACGTGGCGCTCTTTAGGGGAGGGCTATGTCCAGCAGTGGGCTAGTATAGCCTGACGACGACGATAAGGCCGCCGCCGTCTGTACTTTTAGGTTAAGTGATATCTGTGTAATTTCCTTTTTTATGTACAACAGTGTTCTCTAGATAGAGAACACTATTCGAACACTATAAGTAAAATACTTAGTTAACTATAGATAGATATAATCTATAGTTAACTAAGTATTTTACTTAGCGAAATTCTCAATTCAGTAACTGGCGCTAAGAGTTTATTTATTTATTCATTCATTCATTCATTCATTCGTTCGTTCGTTCGTTCGTTCGTTCGTTCGTTCGTTCGTTCGTTCGTTCGTTCGTTCGTTCGTTCATTCATTCATTCATTCATTCATTCATTTATTTATTTATATATTTATTTATTTATTTAATGATTTTATTTTCTTTGGGATAACAAACAGTGATATAGGTACCTACTATGTGTTGAGTTCACTCGTCTAGTGTGGGCGAAGGTGCCACTGGACGCTGTATGAATCGTCGAATTACGTCAATGCAAAGGTTAATGTTTATTCTCAGAGTGAATATAGAAAGACTGGAACATTTTTCAATTTACACACATACATAACCTCACGCCTGTATCCCAGAGGGGTAGGCAGAGACCAGGGACTGCCACTTGCCACGATCCTGACAGATCACCTTCGCTTCATCAACGTTCATAAGTCGTTGCATGCACACACGGGTACTTTTTATCTTTCCTTTTGCTAATACATCCCCTATTTGGGCGACGTATGTCCGCCTGGGACGACCCTTACCAGCCCTTCCACTCACATTCGCAATACATATTTGTTCGTCAATCTTTCTTCCTTCTTCCTCTCCAATGTCCAAACCAACGCAACATTCCAATTTCTCCTTCAGCAATCTTTCCGATTTAAGGTTGCCTGGAAGAAATTGCTATCAGCAATAAGGCCGCCAATTGTACCTCTTCTTTTGTAACTGTTGTCTCTGTAATTATTTTCTGGTGTGTACAATAAAGAATATTCTTATCTTATCTTAACATTCCTTTCTCAATTCTAGTCACTACATCCTCTTTCAGTCCACAACGTTCTCTGATTAGACTATTGCGTATCCTGTCATTCAAAGTAACACTACACATACTTCTCAAGGACCTAATTTCTACTGCATTAATTCTACTCTCAAAATTATACATATGTGGTAACTATTTTTAGAACATACCGGCTAGAATGTAGTGTAAAATTAAATATCGTAGGACCTTAATCGATTTCCGCTAAAAACGGCCGTTTGTATATTCCATAAACCTAAGTATTCCATTGATCCTAAGATTTCTCATGTTCACTTCAAGATGAAAACGTATTAAGTACTTATAATAAAAGTGAGCTATGCTCGGAGTTTCTCCGAATGCATACGACAGAGAACCAAAGTTATCGACATAGCTCAGAGAATCAGCGAGCTGAAGTGGCAGTGGCCTGGCCACATCTCGCGAAGAACCGACAACCGTTGGAGTGTTTACTCCTTCTTCCGTTCTTGAGTGGAGACCGCGACTCGGCAAACGTAGAGTAGGACGCCATCCGACCAGGTGGGATGACGGTCTGCGAAAAAATGCCGGCAGATGCTGGATGTGGCGAGCTGAAGACATGGCGCTATGGCGCCCATTAGGGGAGGGCTATGTCCAGCAGTGGACTACATAATAAGGCCTGAAGAAGAAGATAATAAAAGTTATGATTTTTATTCCATTGTTGGCGCCCCGAACCACCTTAAGGGTAAAGTTTTGTTCTGAAGTCATTTGAGTATATTTTTTTATAAATGGTATTGGTGTATAACATATCATTAATTTTGTTCCATACCCTGATACGGAATCAAATCGCTTGGGGATTTAGAAATGCGACATCTATCGTCGAGTGGCCAAACTAGGAACCTAAACTGTTGGTAGCGACATCTAGTGTCGAAATAAAATTGATCGGGTCGAAGTCTTGATCACCGGCCGCACAGACTTTTTATACAGAACTAGCCGCCTCACTACAAAAAATTTAGACAGGAGTTGAGCGAGTGTTTTAAAATATGTTTACTACAATATAAGCATTTATGAATATGTTTACCACCATATAAGCTTTATTTGCTAAACAAGAGTTTTAGAATGTCTAAGTATAGACCATGTCTAAGCCATGTCTAGGCCTTATGAAATAAAATGAGAAGGTTTTATTGAAAGTAGCACAGAAACTGCGGCTTAATGAACGTTACAATTCAAACTAGGTGTCCATTTCAAAATCTAGATCATTTTGGAGAAAAAATGGACAAAAAACTCGAAACTTTTTGAAGTCCTTAATTAACATAGTTCACATAATTACTATAAATATATAAATTTGTAAATTTTTCCGCACAATCATACATAGCTTTGCATAAAAGATGTTTCAATTACTATAAAACATAGAACTCATACATTGTACTGGCTTTAATTCCAGACCTCATTGTCATCTAAATAATCCTTTATGTTATAGTAGCCCTTTTGGCACAAAGTGTGCTTAACATATTTTTTGAATCTCGATCCAGGCAAGCTTAATATATCTTCAGGGATTTTATTATAGAAGCGTATACAATGCCTTATGAAGGATGTATTAAGGAGGACTTACCTTACTTACCCATCATAAAACACAGCATTGTGGTAAACATATTATTTTGAAACACTTTCTCAATACATGTCTAAATTTTTTGTAGTAAGAAGGTAGGGGAGAGTGGGGGAAACGCGAACGCGGGGTAATCCCGAATTCAATGGTTCTAATGTGTTAGGAAGAGATAACCATATTTTACTTGCCGGCATTAAGGAGACTACGCCACCACTAGTACTAGTCAACAAAACAGGAGACGCGGACGTATGTACTTATCAAGGTATGCATTTCATAATATTTTGCATGTTTTTGATGTAGTATTTTTGGTAATTTCAAGTTCGTGTTGCTTTATTTCCATCTACAGTAGTAATTCCACTTTTACATAGTGAAATACTCACATATTAATCAGCTAAATGACAATGACACAATCGGCAAAATAAATATGACCAAATGTTTTTTTTTTAATTTTATTGTTTTCAATCCAGCGGGGTAAAGACAAACGCTCCATGTCGGGTAATTTCGAACGTTCGGCATTACCCCACTCCTTTTTGTTTGTTGTCGGTTTATCTTTTTTTTATAATTTTTTCAGATACCTCATTACAAACGTTACATTACAAAAGAAAAAACAAAGTGAAGATCGATTGATGCTTGAAAGATTGATTGAAAATCTCACAAAGTTTAAAGATGATATTAAAACTAAAACCTCAGCATGGGCATGGCATTACAAACTTATAATGTTCCAAGATCATTGAATTGCCTGTTATATCTCTGAAAATATCAAAACTCACTATCAAGAAAACATAAGCTATATAAAGAAAGCAGTTAGAACAGAAACGAAACCGAAAAGAGCTGAAGCAGAAAAAATCACGATATAACCAGAAAAAAATGCAAAAAACATGTCAAATATAAAAACTGAAATGTAGTGATAAAAAAACCTTTAAACAAAGATATTAAAAAAATATTAAAGAAGTTCAAAAAAATAAGTCTTTAGTGACACTAGTCCATACGAAAGAATAATTTATACGAAAGAATAAAAAAGGCGAAAAGGAAAATACTACTTTTGTATTTTTGTAGTGATAAAATATATAGCTCCCTCTTGAAGAGGCTGGATTATGTCTACGTGTGTAAAAAATGGGCTCACGAGAATTATACTGAAGGATAGTCAACATCGTCAGGTAATAAATGTAATTACTGTCGTTATTAATGTTAGTACGTAATTACCCCATATGGTGTTCGTGTTTACCCGACAATAGTCGGGTAAAGCCGAACACTAAGGGTTTTGTTTTCTTTCCATTCAATCACATTTTATCAAAAAAAGATCAATGTTAATGAGTGTATTCGGTAGCCAGATAAGTAAGCTATAGAATTATCAAATAAAGAAACTCTGTGATCGAATTCCACTGTTTTATTTATGTTTTCCCTTAGGTCTTCGTGTTTCCCCCACTTTCCCCTAGGTGTTCCAGCCAACTTCGTACTACCGCCTAACAGTCGATTTTTAATTTTTGTTTATGTTTTCTCTCCGTAACAACCATCCCCGTACTTCAAGGAATATTCTAAAAAAATAATTCGCGAAATCGGTTCTGCTGCTCTCGAGATTTGTGCTTACCAACACATTCAGCGATTTATTTTTATATTATAGAGGTATTAAAGGCGTAACGAGGACCACACAGAAAAGACGGGATGTGATTTCTATACAACTGTCCCTTCTTTCCCGCGCCCCATCCTACGTCCGTTCTATGTGGCTCCGGCGATACTTTCTTTTTTTTAAATAAAGGTTGATCTACAGTGCGTTCACATTAACTTGACGCGTGAGAGAATTGGTAACAAGGACATAACATGTGAATTAGCTTCTGGACCTAATCGAAAGATGGTAAAACAAGCCCTCAATCCTTTTATTTTCCCCAAGTAATGGGAATGATTTCTTATTTAACATGGTAACAGTAAACATCTCAGTGCTACCAATTCTCTCACGCGTCAAGTTAATGTGAACGCACTGTAATTTAAGTTTTCGCACAATCATTAAAACAAAAACGCGTACCTTGCAATTTTTTTTACAGACACCGTATCGCATCCGGGTTTTGTGAACTAATTTAAATATTGTATTCCTTTGTTATTTCCTGTGTAAAAAACAATGGGATCTATTGTATTAAATGAAATGCGAAGAAACTTCGGCTTAATGAACGTCACTAATCAAACTAGGTGTCCATATCAAATTACTTTAAAAAACTCCAGACTTAGTCCTTTTAACGTCCTTAATTGACAGAGTTAAAAGCACGTTGAGTTAAAAGCAAAGTTGTTTCCAACTAGCATTTGACGTTTCCAATACGCGCCATTATCGACAACCTTTTTTACATTGTTGCCAATATAGAAAACAAAATTTGGATTTGATCACCTACAGTTTGTCCTCAAAACAATAACTAAGTTTGTCCAAAAATTTAAGAAACTGAAAGTATAACGACAATTAAAACCATTTAAAACTTTCGATTAAGCACAAAACATATTTTTTAATGTAACTGTAATTTTTATTTTATGATGCACAGACAAAAAGTCTGAGCAAAACCTTACTCTTTGAGTAAAACACTTTTTGGACAAAGCATATACAGTATATTTATTCTTGCTTGTCCAATTTAGTAAACAAGATTCTAACCTTAAAATTGAGATTAGATGCCTAAACTAGACATTTTCTCGCAAATTCATGAACTATGTTTATAAAATTGGCAGCGTGTTATTTAAAAGAGTGTTCCAGGTTACTTCATTTATAAATATGGAAGTTTTGGACTAAAAAGTCACAGTTTAAGGGTAGAATCTTGTTTACTAAATTGGACAAGTAAGAATAAATAGACCGTAATTATATAAATTTGGACTAAATAACACACTACGGAATCAGGCGTTACTTTGCAGAAATCCATAAAAGCATTAAAATGTGAAAATTACTTTGCTACATTCCGCTGCGGGATTCCCAAAAATCCCACAAGCACCATGCGGTTAGCTAACTTACTTTGCACTTAGGAGCGTGAGGATGCCTCGTGTTAGAGGCGAAACGCGTCGCGTGTTTCCTCACACAAGCATTGGTGTTGGTAGTGGTGTGTCCGTGTCTTGCATCTGCTTTGAAAAGTGGGAGGGAGGGCGGTGCATTAACTGACCGCATGGTGCTTGTGGGATTTTTGGCGGAATTTAGCAAAGTAATTTTCACTTTTTAATGCTAAATAAAACAAAAATCGACTTAAAATCAGTCTATTAAAAAAAATGTTAAATAACATCATTGGCATACGGCAACATCGTACGATTAAGAAAACAAACAGTTCTTTCGAGTTAGCATTATGATACAAATTAATTCTAGGCCTTCATTGGTTACTGGAGCGGCCATCTTGTCGGGACTGCTCTCTGATTGGCTAGGCGCAAGACACTTGGAGTTTCATTGGCTCAAAAGTCACGATTGAAGTGGTTTACTGGCTAATAAGAGTCGCATCTTCTTGTATAACGAGTCTTTGGGAAAACAGAACATAATAAAAATAGCTCTTTTTAAAAACCTATTTAGAGGCTAAAAATTCCACCCATACCGGGACTCGAACACGCGACCTCTGGCTAACCGTGCCGCTCTCCCAACTGAGCTTAGGGGCGACTTAACGGCATCAATGACATTTCGAACCTCTTAAGTCGCTCATTAGCTCAGTTGGCAGAGCGCTGGCACGGTCAGCCAGGGGTCGCGGGTTCGAGCCCGGCATGGGTGGAATTTTAAGGCTCTTAATAGGTTTTTAAAATTGACCTTAGCACGGGTTAGTGCATTAAAAAAGTCTTTTTTTAATGCACGAATATAGCTCTTAATAAATAAAGCGTGAGGGTTATCAATCACTTGAGTTAAGCCACCATGACGCAGTCAGGTGCTGGATGAGTGACCGTCCCGTGACTACCGATAGTGGCATTTTTCCGAGACTTCGCAAGGCACGTTAATCCGTTGGTGCTGGCTGTCATGTAATGGCAGTCGTTAAGCTATGTCAGAGGCCTTATGGGCGGCATGATAACTTCTGACAGTTAACCCCGCCACTGTCTTACAATCCTCCACCAACCCGGACTTGGCCCCCGTGGTAGAGTATGGCCTGACCTTCGTGCGATGCAGGAAGAGACCCGTGCCCCAGCAGTAAGGTCATACAAGGGTTGATAACGATATCGAATGTTTATTTTAGATAGAAATGGTTTAGTTCTTTAAAGGCAACTAAACGCACTTATTATTAGCAGAATTCCAGGTTCACTTACTTGATTTTTAGTCGGAAGAGTCCAACCAGGTACAGATCTATTCGCAAAGCTTATCGTGAGTAGATCGCGTCGTCAATTGATTGTCTCAAAATCAATATAAGAATCTAGTAAGTGAATCCGGAATTATTAAGCTCTTATATTACAGATGTTTTTGCTCAAAAACACACTTAAATCTATAACAACAGCATAATTAGTTTGTATCGTTGCGCCCCATAATATAATCATTGAATTTAAATTCAATGATATAATGCGGATCGTCCATAAACAACAATTGTGGCATGAATTCATACTTATGTAATAAATGTGCGAATGAATATGCAACTCCCTCGATGAACTTGTGTAATGAATGTACGAATGAATATGCAACTCCGGCCGAACGTTCCCCAGTTTGAGAGCCTAGCCCGGCCACACTGTTCATATAGCAGGCAAGCCCTGCGCGCTCAGCATTTGCTGTTTACTGCGCGCGAAGAAGCGGAGCGTCTCGCGCAAGCTTGCTGGGAAGTACGACGCCTCTATGACGGACTGTAGGCAGGCAAAACAGCCTTTGAGCTCCCACGTTATGCGATGCTGTTTGTTCTCCGACTAGAATAGAAAGACAGGTAAAATATTGGTTATTATAAGTCAGGAAAAGATCACAGAACTTATTTAATTGATTGAAGACGTTTAGTCAAATAAAAATACAGAAGTAATTTGCATCACTTGCAGCCCCGAGTACCTACTTTACTGTAGGCAGTGAATTACTCCAGCCAGATGTCGCTGCCTGTACGTAAGACAGAGACTATTGTAAAGTGGTTCGAAATTTCACTGATGCCGGTGAGTCGCCTGTTAGCTCAGTTGGAAAGAGCGCTGGCACGGATAGCGAGTGGTCGCGGGTTCGAATCCCGGCATGGGTGGAATTGTTAGCCTCTAAATAGGTTTTTACAATATTGCCTTTTTATAGATATTGTTTTTTTAATTATGTCAGTTTTTAAATTTAGTTTGCGTCTGTTTTGGTTCTGTCTTATTTTTTATGTCTTGTGAAATTGTCGAATAAACACAGATTTATGATAAAAATATTTCATATTAAAACAGAATAGTAGGGCGCCATACGGTGCTTAATAACTAAGGTCGTCCTCAAATTAGGAGCAATGAAACGAGCATTATTAGCTGATATATAATAATAATCCATATTAAAAGTCGTTAAGCCATATCAGAGGCCTTATGGGCGGCTTGGTAACTTCTGACAGTAAGGCCCGCCACTGTCTTACAATCCTCCACTAACCCGGACTTGGCCCCCGTGGTGGAGTATGGCCTAACCTTTCTACGATACAGAAAGAGACCCGTGCCCCAGCAGTGGAGACATACAAGGGTTGACATCGATGGCCCGGAGCGACAAAAATTTTTCTTTATGCTTTCACTTAGTTTATGTGGACTTTTAAAATGGCGTAGGCCGCGATCAGTGCATTGATGGGTGACCGTCTATGACTAACGCTAGTGGCATTTTATCGAGCGTTTCCGTGCTACGCAAGGCACGTTAAGCCGTTCGTGCTGGCTGCCGCCCTTAGATGGCAGTCGTTAAGCCAAGTCAGAGGCCATAGGGTGGCTTGAAAACTTTTGACAGTAAGACCAGCCACTAGCCTTGCAAGCCTCCACCAATCCGGACTTGGCCCCGTGGTGGAGTATAGCCTGTACCTTCCTTAGGAAGGAGACCCGTTCCCCTCGGTGGGGACATAATGGGTTGATGATGACGATCCATTTAATCTCTTGACGATGCCTGTGGTGATTTTTTTATGCGTTTGTTTTTCATAGTTAATTTAATCTCACCTTGATCAGTCCAAGGCCGACCAGTAAACTGTTGGCTAGCATCCATTGCTGCGCGTGTTTTTCGCCCGCCCGCCGCATCAGTACCTGCGTATCACAATGACATTATAAAGGCGAAAGTTTGCGAGTGTGTGTGTTTGTTACAGGGTTCGAAAAGATAAATATCATGATAATTATCAAAATAAAAATAGCTCGATATAGTATATTTCAATACAAGTGCGGAAAGGCTGTCATTGCAAAGAGTTCCGACAAATGTCTACCCGAGCCGAGGCGCAGCCGAAGGCGAGGGTTGAGAGTCGGAACAAGTTGCAATGACGGTTTCGCACGTGTACTGAACGACTATTTTATTTGAATACAGTTGCGAAAAAATGAAGCAATTTAATAAAGAAAAATTATTTGGAAAATGGCGCCAATCGTAAAAGAATATAAGCAGAGATATTTTTCCTTCACCCATTCTGGTAGGCAAAGCGAACTATGCCCATACATCCAAGTCTTCAGTAGGATTTTTTTATTGATATGAAATGAAAATTAAATTTAATGAGATAAAATGAAATGAAACCTAACCTAGCTCATTCAATCAAATCATTAAATCTGATACCTATTGAAACAAATTAGTAGCTTCTTTTTAGAAATATACGTACTTATTTGCATGAATCATAAAAACTTCTATGATTTTTTTAGTAAAAACTTCATGGTTGGTTATTCTTTTTTTAATAGACATTATTTTAACAGTTGGGAAAGAGAACGCACGAGTGCGGGATAGGTAAACAAAAAGCACGAGTGTGTAATAGCCCACATCCCGAACGCTATACGTCCCTGCAATACGCCACTTTTTGAGCAACTGTATTAAAAAATATTTATTTTATTTTATCGGTAGCAGACGCGCACAGGGGTCGTCAAATCACTTGATTGAAATATTTTTCGTGCGCCCGTGAACTAGCCGAACCGAGTGATTGGAATCCAATCACTTGAGTTAAGCAACAACAGGCGCGGCCAGGTGCAGGATGGGTGACCGTCCCGTGACTACCACTAGTGGCATCTTTCCGAGCGCTTCCATGCTTCGCAAGGCACGTTAAGCCGTTGGTGCCGGCTGTCATCTAATTGCAGTCGTTAAGCCATGTCAGAGACCTTACGGGCGGCTTAAAAACGTCTGACAGTATGGCCCGCCACTGTCTTAGAATCCTCGACCGACCCGGACTTGGCGCCCGTGGTGGACTATGGCCTAACCTTCCTGCGATGCATGAAGAGAGACGTTGAGCAGTCGGTGCCGGCTGCCGTCGATAGATGGCTGTCGTTAAGCCAAGTCAAAGGCCTTAAGGCGGCTTGAAGCCTTCTGACAGTAACACCAGCCACTACTATTGCATGCCTCCACCAGTCCGGACTCGGCCCCCGTGGAGTATGGCCTAACCTTCCTGCGATGCAGGAAGAGACCCGTGCACCAGCAGTTGGGACATAAAAGGGTTGATATCGAAACATTTTCCGAGGTGCATTACTTTTCTTGTTGTTCAGGCTACATTAGTCCACTGCTGGACATAGCCCTCCCCTAATGAGCTCCATAGCGCATAGTGCATTACTCACCTGGTACATTTTCTTCGCCGCTGTCTCGGCCGTGCTCTCCTGCAAGGAGAGTCCGGACAGTTTGAGCGTTGCCTCCACATAGGCCTGGATCTGGTCAGCAGGCTCTCTGATCACCTGCAAGTGGGAGAATTCGTCGTTGTCAGGCTATACTAGTCCACTGCTGGGCATAGCCCTGCCCTAAAGAGCGCCACGTTGTGCTATCATAGGGGGTAATGCCCATAATCCCCACGCTGGGCATGCGGGTTGGGGATCGCAGTTCGGTGGAATTGTACTGCAGGGGGCGCTGCCGCCCACCCCCCGGTTTGTGTCCGTGAAACCGAGAATTCGTGAAACACTTTATAAACAAAGAATTATTATATGATTTTTAATGCTATATTCTACTCTACTCTACTCTACTCTACTCTACTCTACTCTACTCTACTCTACTCTACTCTACTCTACTCTACTCTACTCTACTCTACTCTACTCTACTCTTCTCTACTCTACTCTACTCTACTCTACTCTACTCTACTCTACTCTACTCTACTCTTCTCTACTCTACTCTACTCTACTCTACTCTACTCTACTCTACTCTACTCTACTCTACTCTACTCTACTCTACTCTACTCTACTCTACTCTATTCTATTCTAATGCACTAACCCGTGCTAAGGACAATTTTAAAAAACCTATTTAGAGGCTAAAAATTGCACCCATGCCGGGATTCGAACCCGCGACCTCTGGCTAACCGTGCCGCCGCTCTTTCCAACTGAGCTAATGGATGATCGATGTAAAACCTTACTGCAAAGTAGGTACTCGGGGCTCCAAGTGATGCAAATTACTTCAGCTAGATGTCGCTACCTGTACATAATACAGAGAGTATTGTAAAGAGGTTCGAAATTTCACTGATGCCGGTGAGTCGCCCATTAGCTCAGTTGGAAAGAAAGCTGGCACGGATAGCAAGAGGTCGCGGGTTCGAGTCCCGGTATGGGTGAATTTTTAGCCTCTAAATAGGTTTTTAAGATAAATCGACCGAGTCATAAGACATTTATTTTCTCATACGAATTCAACGTAGCATGGTGTTCACAGAATACAGATTTTGGCGTAGAAATCCAAGTCATAAGCTTTAGAGTCGTATACGACTTTTTGTTAGAAATGAGAATTGGGTTTTTGGAATTCTACGTAAAAAGTCGAGCGACAGCCAAAATCTGTATTCCGAACGCCAATGAAATGAAAAGGTTTTATTCAAAGTAGCGCATAAACTGCGGCTTAATGAACGTTCCAATTCAAACTAGGTGTCCATTACAAAATCTAGATCATTTCGGTGAAAAAATTGATAAAAAAACTCCAAACTTATTCATTGTGATATCTAAAGAGTCTAATCACAATAAATATTGGACTTTTTTATGCATCCACGTAATGAGATGATTGTACAGCGTCCAGTGGCATCTTCACTCCCACTAGAAGGGTTAATGGGACTACACGGATGCTGCAGTGCCTGCGACATGTACTTGTACTCGCCACTGCAGTCTATCCGAGACCTCGGCAACTGTAACGCTGCCGAAACGTCGGGAATAAGGTAATTACGTTTTACCTAATAAATAATCGCTATTAGACCCGTTTATTATTCAGACAACCTTATGACTTTCCTTTATAAGGTTGTCTGGAAGGAATTGCTTTTAGCAGTAAGGCAATTGTACTCTGTATCTTTACATGTTTTATAATACGTGCTCAGGTGTACAATAAAGAATATTCTTCGTTATCAACCCTTGTATGTCCCCACTGCTGGGGCACGGGTCTCTTCCTGCATCGCAGGAAGGTTAGGCCATACTCCACCACGGGGGCCAAGTCCGGTTTGGTGGAGGATTGTAAGACAGTGGCGGGCCTTACTGTCAGAAGTTATCAAGCCGCCCATAAGGCCTCTGACATGGCTTAAGGACGTTTTCCGAGCGCTTCCGTGCTTCGCAAGGCACGTTAGGCCGTTGGTGCCGGCTGTCATATAATGGCAGTCGTTAAGCCATGTCAGAGGCCTTATGGGCGGCTTGATAACTTCTGACAGTAAGGCCCGCCACTGTCTTACAATCCTCCACCAACCCGGACTTGGCCCCCGTGGTGGAGTATGGCCTAACCTTCCTTCGATGCAGGAAGAGACCCGTGCCCCAGTAGTGAGGTCATACAAGGGTTGATAATCTTAATATACAACTATGATGATGACAATGTTGACGAAACCCTGGCCCACGCACCTGCAAATGCGCGTCAATGACATCTGGAGCGTCTGCCCCGAGCGTCCTGAAGTTCTCCAGGGAGGGTTGAGCTAGGAACCGAGCCACAGCCGACTCCACCTCCTCCACGCCTGGAATCACCGGCAAAATGTCATCATCGTCATTATTTTATCGTCATCGCCATTATGTTACGAATGTTTATTTTTTTAATAAACAAATATTCATGGGCATTACCCCCCAATGATGGCACAACCTTGCGCTATGGCGCTGATTAGGGGAGGGCTATGTCCAGCAGTGGACTAATATAGCCTGAAGAAGAAGAACTTGTGTTATAGGTGCTAACTCGATGATATAATTCTTCTTCAGGCTATATTAGTCCACTGCTGGACATAGCCCTCCCCTAATGAGCGCCATAGCGCATAGTTGTGCCATCATTGGGGGGTAATGCCCACAATCCCCACGCTGGGCATGCGGGTTGGGGATCGCAGTTTGGTGGAATTTTGCTGCAGGGGGCCTGCTGCCCACCCCATATTTATTAATTTTTTTAATAAATATTCATGGACATATTACACAGATCTCGTTAGCCCTATATTAAGTACAACTAAATGGCGCTCATTTGGGGAGGGCTATGTCCAGCAGTGGACTACATATTATAGCCTGAAGAAGAAATGACTTGTGTTATAAGTGTTAACTCGACGATATATTTAATACAATAAATACATAGATAACACATCCAAGACCCGAGACAAACTAGAAAAGTTCGTTTCCTAGTTTGACTCGGCCGGGGATCAAACCCGAGACCTTCGGTTTTACAGTCAGCGTGCCAAACCGCTGCGCCACCGAGGTCGTCAAATTTCAATTCAATTCTTAATTAATAGCTACCCTAAGGATTGCTACTAGTAGGTATGTCAAAAAAAGTAACCTGTGGCGAGCACATGTCAACTCTGCGTGTAGAGGCCAGTTGATAATAAAGAGAGAGAGAGAGAGAGAGTGAATTGTATTATGTTTAATTAGAAATCAACGCTCAATGTTAAACTGCACCTCTGCTCCCTAAGGGTCGATCAGAAAAAGTTATCAAAAATTTCGGGTCGTCGCTGCTGCTCTCATACGTTGGCCGTGAAGGGCCAACGTGTGCATGCTGTGTCGTAGACAGCGCGCGCACTACAAACTCCAACATTTCTGCATCGCGCAATCAAAGTGTTTCAATGACAACCATAAATATAACGTCCGACTAACAACAGTCCAGGCATACGGTCTGCCTGGCGGGAAATTTCCCTTCATAGTGGAAGAGCACGATCACCCGCTCTTCCCTATAGACCCGATACCATCCTGACAGCTTAGTCGGCCTAGCCCACAGGAACGGCTTTGGGAAACTGGCGGTATTACTGTAACGGTGCAAACCTCTTTACACAATTCTTTGTAATGTCATTTTCTATCTATCATTTTGAAATATTTAAATTATGTCACACATTTTGAAATTTCCCCTCATTTTTTATTATTACCACCTCACACGTTGACTCACCTCACACAAGCGGTGGTAGCTCAGTGGGTAGAACCATGGACTGGCAAGCGAGAGCCCCAGGTTCGATCCCGAGTGCGGGCATGTACCAATGACTTTATTAATTTCAAAGTTACGTACATTTGCGAATTTGTAGTCGCAATACCACACGCTAACGGTGAAGGAAAACATCATGAGGAAACCCGCGGCTTCGTTGGCTCCGCACGTATTGACTAGTCTTTCCTGTGGGCTAGGCCGACTAAGCTGTCAGGATGGTATAGGTGCTGGGCAAGCCTACACCATCTATAAAACCATGTCCCAGGCACTACAGCGTCGGAGTGGTCCCTTCACCCATCTAGTGTGAGTGAAGATACCACTGTGGACGCTGTATAAATCATCTCATTAAGTAGATGCAAAAAAGGCCAATATTACACGTTGACTAGATCTGACTATTTTACCTGCTTATCCGTTTTTATCCAGTTTTTTTGTTTTATTATAAAATAACAGTACCTACCCATCTAGAAATAAAGCAACACTTGAAGTTTTTATCTATAATACAAAACTGAATCGCTGAATGTGTTGGTAAGCGCAAATCTCGAGAGCAGCTGAACCGATCTCGCTGATTCCTGTTTTCAGAATATTCCTTGAAGTACGAGGATGGTTCTTACGGAGAGAAAAATAATAAAAATTAAAGAATCGACTGTTAGGCGGTACGAAGTTCGCTGGGTCAGCTAGATATTTATAAAGTTATACAAAATCATAATCGTTATAATAGGTACGGTGGACCAGGGCAGTATCGGAGTGGTGGACAAGGGAGAGAAGGAGGTTGGTAGGCAGACCACCGACACGATGGTCAGACGACATCGTGAGGGTTGCGGGTCAGAGATGGATCAGGTTAGCACAGGACCGTGAGGAATGGCGCAGTAAAAAGGAGGCCTGTGCCCAGCAGTGTATTGATATGGGCTGATTATAGATATTGATAGATAATAGGTACTCACCGGAATTATCGAGAACCGTCAAGGTGTTATCAGCGCTGTGCTGCCTTGAATCTTCGGGCGCGCTGTCCTCAGAGTTGTCAGATTGCGAGTGTTCCGAGTCCGAATCCTCTTCGTCCTCAGAGCCGGTGACATCTGTTGGTGTAAAGGATTGCTTGGGGAGAAAGTCGTCGGAAACGGGATGTTTCAAATATATATTTTTATATATATATATATATTGTAGGGACGGGCAGCAGACATTGAGACCATCTTTGTCTTGCAGAAGAGAGCGATCAGATTCATTTATAGGCTGGGCAGTAGAGATACGTTAAGAGATTTCTTTAAAGAAACTAACATCCTGACAGTTGCCAGTCAGTATATCTATGAAAACATTATGTACGTTAGGAAAAATATCAGTAACTTTATAACTTTAGGTAGCCAACACAATGTAAATAAACATAAACTTTTGTTCCCACTATTTAGGCTAGCAAAGGTTAATACATCCTTCATGGGGCATTGTATACGCTTCTATAATAAAATCGCTGAAGATATATTAAGCTTGCCTGAATCGCGGTTCAAAAAATATGTTAAGCACACTTTGTGCCAAAAGGGCTACTATAACATAAAGGATTATTTAGATGAAAATGAGGTCTGGAATTAAAGCCAGTACAATGTATGAGTTCTATGTTTTACAATAATTATGTAAACTATGTTAATTAAGGACTTTGAAAAGACTAAGTTTGGAGTTTTTTTGTCCATTTTTTCTCCAAAATGATCTAGATTTTGAAATGGACATCTAGTTTGAATTGTAACGTTCATTAAGCCGCAGTTTCTGTGCTACTTTGAATAAAACCTTTTCATACAGAGTAATACAGAGAATAGTGTAAAGAGGTTCGAAATTTCACTGATTCGCCCATTGGTTCAATTGGTAGAGCGCTGGCACGGATAGCCAGAGGTTGCGGGTTCGTATCCCGGCATGGGTGAAATTTTTAGCCTCTAAATAGGTTTTTTAAATTTGTCCTAAGTACGGGTTAGTGCATTAAAAATTAAAATAGTATAAAACTGAAAATTTTTATATGTATTTTTCTTAGAGTATTTTTCTTGTATTCCTTGAAGCAAATGGATTTTTTATTCCAGCTTCATATTTTTTGAATTATTGTCCATTTTATAAACCTATTAAGAGGCTAAAAATTAAACCGAACACTGCATGTTGTGAGAAGCGGAAATGTTATAGTAATTAGAATAATCTTTATTGTAGATCAGAGCACATAACACTTTTCAGTACTATAGGTCTATGTCTTATTCATCTACTATCGTAATTGTTAATTTACTTTAAAAACCTATTTAGAGGCTAAAAATTCCATCCATGCCGGGACTCGAACCCGCGACCTCTGGCTAACCGTGCCATAATAGGTTTTTAAAATTGTCCTTAGCACGGCTTAGTGCATTAAAAACAATATAATCATGTGGGTACAGTGATATCATTCCGATGTAAAACCTAACTGCAAAGTAGGTACTCGGGGCTGCAAGTGATGCAAATTACTTCAGCCAGATGTCGCTGCCTGTACGTAATACAGAGTGTATTGTAAATAGGTTCGAAATTTCACTGATGCCGGTGAGTCGTTGGTGACAGCTACCCTCGGTAGATGACAGTCGTTAAGCCAAGGCAGAGGTCTTTGGGCGGCTTGATAACTTCTGACAGTAAGGCCCGTCACTGTCTCACAACCCGCCACCAACCCGGACTTGGCCCCCGTGGTGGAGTATGGCCTAACCTTCCTGCGATGCAGGAAGAGACCCGTGCCCCAGCAGTGGGGACATACAAGGGTTGATAAAAAAACCTATGCAGCCAAAAATCTCGTACTTTGGCTCATTTTTGCTTCAAAACCTCGTACGTTCCGTTCGCCGTTCATCTAACATCACGCCCGTGCCCCAGTGGGGTCATCAAGTGTTGATATCGAAGCGAGTTATGATTTTTATACCATTGGAGGCGTAACAATATGAAGCTTGATTCGAGTGTTTTCACAACTAGCGGTGGTCCGTTTACATTACTTCTCACTCACATTCCTCGTCGCTCCCCTCCCCGTCGCTCAATACTGCGCACCCCACCTTGTCGCTTATGTACTTCTTGCACTCGGCGTCTCCGAGACTGTTGCCTGAGGAAATGTATAACAAGATTATTCTTACAGTATTTTCTAAGGTTAACACATAATTAAAACTGTACGTAATACAGAGAATATTGTAAAGCGGTTCGAAATTTCACTGATGCCGGTGAGTCGCCCATTAGTTTATTTAACAGAAGACAATTTACATTACAGTATACAGTAGCACCCACACTAGGCATAACCTGTGTCGTGGGTACTAAGACTCTAAATATAGATTTACATAGGTGTCTTAGCTTTTAGTTACAATAATAAAAGATTAAGTGACTCTGTGTGTGTGTGTGTGTGAGAGGGTGTGTGTGTGTGTATGTGTCTTTGGCGCAGCATGGGTGGAATTTTTAGAAGCTAAAAATTCCACTTATGCCGCGTTTCGAACCCGCGGCCTCTGGCTATCCGTGCCAGTGCTGTTTCAGTCAGTGACTACCGCTAGTGGCATTTTTCCGAGCGCTTCGGTGCTTCGCAAGGCACGCTAAGCCGTCGGTGCCAGCTGTCATGTATCGGCAGTCGTTAAGCCATGTCAGAGGCCTTACGGGCGGCTTGATAACATCTGACAGTGAGGCCCGCCACTGTCTTGCAATCCTCCACCAACCCGGACTTGGCTCCCGTGGTGGAGTACCTATGGCCTAACCTTCCTGCGAGGCAGAAAGAGACCCGTGCCCCAGCAGTGGGGACGTACGAAAGGTGGATATCGAGTTATGCTCACCCGCTAAGACGACCCGTGTGAGCCTCTGGGAGCTATCCGGCACAGACATGATACTATCGGCTACCTGACGACACGCCGCGTGCCCGATTTCGTTGTGACTCATGTCCAGTGTCTGGAATATAACACAGTCTTAGCGATAAGACCGCCAATTGTATAACATAACTTAGATTTAAGAATCATGGTTGTAATATTTTTCTGGTTGTGCAATTAAGTGTACACTATCTCTATCTATTATATATCTATTAATCAATCAACCATTTCACACACACACACACACACACACACACACACACACACACACACACGCACACCTATCTCTGTCATAAGATTAAGCTAACTGCAAAGTATGCAAATTATTAAATTACTTCAGCCAGATGTCGCTGCCTGTACGTAATACAGATAATATTGTAAAGAGGTTCGAAATTTCACTGATGCCGGTGAGTCGCCCATTAGCTCAGTTGGAAAGAGCGCTGGCACGGATAGCCAGAGGTCGCGGGTTCGAGTCCCCTCATCGGTGGATTTTAAAGCCTCTAAATAGGTTTTTAAAATTTAGCTATATATTTATGTATTTATTTTAGTTTATGTAGTTTATTTCTTTCATAGTCGGGTGGGTTATTCAATATTTATTTAGTATATTTTGTACACGTATATAGACCCGCTCTTTACTGCTTCACCGACTCTCTTAAGGTTTGCCGGAAATCTCTTTCAGAGATAAGCTCGCCTTTGTACATGTGGTTGACTGGTAGAAAACGCTTATAACACTAAGTCCGCCACATTGCCATAGTATTTTTTTTACTTATGTGCAATAAACGTATTAATAATAAAAATAATAATAATAATAATTTCTTATGTGATGTCCTGTTAAATGTTTCGTGTGCAATAAAGTATAGTTACTTTCTCTCTCTCTCACACACACACACACACACACACCCACACACACACACACATATTCACACACATTCACCCACGCACGCGCACTCACACACACACGCACACGAGGCCTACGTCCAACGGTGGACGAATATGGACTTACCTCCAGCATGACGGCATTGTCTTTGAAAGCCTCAGCGAGTGCTAAGGCACCCTTGCTCTTCAGCAGGCAATCGCCAAAGTTTATGTGCCGCAGATTCTTGAGCCTGTAAGAAAATCGATATAGGATAGTGGATTGTTAAACGGGGGTCGAAAGAATCAATTCCCGATGTATTTTAGATTAGGCTTGGAACGTTGTATATCCTTTACAAATAATATCGTTCCGATGTTAAACCTAACTGCAAAGTAGGTGGTCGAGGCTGTAAGTAATGCAATTTGCTTAAGTCAGATGTCGCTGCCTGTACGTAATACAGAGAATGGTGTAAAGAGGTTCGAAATTTCACTGATGACGCACGGTTAGCCAGAGGTTGCGGGTTCGAATCCCGGCATGGGTGAAATTTTTCGCCTCTAGATAGGTTTTTAAATAATAAGCACTCAGGTGTTGTTTTATTTATAGATACGTAGTAATATTAAAACAGAAAAACTGGATAAAAACGGAGAAGCGGGTAAAATAGTCAGATCTGGTCGAAGGGTAAAGTAGTAGTGATGAAAAATGAGGGAAATCGAATAATGTGTGACGTAATTTAAATAATTGAAAATGATAGATAGAAAAAGAAATAAAAATGGTGTAAAGAGGTTTGCACCGTTACAGGCTATAGTCCGAGTAGGAATTGATTCTTTTAACGGTGTTTTTTTTTTTTGTAATTTATTTATTTAAGACACATAAGTATAATGAAATTAAACAAAACCAAACTCACAAAAACCTGGGGAGGTTTTTGCGTGATTTTGGAGTACACTCTATACAATACACAACAGTTTATATTGTATAATATGGCAATAAACATTAAGTTGATACGTCCCGGATTCACTTACTTACTTAAGTACTTACTTACTTAAGTACTTACTTACTTAAGTACTTACTTACTTAAGTAAGTGAATTCGGAATCAAGCTGATATTATGTGGTGCTTAGGAAAGTAGTCAGTTGAAAGTGGAAAGTAGAAAGTAGGCAGTTCGTTTAAGTTAAACACTCTCAGCCTTATTCCAAAACGCGGTCTAAATTTAGTACTGGGATTGTTACCAGGTTTAAACCATAGACCAAGTAAAATGTTATTACAAAACGAAGTTTATCGCTACGTCAAGGACTATCTATGGTACTAAAGTTAAACTTCTGATACCCCTAGTTTATCTATGGACTAACCTCCAAGTTGACGATTGAATTTGTTTGGTTTTGTGTGTGTGATAGATTGCAATAAATAATTGATATTATGGACGCCACTGATATGATGGATTTCGATGATTTGGACGATTAGGCCATGATTTGGACTTCATCATCGTGTGAATCCCTTCAAATTAAGTGACGAAGATTTTCGATACAAATATGGGTTCACGTTTTTCTTCAAATGTTCCATTTTATTATTATAATAATCAACAACGAAACCACCCAAAGTTTAAAAATTAATAATACCTATTCCCAGTATGAAACTATCAGAAAATTTTTGACGTCTCGGATTGGCGCGCGCGCTCGAATATTTCACTTCATTTCACACGAGAGTAGCCATTTGATTATAAAAACGCTTCAATAACAATATAATAATTAATAGTGCTCATTTTAGTTAGATTGGAACCTAAACAAAGAACAATTTACGATGTATAGAGGTATTTTAAACGCAATAATGAATATTTTTGCGTTTAAAATGTGAAGATTATATCCATTTAGTGAAACAGAACGCAGCATTGAATGAACGTTGAATGAACGAATCAGTGAATATTATTTGAACCATGGCTGATCTCTGGTTTAACTGATCCTCGAATAGTCTTCTATTTGTAATAACGACACACATTTGATATGGGTCTAACTTTGATACCGTAACAATCCTAGATCTTTTAGTCTTGGTTTAAACCAGGACTTATTCAGGTTTTTATAATAAGGCGGTCTATGTTTCAAAAGTTACTCATAAGTGGACTATTGGACCAAACTGACGGACATTCGAATACTTCGATGCTTCATCAGTCAGGCTTCAATCCGAGCTTGATCAAGGCCACGGACTGAACTGACGCCAGACTGAACGTATAAACTCCGTCTAAGCGTCCAAGACTTCTTCTTCAGGCTATATTGGTCCACTGCTGGACATAGCCATTTCCTAATAATTTCCCGCATAATTGGGGGGTAATGCCCATAATCCCCACGCTGGGCATGCGGGCTGGGTATCGCAGTTTGGTGGAATTGTACTGCAGGGGGCGCTGCTCCCCACCCCCCAGTTTGTGTCCCTAAGTCGCCTTTTACGACACCCGCGGTAAGAATTTAGGTTGGTGCTATTCACTAGGCCGACACCACACAGCGTATGCTGTCCAAGACTTACAGGGGCAGAATGGCGGCGATGTACTTAGCCCCCTTGGGGCCAACGGTGTTGTCGTTCAAATTCAGTGCCCTGAGCCCTTGGTTCTTGCCCAGAGCCTGAGACAGAGCCTCCACTCCCACGTGGTAGATCCCATTCTGTGGCATCGCCACTTCCTCGAGCGTGGACATTTTCTGTGAAAGAGGTATAGCCTTAAAAACCTACTTAGACGCTAAAAATTCCACCCACGCCGGGTATTGAACAACCTCTGGGTAACCGTGCCAGCGCTGTCCCAACTGATCTATGGGCGACTCACCGGCATCAGTTAAATTTCGAACCTCTTTACAATATTCTCTGTATAACGTACAGGCAGCGACATCTGGCTGAAGTAATTTGCATCACTTGCAGCCCCGAGTACCTACTTTGCAGTTAGGTCTTACATCGCAATGATATCACTGTACCCACATGATTATATTCTTTTTAATTAATGCACAAACCCGTGCTAAGGACAATTCGTAAAAACCTATTTAGAGGCTAAAACTTCGACCCATGCCGTAGTATGATTTCTAACACCCGTATTCCAAGACGTTCCTCAAAATCTCCTCGACTCAATACTCAACGGAGGTGGAGTCGAGGAGAGGTGACGGCATTCCCTTGAGTTAGTATTACCAGTCAGTATTTGCAGTGTACCCGAGTGAGTACAATCAATAGAATCTGTGGTTTAATCCTAGTGAGAATTTGGTTTTTTATGTTGGCAATGGCGATGTTTGACAGGCAGAAGTTTTTCTTTCTCGAGGAGAAATCCAAGGTGGGTCCCGAGGTACCTTAGCTTTGACACTTAATTCCTCGCCTCGAGTGGGAAACTTGCTCGATTGGAGGAAATTTTATATGTTTTAAAAGACTGTTTTCCTCGGTTGAGCAAGAGTGAAGTGGAGGAAAACTTGGAGGAACGTCTTAGAATACGGGTGTAAACCTTCGAATATGTTGCGTCTACGCTTTCAATTCGCATGAGCGAGAGTTGGCCCCCTGTTATACGTTACGTCATCAACCCTTGTATGTCCCCCACTGCTGGAGCACGAGTCTCTTCCTGCATCACAGGAAGGTTAGGCCATACTCCGCCACGGGGGCCAAGTCCGGGTTGGTGGAGGATTGTAAGACAGTGGCGGGCCTTACTGTCAGAAGTTATCAAGCCGCCCATAAGGCCTCTGACATGGCTTAACGACTACCATTTTATGCCAGCCGGCACCTACGGGTTAGCGTGCTTTGCGAAGCATGGAAGCGCTCGGAAAAATGCCACTAGCGGTAGTCACGGGACGCTCACCCATCTCGTACCTGACCGCGCCTGTTGTTGCTTAATCAAGTGATTGATTGAATCACTCGGTTCGCCTAGGCCACGAGCGCCCCCTGTACTAACCCGGAAAACGTCGGCCAAGGCCTTGGCGCCGTCGTTCTCGAGCCGGTTCCGGCCCGCTATGAACACCTTGAGCGGCGGGAGGCGATCACCAAGTGCCTTGGACAGCAGACGCCCGCCAGTGATGCCCAGACCGTTGTTGTTCAAGCGAAGCTCCTGCGGAGAGAATTGACAACATTGAAATTTTTCAGCATACGTACAGTACACATCATAAAAGTCCCTTCGGGAATCTACGTTCGCGCAGACTTAGAAGAAGTGTAACGAAAGTGTACCCGAAGCTATAAATAAGTACATTCAACGTGATCTTTAACCGATACCGTTAAGGTGCAGAATTGATTGCCGCAGCAGCGCTACCCATTTCGCTCACGCTTATCTTGCCAAACTAATAGTCACCTGCATCGATGACGTTGAATCAACCAATAGCAACAAAGGCGCGCGGCCTGCCATAAAATGAAACTATCTGATTGGTCGAGCAACTTGCCGCACATCCAAAATTTGGTCATCTGCGCAGGTACATCCGCGAGACTTATTTCTTGTGTAGCACTGTACAGTCTGTTAGCTTTTAGAATATACCTCGGGCTCTAGAGTAGGCTTCGGTTTTCGCCGAAAGCACACGAGTGTAATAATAGTCATATTGGCCTTTTTGCATTTACTTAATGAGATGATTAATACAGCGTCCAGTGGTATCTTCACTCACACTAGATGGGTGAAGGGACCTCTCCGACGCTGTAGTGCCTGGGACTTTTTTTATAGATGGTGTAGGCTTTCCCAGCACCTATACCATTCTGAGAGCTTAGTCGGCTTAGCACACAGGAAAGACTAGTCAATAAGTGCGGAGCCAACCAAGCCGCGGGTTTCCTCACGATGTTTTCCTTCATAGTTAGCGTGTGGTATTGCGACTACAAATTCGCAAATGTACGTAACTTTGAAATTAAACAAAGTCATTGGTACGAGTGTAATACTACTAAGTACTGTAAAAGTTCATATTAGTTCCGATTTCGAAATTAGTGTCATATTAATTCCGATATTTCTATTACACGAATATATTTTTTATTTTATTTATTTTATCCACTAACACTTACTATTATCCGATTGTATCCGATAGTAGCCGGGGTATATTCTAAATGCTTACGGACTGTATTTTATGTTTATAATATTTTTATTTTAATGCACTAACCCGTGCTAAGGAACAAATTTAAAAACCTATTTAGAGGCTAAAAATTCCGCCCACGCCGGGACTCGAACCCGCGACCTCTGGCTAACCGTACCGTACTCTAAATAGATTTTTTTTTTACTCTAAGTACTCTAAATTGAGCTCAATTGGTAGAGCGCTGGCACGCATAGCCAGAGGTTGCGGGTTCGAATCCCGGCATGGGTGAAATTTTTAGCCTCTAAATAGGTTTTTAAATTTATTTATGTGTTAAAGGGTGGAACGGTGTATATAACTTATAAATAATAATAAACTGGAACGACTTCAGGTGTGGTTTTATTTGTAGATATTACATGTAGATAAAACAGAAAAACTGGATAAAAACGGATAAGCGGAGAAGCAGGTAAAAAATTCAGATCTGGTCAAAGCGTAAAGTAGTAGTGATGAAAAATGAGGGAAATCGAAGAATGTGTGACGTACATAGTTTAAATATTTGAAAATGATAGATTATAGAAAAAGAAATGAAAATGGTGAGAAGAGGTTTGCACCGTTACAAGGGGACTAGGTACAAAATAAGTCGACCCATATTTTTTTATTTACGGAAATTCGATGATTTTCATTCGTAATTTTGGTTGAATTTAGTCTCATTCTAAAAGGACGTAACGGCCAAATGACGTCACACATTACGGCTTAATTAATAATACTAACACCCTTGCCAATATTTTAAAAACTATTGGAATTAACGAAAGACAAATGAATCACTCCGAAATGACAATGAATGATATCTGTCATAACATTTTTAATATAATGGCAACGGTACCCCTCCTCATTCCACTGTATGTGTGACGTCATCACACAATTTTTGGTTCTCATTTATTTTCTCTATAATAAAATTTCTAAATATTTTTCGTAATCAGGATAGCAAAATTAAGAAACGGTATTTTTAGTTATATTCTTTTTGGTGCACTAACCTGTACACAGAACAATTTTAAAAACCTATCTAGAGTACGGTACGGTTAGCCAGAGGTCGCGGGTTCGAGTCCCGGCGTGGGCGGAATTTTTAGCCTCTAAATAGGGTTTTAAAAAAAGATATTTTTAGCTTTAGGCGTTGTAAAATATGAAATGTTGGCAATGACGAAATAAACTCCATTTTATAGACACGTCTTACGGTCCAACTCTACTATTCTAGTTATTTAATTCTTATTGTGCCATACATTTAACAGGGATTTGCTGAAATTTTTTCATTTATGCTGAGCAAATTCCTTTTTATCAATATCCTATTTATAACGTCGCCGTCGTCTTCAGGCTATACTAGTCCACTGCTGGACATAGCCCTCCCCTAAAGAGCGCCACGTTGTGCTATCATAGGGGTAATTATATGATATTCCATCCTGTTTAAATAATAAGTTATTATTAAGCACCATTATGAGGTACTGAAAGAGGATGTAGTGACTAGAATTGAGAAAGGAATGTTGCGTTGGTTTGGACATGTGGAGAGGACGAAGGAAGAAAGATTGACGAAACAAATATATATTGGGAATGTGAGTGGAAGGGCTGGTAAGGGACGTCCCAGACGGACTTAATTCGACCAAAATTAAATAGGGGATGTATTAGCAAAGGGAAAGATAAAAAGTACCCGGAACCGGCGTGCGTGCATGCAACGACTTATGAACGTTGATGAAGCGAAGGTGATCTGTCAGGAACGTGGCAAGTGGCAGTGCCTGGTCTCTGCCTACCCCACTGGGATACAGGCGTGAGGTTATATGTATGTTATTCTTCTTCTCTTCTTCTTCAGGCTATATATTAGTCCACTGCTGGACATAGCCCTCTCCTAATGAGCGTGTTGGGTTCTGCCATCATTGGAAGGAATTGCCCATAATCCCCACGCTGGACATGCAGGTTGGCGAACGCAGTTTGGTGGAGTTCTATGCAGGGGCGCTGCTGCCCATCCCCCGGTTTGTGTCCCTTAGTCGCCTTTTACGACACCCATGGGAAGAATTTGGCACCTACGTGCTGTTTTCTAGACCGACACCACAAGCCAGGTGCGTTAGTAAGTTATTATTAAGAACCAATCTCCAACATACCTGGAGCTGCGAGCAGACTTCGCTGGTCAGCAGCTTGGCAAGCCCTTCAACGCCAATGGGACCGAATGCATTGTCGCTCAGGTCTAGAGAGGATAGGCGGGCGCCGGCTGCTATCATTCCGTCGCCGAGAGCGCTCTGGAGAAAACCGTTTGGGGTTAGTGTTAGCCATTTTTAGTGACTCAAAATGCTGCTTTTTTGATGCAATTTTTTTAAAAATCTGTTTAGAGGCTAAAATTCTACCCATATACAAGCTGAACCTGCAAATATTGTTTCGTCATATTAATTAGCCTAGAACGCGTTTACATACCTACGAATCGATATCAACCCTTGTATGTACCCACTGCTGAGGCACGGGTCTCTTCCTGCATCGCAGAAAGGTTAGGCCACACTCCACCACTGGGGCCAAGTCCGGGTTGGTGGAGGATTGTAAGACACTGGCGGGCCTTACTGTCAGAAGTTATCAAGCCACCCATAAGGCGCCCATAACGACTGCCATTACATGACAGCTGGCACCAACGGCTTAACATGCCTTGCGAAGCACGAAAGCGCTCGGAAAAAAATGTCGCTAGCGGTAGTCGAGAGACGGTCACGCATCCTGCCTCTGACCGCACCTGTTGTTGCTTAACCAAGTGATTGGTTCAAATCACTCGGTTCCACTAGGCGACGAGCGCTTCATGATGAATAGAAGTTATACAAATACAAAGCAAAGTGCTTACTAAAGCCGGCGGTATCTCAGTCTTCATCCGTCCAGTGAACATGTCACTCCATCGAGCCTGCTTGAACTCCTCATGGCTCTCCAAGGCCTTAGCGATGGCTTTTGCTGCATCCACGCCCAGCGTGTTTCCGGTGAGCGTAAGGTGATGGAGCTCCGGGCATCGGTTAATAGCATCAATGATTGGCTTGGCTGTTGGGATGACGGCAGAAACTTTTAACAGGCTCCACAATATCAAATATACACATATAAGTATCCTAGGGTTTCACCACAATGTTTTGCTTCACATTCTACTACATATTGGCCACAAATATGGTAGTTGGACTTCGTCAGAAATCCTATGAGCAACGACTGGAAGCACTTGGTCTCACTACGCTCGAGCAACGACGACAACGAGGAGACCTCATAGAAACATACAAAATCCTCACAGGTTACTATGACGTGCAAGACCTACATAACATCTACATTATGAACGAAAATAACCACCTAAGAGGCCACCACCTTAAAATAAGCAACTCTCTGTGTGCAAGTAACCCTCGAAAGCATTTCCTCCCACACCGTGTCGTGCGAGAGTGGAACAAACTACCTGATTCAATTGTTAGTGCAGACTCAGTGAACTGTTTTAAAAAGAGACTGGATAATCATGTAAAAACCAAAAACAATCAAGTGCAGTGATAAGACATACACGTATCAGCTCTAAGCTGCTAGTGTATCAAATAATAATAATAATAATTTTATGAAATAAAGTCTCATATTATCAATATTATAATACCACTCACTAATGGTAAAGGAAAACATCATGAAAGTGTTTGAGGTGTTAACACACTTGTATCGATATTAACCCTTGTATGTCCCCACTACGGGGGCACGGGTCTCTTCCTGCATCGCAGGTTAGGCCATGCTCCACCACGGGAGCCAAGTCCGGGTTGGTGGAGTCACTTGTCTACTTTGTGAAAATTCATTTGCAAAACATGCACATGTATTTAATAACAATAACACAGGTGGTACTAATAAATTTAAATAACTGACATGCATCATCGTTTGTAATTACAGATGTTATTTTAAAGTATAATGAGACGAGCACGCCGTAAGGTTATGTTGCATTTTGACCTCTTATTAGATAGTTTGAACTATTTCAGAATGTTGTACAACCGAAAATCAAAATGTGTGCTTATACGTGAAGATAATTCATTTCCAAACACGCAAGAAATGTGGAAGAGTCGTAAAAACATACCATCATTTTCAGTATCAAGTTTTAGTGATTTTCCAGAAAAATCGACTCCACTAGTCTGTGTGCTTGAGGTCCACAACGCAGCGTTAATCGTATTTAGGTCAAATGAAGCCATTATTGTATCCTATTATTACAAAATAAATTAAATTACAAAAATCAACACAACAAATGCAAGCGTCCCGCCAACGGATTTCTTCCCAAATTTGATTTTTTTTTACGCATTGACATTCTGAGACATTGACATTCATTTCATTGCCAGACAGCCTGTTTCGGTTGGTAGCACTGTTTCGTTACAGATTAAGTTAATTCGAATCGAAATTACGATTACGTTTCAATTCGATTGCTTCTTACCGACTACAATAAAGTTGTCAAGAACTTATTGGTGTTAAAAACAATAGTGAGTTGTCCAGCTTCTTAGAATCTAGAATATTTATTGTAAGCTTAGACGTGGGCTGCAAATTTGGGAGTAACCGTTGCTATTTAAAATAATATCACCAAATCTTATCTTAGCTAGTATAAGTTCATCCATCTCTCACACAATATAATTTGTAAGTAGGATGGAAACAGTAATAAACCATAATACCTACAATTAAAACACTTTCAAATTCCTTGTAGTCAAAAAGATCGCCATTTGTGCAGTGGTCTTTTCACCCATCTAGTGTGAGTGAAAATGCAACTGTATGCTATATAAATCATCTCATAACGTAGATGCAGATGCCAATGCTTGAACCATAACGGTGCGAGTGTTTCCCACAGCTATCGGATTGTTCTAAATGCATAACAAGAGTCTGTTTGACTGTCCGATATAGACAGATCATGAATTTATTAATTATCACTACAAGTGGCGATTTGATACGCGGGGATATATTATACAATACATCTCTGACAGACACTCAGCGTTCCTGACAATTTATTGCCGTTTGGTTTTTAGTTTATTATAATTTTTTTATATTATCATTCATTCATTTCATTCACTCATTGTACGTTCTCTATAGTCTACGTATTAATAGGTGACAGAAGTCAAAATCCACAGACGATATAGGGATACTACGGTCAAAATCAAAAAGTCAGTCTAGCATTGTGGTCTAGCAATCAAAGACAGAAACTTCTCAAAAAGTATTTTTCGTTTGACTTTTTGTACGTGACTTTACGGAGGCGCACGATGGCGGGTGAGTGTTTATTGCAGTTCCAAATTCGAAATAAAGAAGCGAATTGTCATTTGGTCACCTTCAGAGCGAAATATCCGCAAAAATTCGGGAAATACCCAGAGTTTCTCATCCCTAAATCTTTTTATAACGCTTCACACGGCTTGCGCGTCACGCGAGAAATGCGCCTCAAGCCATTGATTCGCAGGTTTTGCTTGCTTATAGGTAACTTACCCGCGTAAAGCCATGACATGTATGTAGAACCTTTGACCCCACACATCAGTACCAAGATGATTATAACCTTCATTCATAGTAGGTAGAGGATAAATAATGTGCATATTTACTCATCTATTAACGCTTAAGGTGATACTTGTTAAAAGAATTCCCAAACACTGCATTGTCAGTGTATAGAATGTGTTTTATTTACATGAAACAACTGGAGAAAGGGCCTCTGCCTTGCAGTTGGTTGTTAATAGTCCAGTTTATCTAATAAACAAGATATAAAACACAAACCGAGCGGTGGTAGCGGAGCGGTGTAGAACGCCGGCTTCTCAATCGGGAGGTCGTGGGTTCGAACCCCGGCATGTACCAATGACTTTGTTTTCTAAGTTATGTACATTTGTGAAATTATAGTAGCAATACTACTCGCTGACGGTGAAGGAAAACATCGTAAGGAAACCCTAGTGTCAGAGGTGTTAGCGTACCTCAGCGCTTGCTACGTACAATGGCCCAACTATGAGGCTAAGTGCGGAAATCTCAGGTCTAACTAAGATAGCTCAGGTTAAGCACCATTACCCTAAATTGACCCAACGAATTGTTGAATAAGTCAATACGTGCCACGCCTTATAAGCTAATCAACGGGTTTCCTCACTATGTTTTCCTTCACAGTTAGCATGTGGTATTGAGTATTTCTTAATGATTCGCGATACTCCTACATAGTAATATATTAATAATATAAATAAATAATAAACATTAATGGACATATTACACAGATCTCGTTAGCCCTATACTAAGTACAACTAAATGACTTGTGTTATAGGTGCTAACTCGACGATAGATTTAATACAATAAATACATAGATAACATCCAAGACCCGAGACAAACCAGAAAAGTTCGTTAGCTAGTTGGACCCGGCCGGGGATCGAACCCGAGACCTTCGCGTGTTACCGTCAGCGTGCCTAACCACTGCGCCACTGAGGCCGCCTCTGTGTACTATGAATGTGCATAACATTGAAAGTAAACAAAGTTAGGGGTATAGCATTTTCTTAGGTTAACACAAGCACTGGTCTTCCGAGATCATGGCACCCGAAAAAGTGCCGAAACGTCGGAAAAATGTAAAATAAATGAGTAAAATTCGTATAAAAACTGTTTTTATCAAAGTTCGGGGTACAAGCTGGCACTGGGATTCTAACCTGGGTCCCTCACTTAAGATAAGAGGCAGTAATATCTGTTATTAACAATGAATGCTACTTTTCAGCCAAAAACCCCTACAACACTCTGCTGAAAGACATCACTGTCAACGGCAAGACATTCCAATACTATGACATCACCTCGTTTGGGGTAAAATATGGTGAGTTGCTCAATACATTAGAACATTAAAGGCAACCTAGGAGGATGGGGTCACTGGACTTCACTCTGCACCAATCACAAACTACAGTAGAGCCGTAGAAGTCCAAACAGTTTGCTAATTGTCGTTTGAAAACTACAGATTGCAAAAGTGCACCAAATAAATATCAGTGATAAAAAAAAATACAAGGGAAAAGTGAAACATGTGGCCTAGTGGACCTGAGTGATTGGAATCAATCACTAGGGCAAACATTAAGAGGTATGGTCTGGTACTGGATGGGTGACCGTCCCGTGACTACCGATGGGAGCATTTTTCCGGGCATTTCCGTGCTTCGCAAGGCACGCTAAGCAGTTGTCGGTTGTCATGTAATGGCAGTTGTTAAGCCACGTCAAAGGCCTTATGGGCAGCTTGATAACCTCTGACTGTAAGCCCCGCCACTGTCTTACAATCCTCCACCAACCCGGACTTGGCCTCTGTGGTTGAGTAAGGCATAACCTTCCTGTGCAGGAAGAGACCCGTGCCCCAGCAGTGGGGTCATACAAAGGGTTGATATCACTCAATGAAGCATATTTGTTTGTGGCAAGAAATCATTCATTTAATGAAAATTTAATCTCTGACCTCTGTGTTGATAATCTATCGGTGTCAACCTAACGAAGCAAATTACCTTGGGAAGTAATTGACACAATAAATAGCATCCTACTAATCTTAAGAAGAATGAAATAAGTACTATGAATTGCTGACCATGTAGAAGTTGGTAGTTATTGAAGTAAGCAGCTGACCTAGAACTATCTTCTCGAATATTTTACTTAATGTGGGATCATGCTTTTCACCACTTTTAAATGAAGGAACGAGCCTGTAAAGCTCGTAAAACATGGAACGTCATTGAGCTACGTACGCTGCGGCGCAGGCACGTGCGACGCAGACATGTGTCTGCCCTGCTCTGCGTCTCGTAGTAGCACAGAACAATTAAATCGTAGTAGTGCCGGCACAGATTACTGCGCGACGCGTGCACGTCGAGGCGTGTTTACTAACAATTTTTTTGCAATGACAGAACATTTAATTGAATTAGTTCGCTGTGAACCTTATTTTTCTGATACAAATCATCCAGACTATTCAAAGAGACATTGAAAGAGTTATTATAGGTGAGAATTGTCAAGGATGGGAGCGAATAGTTGCGTCGCAGCATGCGGTGGGGACTTATGTCTGCCTTAACTGCCCTTCCCTGTACTGAACTGCTGCGTCGCCTGCGTCTCAGCATGCGCCCAGCCTTATACTGGGGCACCTTTACTTAGGGTGTTTTCTCGTGGTCCCATTATTTTGTCCCGTTAACGGGTCCACGAGGGATAACTATCCCTCGTGATCCCATTATACGTCATCAACGGGTCCACGAGGGATAAACTATTTCTCGTGGTCCCGTTAATAAATATGATGCCTCCTGTATAATAATTTTCACTGGCTTGTCACGTTCCTTTGCTCCCTGTATCCTTCTTCTGTTGCTCATACAACTTTCCTGAATTGAGTTTTACTAGAAAAGAAAGTACTGGGATTGCATGAGGTCATGGGTAGCTTATTGTATAGTTTATTAGTTAAACGGAGGAGTAATTTTATAAATAGATGGAAAAATCTGTGCTTTGATCACCCCTCTGGGTCTCGGATGCTTCTGGAAAAAAGTACTAGGCTCACATGGAGATGGAGGAGTTGATTGCGTTTTTATACCGGGTTGATTAGATATACGCAATTCCTGAAATGTTCGTAGAGTTCGTTTTAAAACAACTCAAGTGATGACTTTTCTAGAATTGATAATAAAGAATTGTCTATTCTGGGTACCTATATGAAAAAACTTGGGCCGTTGCATCTCCGTAATGATGCGATCCAGTGGCATCTTCACTTGCACTACAAGGGCCCACTGCAATGCCGTGGATGTAGTTTTAACACAAAATAAATATCACATAAAGGAAGGCCAATCAGACGAGATAAAGAATGTAAACTAAGTTTTAGGGGTTCAAAACATTTTTAATAAATTTTCGGATTCCCTATTCTAATCGCTGTCCAATGACGCCATTACCGCAAACGTGTGACAAGGACTGAGATAATAATCGCTCACTATCGCAATGTAACTAAGGCTGACATTCAGAGACGAAAACTAAGCTAAGACCGGTCTCAGAAATGTCAAAATCACGTACTTAGAAATATTTCGTATTCAGAATCGAATCTTATCAAGTTGAGTATGAAATGGTACTTAGCTAAGTGTAAGTAGCCAATATTGGTGACTTTACGTGAACTTAGATAGAACTGTCATCTGTCGTTTGGTTCTCTTCACTTTGAGGTTACCTTTTTGTCGTATTGTTTTGGTTGGAGTTTGTGATTACATTGTGTTTACTAATCGCTTTGAAGTTATAGGCTTTTTAGGAGAAGTAATTTTCTGTGACAGTCTATGAAAAATTTACGAAACTGAATAATTTACAGAATTGAGAATAGGTACAATTTTCGCCAACTTATAAAACTCGCGCCAACCGCCAACCAAAGAATGTAAAAAATTATTTCGTTCACAGACGACTTCAAAAGTCATTTCACTGATGTTCTACGAGCATTATCTGTGAGCTTTTTATTTCACTCTCACACATACATAAACTTGTATGATGTTGTCCTGCTCTCATGTAGCGATATAATATTTAAAAACCCCGTAGAACTACATCACTAAAAATAATAGACAATATAGATGACTTTCTTATGACAGTTCTTCTCTTAGCTCATGCTTTACTCCGGCTCCCGATCGAATGTGAATACGAAAATTTCGGCGCTTTATTAAGTATGACTTTAGTTTACTTTGCTAAGACTGCTCTAAGCGTGAACTTGGGATTCGTCTCTGAATGTCAGCCTTAGTAACGGTCACTTTGTTTACATTCTTTATCTCGTCTCATTGGCCTTCCTTTTAGTTTTAACATAAAATAAATATCACATAGGTGTATATAAAATAAATATCACATTATGGTTGTAACCATTGTCTTATAAACAACGTGAATACAATGTAAAATAAAAGCGAAACTTCATTTTTTTCTAAAAACAAAATATTTTCAGTATTTTAGGGTCGTCCCAGGCGGACATACATTGACCAGATAGGGGATGTATTAATATTATTATTATTTGTGATTCAGACAGGCAGTTATAGAACTGGTGAAGCCTGTATCCAGATGTACATTTGTGTTTAACTCCTTGTCTGTTTTGTTTCCTTTAGATATTTATCCAGTGTGTTTTTAAACATATTAATGCTTGTGGCTGTCACTATTCCTTCAGGGAGTTGGTTCCATTCTTTGACTACTCTATTATATATTATATTAGCAAAGGAAAAGATAAAAAGTACCCGGAACCGGCGTGCGTGCATGCAACGACTTCTGAACGTTGATGAAGCGAATGTGATCTGTCAGGATTATAACAAGTGGCAGTCCCTGGTCTCTGCCTACGCCTCTGGGATACAGGCGTGAGGTTATGTTTGTTGAATCAAATAATTTTTAAAACAAAAGTTACAGCTCGGTCCAAACATCTAGATAGGCCTGAAGTTGGCGCGCTGAGCGTTACGCAGATGTACAGTGGGGCAAAGAAATATTTTAAAAACCTATTTAGAGGCTAAAAATTTCACCCATGCCGGGATTCGAACCCGCAACCTCTGGCTATCCGTACCAGCGCTCTACCAATAGAGCCAATGGGCGACTCACGGCATCAGTGAAATTTCGAACCTCTTTACAATATTCTCTGTATTACGTACAGGCAGCGACATCTGACTTAAGCAAATTGCATTACTTAAATAGGTTTTTAAATTTGTTCCTTAGCACGGGTTAGTGCATTAAAAATAAAAATAGTGTAAGCAAAGAAATATGTCAAGAAAAAGTAAACACATAATTTGCCAGTACTATTGTTTATTTTTAATGGATACTTAATGCTATCCCAATAATTTAAACGATTAAGATCGATTCGTACGATTCGTAATTATCACGTCGGGAAAGGTGCAACTCCCTCGATAAAATCGTATGCAGATGTGCTTGAGCATGGCATGACGTCCATGCCATCATTGTCGCACTCTTAACGTTACGTGAAAGATTATATTATGTTGTTCAGTTAGTGCGTCTATGACGTGATCAATCTTTTTATACTCTTCCTCGTTTTTTTTTACCTTTTCACATAACTTAGACCAGTCTGGCTTACCCATGCTATTTACTTTTTCGTTTATAAGGTCCATTTATATATTATATTGGCCTTTTTGCATCTACTTAATGAGATGATTTATACAGCGTCCAATGGTATCTACACTCACACTAGATGGGTGAAGGGACCACTCCGACGCTGTAGTGCCTGGGACATGGTTTTTATAGATGGTGTAGGCTTGCCCAGCACCTATACCATCCGGACAGCTTAGTCGGCCTAGCCCACAGGAAAGACTAGTCAATACGTGCGGAGCCAAAGCCGCGGGTTTCATCACGATGTTTTCCTTCACCGTTAGCGTGTGGTATTGCGACTACAAATTCGCAAATGTACGTAACTTTGAAATTAAACAAAGTCATTGGTACATGCCCGCACTCGGGATCGAACCTGGGGCTCTCGCTTGCCAGTCCATGGTTCTACCCACTGAGCTACCACCGCTGTTATAAGGTCCATAACTTTTGGGTATTCCAGTCAACTTTTTTTTTGCCACGTGGCCTTTTATCGCTGCCCAAGCCATTTCGATCGGATTCAGGTCGGGGTGATACGGAGGGAGTCTTAGCACCGAGTGATTATTTTCTGCTAAGATACGGTCTATATTATATTTTTTGTGTTGTTCCTTGTTAATGTCAGAAGTTATCAAGCCGCCCATAAGGCCTCTGTTGAACCCCACGAGATAAATGAAAATAATGTACTACATTACTGTACACCCCATGTCAACAAAAAAAGTCCGCGATGGTATATGCCTATCGCTTAAGTCCTGCGCAGACGAGGGACTATCCCCCGGGTACTTTTTTGTCCGTCGATATAGATCTCTTATAAATAGTATCGAATAACACACACGAAGGACTAAAAGTACCCCGTACAAAAAGTCCCTCAGCTTACCGAGGAAATCAAGAGATCGGTCTGGACAATAGTTCTTTGTTTTCTTTTAAAACGCTTTTTCTTTTCAACTTCACGTAAATTACAACACAATGTAATCTCAGAATATTTGCTTCCATAGCGTGCGCTTCACTCAATTTCCGGGGAACAAATGACCGCACACCGTAAGCGTTGAGTCCGCTACAAGTACTCGGAGGACATTTTTTACAGACGAGAGACTTTTGTCTCCCTGGTCTGCACAGGCCGTAAGCGAAACAAGTAGGTACTTTCAGCGACGCCTTACAACTTAAATAACTAGGTACCTATTAATAGTGGTTAAACTTGTATTAATAATCATTTCAATACGATTTGACTAACATCGATATCAACCCTTGTACGTCCCCACTGCTGGAGCACGGGTCTCTTCCTGCATCGCAGGAAGGTTAGGCCTTACTCCACCACGGAGCCCAGTCCGGGTTGGTGTAGGATTGTAAGACTGTGGCGGGCCAGAAGTTATCAAACCGCAGTTAGAAGGCCTCTGTTAAGGGTTCCTCACGCCACAAACCCTCTCCCCCAGACCGTCTGCCGTACACCATCAGGGTCCTCCTGGAGTCCTGCGTTCGCAACTGCGACAATTTCCAAGTTCTGGAGAAGGACGTCCAGAGTGTGCTGGAATGGGAGAAGAACCAGCTGTCGGAGGACGGCGTGGAGATCGCCTTCAAGCCGGCCAGGGTCATACTGCAGGTGAGGCTCCGCTCACGCTATTATCCTGCTTTACTTTCGAACGTTTTATATCCTTTACAACTAATAATAAACACTGGAACGACTTCAATTGTGGCTTTATTTGTAATAAAATAAATAAATAAATAAATAAAAAAAAAAAGCCTTTAATTCATCCATAAATAAATCAATTACATAAAAAAAAAAAACTTAATTTCAATATTATTATTTCATGCATTTAAATACTATTAATCTGATTATAAAGTTTATTAATTAATTATTATTTGTTAATATTATTTATGGAAGTCGCCTCCTCGGCGTAGGCCTCCCCCTGTTTCCTCCACTCTTCTCTGTCTCTGGCTTGCTTTCTCCAGTTTGAACTACATCTCTGCTTGAAAATATCTTCCCATCTTCGCCTTGGTTTTCCCACTTTTCTTTTTCCATCTCGGGGATACCAGTCAGTCACCTTTTTCGCCCATCTGTTGTTATCCATTCTACATACATGTCCTGCCCATTTCCATTTTAGTTCTCTGATTCTTGTTACAATGTCTGTTATTTTAGTTCTTTTTCGTATTGACTCGTTGGTATTTTTGTCGGATAGTTTAATGTTTAGCATGCTTCTCTCCATTTTTCTCTGATGTATGGCAAGTCTCCTCTCGTCCTCTTTTCTTAGAGCCCATGTTTGGCATCCGTAAGTTAGGCAAGGGAGAATTGCCACTTCATACAGTTTCCTTTTGATCTTTATATGAATCTTATTATTTTTCATGATTTCTTTTAAAGACCAGTATTTCCTCCATGAGATGGCAATTCTTCTATTTATTTCTTTCTCTGACAGATTCTCGAAGGAAACCGCTTGGCCTAGATATATATAGTCTTTAACATACTCTATTGTGTTTTCTTCTACCATTATAACTTCTTCTTCTCCATTTGCTTTATTTGTACACTAGCCCAAAATGTTTAAATTTAAATAATGTTAGATTAATAATTTTTATTGCACACCAGTGTTCCTCGTAAAATGGCAGCATTTGTTCTGCATTTCGAGATATTAATTGCCAGAATCGCCGAAAGATCGCTTAAATTATTTGCGCAGTGCACGAGGAGTGGTGATGAATAGTGCAATGTTATGGTATAATATGTAGTAATATTTTAATAAAACAGAAAACTAGATAAAAACTGATAAGCAGGTAAAATAGTCAGATCTGGTCGAAGGGTAAAGTAGTAGTGATGAAAAATGAGGGAAATCGAATAATGTGTGACGTAATTTTAATATTTGAAAATGATAGAAAAAGAAATAAAAATGGTGTAAAGAGGTTTGCACCGTTACAACTTCTTGTTGAGGATGAAGGAATAGGGAATGGAAGAAAATATCAGAACACAGAACAATTAAATCAATAGAAGAAACGATGGTCACGTGACAGCGTACATGCCTAATTGTCAAAACGATACCTTGATGCCCTGAGTAAGAGTCCAAATTAAGATGGTATTGTAACTTACAATAGTGGCAACACACTGAATGTTTTCAAATTTAGTCGGGTTATCGCAAGTGTAAAATCTGTGAAGACGTCGTCGGATTCTTTTAGAAAATTGAAATAACTAAAACATTTGGGTGCAAACAACTTACCCCTGGGATATTGTACGATAAATGCACAATGAGGTGAAAAGTGCGTGGTTGCGGCAGGTCATATAAGAAACAAAGAAAACGCAGTTTATAATATGAACTTCCAAAGGTGAGTACCTAAAACCTATATTTCTCGCGTAAAGGACCGAGGAATGAAATATCACTTTGAAAATAAACTTCCTAACGACTCGGTAACCAAAATTACCGTAATTGTAGCTTCTAGAACCCTTCTACGCCCTAAAATTAGGAAAATAAACCAATCCATTTGTAGGTTGTACTAGTGATGACAAAAGGCATGGTCGATGAAAATTCGCCATAGTAGTAGTATAGTCGATACTTGTTCATTACTCCTTCTTAGTACTTAATCCATTGTTTATTCTTGTTCAAGTTTTCCCAAAATTGATATATGGACGCAATAGCATGCTAAAACGCAGAATTAAGAAGCAGGACAGAAACGACTGTAAACTGCGCACAAGGCACTTTAGACCCGAGTGATTTGAACGAAGAAACTTATTGTGAACACGCCTGAAGGAAGATGTGGTGCCCACCTTACTCCAGTAAAAATTGAAGTAATGGTAAGAAAGTTAAACATTTGTTACATAATATTTATCGCTACCTTTTCATATACACTTATGACATGTTTTTACAAAATAGGATGCTCCCAGGAGTTTATTTTGATTTCAAGCATAACGAGAATAACTATGAAAGTTTACAAAATATTTTTTTTCACCATACTTCCTTAGTAGTCTTCTACATCCAGACAGTGTACCAAGCACCACAGCGTCCGAGTGGTGCCTTTATCCATTTAATAATTTATCTTTATTTCGGTATTTCTAAATCATATTAAATAAACAGTGTGATGTGAGAATTGATAATATAAAAAAAACAGGCCCTAAATTCCCACATCACGATGTTGCTTATATTAAGACTTCTACGAGTAAAAAAATTGGTTTTCTAAACCCCATCAGCTGTTTTATGTTTGTCCTGAATTTAAATCGTACCCAACAATAATACTACCATAAACTTTCCCACAAAAAAAACCATCTCTCCAACAGTGTAAATCATAGATAGATGGATTAAGAAAGGTTGAAAGGTAAAAATAAAATGTTAAATGAATGAACATCAAAGCTGTTAGTTTCACAATTAATAAATTGTGTGGGTGATCACCTTATTGCAAAAAATATCTGACACATAGATGCAAATTGTACCTTACTTCAAAGTATGTAATTACTTATCAGGATCAGTCAATAATGGAATATTTTATTATTTAAGTAGCTCTCTTTTGTAGGTATGCCTTTATTAAGTTTCTTTTTGTTTTCAGGTCAGTACTGAACATGGGAACTGAGCAAAATGTCTGTTATCTGCCAATGCCACGGTCATATTCTTCTTTCTTGATCAAATTTACTGAAGACTGACGTAGTATAGTCATCCGTTCGAAAATTCCTTCGTTGATGACCAGCCCCTATCTATTGTCTAAAATCTGTCAACGAAACTTATTTAAATATCAGCATTCCTCACATGACACATTAAATTACTGCGTGCATCGAATTACTGAATTTATTACTTGCAATATAATATTGTGATTATTAAATAAGGTTTGCTGGCAACTTTTAGCGACAGATTGCGGCCGAAGATGGATTTACCTAATCAATATTAGCAATAGTATTTTCCTTTTCGAATTTTATTGCAAGATAAACATGAGTATTAAGTTTTGATAACTTTTTCAATTAACTTATATATAATACAAGGTCCTAGCTCGATCTGTATGTTAATTAAATGTGAGAAAGAAACGTAACGTCAATCTAATACGTCGTCACGGATTTTTTTCTGAAGCATAGGCCTTCAGCAAGAAATTCGAGACAGAGTATTATGGTTGAAGTTGACGAATATAATTATAAATAAACAATTTTGTGTGAAAAAGTGTCGCTTTTTAAAATTATTGTTACTTTTTTTGATAAAACATGATTGAAAACTTGTATACAATACAATTTATTTTAATTTATTACATTGTTTAAGATAAGAACATTATTTATTGTACACCAGGAAAAAAACAAAACAAAACATAATTACAAAGATACATTACAATTAATTCAAGAGTCTTCATTTTTCAACGTTTTTATCGACATCGATGGAGAGTTAGGCCCATCCCTAGTCGGTAGCGTTTGACAGTAGGGCATGTACGCACCTTGAAAATCGGTGCATTGATAAACGTAGTGCCATCTCTTTTTTTTCTTATGGAAGGTTGGTTAGCGAAAGCAGGACAGCATTACTGTCAAAGGTTTCTGCTAAGTTACTGCTACCCCTTGT